>OY740800.1:5980129-6689583 GCA_963514005.1 Raja brachyura | reverse complement strand
GGGCCCATTCCTTCTCTCCATAGATGCTGCCTCACCCGCCGAGTTACTCCAGCATTTTGTGTCTACCTTCGATTTTATCCAGCATCTGCAGTTCTTTCTTACACATACTGAAGGGTTTGTTCACTGAGGCAATATGGTAAAGATCAAAAATAAGAAATGTGCAGTCATTCTCATGGGATTATACTACAGGCCTCCCATTAGCCTGAGGGAGATAGATGGATAGCTATGCGGTCAGATCACAGAGAGGTGCAAAAGCACCAGGGATGTCACAGTGGGTGACTTCACCTTCCCCAATATTTACTGGGACTTGCTCAGTGCAAAAGGTTTAAATGAGGCAGAATGTTTTATGTCTGGTTTCCCCTTTATGTGGAGGCTTTGCAAAGGGTGCAAAGAGGTTTGAGGGCATTAGCTATAAAGTAAAGTTGGATGAACTTGCACTGTTTTCTCTGGAGCATCAGAGGATGAGGTCAGACCTAATAGAAGTATATAAAATTATCAGAGATGGGGTTGGGTAGACAATCAAAACGTTTTTTTGCCCAGAAAATGGTGAATAATAATATTAATACACTTTATTGTCATTGTAAATATATACAACAAAATTGCAGGCGCACTGCCCGATCAAAGCTCCAATATATCGGATAAATAAATAACGACAATGGAAACAGCAAAAAACGGCAAGAAACACGTCAAGAATGTGTAGTATTTCACAGTATTGTGTTATAGCAGTGCAAAATATTGGCTAAAAACATTACTTAAACGTGAAACCGGTAAAGTTCATCGCCTTAAGGTGAAAGGACTAAAGTTTAAAGGTGGTGTGCGGGGCAGGATTTTTACATAGAGGGTGGTGGGTGCCTGGAACACACTGCCAGTGACGGAGGTAGAGGCAGATACAAGGTTTTTAGATAGGCACCTTGATATGCAGGGAATTGAGGTATAAGGATCATGTGCAGGCAGATTAGATTCATTTAATTAAATTGGCATCACGTTCGGCCACATATTGCAAGATGAACATTGTTCCTGTGCTGTACTGTTTTATGTTCTATGAGATTGCAGGGAACTTGACAAAGATCTTTGTAACTTCTCTGGCCACAGAAGAGGTGCTGAAAGACTGGAGACTAGCCAGTGTTGTTCCCTTGTTTTAAAAAAGGCAAGTAGAGATAATCTAGAAAATCATAGGCTGGTGAGCCTTGTGTCGGTTTTTAGTTTTATTTAGTGAGACAGCGCAGACAAAGGCCCTTCGGCCCATCACGTTCGCACCGACCGGCGATCCCCATACACCAGGATTATCCTACACACCCCAAGGGCAATTTACAATTTTACCAAGCCAATTGACCTACAAATATGTATGTCCTTGGAGTGATAATTGGCTTGGTAAAATTACACAGCACCAGTAGTCAAGATCAAACACGGGTCTCTGGCATTGTAAGGCAGGAACGCTTTCACTGCGCCACCGTGACGCACAATGCCACATACAGTCATTTTAAGGAAACTATTGGAGAGGGCTCTTCAGGATATGATTTACACTCATTAGGAAGAGAATTGGCCAATTCGAGCCACAGAGCCACACAGCCTGGAAACAGGCTCGTTGGCCCAACATATCCATACCAACCCAGATGTCCCATCGAAGGTACACCCATTTGCCCAGGATAGAGTTAGCATGGGTTTGTCCTTGGCAATTTGATTAATTGTAAGTGGGACAGGCCCTTGACCGAACCGATCCAACTGCCACCTTCCATCACTCCTTTCCCACTGGCAATGATTTCCTTTTACGCCACGTGGGATTTCGACTCTGTGGGCAAAGCCAGTATTTATTAGTAGTCCATAATTATCCATGAGAAGATGGAGCTGAGCAGTTGGCTTGAACCAATACAGTCCTTGCTATAAAGGTACTTCAAAATGCCATTAAATCCAGAGTCCCAGAATTATGATCTGCAAACACTAAAGAAATGGCAATATATTTCCAAGACAGGATTGCGTATGACTTGGAGGTAAGTATACAGATGTGCTACCCTTGTACTTTATGCAGTGGAGCTTGTATTGGAGATGTGTTATCAAAGAGGTTTTGGTGAGTAATTGCCGTGTATCTTCAGTCATCAGGGAGCACGGCACTGAATTGCTCAAAGTAGAGAATACGGGCATGATGGCGCAGTGATAGAGTTGCTGCCTTTCATCACGAGTCCTGGCTTCGATCCTGACTACGGGTGCTGTCTGTACAGAGATTTTACGTTCTCCCCGTCACCCGTGCGGGTTTTCTCTGAGATCTTCTGTTTCCTCCCACGCTCCAGACATACAGGTTCGAAAGTTAATTGGCATAGTATAAATGTGAAATAAGTGTGTGTAGGAGAGTGTTAATGTGCGGGGATTGCTGGTCGGTGTGGACTCGATGAGCTGAACAACCTGTTTCCGCACTGTAACTCTAAACTAACTAAACTAGAGAATGTCTGAAGAAGGGTCTCGACCCGAAACGTCGCCTATCTCCTTCGCTCCTTAGATGCTGCTGCACCCGCTGAGTTTCTCCAGCCTTTTGTGTAACCCTAGAGAATAGAACTGTCTTGTTTACTTCCTTGACTACTTTCAGCCAGACAGGCGGAAAGCATTCCTCGGTTAATTCGTGCGACGTGGTTATTTCTTGTGAAGTTAGAATCAAAATATCAAAACGACAACTGTTTTTTAACAAACAATCAATATCAAAACCATACAATTAGCAATCCGCCCGGTGCATCACCTCAGCCTTTGTTTCATCCACCATGGCCAGGCCGTGCTCCCTCAGCGGTTGCGACCAAACCAGTAAACGGCAGCTCCTTGTGAACGTGGCCGTGTCAGTTTAGTTTAGATTTGTTTAGAGATACAGCGCAGACACAGGCCCTTTGGTCCACCGAGTTCACACCAACCAGTCATCCCCGCACAATAACACTATCCTACACTAGGGACAATTTTTACATTTATACCAAACCACTGAACCGACAAACCTGTGCATCTTTGGAGTGTGGGAGGAAACTAAAGTTCTAAGAGAAAACCATCGCTATCACGGGGAGAACGTACAGACAGCACCCATAGTCAGGATTGAACCCGGGTCTCTGCCACTAAGTGCTTCAGCTCCACGGCACATCCCGGGAGTCTTCTGCTGCCGCGCGGTGCCTGATGAATGTTCACCCACCTATATACGCCGGGGTAGACTCCCGCAACCAATCTCGACAGCTCAGTTGGCCAAAAGGTGCACTTTACTTCATAGAGATTTATAGATATTCGGTACGCCATCAAATACTCTACGAAACCACTACAGATACTCTGATACGCAGAAAGTATCTTGACTGGTTGCATCATAGCCCCATATGGCAATTTGAACACACAAGGCTACAGAGAGGGGCACACAAAAGGCTGGAGATACTCAGCGGGTGCAGCAGCATCTAAGGAGCGAAGGCTACAGAGAGGAATTAACTCACCTTGTCCATGATGGACACAGCCCTTCACACTATTAAAAGCATCCACATTAGGCGTCAAGTAGGTGGCATCTATCATTAACGATCCCCACCACCTACATAAGACCCACTTCTCATTACTACCACTGGGCAGGAGGTACAGAGGTCTGAAGAAACCTCCAGTTTCATAACAGCTACATTCCTGCACAACTTTAATCCTACCTTGGCAGCAGAATTCTGCCGACCATCTCTTGCACTATCATGGACTTGCCATTTTGTTCTAATTATATTTAGTACTATTATCATGTATTTTGCACATTTTCTTTTTTCTTTTTGCTATCTTGCAGAATTTGAGTAATTTTTGTACAAATATAATTTGTGTACTGAGTCTGTGCCTGTGATCCAGCTGCGAGCAAGATTGTCATTGTACCTGTACTTGTGCATATGACAGTCGTCTCAACCTGACTTGACCAGACTATCCTCACCACGCAGACCTGCATTGATTTCCTGCTCTGTGCCATTTTCTTACCTTTTCTTGGCGTTTGAACAGTTAGGTAATGGAATCTTGTTTGTATGCAAGGGATGAAGTTCACTTTAATTGTTGAATACTGATCAAGCACAATTTAATGGCCAGAATCTGTTGAAGCAGTGTATTCACAGTCCATTTGTCAGAGTTTTTCCCTTTCTTTGTTGACTCAAATGTTCTACATTTAAGTTGCTGGAAGTTTAATCTGATAGCAAGTGAAAAAAGGCATCTAGAATACTGCAAAATGAAGTCTGATGATTAATTTACTCAACCAACAAGATTTACAGAGTCAAGAAAACAGCAGAAAGGATTGCAGTTGATTTTGTGCCAATTTGGTTACAATTGAACTAAAGGATTGGAATGAAAGAGAAATATAGAAAGACAAAATAAAAGCGTTTGTAATTTCTGAAGACAGAGGAGCCGAATTAGGCCATTGCACTGTCGAGTCTGCTCCGCCATTCGATCATGGCTGATCTAGTTTTCTTTCTCAATCCCATTCTTCCGCCTTCCTCCTGTATCATTTGACCTCCTTACTAATCAAGGACATATCAATCTATGTGTAATAACGAACTGCAGATGCTGGATAAAATTGAAGGTAGACACAAAATGCTGGAGTAACTCAGCGGGTGAGACAGCATCTCTGGAGGGAAGGAATGGACGACGTTTCAGGTCGAGACCCTTCTTCAGACTATAATTATGTTTATCTTCAATCTATGTTTAGTTTAGTTTAGAGATACAGCGCTGAAACAGGCCCTTTCGGCCAATGGGTCCGCGCCAACCAGCGATCCCCGCACTATTAACACTATCCTATAGACACTAGGGACAACTTTTACATTTACCAAGCCAATTAACCTACATACCTGCACGTCTTTGGTGTGTGGGAGGAAACCGAAGATCTCGGAGAAATCCCACGCGGGTCACGGGAGAACGTACAGACTCCATACGTATAGCAGCAACTCTACCGCTGCGTCACCGTGCCGCCCAAAAAACACTTTAAAAATACCCAACGTCTTGGCCTCCACCATAGTCGGTGGCAATGAATTCCAGTTTCACCACCCTCTGGCTGAAGAAATATCTACTCTTTATTCTAAAGGTGCATCTTTCTATTCTGAGGCTGTGCCCTCTGGTCCTGGACGCTCCCACTTCCTGAAGTAACCTGTCCCCACCCACTTTATCTATCCCTTTCAGTATTTGGTAACTTTCAATATCATCGTCCCTCATCTGGAACTCATGCGGGAACGGGCCCATCAAACCCTCCTAATACGTCAAACACATCATCTCCAGGATCAACCTCTGGACCCTCTCCAACATCAGCACGTCCTTATTCAGATATGCAACCCAAAACTGCTCACAGTATTCCAAATGTGGTCTGCCCAGCGCCTTATAAAGCCTTGGCATTACATCCTTGCTTTTATATTCTAATCCTCACAAAATAAATGCTGACATTGCATTTTCCTTCCTTACTGCAGACTCAACTTGCAAAAAGAAAACTGGCAGGGAATATAAAAACTGACTGCAAAAGTTTTTATAGATATGTGAAGAGAAAGAGATTAGTTAAAACAAATGTAGGTCCCTTGCAGTCATAAACAGGTGAGTTGATCATGGGGAACAAGGATATGGCAGACCAATTGAGTAACTACTTTGGTTCCGTCTTCACTAAGGAAGACATAAATAATCTGCCGGAAATAGCAGGGGACCACGGGTCAAAGGAGTACTTGAGTGAAATTCAGGTTAGTCGGGAAGTGGTGTTGGGTAAATTGAATGGATTAAAGGCCGATAAATCCCCAGGGCCAGATAGGCTGCATCCCAGAGTACTCAAGGAGGGAGCCTCCGGAAATAGTGGATGCATTAGTGATAATCTTTCAAAACTCTTTAGATTCTGGAGTAGTTCCTGAGGATTGGCGGGTAGCAAATGTAACCCCTCTTTTTAAGAAGGGAGGGAGAGAGAAAACGGGGAATTACACGTTAGTCTGACATTGGTAGTGGGGAAACCGCTAGAGTCAGTTATTAAAGATGGGATAGCAGCACATTTGGAAAGTGGTGAAATCATTGGACAAAGTCAGCATGGATTTATGGAAGGTAAATCATGTCTGATGAATCTTGTGGAATTTTTTGAGGATGTAACTAGTAGCGTGGATAAGGGAGAACCAGTGGATGTGGTGTATCTGGACTTCCAGAAGGCTTTCCACAAGGTCCCACATAAGAGATTAGTATACAAACTTAAAGCATATGGCATTGGGGATTCAATATTGATGTGGATAGAGAATTGGCTGGCAAACAGGAAGCAAAGAGTAGGAGTAAACGGGTCCTTTTCACAATGGCAGGCAGTGACTAGTGGGGTACCGCAAGGCTCAGTGCTGGGACCCCAGCTATTTACAATATATATTAATGATCTGGATGAGGGAATTGAAGACAATATCTCCAAGTTTGCGGATGACACTAAGCTGGGGGGCAGTGTTAGCAGTGAGGAGGATGCTCGGAGTCTGCAGGGTGACTTGGATAGTCTGGGTGAGTGGACACATGTTTGGCAGATGCGGTATAATGTGGATAAATGTGAGGTTATCCACTTTGGTGGCAAAAACAGGAAAGCAGACTATTATCTAAATGGTGGCCGATTAGGAAAAGGGGAGATGCAGCGCGACCTGGGTGTCATGGTACACCAGTCATTGAAAGTAGGCATACAGGTGCAGCAGGCAGTGAAGAATGCGAATGGTATGTTAGCTTTCATAGCAAAAGGATTGAGTACAGGAGCAGGGAGGTTCTACTTCAGTTGTACAGGGTCTTGGTGATACCACACCTGGAGTATTGCATACAGTTTTGGTCTCCAAATCTGAGGAAGGACATTATTGCCATAGAGGGAGTGCAGAGAAGGTTCACCAGACTGATTCCTGGGATGTCAGGACTGTCTTAGGAAGAAAGACTGGATAGACTTGGTTTATACTCTCTAGAATTTAGATTGAGAGGGGATCTAATAGAAACTTACAAAATTCTTAAGGGATTGGACAGGCTAGATGCAGGAAGATTGTTCCCGATGTTGGGGAAGTCCAGGACAAGAGGTCACAGCTTAAGGATAAGGGGGAAATCCTTTAAGACCGAGATGAGAAATACTTTTTTCACACAGAGAGTGGTGAGTCTCTGGAACTCTCTGCCACAGAGAGTAGTTGAGGCCAGTACATTGGCTATATTTAAGAGGGAGTTAGATGTGGCCCTTGGGGCTAAGGGGATCAGAGGGTATGCAGAGAAGGCAGGTACAGGATACTGAGTTGGATGATCAGCCATGATCATATTGAATGGCGGTGCAGGCTCGAAGGGCCGAATGGCCTACTCCTGCACCTAATTTCTATGTTGCTATGTTTCTATCCTGCACGAGCACAAGCAAGTCACTTTGTACCTATGATTCTGAATTTTCTCCTCATTTAGAAAATGGTCTACGCCTTTATTCCTTCTACCAAACTGCAAGACCGTACAGTCTGCTATGCTGTATTCCATTTGCCACTTCTTTGTCCACTCTCCCAGCCTGACCAAGTCCTTCTGCAGACTCCCTGCTTCCTCACACTACTTTCCCCTCCGTCTATCTTTGTTTTATCCGCAAACCACAAAGTCATCAATTCCATCATCTGGATCATTAACATACTGTACAATGTGAAAAGTAGCAGAACCAAGACCGACCCCTGCAAAACACTACTAGTAACTGGCCACTAACTAGAAAAGGCCCTCTTTATTCCCACTCTTTACATTCTGCCAGTCAGCCAATCTTTTATACATGCTATTGCTCTAATAGACAATACCATAGCCTCCTATCTTGTTTAGCAGCCACATGGATGACATCTTATCAAAGGCCGCCTGATAATCCAAATAAACGACATCCACTGACTCTCCTTGGTCTGTCCTACTTGTTACTTCCTCAATGAATTCCAACTAATTTGTCTTTCCTTAAAAAAACATGCTGAATTCAACCCGCTTTTTAATCATGCGTGTTCAAGTACGCCAAAAACATATCGTTAATAATGGACTAAAATCTTACCAACCACTGAGGTCAAGATAAGCGGCCCATCTTTTCCTTTCTTTTACCTTCATTGATAGTGGAGTACATTTGCGATTCTCCAGTTCTCTGGAATCGCCCTTGACTCTAGTAGTTTAGTTTAGTTTAGAGATGCAATGCAGAAACAGGCCCTCAGCCCACCGGGTCCACACCGACCAGCGATCCCCGCACATTAACGCTATCCTACACCCACAAGGGACAATTTTTACATTTACCAAGCCAATTTACCTACAAACCTGTACGTCTTTGGAACGTGGGAGGAAACCGAAGATCTCATAGAAAACCCACGCGGTCACGGGGAGGACGTGCAAACTCTGTACAGACAGCACCCGTAGTCGGGATCTAAACCGGGTCTCCGGCGCTGCTTTCGCAGTAAGGCAGCAACTCTACCGCTGTGCCACGGTGATCTTGAAAGATCACTATGCCTCCTCAATCTCCACAGCTCTCTGTTTTAGAATCCTGGGGTGTAATGCATTTGGTCCAGGTGACTTATCCACCTTCAGACCTTTCAGCTTCCCAGCACCCCCTCCTCATTGATAGTGACTGCACTCACTTGTGCCCCAGACTCGCTTGAATTTCAGGCATGTTGCTGGTGTCCTCCATTGTGAAGACTGACGCACAAACGTATTCAATTTGTCTGCCATTTCTTGGTTCTCCATTGCTACCTCTCCAATGTGATTTTCTTGCTGCCCAAAGTCACTCCTGCTTCTCTTTTACTTCGTACGGGAATGATGCAGGTGCAGATGCAGGTTTAAACCAAAGATAGACACAAAATGCTGGAACATCTCTGGAAAGAAGGGATGGGTGATGTTTTGGGTCAAGACTCAAGGGTCTCGATCCAAAACATCAACCATTCCATCTCTCCAGTGATGCTGCCTGTGCCACTGAGTTACTCCAGCATTTTGTGTCTATCTTCTCTTTTATTCTTTATACACCTGAAAAATATTTGGTCTCCTCTTTCATATTATTGGCTAGCTTACCTTCATATTTCATCTTTTCTCCCCTTATTGCTTTATTAGTTGTCCACTTTAAGCTCCCTAATCAAATCTGCTTCATTACCCAATATCAAATCCAGAACTGCCCTTTCCTGAGTGTGCTCGATCATATTCCACTCTAAATAAAATCTCATCGGCACTATAAATCCAGCACCAACCTGATTTTCCCAGTGTACCTACAGATTGAAAACCCATGACCACTGTAACATTGCCCTTTTTACATTCCTTTCCTATCTCAAAATCATCATAATGTAATTTATTAGCCACCTCCTGATGTAATTTGCACATTACATCATGGCTATTACTCAGAGGCCTGTATATAATTCCCATCATGATCTTTTTACCCTTGCAGCTTTTTAACTGTACCCACAAGGATCCTACATCCTCTGATCCAATGCTGTTTCTTGCTAAAGATTGGATGTTATTCTATACCAACAGACCCACCCCTTCTGCCCACCCCATTGTCTTTCCAATGGGGTGTATATCCGTCAATGTTCGTCTCCCAGCTCTGATTCTCTCTCCGCCACATCTCTAAGATGCCACAATGTTGTCCTCACCAAGTTCTAACTGTGCTATAAGCTCATCCACCTTATTTCATCTACTGCATGCATTCAAATATAACATCTTCATTTCTGTATTCACTCCCCTTCTCAAATTGGTCCCATTATTGCCTGACGTTAGACCCTTATCCCTTTCTAAACTTTCTGTCCTATTCCTTATTCTGGGGAATTAAGTGACCTCGTCTACGCTCTCCTTCCCTTTAACTTTATCCATAATTTTCCATTCTGTTGAACCCACCCCCCCCCACTATTTAGCAGCCCAAGTTATGCAATTTGGCAGGATGTTGGTCCCAGCAGTGTTTATATGGAGCCTGTTCTATTGGACCACCTTTTACCTTCCCCAATACTGATGTTATGGCCCACAAATTCAAACCCACTTCTCCCATGTCACTTTTTGAGCCACGCATTTAACTCCGTAATCCTGTGGACCCTATGCTAATTTTCTCATGGCTCAGGTAGTAATCTAGAAAATTATTACCTTTATGGTAGGAATAAGGGTCTCGACCCGAAACGTCACCCATTCCTTCTCTCCAGAGATGCTGCCTGTCCCGCTAAGTTACTGCAGCTTTTTGTGATTACCTTTTTGGTTCTGATTTTTAATTTAGTCCCTAGCTGCTCAAATTCCCTCTTTCCTTGGTCTTATACTACGTCGTTAGAACCCATATGAACCATGGCACTTGATCTTTCTCCTCCAACTGCAAATCCTCTGCAGGTCAACTGAGATGAAAATCACATATACACCTAAAATTAAAATATCTCAGAGTAATTTTGTACGTGCAGTATTGCATCTCTTCACTAAATTATTCCATTGCTAGATGGGGAAATATTTCTCGTCATTAAAAGGAACTTGTGAATATACAAAATGTGCAAGCTGTGGTATTAGCGTTAACAAAACAAGAGTTGTGGCGATTCCTGTTTAATATTGGGCCCTACATTCTACTGCCTTTGAACAAGATGATACGTCAACCAGGAAAGGAGACTGGATAAAATTGTAACCATATAATAATTACAGCACGGAAACAGGCCATCTCGGCCCTTCAAGTCCGTGCCGAACAACTTTTTTCCCTTAGTCCCACCTGCCTGCACTCAAACCATAACCCTCCATACCCTTCTCATCCATATGCCTATCCAATTTATTTTTAAATGATACCAACGAACCTGCTGCCACCACTTCCACTGGAAGCTCATTCCACACCGCTACCGCTCTCTGAGTAAAGAAGTTCCCCCTCATGTTACCCCTAAACTTCTGTCCCTTGATTCTAAAGTCATGTCCTCTTGTTCGAATCTTCCCTATTCTCAAAGGGAAAAGCTTGTCCACATCAACTCTGTCTATCCCTCTCATCATTTTAAAGACCTCTATCAAGTTCCCCCCCTTAACCTTCTGCACTCCAGAGAATAAAGACCTAACTTATTCAACCTATCTCTGTAACTTAGCTGTTGAAACCCAGGCAACATTCTAGTAAATCTCCTCTGTACCCTCTCTATATATTTTTTTGTAGATTAAAACAGCCATACATTTGTCAGGCAAATGGGTGTTTTTTTTTTAATATTCTCTGTCGTGATGTCCCTCTTTGAACAACTTTGCAGACAGGCCTCCATTCAGAGACTCGTTTCAGATTCTGAATCGCAAGGTTCTAATAAAACGGAAAATAAAATCTTCCAAACATCTCCACCAGCCGGCATGGTGGCACAGTGGTAGAGTTGCTGCCTTACAGCGCTTGCAGCACCTGAGACCCAGGTTCGATCCTGACTACGGGTGCTGTCTATACGGAGATTGTACGTTCTCCCCATGGGTTTCCTCCAACACTCCAAAGACGTACTGGTGTGTAGGTTAATTAGCTTGTTGTATGTGTAAATTGGCCCTCGTGTGTGTGGGATAGTGTTGGTGTGCAGGGATCGCTGGTAGGCGCGGACTCTGCGGGCCGAAGGGCCTGTTTCCGCGTTGGTGAGAAATGGTGAATGCCAGGAACCATTGTGATTCTTGGCTCTGATCTTGTCATAGAAAAATGATTGAATGATGGATTTCAATGTGACTCTTCTACCAATGCACCTTTTTGGCCTGTGGAGACTAATCTAAAAGAGACATGAATCTTGAATCTGTTATACCTGTGGAAAGAGAGCATCCAGAGATTTATTAATGTAACAGACATCTAATACTGATCTTGCTCAAAGATCTTTTATTGCACATTACCTCGTGTCATTGGCATCTTAATGGACAGTGTGGCTTGATACGTATTAGAAGAACATCAGCCATTTACCAGAAATAATTCAATTCTGTTGAAAATCGGTGTTCTGTTTGAACTTTTCATCAATTCAATTTTAATTGCTATGAAGTGCATTTTTTTTAAAAAGCTATGTTGAGAATTGTAATGCTTGATGGCGGGATCAAACGTGTGTCAAGAGAAAATGAGCTTGGAGCAGGCAGCAGGGAATTAAGAACTGGATACCAATCAAGAAGCGTAAACTTACAGGGCAGGCAGCATCTCTGGAGAGAAGGAAGGGGTTACATTTTGGGTCGAAACCCTTCTCCAGTCTGAAGAAGGGTCTCGACTTGAAACATCTGAAATATCTTCAGACAGGAGAAGGGTTTCGACCCAAAACATCACCCCTTCCTTCTCTCCAGTGCGGCTGCCTTTCCTGCTGAGTTGCTCCAGCATTTTGTGTCTATCTTCGGTTTAAACCAGCATTTGCAGTTCATTCCTACACAAGATGTAACCGTGTTAATCTTGCGTCAAATTAATACCAGGTACAAGGGTAATATTTAGTCCCATGGCACCAGAAACTCACGCAATCACCGGAAGCTGTGTTGATATGCATCTGTGTTTTTTTTCAGCAAATTCCCCAGAATTAGGAGAATTTCCAAATAAATTTCAGAGAAATAACTGGAATGTGTTAATTTATAAATGATCTTCAGTTGCATTCGGGCATTATTACAAAATGTGTGGTTCAGATGCTTATTAAATGCTGCACAGAGCAGGGTGATTTGATATATTTCCACTTTGAACAAGGATGCAGTTGCCAAAGCTGTATTTATTGCCTTTTCCCTTGTTTTGAAAAGGTAATGATGTACTCTCTCCTTGTACGCCTTTGCTCCTTGTTCTGACAATACCCCTGACCCAGTGATACCGGGGAAATGGTGATAAATGTTCAAGTCGGGATATGTGCAGCTGGAACTGGAAGCTAAATATAATGTTATTTGTACACTCATATCTGTCATATTTCTTACAACGAAACAGGGCTTTCAACCCAACTAGTTTATGCGAGCTCTCAAAGCATTCCCATCAGTCACAGTTCTCCACTTATTGCCCGTAACCTTTTCTCTTTCACTTCGCCTTGATGTACAGAGCTCCAAGTCCATAACTCCATGAAAGTAGCAACACCTGTAGAGTGGTAAAGAAGGCATATGGTATGCTTGTTGACATTGGGTACAAGAGTCAGGAAGTAATGATGCAGCTTTATAGGACTTTGGTTGGTCCGCATTTGGAATACAGTGTGCAGTTCTGGTCACCCCATACCAAGAAGAATGTGGACCGAGGTTTTGGCAAACGTACAAATGGAAGCTTACAGGAAAACGCCTGGTTGAGCAAGAGGTTGAATTGTTTTCTCTGGAACGGTGGAGGTTATGGGGAGACCTGATAGAGGTAAGTAAAGTTATGAGGGGCATAGATAGGATAGTTAGTCAGAACCTTTTTCCCAGGATTGGAAAATCAAATACTAGAGAGCATGGCTTTAAGATTAGAGGGGGCAAAGTTCAAAAGAGATGCGCATGGCAATTTATTTCACGCAGAGGGCGGTGAGTACCTGGAACGCACTGTTGGGGGTGGTGGGCGAGACAGATA
Source organism: Raja brachyura (assembly GCA_963514005.1). Next base: position 6,676,202 of record OY740800.1, on the reverse strand, counting down.
CAATAGCAGGATTTCAGAGACTTTCAAATAGACATATGGATATGCAGGGAATGGAGGGATATGGAGTATATGTAGGCAAACAAGAGTTGGCATCATGATCTACACAGATATTGTGGTCTGAAGAGCCTGTTCTTGTATTGTATGTTCTATGCACCCATCAACTCTCCATTGATTCTCCTGCCACCCACCTACACCAGGGGTGATTTACAGTAGCCAAGCAATCTATCAAACATGGAGAAACTCAGCGGGTGCAGCAGCATCTAAGGAGCGAAGGAGATAGGTGACGTTTCGGGTTGAGACCCTTCTTCAGACGAAGAAGAAGGGTCTGAAGAGGGGTCTCAACCCGAAACGTCGCCTATCTCCTTCGCTCCTTAGATGCTGCTGCACCCGCTGAGTTTCTCCAGCTTTTTGTGTAACCCTGGATTCTCCAGCATCTGCAGTTCCTTCTTTAACACTGATCTATCAAACATATTGTTTTGTTATTTGAGAGGAAACCTAAGTATCCAGGATAATCCACACTCCGACAGAAAGAATGCGCAAACTCCACACAGACAGCAGCCAAGATTAGGATCATACTTGGGTTGTTGGACCTGTGCAGCAGTAGTATTAACCATTGTTTCAGCCCTTGTTATTCGGAGTGTTGGAAGCTGCAAGAGAACATGTTATGACGGTGCAATGCAAGTTTTAGATCATATTTATTGCAGCCTTAATGAATCAGTGAAGATAATTGATGAAGCTAAGTGTTTCCGCTCTCACTATCACCAATGCCCTCTAGTTTTAGACTTCCCTACTCTGGGGAAATATTTTGGCTATACATATGCCGCCCATGAGTTTATATACCCCTATGTCACCCTTCAGTCTGCTACGGTAAGCCCTATGGAAGAACAAGTAAATCAGCCTACACAGCTTCTCTTCATTACTCAATCCTTGGTAACCATATAACAATTAGCCACAATCGTCCCAGTGCCGAAGAAGTCTCCCATCACCAGCCTAAACGATTACCGTCCCGTGGCCCTCACTCCGGTAATCACGAAGTGCTTCGAGAGATTGGTCCTCCAGCACATCAAGGACTATCTCCCTCCAGACTTCGACCCCCACCAGTTCGCCTATCGCCCAAACAGGTCCACAGAAGACGCCATCACCGTAGCTCTCCACTCTGTGCTGAGCCAGGGGCAGAGCTATGTCCGGATGCTCTTTGTGGATTACAGCTCGGCTTTCAATACTATCATTCCGGACATTCTCATCGACAAACTGGTCACTCTCGGCCTCCCCACTCTCACATGTGCCTGGATAAAGAACTTCCTCACCAACCGGCCCCAGACTGTGAGACTCGGCCGTCACCTCTCCTCCACTCACATGTTGAGTACCGGCTCCCCGCAGGGCTGTGTGCTAAGCCCCCTCCTATACTGTCTCTACACCTACGACTGTAGTCCGGCCCACAACAACAACCGAATCGTCAAGTTTGCTGACGACACTACAGTAGTCGGACTCATCTCAAGGGGAGACGAGGCAGCCTACAGAGAGGAAGTCCTGAAGTTGACAGCCTGGTGCTCAGAAAACAACCTGGCTCTGAACACCAAGAAAACCGAAGAGCTCATTGTCGAATTCAGGAAGCACAGCACCGACTTAGCCCCCTTATACATCAATGGCGAGTGTGTGGAGAGGGTCCACACCTTCCGGTTTCTCGGCGTCCTCATCTCCGCTGACATCTCCTGGACAGACAACATCACAGCGGTCATCAAGAAGGCTCAGCAGCGGCTGCACTTCCTGAGGGTCCTCTGCTGCCGACCTTCTACCGCTCGTCCATTGAGAGCCTGTTGACATACTGCATTGCAGCATGGTATGGCAGCTGCACCATGGCAGACAGGGAGAGGCTTCAGAGGGTAGTTAGGGCAGCACAGAAGATCATCGGCTGCCCTCTTCCCTCTATGATGGACATTTACACCTCCCGCTGCCTCAGCAGGGCGAAGAACATTATCAAGGACAGCTCCCATCCTGCATTTGGCCTGTTCAACCTGCTACCCTCAGGGAGGCGCTATAGGTGCATCAGCACAAGGACAAATAGACTCAAGAACAGTTTCTTTCCAAAATCCATTATCTCCCCGAACTCACACATGCACTGACTTCACAGCCTAACCCCCGGACTATCATCTATCCACCTACTGTAATTTGTACTGTAACTGTAATTCCAATATGTGCAATAACCCATACTGGATATAGGAATCCTATTTATTCATTCTATTTATCCATTGTCTTCTTATAGATATGTATATAGCACTGCAGAAACTGTGCACCTTATCCCCCCCCCCCCCCCCCCCCTTTTTTGTTTTGTTTTTTGCACTGAGTAGGAGCAGCTGTTAATCTCATTGTACATGTGTATAGTGAAAATAAAAGGCATTCTGATTCTGATTACAGCATGGAAATGGGCCTTCTCGGCCCTTCCAGTCCGTACCGACCATTCATTTTCCCCTAGTCCCATCTACCTGCCCTCAGTCCATCCCCCTCCATTCCCTTCCCGTCCATATACCTATCCACTTTACTTTTAAATGTTAAAATGAAGGATGTCAACAAAATAGAGAGAGTACAGAGGAGATTTACTAGAATGTTGCCTGGGTTCCAGCAACTAAGTTACAGAGAAAGGTTGAACAAGTTAGGTCTTTATTCTTTGGAGCGCAGAAGGTTAAGGGGGGACTTGATTGAGGTCTTTAAAATGATGAAAGGGATAGACAGAGTTAACGACTGAAGTTAGACACAATATGCTGGAGTAACTCAGCAGGTCAGGCAACATCTCTGGAGAAAAGGAATAGGTGACATTTCGGGTCGAGACTGGAGAAGGGTCTCGACCCAAAACGTCACCTATTCCGTTTCACCGGAGTTGCTGCCTGTCCCGCTGAGTTACTCCAGCTGTTTATGTCTATCTTCAGTGTAAACCAGCATCTGCAATTCCTTCCCACACACCTTGGTAACTCAAGACTTGGTAACCTCTTTTTTTGCACACTTCCAATTTAATGACATTGCCACTTTGATCACCTAAGCCAATGTACAGCATTTCATCAGAGCCCTGTCTAAGAACGTGGATTACGGTGGTAGGGTTTAAAAGATGAGCTTCTTGTTGTCGAATGCTCAGCTTCTATATTGACTCCTTCGAAATTGATGCCAGGAACACTCGTGCATTAAAAGTCAAATCAATCCCAGCAAGGATTTTGTACAGAGGAAATATGCAGCACAAGTGCATAAATGCTCCCTGGCATTTATCATCCCACGCTTGTATAGTATTCAGGCTGATGTCTTCCATTAGCTGCCTCATCATCATTGAGAATGAAACTGAATGCTATGGATCCACCAGTAAACAAATCAACTCTTGCCTAAGTGTAAGCATGGTCATTGCTATAAGAGTTGAAAATACCTGGGCCAAAGTTGCTTGTATGAGAAACTCATTTCAGTGTGCCCCAGGATTGTAATATTTCTTTCGAACAATTAATGTTATCTTCATTTGAATGGTGGAGTAGACTTGAAGGGCCGAATGGCCTAATTCTTCTCCTATCACTTATGACCTTATGACCTTAAATATAGGAAATAAGTGCAGGAGTGGGCCATTTGTCCCAATGACTGCTCTATAATGTATCAAAATCATGCCTGAACTTCTAACTGAAGCCATTTTCAGCACTATATCCACGTATCTTAAAATATAGAAATCTATGAATCTCTATTTAGAATAAATTCAATGGATAGAGAATTAAAAAGATCCCTCTGACTGCTATCTCCAAACTCTTTCGTTAGGATCTTGTTGAGCCCTATAAGTAATTGGTGCTTTTCATATAGGCTGTCACCGCTGCTGACTTTGTGCTTTTTTGTTGTTAAAGTAATGATTCTATTTCAAATTTTATGTCGAATGGGGGTCCAGTCGCGGTTTTTTGGCGACCTGCTATGACTATGACTATGACTGTCTCCTAAAAATAGCTTAACTGGGACAGGCCCATTAGGAGTACATATATAGATCAGGTTTTCTAATGGGTTACCAGGTACTTACCACCTTTTTAATTACCGTTCACAAGCAAGACTGTTCATTGAGTTGCCAGCGGAGACTACTTCACAGCAGCAGGCTCTGGGGCAAATCTATTTTACAACATCACAAAGCAACACTACAACATCCAGAAAGAATCTACCATGAACTTAGTGTTGTGACTTAGTAACTCAGCAGGACAGGCAGCATCTCCAGAGAACATGGATAGGTGACCTTTCAGGCTGATAGCCTTTTTCAGACATTGTGGGGAGGAGGGGCGGGAGGTGGAGGGAAAAGCTGGAAAGGAAAGAGGCAGGACAAAGCATGGCAGGTAATAGTTTAACATAGATGGGGGGGGGGGGCAGATGGTTACAACAAAGGCCAGTAATAAGAAAAGGTGTGAAATAGGTTTGAAGAGTTGCAGAGTGTGAAGTCAGAAGGAAGAATGTAGCAGTAGAGGGGGGTGAGGGGTGTGGGTGGGTGGAGGGAAGAAATAGGTGGGTGCCTAGTTGGGGCACATGGGAGCAAATTGGGTTGGTTTTACAACATCACAAAACTTATTTTAGAACATTAGTAGTGCCTTTGAATATACATGTTGGATCTCAATAACAGTGGCTACATTTCCGGCATAGATAACATATGGAGCTGGTTGACTGTAGGGTACTTAAATATTCCCCTTTATAAGTTAAAATAATGAACTTGTTCTATATAAATCCTGCAAATCTGTGGATGCTCACACACTGAGTAAATTTAAGGCTGAACAATAGATCCCTCGGCATTAAGGGAATCAATAGTTTTGATGATGGGATAGGAAAATAATTGATTTGCTTACCATATATGGTCTTATTTTCAAACCAGGTCGAGTAATTTGGGTCAATATCTACTGCTATTTCTTATATTCTCAGTTCATAATTCTGTAATACCCAGTACGTAGAGAAAATCATCCACCATGGTGAGGTAACATTTCATTGTAATCCTCCAAAGAGAAATATCAATAAATAGCTTGTAAATGTTTTGTAAATCTCCAGCTAAATTATTTGGGTTTTTTTTAAGAACGGACCTTATGAATAATAAAGCTTGTGTATAAATGGTTACCTTAATAGCACCCCTTCTCATGGGTCATTTTAACAAAGGTATGTATTATATAACAGAGACATTCACATGTTTTTATCTCTCCCACAGTCAATATTAAATCTATAATTTTTCAAACCATTATGGAGTTGCAATCATACTTGTCATCCATAACATTTGATAGCCAAGAAAATAAAAACTGTACAAATCCATTCAAGGCACTGTCATGTTCGTCTTGTGCTCAGACCAGCCGCACATCATTAATCGCTGCGCTTGTTCCATGATGAGTATTGATTTAGATCTCCAAATCCTAAAGTGGTATAGCTATAGAAAGATCAATCAAGCAGTAATTTCATATTTTTGTCCTTTTTCATAAAATAAAAAAGTTTTTGTTTCCAAGAGTGTTCTTTTCAACTTTGGCCTCTTAAACTTCTCGTCCTCCATTCATCATCAACGACTCGGGTTCAAATTTGCATGTACTTGAAATTTTGAATTCTACTGCATCATGGCAAATGCAGTAATATTTATGAAACATTTTTGATTGTGTTCAAATAGTTTATTTTCTGTAGGCTGCACTTTTAGCTGCCGTTAAATTGCCTTTCCTACTTACTTTGAAAATGGATAGCTCAACATTCCACCCAAACAAGTTAAAATATTTCTCCCAAATCCAAGTCTATCCTGGCCTGGATCTCACAGGGAGCCAATGAAGGGAGGTAGAAAAATACTAGGGTGAGGTTTAATACTTGCAGGGGGAATATTTACTGATGGGCCTAAGGGACTCCCCCTGGGCTAGTACCGGCCTGATGGGCTGAAGGGGCTCCTGAGAAAAAAAGTGAAAGGTCCTTTTTTTGGACATTTCCTAGCCTGGCACAGGCCTTTTGGGCCAAAATACTCCTCCTGGGCTAAAACAATGCATTTTGTAGCAATGTTACAATTTTGAGATTTTAAAAATCAAGTCTGCAATTTATCCCATCAGATAAAGCATAAAAAGAAGTTTAATTTGACACCTAATTTACTTTCATATCTTTAGTATTAAGAAAGTTATGGCCATTTTCATACTCGTAAATGAGCATCTTGCTTCCCATTGCCTTTCAATTGACTTAACTCAAAAGCTGTGATCTGGAAAAGTTAAATGTCCATAACATTCTTAAAAATTAAGAGAACTCAATGAAATTTTCAGTTATTATAGATTGAAGCATTCTGAAACAAATATTAAACAATCTTACTTGGATGACCTGAAATTAAAGCATATAATTAGTTAGTTATCTAATTGTAGCTAATTACAAAATTCAATGAGTAGATCTAAACATCTATCAATTTCTTAAGAAAAGATAAACTTTTTTAAAATTGCCTAAGTGTCCAAATAACATTCACATAATAATCCACAATATAACATAATTTTTAAATCTCATTTTCATGAATTTCTGGGCCAAATGGAAGGAATTTAGTGTTTTATGCTGTAAATTAATGGCCATTTAAATCAACTAGCGAGTGGGTTTTAGCGGAATGCGGTGGATTAGAACGTTGCGGTTAGCGGTGAAGTCGGGGGGAAAAATACTGGGGGTTCATACATTTTTTGGGGAACCCATTTCGCAACATAAAAATATTATTAATGCCTCCCGAAAAACCAACTTTTAATATAAAAATAAAGTATTTACCTTTTTTTCTCCCCTACGCAAAATGCTTCCGGTTGTCTGCGGTCACGGCTTTTGAAGGTGATTTTTAAATTACTCTAGTTAATAAATCTAGAGTAACTTAAAAATACCTTCATTGATGAAATGTCGGAGCGATTTTTCTTCAGCAACCAAATCGCCCGACATTCATCGATTATCCAGGCCTGTGGAAAAACGGCACTTTAAGCCCGCCCCCCTTTGCACGGCGCGAAAGTCGCGCACACGGGGAGCGGCAGAAGTGCAGCGCCGGTAAAGGTAAGTTTTGTAACATACCTACATTTTGGACAAAAGGGACTGGTTTCTCTGCTAATAGGGGCCTTGTGGTTTCAGGCAGGCCAAACAACTCATTTCATTTAACTTCCATTGCAGTTTAAAGCAAAGGGCAGGCCAAACAGCTCATTGCATTTCATTTCCATTTCCATTGTAGTTTCAAGCACAGGGCAGGCAAAACAACTAATTTCATTTTCATTAAGCGCTAACAAATCTTTTATTGCAAATATTTTGCAGACTCACAGTTCAGTTGATTCACAGCTTAATCACAGTTGTGACCTCGCGATCTTCCAGAGTGACTGACTCGCATCCAGGCATCCGGGGTTTTATAGTCCTGCCCCCTCCCCCCCCCCCCACCCCCCCCCCCCCCGGAAGGGGCATTACCGTCATCATGGTGATTGACAGGCATGAGGACCAATCAGCTGATCTCAAGATTTTCTAAACACGCATAACTTTTTTATTTTTAATCGATCGGAAAAATCCTCGGGGCTGCCTCAGTGGAGGAGGACTGGGAGTAAGATGGCCAAAATTCATAGCGATTTAGGGTAGCGCTTTTTCTAAAATCAATATACAGTGCAGACAGGAAGTGGTCAAGATGAGACTTAGTTATATAGATAGCCCAACAATAAACTAAAAGCAAAATATTATTTCTAAAAAAACGATTTTAATTTTTGTAGAGGCTGCAATGTCGATGATTGATCGTCAGTTCCCATAACTGAGAAAAGTTAAAGGTGTAACAGGTTTTAAACAATAATAGTTGGAGAGTAATTTTAATTACTATTAATGTAATTAAAATGGTATCATGTAATAAATTACAAAACACATCATTTGTGTTAGTAGTAATTCAATTAGAAATAGCATTTTAATGTGTAGAGCAAAGGAAACTGATACATGTTTGAAATGAGATAGTTGGTAAGAGGAAATCCCCTTGCTTTAGCTATTACATTTTTAAATGAAAAAGGGCAGAATGTTGTAGACTATTTCTACTCGACATCTTAGCCCAGATAACACATAGCATTTGGAGAAAATTATCTTGTACAACTAATGAGAGTTAATTTCAGTGTATTTAATCAATTATACTGCATAATAGAAAAATGCAGAGGTACCATGTAATCTAGCAACAGGCAGCTATTAAAGAGCAGTCATATCCCAGAGTGGATTTAAAGAAAATGTGCTCTGGGTGGCAAAGTGGTGCATCTGGCAGTGCTGCTGCCTCCTAGTACCAGAGACCCGGGTTCAACCCTGATCTCAGGTGACGTCTGTGTGGAATTTGCATATTCTCCCTATGAGCGCACTGGGTTTTTTTCAGGTGCTCCAGTTTTCTCCCACATCCCAAAGTCTCGTGGATTTGTTGGCCTTTGTAAATTGCCCCTGGAGAGGATGTGAAATAACATAGAATTGGCGTGAACGGGTGATCGATGATAGGTTTGCACCTGGTGAGCCAAAGGGACCATTCCAATGCAGTATCTTTCAATCAATCAAAAATCTATTCTCCTTTTACAATTTTCATCCAATTTTTATCCAATCAATGCCTTTAATTTAAAAACAGCCAGAGTAAAATTGTGCTGCAGAATATTAGCACGGATAAGCTTCATATTTCAACAACAGTATTTAGTTTACTTTATTTTAGTTTATTTCTGCTCACCATGTCTGCACCGACCAGCGATCCCCGCACGTTACCACTTTCCTACACACAGGACAATTTATATTCAAAACCAATTAACCTAAAACTTGTACGTCTTTGGAGTGTGGGAGGAAACCGAAGATCGTGGAGAAAACCCACGCAGGTCACGGGGAGAACGTACAAACTCCGTACAGACAGCACCCGTAGTCAGGATCGAACCCAGATCTCTGGCGCTGTAAGGCAGCAACTCTACCTCTGCGCCACCGTGCCGCCCCAGTATTAATATTTTTTGAATTGGATAATTGTCCAGAAAATAATAATTCAGCATGTTTGCACATGAACCATCCAATATTTCTAATTTAAAACCCAAGACAAACGTTAAAGTCTGTCTGGAGTTGGCTGTGTAATAATTGAGGCACTTTGCATCACTGGTAATTTGCATGCTAGGTGAGTTAGTCGTAATCACCTCTATTCCAGGAAGCCTTTTTCGTGATCTAGCTATAAGCAGACCTAAACCTGCATCACATGTGTTGTCTGACAGCACCAGGCAATTCCAGATTTGTACCACTGGACAAAGCTTGAAACAGTCAGACTTGAAGGGAAGTTTGAATATCCTCAGTGCTTTCCAATTGAAATAAAAATAGAAGTCTAGTCTCAGATAGCCCTCAGGCTGTTAGGCGTGAGCTGCCTGCCTTTATAGCAGATCATTCAAATCGCTCATCACCAACACGGATTTTAATGACAATTGTAATTGAACATGACTCAGATAAACTTTGCTTGCACTCTTCCAATGGTGTTGACTTTGGACAATATATTTTTTAATGGATTTGACAAAACTGGAAAAAATGCAGAAAAAAAAACAAATGCAAAAATCCCAAAGGTTTGCAGGTTAATTGGCCTCTAAAATTGCCCCTGATGAATGTGTGATAACAACCAACTGGTGTGAATAGGTGATTGATGGTCAGCATGAATTCAGTGGGCTGAAAGGCCTGTTTCAGCGTTACATCTGAACTAAACTCAAAATTAAATTAAACAAAATATTCATTGCACGGGAGTCAGTATCTGAAAAAGATAGGACTTCATTGGAAGTCACGGTAATACATACCAATAGGAGTATTAATTCAACAAATATTCCTCTGTTCACTTGACAGAGTATTTATATCCAGGGTTTATCTGGCTATTTACTTTAGTCTTGATTAGTTTTATTATTTTTTATGGATAGTAAGCTGAAGATTTATTAGAATTTTTATCTGCTTTTATGATGACAGTCTCATATTTGATACAGCAGCAGTAATAAGCTAAAACAAAACACTGCAGTGTATCATAACCACTTGTATTAAGTAATTCTCATATAAATTAGACAAACAAGGCACTTTTGAATAATAAAATTATATCAGCAATATTTGTTTAGAGGAAATATCAAAAATGAATCAATCTTAAGCTACTAATCATGAAAATAAACTGGAAATAATGTAACAAAATATTACTATCATAATAGAGAAGAATTGTTGCATGGAAATGAAAAAATATATTTATGTGCTGCTGTGTCATTTCAGTTAATATGTGAAAGATAATAAAATGAGTCTTGGGCTACAAATCTAAGAAAGAAACAAGACTGTAATATACTGCCATTTTGCAATAGGACACATTGATTATGATCATTACTAATTATTACTGAATGATTTCTTGCAATTGTCAGGACTTATGAACGTGTTTAATAAATCAATAGTTCCTTTGTTGTATTCTGTACAAATATCTATTTTTCTATTTGTTTTCCACAGAATAGCTGTGCCGCTGTGCATATCTGGTTTCTTTAGATTCACACAATATAGTAACCTTTATTATAATGCTCCATAGGGGGGAAGAATGTTGTCTGTTATTGCTGATTGTCCGCTATAACTGAGAAAGGGAATACCGAGTTATAGAGTATCATTGCACAAGTAGTTTGTTCGCCCGTGTGTCGGATGATGTAGCTCGCTGTTGGCGTCTGCCATCATCCAACATGTTGACAGAATTGTCGCCCGACGTGTCACAGAGCCTCCTCGTGTCACTTCCAGGGATCGCCACGAGGAGGCTTCTGTCATCATCCCCGCATAAATGGTAGAAACAAAGAACTGCAGATGCTGGTTAATACACAAGAGGACACAAAGTGCTGGAGTAACTCAGCAGATCAGGCAGAACACTGGAGTACATGGATAGATGAAGTGTCCTGTCGAGACCCTTCTTCAGACTCTCGGTCTGGAACTGGGCCTGGGATGCAGGTGAGTTGATGGCCCGGTCTGCTGGCGGCTGGGGGAGAGGTGAGGATCGGCAGAGTCATTGCCCGTGGGCAGCCAGAGTGCGGGTAAGGGTCAGCGGTGATGGTGGAGTGAGCAGGCCCGGCCTGAAAGCGCCTGGGAATCTGTGTGTGCCGGTGGTGGTGTGAGTAGGTCCAGCCTGGGAGAGACCAGGGAGGTGGTGCGGGCCGTCCTTGGCAGCTTGGCCTGGCGGTGAAGGTTGGTAGGACTGATCTGGAAGCAGCCGGGGTGGTGGTGGGGGTCAGTGGCAGCCTCTTGCAGTCCCAGCCTCAGAGAGACCGGGTGAGGCGGTGAACATTGGCAATGTATCTCTCCGTGCAGCAGCTGGTCTTGGTCTTGGGCTTGGCCTCGTAGCGGTCGGGTGTGCAGCACAACACTGCAGTGGGTCTGACCCCAAAACACCTGACCTGCAGAATTACTCCCGCATTATATGTCCTTCATCATCGCTCAAGTGTCGATTGCTTGTCAATTTCAATTGCTCGTCAATTTCCACAATTTGTCAATTTCAATGACCTCCCGCAGTGTAACTAACAGCCTGTGTACTTAAAGAGACAGTGGTGGCTGATTAGTGAGGGGATGCTCTGTCCACTGTAACCAAACTTCATTATAAAACCGTCCATAATAATGAGGGTTTACTGTACTGAGGATCTGAAGACCATGGAACATCTGAAATTGAACTTACTTGTCCATCTGTCCTATTAGCTTGTGATCTTCACTTTAACACAAGCTCGGTGGGGTTGAAGGCAGAAACAAATTTGGATAGTGGAAACTGATGGACAAAAAAGGGAGAAGATAGGGTCAGAAGCACTAACCAGAAATGATCTTTGGTAATTTCAGGATGGGATGGAAAATGCAAATGGGCACCAACCACGCTCACCAGCTCATATTTCACATGACACTCATTGAGTAACGAAAACACTTGCAGTATTGATAAATACGACAATGACTAGAATGGTGAGTGCAAAACAGCAGCGTGGTGCGAGAATGTCGGGCAAAACCCGAGTTGTGTAAAAGAATATTAATATACAATATAATAACTAAATGAGACAAAGATAAGAGATGTTGCAGTACCTCCGGAAAGAGAATATGAAAGATGTGACTGGTTCTGGACTTGGATAGAAGTGAGAAGAAGCTATTCTGGATATAGCAGCTTTCAAAGCTGGCAATATGAAACTGGCACTGTTACTTAGCCTCACAGTCATGGGTGTACAGAGAGGGGAGCAAGGGACAGAGCACACAATCCTGACGGGTGCCAGTGTTGTGAGGCAGGATGGAGGAAATGTTGTGCCTAATTCCAACTGTTCGCCAGTAAAGAAATGCAGAAGACAAGGGTAGATGGAAGCTTCGAGTCCAAGGTCCAGCGGTTTTGGAATGTGTTTATTTTGTCTTACAGTGTTGAAGGCTGAATTGTAATCAATGAATTGCACCTTGACCCAGATGTACTTATTGGCAAGGTGGTCGAGGGCTCGGTGTATTGTAAGACAAATGGAGTGATTCTCCATAGTCCTATTTTTCCTGTGTGTTATTGCATGGGGTACAGATTATCCAGAAGGGTGATGAAAATGTAGGCTGTCACCAATCTTACAAAGCACTTCATTTTGCACCATGGTAGAGCTACTGGGAGGTAGTCTTTGATACAGGTCATTTCAATTTTACTTGTGGACTGGAATGTTGAACCCTTTCTTGAAGCAAATGAGGACAGAAGAATGTTGAAGTGAGTGGTTGAAGATGTTGGTGAGGACTCTGACCAGTTGGGACACGATTTCAGAACCCATCCAGGGTCTCCATCCAGACTAGCCGAACATTTACCTTTGTGAAAGCAGATCTGACTTCTGCAATAGAGATATGTTTGTATGTATGACCGAACTAGCAGGGGATTGAAGGGTCAGTGGGAGGATGCACCTAGATGGAGCTTTGCTTCCCTGTTCAAAACAAGTGTAAAAAAGGCTTCAAGCTCACTTGGTAGAGATTGTTATCAGAGATCGCCCCCAACTTCATCTTGTAGCCTGGCATGGTATTCAAGCCCTGCCACTGTTCTCAAGCATCCACTTGATTAAACTTATCCTCCAGTTTGTTTGGAATCTCATGGCATCCCACAACAGCCTTGTGGAGTTCATATTTGGTCACCTTGTACAATGCAGGACCATCCTTCTTGAGAGCATTGGATGTGGACTTCAGCAGAGAGTGAATCATCCTGTTCATCCAAGTGAACAGGGAACGTCATTCTCAAAGAAAAACCAGGCTCACACCTCCTGTTGTAACAGTTTAGGTACATTTATATTGCAACTTCATTTGATGACACTGTTTTGTGCTGTACCTGCTTCTTAAATAATGTCCCAGTTCCACAGACATTCATTTTGCAAGTATAAACATCTCAATATGAAAAATGTTATACTATTTTACAAATAAGCTATTTCCTTGAGTGTATGAAGACACAATGAGCTGCAGATGCTGGTGTCTTGAACAAAAAACAAGGTGCTGAAAGATAAAAAACAAAAAGCAGGACAGACAGCATCTCTGGAGAAAAGAAATAGGTGACGTTTTGGGTCGAGATCCTTCTGCAGACTCACATTTCGGGTTGAGACCCAAATAGGTGATGACCCGAAACGTCACCTATTCCTTTTCTCCAGAGATGCTGCCTGTCCCGCTGAGTTACTGCAGCTTTTTGTGTCTATCTTCAGTTTAAACCAGCATCTGCACAAGGTGCTGGAGGGACGCAGTGGGTCAGGCAGCCTCTGTGGAGGGAATGGATATATGATTTTCTAGGTTGGGATCTTTCTTCAGACTCAAAACTTTGTCTGGCCATTTGCCTTCACAGCTGCTGCCTGATTGACTGAGATCTTCCAGCATTTTGTTCCTCGAACAATGAGTGTGTGTTCTCTAAGTTTCAATGCAACATGGTTGCTCAGTATTCCGCTCCTGGGAATTAGGTTCAATGTTGAGATTGGGTGATTCTTTTGCATGTTCTCTCCAACCTCTCAGGTTTGCCTTCATTGCTCGGTTAATTGGCTTCTGTAAATTAATTTCATGCAGGTACATTGATGACAGAAGCTTAGATGGATATGGGCGAAACACAAGCAAATGGGTGGCACCATGGCTCAGCTGGAAGAGCTGCCGTCTCACAACACCAGAGACCCAGGTTCAATCCTGACCCCATCCTGTCTGTGTGGAGTTTGCATGTTCTCCATGTGACTGTGTTGGTTTCCTCTGGGTGCTCCAGTTTTCTCCCACACCCCAACGACGTGCAGGTTTGTAGGTTAATTGGCTTCAGTAAATTACCCCATCTTGGTCAGCATGAATGAGTTGGGTCTTAGGATCTGTTTCCATGCTGTATAATCTACAATAACTTGTTTTATGTGTTCATTATTCACTGTGTAGCATACGTACATGTTGTCTAATTATGCATAATGTCAAGGTGATTATACAATTAAACTAATGATTTATAGCAGGTGTAGGTAGAGCTATACGGGGTTATGATAGAAAATGTATGTTTCCGACCTATAGGGAAATATGTTTATGGACAGAAGCCTTGCATAACAGGAAGTGCTTCACTTGAAAACTTGGGTTAATAAATTTAGCCTTATCCAAACTATGTTTTTTTCTGTCATTACCAGTTTCTAGCTTAAAAATTTCAAAATATGGTTCTTCTCAAACTTGCTACCTGTCTTAAAAACATTTCTGTTTTCTTAAGAGCCATTTCAACTTCCAGGGATAAATACTTTTATGCATGGATTGTGATGGATCAGAATATTGTCTACAGCATAAAAAATATGCAGCACTGATTTTCAGCTTTTGGATGTGGCTCGACACTCTCTGAATTTTACATTGTTCTAAATATGATATAACTGAAGCTACCTAATAGAAAACAAACTTATCTTCACTTACCTATGATTTAACAACCATAAACAAGCTTGTGTGCAACAAAATGAACAATAACATTGATTGAGGTTATCATACTGATTAATATTCTGCTCATGATTTGCTATTGTGAGCAGCATTCCATGACACACAAAGATAACAGCATTAAAGCCATGCGCTTGCATGACAATAATATTTATTTTGTGTGAATAAATGTTAGGATTGATCTTCTGTGGGTGCTGTTGTAATTATAAATGTAACTAGACCAAGGGTCTGCTCCCCCAATGCAGCCGTCCCCTGCCAGTAGCCCCCATGGAACCATTGTGGGGCGATGTTTTTATGTTTATTGTTAAATTCTTTAATGTTGTGTCTTACCTTTATCTGTGTGCTGCATGGCGTCAAATTTCACTACACCAATTGGTGTATGTGATAATAAATGTCCTTTGTATCTTTGTTTATATCTTCATGGGGTGATTGACAGGAGAGAGAATCTCAACATGTTTTAAACACTAATAACTCTTTTATTTTTCATCGATGGGAAAAATCCTCGGCACCTGATGAGCGGAGGGGGACTCTGAGGAAGATGGCCAAAAATCACTGTCGTACGTGGTAGCCTTTTTTCTAAAATCAATATACAGCACAAACAGGAAGTGGTCAAGATTAGATTTTTAATTATATAGATTTCCAAACCACATTTTCAAACCAACCACATTTTTAAACCAACTACATTTTCAAACCAACCGCATTTTTATTTTCAAACTTTTCAAACCACATTTTCATTTTCAAACTTCATTTTCAAACCACATGTTCATTTTCAAACCACATTTTCAATCCAACCACATTTTCAATCCAACCATATTTTCAAACCAAACATTTTCAAACCAACCTCATTTTAATTTTCAAACTTCATTTTCAAACACATTTTCATTTTCAAACTTCATTTTCAAACCACATTAAGGGCACTCACAGGTCAGTAAAACCACACTCACAGTTTAGTAGACATGTGTTCAGTGTTCAGTGTTATTCACAGCTCAGACTGAGAGTCATGACCTCTCCCACCCCCATCTTGCAGATTCTGAGGCACGTCCACACTTCTGGGTTATATAGTCCCGCCCCCTCCTATCAGAAGGGGCATGACCTTCATGGCATGATTGACAGGAGAGAGAATCTCAACATTTTAAAAACATTAATATGTCTTTTACTTTTCATCAAATAGAAAAATCCTCTGGCCCTGACAACTGGAGGGGGACTCTGAGTAAGATGGCCAAAAATCACAGCCGTAAATCGTAGCGATTTTTTCTAAAATCAATATACAGTGCAAACAGGAAGTGGCTAAGTTTAGACTTTTAATTATATAGATATGATATGATATTTTGAAGAGTGTAGTCTTATCTGGTTATATCAAACCACCTTATTACTAAATACTGTACTAAATGACTAATAAATGATTTTTAAAGCAGAATTTCAGCTGATCATTATGAAGCATTTCAAGTATTTATACATTAACATTAGCATTAATATTAATAATGATTGATTAATAATGATTAAAATATTTCGCACATTGCATTAAAAACATTCACACACCAATATTAATATTAATGTTGGTGTGTGAATGATTTTAATGCAATGTGCGAAATATTTTAATTTGTGCATAATATTCAGAATATTAGGCAACTTACTGCAAATTCTATAATTCATCTATATAACCTATTATAATTAGGTAAATTTTCACCTTCACTAAAAAGCAATGATATTTCAATCCCTTAAAAAAAAACCACAATGTACAAATTCACTTCTACCAATAATCTTTTGTTGAAATTATAACTTTCCATTCCTATACCCTTTTAATTCTGGCCTACCCTATCCATTCTATGGACTCTTTAGAGGAATAGAGAGAACCAGGAAATCCAATGTAATTGTAGCTCTACTTATTCTAGATTTTCAACAAACTCTCTATTCCAATCACATTTCTGTGCCTTTTTCTTTTCAAATACCTAATTCCCCATGAGTGATGTTACTGTACATACCACTGCTGACACTGTTAGTAAAATGTCTGAGACAACATGAACATTTTATCTTAACTGCTCCTTTTATACATGTTATAATAACACTAGGCCCCCATTTCCCTTGTTACTCTGTCATGGGCCACTAGTCTCAATCTTTCAGCATTTACTCTCTTGAATCCTTTTATAATTTTGAAGACTTGCAGTAAAGCACTTCTAAATCATTTCTATTCACGTGGAAAATATCCCAGAATTTAGGACATGATCCTCATTTTTGACATCCTTCTGGTAAATCTTTGCTGTTCCTTTCTGTGCCCTTTGCATCCTTTCATAGAACAATGTGACTTGAACTGTACATGTGATATCAACTACAAAGCTTTCTAGTAACGTAACACCCCTTTGCTTTTATATCAGTTGTCCCATTTATCGAATGAATCAAGGGATCGTTGAAATGTTAGAGGAGCTATTGGGACTATGTCAGCTTCTAGTGCAACAGTCCCATTAGTTGCATTTATCTGCATTCTCCATAGCACCATTTTGATTTTTCACAAATCTATGGATCTTTATGCTTAACTGACCAGTGCTTCATCACATCATAGGTAGACAAAAGAGCTGGAGAAACTCAGCGGGTGCAGCAGCGAAGGAAATAGGCAACGTTTCGGGCCAAAACCCTTCTTCAGAGTGACGTGGGGGGGGGGGGGGGTGCTCACTCTGGCCATGGAGGAGGCCCAGGACAAAGAGGTCGGATTCGGAATGAGAGGGGGAGTTGAAGTGCTGAGCCACTAGGAGATCAGGTTGGTTAGTGCAGGCCGAGCGGAGGAGTTCGGCGAAAAGATCGCCAAGCCTACGCATGTAGATGTAGATCAGCTGACATCTAGAGCAGTGGATGCAATAGATGAGATTGGAGGAGATGCAGGTGAACCTCTGTCGCACCTGGAATGACTGATTGGGTCTTTGAATGGTGTCAAGGGGGGAGATAAAGCGACAAGTGTAGCATCTCCATCGGTTGCAAGGGAAAGTGCCCGGGGACGGGGTGGTGAGGGAGGGAAGGGAAGAATTGACCAGGGAGTTACGGAGGGAGTGGTCTTTGCAGAAAGCAGACAGGGGGGGGAGATGGGAAGATGTGGGGAGTGGTGGGGTCCTCATATTCCGCTTGGGCAGTTTGCACCCTAGTGGCATAAACAATGACTTCTCCAATTTCCAGTAGCCCTTGCTGTCTCCTCCCCTTCTCAGCTCTCCCTCAGCCCTCGGCTCCTCCTCCTTTTCCCTTTCATCTCCCCGCCCCCCCCCCCCCCCCACATCAGTCTGAAGAAGGGTTTCGGCCCAAAACTTTGCCTATTTCCTTCGCACCATAGATGCTGCTGCACCCGCTGCGTTTCTCCAGCTCTTTTGCCTACCTTCGATTTTCCAGCATCTGCAGTTCCTTCTTAAACACTTCATCACAGCATGCTGCTTTCAAGTTTATGAAATCCTTCGCATCTCTTACAAGCCAAAAGAAAGTTTAAGTTTAGTTGAGATTAGAGATACAGCGTTGAAACAGGGACGTTGGCCCACTGGGTCCACACCCACCAGTGATCCCCACACAATAACACTGTCCTACACACAGTAGGGACAATTTTACATTGATATCCAGCCAAGTAACCTACAAACCTGAATGTCTTTGGAGGGTGTGAGGAATTCGAAGATCTCGATGAAAACCCAAGCAGGTCATGGGGAAAACATACAAACTACATACAGACAAGCACCTGTAGTCAGGATTGAACCCAGGTCTCTGGCGCTGTAAGGGAGATGCTCTTCCACTACACCACCGTGCTGCCCAGAAGTATTAGTTTAGTTCAGTGATACAGCATGGATCCACTGAGTCCATGCTACCCATCGATCACCCGTTCTAGTTCTAGGTCATTCCACTTTCTCACACCAGGGGCAATTTACAGAGGGCCAATTAACCCGCACATCTTTGGGATGTGGGAAAAAACGGAGCACCCGGAGGAAACTAACGTGGTCACAGGGAGAATGTGCAAACTCCACACAGACAGCACCCAATGTCAGGATTGAACCCAGATCTCTCACACTGTGAGGTGGTGGCTCTACCAGCTGTGCCACTGTGCCGTCCGTAAAGCAATAACTTAATTTTGTTCTACATTGTTGCTCATGGGTCTGTACAATTACATATTTCCCTTGCATTTATATTATGTAAGTATTTATGGTTTTGTGACCTTTAGTATTTTTTGGCTCATTGCTAATAACTAATAATGACCATACAGTGGAAGATCTGCTGGATGCTTGAGTGTATTTAATTACATCAAAGCAACATTGCAATGGATGAACATTTACTGCCCATTTATTTCATTTAAAAAAGAATTGTTAATTATGGAAATATATGTAAAGAAACATAAGGGGAATAAATCAGGTAAATGCACAGTCTTTTTTTCGCAAGGTAGGAGAATCACGAACTGGAGGGCATAACTTTAAGGAGAAGGGTAAAAAAAAGGATTTTGAAGGCAATGTTTTCACCTTGAGGGTGGTGGGTATATGGAACGAGCTGCCAGAGGAAGCAAATAAGGCAAGTATAATTAAAACATATTTGGACATGTGTATGGATCGGAAACATTTAGAGGGATATGGGGCAAATGCAGGCAAATGGAACTAGCTTAGATGGGGCATATTAGTCAACCTTGATAGGTTGGGCCAAAGGGCCTGGTTCCATGCTGTACAATGTTATGCCATTTGTACAATTCTATGTCATTTGATGCTTTCAAACTTTACAGTTAACTGTTTATAGGTTTGCTTTAATAACTATTTTACTATTAAAGGTTATAAATGCAAACTTCACTAAATGCTTAATGCATAACAGAATGCAAATGGCTTGAGGTATGGTTAATTTCTATTTAAGAGAACCACACAGGGGAACGTAGGGCATAGAAGTGTTGTAATTAATCATTTAAAAACTAAATTAGCATATAAACATGTGAAATTATGAATTATTTATGCTACTTTCACATTTCCAAACTGACTGAATGCTTTTTGCCCCTCTCTCCTCCCCCCTCTCCCCCTCCCCCCCCCCATCCCCAACTCAATGATGGCTCCTACACAACCCATGAGATCCATCTTGACAACCTTATTGGAATGGGCTTAACATAATTCAACATGTTTTCCATTCAAGACCTGCTTGTCCAAGCTGTGGAGCCACCTTTCTCACAAATACAGTTGCCATATATTATGCTTCCGCCAAGGTCAATGATCTACTGTTTTTGTGTTCCTTTTACAATCAAGGGTTAAACAAAAGACCATTCGAACATCAACCAACCGTTTACCTGGAGCTTCTTGGTGTGATTTGTTTATTGAATCAGGAATGTCTATTCATACTTTCCACATCAATCTTTCACACAATGTTTTCATCTATTTACCATGTGGAAGCCAAGAAAATGTATTAATCAAATGGAAAGACAAATAAGGCATTCTGATAGATTCCCCTATCTCATTTTGTAGAATTTAATTACCCCATCTAGTAATTTGATATTTTATGGTGATATTTATTATATTTAAATCTGATGATTTTTCTTTCTTTTAGAACCCACCATATATTTGAGCAATACACGTCAAACTGGACAGAGGAGTTGACTCTATTAATATTCAGAGGATCTTACATTCTAAAAACGTGATCCTACATTCTAAAAGCTTAGCATTTTGCATTATTAATAATATGGTTGAAAGACCATGAAATAACTACATCGGTAAATAAATGGAAATTATGAAAGCAATCTGATGGTTGTGTCAGTGAAAAGCACAACAGATATAAGATCAGTATGTTGTCCATCAAGTATAATGACTTGAATGTACAGCTAATAAAGACAAGTTCTCATAGGAAATATTGCAATCTAAATGTGGACTTTGCATAGCCTAATAATAAAACAAACACCTGCATCAATGCCTTGAGACAATGTCAGCTGACTTTGTTTGTCTTGAGAAAAATGACCTTGCCTGTTTCTCCCCGTTACACATCAACACGTCTTCAACAGCCATTTATCATATTAACTGTCCCCATTGGCAAAGGACCTTAATTAACAAATAAATTGTCCCATTATCTCCATGCACTATTGATTAATCTGTAAATAGGCAATATAAAGGATTCATATAGACTAATGTGGAGTTTGTGCATTTAAATCAGCTATTCCTTTTTTTTATTCAGTCAAGGTTTGTGGGCATTGCTGGCAAGGATCCATAATTAATTGTGCATTCCTAATTGCCTTTGAAATGCTGGTGAGGCCACTTGCCTGGACTATTTGCAGCAAGTGAAAACAAGTCAAAATAGGATTGGAAGTAAAAGCGGAACAGATTCCTGTTAAAATGGAGACGCAAGAAACCGTAGATGCTGGAATGCTGAGTAAAAATTAAACTGCTGAAAGAACGCAGCGGGGTCGAGCAGCATCTATGGAGAGAAATGAATAGACGACGTTTCAGGCCGGGACCCTTCACGTTAATGAGCTGAGGAGAGACAGCTGGTCGAGAGAGGTAAAGGGAAGGTGTGGGACAAGAGCTGGCGAGTGATGGGTGGATCCAGCTGAGGAGATGGTCATTGATAGATGCGTCAGGTGGCAGAATAAAACTGGGAAATAGTTAAATGTAGAACCAGAAGAAGGAAGGGCGGGAAGAAAAGAATGGTGTGGGGGCGGGGGGGTAAATAGTAATTTTAAGTTTCTGTGTATTATGACCCAGTGGCATTAAATCCAGTCCTTGTGCACATTTAGAAAACACAGCAGCCAATTTACTGACACAAAGTGCAGTTTCATAATGACTAGATAATCTGTTTCTGTGATAGTAAGAATATTGAAATGTAAGAAAGAGTTAGAGTTAGTTCTGGCCTGCTTTTGTGTATGCATGTTTTCCCTGTGATTTCATGTATTTCTCCCTGATGCACTTGTTTCTTCCACATGATAATGGCAGGTGGCTCAATTGCTACAGGAGATTGCCTCCAGCATAGTTGGTGAATGGTTACCTGGAGATTACTAGGGTCTAGGATTCTCTCAGAACCAACATATTCTCAGTGGGCTAAAAGCCCCTTTCCCATCTTGTGATAAATATGAACTAACATGCTCTGCCTTTCAATAATATTATGGCTGTCCCTGGTGCCATTATTTAACATCAAATTCCAAACCCTTGATTCCCTTAACATCCAAACATTATCAATCTCTGGCTTGAATATAATTAGCAACTGAGCCTCTTTAACCCTGTTCATAGAGAAATGCAAAGATTAATGAACTATTAGGTGAAGATTGTTTTTCACTATCTTCACTATTTGGGAACGGTGGCTCATGGTCATTGATGGTGCGTATACATTTGCTAGATTACCTGGGTAACATTGCTGCTCTTTCATATGGTGCCGCTTGAATTTGGTAGTCTGGTAACTGTGGCTCTCAGTTCACATAGAGAATTTTGGGTGGCACCGCGGTGCAGCAGGTAGAGCTGCTGTCTCACAGCGCAGAGTCCAGGTTTGATCCTAACCTCAGGTGCTGTCTGTTACACCTTCTCACTGTGAGCGCGTGGGTTTCCTCCAAGTGCTCCGGGTTCCTCCCACATCCCAAAAGGCATGCGGGTTTGCGGGTTGATTGGCCTCGATAAATTGTCCCATGTGTGTAATGAGTGGATGAGAAAGTGGGATTACATAGAACTAGTGTGGACTGGTTATTGAGTAATGAGGAAGGGTTAGTTAGCAGTCTTGTTGTGCGTGCCCCCTTGGGCAAGAGTGACCATAATATGGTCGAGTTCTTCATTAGGATGGAGAGTGACATTGTTAATTCAGAAACAATGGTTCTGAACTTAAAGAAAGGTAACTTTGAGGGTATGAGACTTGAATTGGCCAAGATTGACTAGCAATCAATTCTAAAAGGGTTGACGGTGGATACGCAATGGAAAACATTTAAAGACTGCATGGATAAACTACAAAAATTGTTCATCCCAGTTTGGCAAAAGAATAAATCAGGGAAGGTAGTGCATCCGTGGATAACCAGGGAAATCAGGGATATTTTAAAACAAAGGATGATGCGTACAAAGTAGCCAGAAAAAGCAACATACCAGAGGACTGGGACAAATTCAGAGACCAGCAGAGGAGGACAAAGGGCTTAATTAGGAAAGGAAAAATAGATTATGAAAGAAAACTGGCAGGAACATAAAAACTGACTACAAAAGTGTTTATAGATATGTGAAGAGAAAGCGATTAGTTAAAACAAATGTAGGTCCCTTGCAGTCAGAAACAGGTGAGTTGATCATGGGGAACAAGGATATGGCGGACCAATTGAATAACTACTTTGGTTCCGTCTTCACGAAGGAAGACATAAATAATCTGCCGGAACTAGCAGGGGACCGCGGGTCAAAGGAGGACTTGAGTGAAATCCAGGTTAGTCGGGAAGTGGTGTTGGGTAAATTGAATGGATTAAAGGCCGATAAATCCCCAGGGCCAGATAGGCTGCATCCCAGAGTACTTAAGGAAGTAGCTCCGGAAATAGTGGATGCATTAGTGATAAACTAATTAGATTCTGGAGTAGTTCCTGAGGATTGGCGGGTAGCAAACGTAACCCCTCTTTTTAAGAAGTGAGGGAGAGAGAAAACGAGGAATTACAGACCAGTTAGTCTAACATTGGCAGTGGGGAAACCGCTAGAGTCAGTTATTAAAGATGGGATAGCAGCACATTTGGAAAGTGGTGAAATCATTGGACAAAGTCAGCATGGATTTACGAAAGGTAAATCGAGTCTGACGAATCTTTTTCGAGGATGTAACGAGTTGCGTGGATAAGGGAGAACTAGTGGATGTGGTGTATCTGGACTTCCAGAAGGCTTTCGACAAGGTCCCACATAAGAGAGTAGTATACAAACTTAAAGCATACGGCATTGGGGGTTCAGTATTAATGGGGATAGAGAACTGGCTGGCAAACAGGAAGCAAAGAATAGGAGTAAACGGGTCGTTTTCACAATGGCAGGCAGTGACTAGTGGGGCACCGCAAGGCTCAGTGCTGGGACCCCAGCCATTTACAATATACATTAATGATCTGGATGAGGGAATTGAAGGCAATATCTCCAAGTTTGCAGATGACACTAAGCTGGGGGGCATTGTTAGCTGTGAGGAGGATGCTAGGAGACTGCAAGGTGACTTGGATAGGCTGGGTGAGTGGGCAAATGTTTGGCAGATGCAGTATAATATGGATAAATGTGAGGTTATCCACTTTGGTGGCAAAAATAGGAAAGCAGACTATTATCTAAAAGGTGGCCGATTAGGAAAAGGGGAGATGCAGTGAGACCTGGGTGTCATGGTACACCAGTCATTGAAAGTAGGCATGCAGGTGCAGCAGGCTGTGAAGAAAGCGAATGGTATGTTAGCTTTCATAGCAAAAGGATTTGAGTACAAGAGCAGGGAGGTTCTACTTCAGTTGTATAGGGTCTTGGTCAGACCACACCTGGAATATTGCGTACAGTTCTGGTCTCCAAATCTGAGGAAGGACATTATTGCCATAGAGGGAGTGCAGAGAAGGTTCACCAGACTGATTCCTGGGATGTCAGGACTGTCTTATGAAGAAAGACTGGATAGACTCGGTTTATACTCTCTAGAATTTAGGAGATTGAGAGGGGATCTTATAGAAACTTACAAAATTCTTAAGGGGTTGGACAGGCTAGATGCAGGAATATTGTTCCCGATGTTGGGGAAGTCCAGGACAAGGGGTCACAGCTTAAGGATATGGGGAAAATCTTTTAGGACCGAGATGAGAAGGACTTTTTTCACACATAGAGTGGTGGGTCTCTGGAACTCTCTGCCACAGAGGGCAGTTGAGGCCAGTTCATTGGCTATATTTAAGAGGGAGTTAGATGTGGCATTGTGGCTAACGGGATCAGGGGATATGGAGAGAAGGCAGGTACGGGATACTGAGTTGGATGATCAGCCATGATCATATTGAATGGCGGTGCAGGCTCGAAGGGCCGAATGGCCTACTCCTGCACCTAATGTATATGTTTCTATGTTTCTATGTGTGAACAGGTGATGAGTGTGAACAGGTGATGAGTGTGAACAGGTGAAGGGTCTGTTTCCAAGCAGCGTCTCTAAACTAAACTAAACTAAACAAAAACTAAAATCTCTCAGGCTAGGAAGTGTTGCAAGAACTCTTGATCTACATGCACCTGGAGAGAATACAAGAGGAAGAGTATGAGAGTGTAACTGGTGTTTAGCAGAAGTGGAAACCTGATGGAAACACTGGATCTATCAAGAAAACAGCAGGTAAGCCAATCTGTAGCACTTGGAAATGGTAACAAACCAATTTATCAAAAGGCTGAATTAGTCCCAAAATAGTTGTAAACTAAAAATGTGCTGTCCAACTCAGTTACATCTGAATAAAAATCCATTACTGAGAATATTCCTGCAGGACAACCAAGTAAGTTTTAATTAAACCAGACTTCTGGATTTTTAATGCTGTGTTAATGTGGTGAGAGAGGCAAAGATGTGCGTGGCAGGTTTTTACACATGAGGTGGTGAGTGCCTGGAATATGCTGCAGCAGGTAGTGTTGAAGGCAATTACAATATTGGCATTTCAGAGATTGTTATGTAGACACGTGGGCATGCTGGGAATGGAGGGATATGGACTATGTGCAGTCAGACATGTGTTGGTCTTGGCATCATGTTCGCCACAGACATTGTGGGCCAAAGGGCCAGTTTCTATTCTATCTGTCCTATGTCCTCGACCACCTTCTGCGATATAGCTTCTTTGAAGTTTCTTGAAACGGATGAAGACAGCAGGCAGGTTCAGCAAGTAATGTTGGCCTATAATGCAAGAGGTGTGGAATATAAAAGTCTGATCCAACTTTGGAAGGCCCAAGTAGGAATTTCACCTGGAGTGTTCCGTGCAGTTTTGTTCTCCATATTTAAGGGAAAATATGCTTGTATGTCCTTCCATAAATATTGGACACCATGCAGATTACGTTTATTACATCGACACGGTGGCACAGCGGTAGAGTTACAGCGCTTGTAGCGCCAGAGACCCGGGTTCGATCCCGACTACTGTACGGAGTTTGTACGTTTTCCCCATGACCTGTGTGGGTTTTCTACGAGATCTTCAGTTACCTCCCACACTCCAAAGACGTGCTGGTATGCAGGTAAATTGGCTAGGTAAATGTAAAAATTGTCCCTAGTGTATGTAGGATAGTGTTAATATGCGGGGATCGCTGGTTGGCGCAGACCCGGTGGGCCAAATGGCCTGTTTCCACTCTGTAGCTCGGCTGCGGCTGCAATGGCTCCCGACAGAAACAGAAATTTAAAGGTAGAAAATCATACACTTACTTGTTCAGTCCAGAGTCTGATGGTCGCTTTTAGGTGCGACTGTCAGTCCGCGTTGAAACGGCATGCGTCCAGCAGTTCGGCGGTCGTGAATCGGGTTACTCTGGAGACTCTACGGAGTCTCGGACTGCTGCGTCGGCTGGAGCCAGCGGCCTACGAAGCCGCGGAGTTTCCTACCAGCACTAGCCGCACTCGGAGGAGGAGGAGACGGTGCGGCAGGAAGCAGAAGCGCGGTACTCGTGGGGGGCTAACGGCGAAACTGAAGGCTATCCCCTGCAGGACACCGCTTCCATCTATTCTACTCGCTAACGTCCGCTCCCTGGAGAATAAGTTGGACTACCTGAGGCTGGACCTGGTAACCAAACGGGAGGTGAGGGATTGCTGCGCCCTGATCCTAACAGAGACGTGGTTCAACTCCTCTGTTCCCGATGGCGCCATTAGCGTGGAGGGGTTAACAGCATTCAGGTTGGACAGAAGCTACGCTCTCAGTGGGAAATCCTGGGGTGGTGGTGTGTGCATTTACACCAATAACAGCTGGTGTAAAAATGCCACAGTGGTGTCAAATTATTGCTCCCCAGACATTGAGTTTTTGACAATAAAATGCAGACCCTTCTATCTGCCCAGGGAATTCACCATTATAACCATCACAGCCGTGTACATCCCACCCAGTGCAAACACTAAGGAGGCCCTGAATGCTCTTCATTGTTCCATTAGTGACCTACAATCTACACATCCAGATGGCGTCTTCATTGTTGTTGGGGATTTTAACCAGGCCAACATGAAGACAGTCCCCCCACATTACTACCAGCATGTAGACTTTGCAACCAGGGGAGTGAACACACTGGACCTAGCCTATACTAACATCAAGAAGGCATTCAAGGCAGTCTCCCGCCCCCACCTTGGCTCCTCAGACCATATCTCTGTGATGCTAATTCCTGCATACAGGCCCCTGCGTACCAGAGAAAAGCCTACTGTGAAGCAGGTTAGGGTCTGGCCAGAGGGAGCTATGACAACACTACAGGACTGTTTTGAATGCACGGACTGGGACATGTTCAAGAAGGCTGCAACTGACAGTCAACACATCAACCTGGAGATGTATGCTGCGTCCGTGTCTGCTTACATGGAGAAGTGCATTGAGGATGTCTGTGGCACCAAGACCATCACTATACGGGCCAACCAGAAACCCTGGATGACCACAGAGGTACGTGGAATGCTGAGAGCACGTAATGCCGCGTTTAAATCCGGCGACGTGGTGGCACTCAGATCCACAAGAGCCAACCTGAACCGAGGCATCAGGCTGGCCAAGCGTGCCCATGGTCAGAAAATCCAGAGCTTCTTTCATGACCCCAAGAACACCAGGTGCATGTGGCAGGGAATCAAATCAATCACGGACTATAAGACTGCTCCACCACCCTGTGATGACAACATTGAGTTCCTCAATGAACTCAACAACTATTTTGGTCGGTTCGAGGCATTAAATAACACACCTGCAAGCAAAGGTATTCCTCACTGTGATGAACAGGCACTCAGTCTTGACATAGTGGATGTACGGAGGACCCTAAAAGGAGTGAACGCACGAAAGGCGGCAGGCCCTGATAACATACCAGGGCGGGTGCTCAGGGAATGTGCTGATCAGCTGGCACATGTCCTTACGGACATCTTCAACACCTCGCTGAACCAGGCTGTCGTCCCATCGAGTTTCAAGACTGCCACCATCATACCAGTGCCAAAAAAATCCAATATACAATGTCTCAACAATTAACGCCCTGTAGCACTTACCCCCATAATGATGAAGTGCTTCGAGAGGCTGGTCAGGGACCATATTACCTCCAAACTCCCCTCCACACTTGACCCATACCAGTTTGCTTACAGGCCAAACCGCTCCACAGAGGACGCTACATCCTCCGTACTCCATCTGAAGGAGAAGAACACTTATGTGCGAATGCTGTTCGTGGATTTTAGTTCAGCATTCAACACAATTATCCCTCAGCACCTGATAAGCAAACTGGTTCCATTGGGCCTCAGCACCCCCATGTGTAACTGGCTACTGGACTTCCTCACTGACAGACCCCACTCAGTGAGGGTTGGAAATAACACCTCTAACACCATCTCTCTGAGCACTAGCTCCCCTCAGGGCTGTGTCCTGAGTCCACTGCTGTTTACCCTGATGACCCACTACTGTTGTGCCAGGTTTAGTACAAACCACATCATTAAGTACGCAGATGACACAACAGTGGTGGGCCTCATCAGGGACGACAATGAGCTGACTTACAGGGAGGAGGTGAAACAACTGGTGTAATACGAACAACCTGATCCTGAATGTCGAAAAAACAAAGGAGGTCATCGTCGACTCCAGGAAAAACCCGCACAGTCCCATACCACTTCACATCAATGCCAGCGATGTGGAGGTGGTCAGTAGCACTAAGTTCCTGGGGGTGCAGATCACTAACAGTCTGACCTGGTCAAATAACATCTCATCAACAGTTAAGAGAGCGCAGCAGCGGTTGCACTTTCTGCGCCGGATGAGAAGAGCTCTCCTCCCCCATCCCATCCTCACCACTTTCTACAGGGGCACCATAGAGATTTTTTGGCCAGATGTATCTC
Organism: Raja brachyura; assembly: GCA_963514005.1. The sequence continues at coordinate 6,647,486 of OY740800.1, read as the reverse complement.
TGTCTGGTTTGGGGACTGTAAAGCCTCTGACTGAAAGTCTGTGCAGAGAGTGGTGAGGACAACGGAAAAAATCATCGGGACCTCTCTCCCCTCAATCGGGGATATTGCGACCAAACGTTGCGTGTCTAAGGCCAGCAGTATTATAAAAGACCCCACACATCTCCATCACAGACTGTTCACTCTGCTGCCCTCGGGCAAAAGATATCGTAGCATAAGGAGCAGAACATCAAGGTTTGCAGCAGCTTCTTCCCATGAGCCATCAGACTCCTGAATGCCATGTAATGGGCTGCCACCATTGTCTATTTATCCTTTTATCCTTTTTATCCATTTTATCCATGTTTATCTTTCTGTTAATTATCGTGTTGCACAGGGAGCCAAATGCAACGGAACTTTGTTTGGAGTTGCATATATCGATGTATTTCTAAATGACAATAAAGTTTGTTTGACTTTTGACGAACTAAACTAAACTTAAAAAAAACTGCTGGAAAGAAGGGGCTGAGGTAAGGAAGTTTGAGCAAGTTATAGTTAAGTATAGAAAACTAAATGTTGATCCAATCTAATGATGCTGCAGCAAAGGGCTACTTGCATGCAAAACAGCACAAGCAGCACGCCATAGACCGAGTTAAACAAGCTTGCAGCAAAAGGATCCGATTGAAGTTCACCATGTACAGATGAGAATGATGGTGGGCAATTAGATAATGATGTTGGGAGAAGGATGTTCCCAGAGCATCTCCATCCCCGCAGGTGACTCACATACTGATCCCGTGTCCCTACCACCATATACATGGTCTACGTGAAGAATTGGGTGGAATATTCCACATATTCGCCATGATAGAGTAGATGTGTAGAAGGTGTATCCACTAGTGGGAGCGTCTAGGACCAGAGGTCACAGCTGAGTAAAAGGACGTTGCTTTAGGAAGGAGAAGAGGAGGAATTTCTTTAGTCAGGGGTTGGTGAATCTGTGGAATTAATTGCCACAGAAGGCTGTGGAGGCCATCAATAGATAATTTTAAAGCAGAGAAAATTAGATTCTTGATTAGTACGAGTGTCAGGGTTATGGGGAGAAGGCAGGAGAATGGAAAATGGAGGGAGAGGCGGATCAGCCATGATTGAATGGTGGAGTAGACTTCATGGGCCAAATGGCCTAATTCTGCACCTATCTCTTAGTGAATTGAATTGCATAAATTTTATTAGCCAAGTATGGTGGCCTCCCATTTTAGCTCCCTGGAGATGATGGTTCCAAGGAACTTAAATGACTCCACAGATGTGACTGTGGTGTTGTTGATGTTGAGTGGGGATAGGGGGAGCTCTCCTCGTCTACAATCAATTCCACTGCCTTAAAAACATTGAGTTCCAGGTTGTTGCGATCGCACCAGGATGCCAGCTGTCTCACTTCCTGTCTGTAGGCAAATTCCTCCCCATCCTGGATTCGTCCAATCAGGGTTGGGTCATCCGCAAACTTGAGAAGCTTGACAGAGGAATCTGTGGAGGTGCAGTCGTTGGTGTAGAGAGGGTAGAGGAGACGGGAGAGTACGCAGCCATGCGGTGCTCCTATGCTGAGGGTCAGCGGGTCCAAGATGTGCTTTCCCAGCCTCACATGCTGCTTCCTGTCTGTCAGGAAGTTGGTGATCCACCGACAGAGAGGTTCAGGCACAGTCAGCTGGGAGAGTTTGGAGTGTAGTAGCTCTGGCACAATGGTGTTGAATGCAGAGCTAAAATCCACAAACAAAATCCTTGCATAGGTGTCCTGGCGGTCTAGGTGCTGGAGGATGAAGTGCAGGCCCAGGTTGACTGCGTCATCCACTGATCTATTGGCCCTGTGTGCAAACTGTAGGGGGTCCAGCAGGGGGTTTGTGATATTTTTCAGGTGGGCCAGCACAAGTCTTTCATGGGTCTTCATGATTACAGAGGTCAGTGCGATTGGCCTGTAGTCATTAAAACCAGCAATCGTTGGCTTTTTGGGTACAGGAACAATAGTGAAGACTTTAAAACAGGCAGGGACAGTGCAGGTTTGCAGGAACTGGTTGAAAATGTCTGTGTAGGCTGGTTTGGCACAGAGCTTGTGGGTAGAGGGGAAGTTATGAATGCAGCAACACCCTTCAAGAGTGGTTGTGGAATCCACATCCCTAGACTGCAGCTCTATATCATTCTGGAAATGTAACATTGACCAGGGCAAGGACGCCTAGCTTTTTGACATCCCATTCATCACCCAGAACCCTCCCTCCTGCCAGCCGTCACAGTCCATTCACAAAAAATATTCCCTGGAGTCCGCAATATCATCCATGAACACTGAGCTCCACCAGTCCGAGGGCAATAATTGCATGGGAACCTCGCCACAGATTGACTCTGCCTTCCACCACGCCTTGCATGAAACAGTAAAATATCGGCACCTCCCCTGCCTTTGGGTTAAAATCCTGGAGTATGCTGGCCGAAGTATTTTCACATTATCGACTTGCCATCGCTCATTCAGAGGAATGACCGCCAAAGAAACTCTCAATGCAGGAGGACAAAATAAAGAAATTAAAATCCTCATCATTCCCCATCTGATCTTCTCTTCTGCAGCAAGGCACAAAAACCTGGAGTAACTCAGCGGGTCAGACATCATCTCTGGAGAAAAAGAATAGGTGTTGTTTCTTCAGACTTCCATTTCAAAGCCTTCAATTTCTTCCTCGGCCTCAGATGGACGTTCCGTCACTCTACACCTCCATCCCCCACCAGCAAGGCCTCAAAGTCCTCCGTTTCTTCCTCGACCGCAGAACCTGCTGATTTCTCCCGGGGCCAATCGATGCTGTCGCTGACTCGACCTTTCTATCTGTTCCTGAACAGTCCAGTATCTGCATGACAAAAATTAATAAAAGAGCAAAATAAGTCAACTTTCCAACCCACCACTATTTGTCTGCACAACAACAATCTGGCTAAAGGCTTTCTGAAGAAGGGTCCCATCCCAAAACATCACCAGTCCATTCCCTCCACAGATGCTGCCTGACACAATGAGCTCCTCCTGCCCAGTGCTTTGCTGACATATCTCAGGTCTTTAATTCTCCTGCACATCACTTCCCCACTTGCTGCAATGTGACTGGCGGAAGCTGCAGAAATGCAGCAAGGAAACAGCAGATGGCTTGCAGGACAATCGTGAGCCACTTTGGACTTGGGTGGACCTGTTTACAACCAGGATGAATCATCAGAATGGCAGAGGTCTGGGCAGGCTGATTGAGGGGCATTGTCATTGGTGGACTGATAGTGATCAAATTTCCAAATGTTGCCACTGGAATATATGATAATCTATTCACATTGAGAGCCAGTGGGAATGCCTAGAATGTCATGGTAGTGATCTAAACTTACAAAATTCTTAAGGGGTTCGACAAGCTAGATGCTGGAAGATTGTTCCCGATGTTGGGGGAGTCCAGAACAAGGGGTCACAGTCTAAGGATAAGGGGGAATTCCTTTAGGACCGAGATGAGGAAAACATTCTTTACACAGAGAGTGGTGAGTCTCTGGAATTCTCTGCCACAGAAGGTAGTTGAGGCCAGTTCATGGGCTATATTTAAGAGGGCGTTAGATGTGGCTAAAGGGATCAGGGGGTATGGAGAGAAGGCAGGTATGGGATACTGAGTTGGATGATCAGCCATTATTATATTGAATGGCAGTGCAGGCTCGAAGGGCCGAATGGTCTACTCCTGCACCTATTTTTCTATGTTTCTATGTTTCTAAATATCCTGTTACAGGATGGACTGCTAGATAACTGTGGTACCCGCCAAAGTCTTTGACGACTTGAACCCACTGCTATGATGGCAACAGGTTGAACGTGCATTCTAGCTCAGCACATACACAGTGGGTGTCTTCTTCTGCCATGGAAGCTGAGATATTGACCATTGATGCTTTGTGATAGGCGGTACACGAGTATTGAAATGGAGCTTGTTTGTTGTTCAGTGATGCTGAAAACGATAGTCTCAGGTCTCTGTGCAAAGTAATAAATGCAGGTTCTTGATTCTTCATGCATGCTTTCAGACAGAACACCCAAGGCACCAAGAATTTTGATGTGAATGTTCACCAGCCTTTGCTCCATCTAATGCATAACAAAATCGCTCGATCTCCAAGGCAAAATGAGTAAAAGAGCAAAATAAATCAACATTCCAACCCTATTTATCTGAACAACAAAAATCTGGCAAAAGACTTTGTGTGTCTGCAATCAATCTAAAGAATGAATGAATGAATGAAGGAAGGAAAGAGAGTCCCATCACAAAACATCACCAGTCTATTCCCTCCATAGATGCTGCCTGACCCAATGAGCTCCTCCTGCCTTGTCTTTTGCTGAGGTCCCTGCATCCTTGGTCTTTATTTCACCTGCACATCACTTCCCCAGTTGCTGCAATGTGACTGGCGGAAGCTGCAGAAATGCAGCTGCAAGCAAAAAATTTCACTGTGACTTGTTACATGCGACAATAAAGTTTTCATTCATCATTCATCGATTGTACTTGGGTTTGAGCTGATTGCATCAATGTCTGATTTATCTGATCTGTTTGGATAGACTGCAAAACAAAGCTTTTCCCCATACCTCACTACATGTTTCCTGCCTAGCATGTCCAAACCCATAATAATCTTATATATTTCTATAAGATTCCCTCTCATCCTTCTAAACTCCAGAGTATACAAGCCCAGCCACTCCATTCTCTCAGCAAATGACAGTACCGTCATCCCGGGAATTAACCTTGTAAACCTACGCTGCACTCCCTCAATAGCAAGATTGTCCTTCCTCAAATTAGGGGACCAAAACTGCACACAATACTCCAGGTGTGGTCGTAGAGTGGTCTCACTAGAGCCCTATACAGCTGCCCTCTTTGCTCCTATACTCAACTCCTCTTGTCTCAGGAGCATCCTGCACATATCTCCATTGAGGGATTTGTGCACCAACCCTAATTGCTGCTTGCTGGTTAATATGGTAGTCATGACAGCTGTGTCTTTCCCCATTGAACATCAGCAATAAGGTAATGGTAGCAAGTGCAATGCAGCAAGTCTGCCTAGGACTTAATGCCAGAGGTTCCCCAGGGTTCGCCTGAGAATGCCACTCCAGCTGCTCAAGAAGAGATGCTGTCCTTTAGCACCTGCACATGAAGCCCAAGGCACTGCCCCTCCTGTAGCAATGCCAGAGTCTCTCCGCAGAGGTACTGCTGCAGATTAGAAAGATGGCTCCTCATCATTCTCAATCTTAAATAGAGATGAGTAACTCATCCTGACCTTCTGGGGAAAGCAAATAACCAAAGAGAAGCCTTCAGCACCTCCTTCATTATAGAAGATCCAGGGACATTCCCAACTTGCACTGATCAATTCTCAGTGAAACACAGATATTTATAGTTGCTGCGTCTGTTCTTCTAATTCACTTACAGGTTTGCTTCACCCTGGTACATTTCATCATTCACACTAAAGTGATTTCCCACTAAGTTACAACACTAGAATCACACAGCATGGCAATAGACCTCTGGGCCGACTGAGTCCAGACCGACCATCATTCGCCCATTCACACCAATGTTACACCAACCCATTTCATTCTCACTTTTACATCAGCTTTCCCCACTCCCAACTCTACCACTCATCCACACAATAGGAGCAATTCACAAGAGGTCATACCAACCCGACCTCCCGGTGGCTCAGCACTTCAACTCCCCCTCCCACTCCGTATCCGACCTCTCGGTCCTGGGTCTCCTCCACGGCCAGAGTGATCAACACCGCAAGTTGGAGGAACAGCACCTCATATTCCGCTTGGGGAGTCTGCATCCTCTGGGCTTAAACATTGAATTTTCTCAATTCTGTTAACCCAGACTGCCTCCTCCCCACCTCTCCCTCAGCCCTCTGCCCTGACATTCCATCTCCTCTCCCCCCCCCCCCCCCCCAGTCGCACTAGCTTCTCATTTTCACACCACAAACAGCTTACAATGGCCTGCTTCCTTTATCACCAATACTTTTTTGCATATCTTTCACTCATTGTTCCTTATCTCTCCACATCACTATTTATATCTCTCGTTTCCCTGATCCCTGACCAGTCTGAAGAAGGGTCTCGACCCGAAACGTCACCTATCTCCTTCGCTCCTTAGATGCTGCTGCACCCGCTGAGTTTCTCCAGCTTTTTGTGTAACTCACAAGAGGTCATGTTTGAATCAGGGTCTCAGGCACTGTGAGGCTGCAGTTCAACTACTGCACCACTCTGCCACTTTGCCTTACTCTATTCAGGTCAAAATTTAATGTAGTGCTTAGTAAGTATCAATTGCGACATTTGATACGAAAAATACGACATTTTCACAAAAAGAAAATTGGATCACAATAAAGACTAATGGCTGCTTAGCTGAGCAAAACTTGGTGAACAAAAATCTTGCGAATTTATGGTGAGGATTTAAATTGCATTAACATTTTATTTCTCTGAGCAGTTATAAATGACTGCAAATGATTGCTTTAGCTTTTTTGAATTGTCCTTAATTTTACTTCAAAATAATGGTCTATGAGAGGCTGAAGTAATATTAGGTCTCAAAGATTGTTGAAAGACTAATGGGCCTTTCCCACTTATGCAATTTTTTCGGCGACTTGACAGCACCCGTCATAGTCGCAGCAGGTCGCCGAAAATTTTCAAGATGTTGAAAATCCAGGTAAGACTCTTTCGTAGCGTCTTTCTGGTCCCCACTGAATTTTCAACATGTTGAAATTTTTCGGCGACTTGCAATGACCTATGACGTGTGCCGGTGCCGGCAGTCGCCGAAAAAGTCAAGGGAGTGGGACATGCCCTTAAGATAATGATGATGAGGCAACGACATTGTCTGACGGGGTGAAAATATATAATCAGACAAGACACCGGAATGTTTTACTATTGGTTGCATTGGTAGGGAATTGAGGAATGCTGTGGAACAGAGGGATCTAGGAATAACTGTGCATAGTTCCCTGAAGGTGGAATCGCATGTAGATAGGGTGGTAAAGAAAGCTTTTGGTGTGCTGGCCTTTGTAAATCAGAGCATTGAATATAGGAGTAGGGAAGTAATGTTAAAATTGTACAAGGCATTGGTAAGACCAATTCTGGAGTATGGTGTACAATTTTGGTCGCCTAATTATAGGAAGGATGTCAACAAAATAGAGAGAGTACAGAGGAGATTTACTAGAATGTTGCCTGGGTTCCAGCAACTAAGTTACAGAGAAAGGTTGAACAAGTTAGGTCTTTATTCTTTGGAGCGCAGAAGGTTAAGAGGGGACTTGATTGAGGTCTTTAAAATGATGAAAGGGATAGACAGAGTTGACGTGGATAAGCTTTTCCCATTGAGGGTAGGAAAGATTCAAACAAGAGGGCATGACATGAGAATTAAGGGACAGAAGTTTAGGGGTAACATGAGGGGGAACTTCTTTACTCAGAGAGTGGTGGCTGTGTGGAATGATCTTCCTGCAGAAGTGGTGGAGGCAGGATGGATTTTAACATTCAAAAGTAAAGTGGATAGGTATATGGACGGGAAGGGAATGAAGGGGTATGGTCTGAGTGCAGGTAGATGGGACTAGGGGAAAATAAATGGTCGACACGGACTGGAAGGGCCGAGAAGGCCTGTTTCCGTGCTGTAATTGTTATATAGTTATATGGTTATATATGGTTAAAAAATCTGCGACAGCACAGCTCACAAAATTGTAACTGACTTATGATGGAAGCGTTTCCCCAGCCAGTTGGATTTTTACCTTTAACACGATCAGCATTACAGCTGAACAAGTGTACACATTTCCTTTGTCTTTCTTCAGTTGTGGATAAAAGCATTTGGGCTCTGGATTCATTAATGCATTGACACTCAAGTCAATTTAGTGAGGTTACTGCAAATAAAATAAATCTGGTGTTCCAGATGATCTCGTGACCTTGCTCTGATAGTTTCAGACCTAAGGGTAATACTAATTACTGTACCATCAAGGAACGTGTATCCTTGTTCATAAATTGGGAGAGCAATTTTCTGGAGGATGGAGATTTTGCTTTTTCGGTGCATTAATTTTGAGATATTTGTTGGAAGGAATGGTAAATTAATATCATTTTGGTTCATTTATGGGATTTTGGAGTGGTTGGCAAGCACAATATTTACTGTCCATTACTAATCATCCTTGCGAAGGTTGTGGTAATCCTCTTAGAACCACTGTTAACGGCAGTTCTTCTGCTGAAAGTTTTCCCCCGGTGCTGTAGAGTAAGGAGTTCCAGGATTTTTGATCCGACTGAATATTTTCACATTAGGATGGTTCAGTTTAGTTTTGAGATACAGCGTGGAAACAGGCCCTTCAACCCATCGTGTCTGCATGGACCAGCGATCCCCGCACATTAACACTATCCTACATGCACTAGGGACAATTTTATAGTCACATCAAGTCAATTAACCAACAAACCTAGATGTATTTGGAATGCGGGAGGAAACCATGGATCTGGGAGAAAACCCAGATGCCATGATGGGGAGAACGTACAAACTCCACACAGACAGCACCCGTAGTCAGGATTGAACCCGGGTCTCCGACGTTGTGAGGCAGTGGCTCTACCACTACGCCACCATGTCGTAACTCAGCGGGACAGGCAGCATTTCTGGAGAGAAAGAATGGGTGATGTTTTAGCTTCTTCAGGGTCTGAAGAAGAGTCTCGACCTGAAATGTCGCCCATTCCTTCTCTCCAAAGATGATGCCTGTCCCGCTGAGTAACTCCAGCACTTTGTGTCCATCTTCGGTGTAAACCAGCATCTGCAGTTCCTTCCTACCCGAGTTGCAAATGGAATTGGACATAGAACAATAAAATACAGGAACAGGCCATTCAGCACACAATGTCTGTTATGATACCCTCCCCCCCCCCTTGGGCCGTTGATGGCCAACTATACATCAAAGACAAAGTCAAAGTCAAACAAACTTTATTGTCATTTAGAAATACATTGATATATGTAGTTCCAAACAAAATTCCGTTGCATTTGGCTCCCTGTGCAACACGATAATTAACAGAAGGATAAACATGGATAAAATGGATAAATAGACAATGGTGGCAGCCCATTACATGGCATTCAGGAGTCTGATGGCTCGTGGGAAGAAGCTGTTGCAGAAACTTGATGTTCTGCTCCTTATGCTGCGATATCTTTTGCCCGAGGACAGCAGAGTGAACAGTCCGTGATGGAGATGTGTGGGGTCTTTTATAATACTGCTGGCCTTAGACACGCAACATTTGGTCGCAATATCCCCGATTGAGGGGAGAGAGGTCCCGATGATTTTTTCCGCTGTCCTCACCACTCTCTGCACGAACTTCCAGTCGGAGGCTTTACAGTCCCCAAACCAGACAGAGATACAGCTGGTCAAAATACTCTCTATGGTGCCCCTGTAGAAAGTGGTGAGGATGGGATGGGGGAGGTGAACTCTTCTCATCCGGCGTAGAAAGTGCAACCGCTGCTGCGCTCTCTTAACTGTTGATGAGATGTTATTCGACCAGGTCAGACTGTTGGTGATCTGCACCCCCAGGAACTTAGTGCTACTGACCACCTCCACATCGCTGTCATTAATGTGAAGTGGTGTGGGACTGTGCCGGTTTTTCCTGAAGTCGACGATAACCTCCTTTGTTTTTTCGACATTCAGGATCAGGTTGTTCGTATTACACCAGTCCACCAGTTGTTTCACCTCCTCCCTGTAAGCCAGCTAATTGTCGTCCCTGATGAGGCCCACCACTGTTGTGTCATCTGCGTACTTCATGTTGTGGTTTGTACTAAACCTGGCACAACAGTCGTGGGTCATCAGGGTAAACAGCAGTAGACTCAGGACACAGCCCTGAGGGGAGCCGGTGCTCAGAGAGATGGTGTTGGAGGTGTTATTTCCAACCCTCACTGACTGGGGTCTGTCAGTGAGGAAGTCCAGTAGCCAGTTACACATGGGGATGCTAAGGCCAAATGGAACCAGTTTGTTTATCAGGTGCTGAGGGATAATTGTGTTGAATGCTGAACTAAAATCCACGAACAGCATTTGCACATAAGTGTTCTTCTCCTCTAGATGTTCCAGGTTCAGATGGAGTACGGAGGATATAGCGTCCTCTGTGGAGCGGTTTGGCCTGTAACCAAACTGGTATGGGTCAAGTGTGGAGGGGAGTCTGGAGGTAATATGGTCCCTGACCAGCCTCTCGAAGCACTTCATCATTATGGGAGTGAGTGCTACAGGGCGGTAGTCATTGAGACATTGTATGTTGGATTGTTTTGGCACTGGTATGATGAAACACGATGGGACGACAGCCTGGTTCAGCGAGGTGTTAAATAAGTCCGTAAGTACATGTGCCAGCTGATCAGCACATTCCCTGAGCACCCGCCCTGGTATGTTATCAGGGCCTGCCGCCTTTCGTGCGTTCACTCCTTTTTGGGTCCTCCGTACATCCACTATGTCAAGACTGAGTGCCTGTTCATCACAGTGAGGAATACCTTTGCTTGCAGGTGTGTTATTTAATGCCTCGAACCGTCCAAAATAGTTGTTGAGTTAATTGAGGAACTCAATGTTGTCATCACAGGGTGGTGGAGCAGTCTTATAGTCCGTGATTGATTTGATTCCCTGCCACATGCGCCTGGTGTTCTTGGGATCATGAAAGAAGCTCTGGATTTTCTGACCATGGGCACGCTTGGCCAGCCTGATGACTCGGTTCAGGTTGGCTATTGCGGATCTGAGTGCCACCACATCACCGGATTTAAACGCGGCATTACGTGCTCTCAGCATTCCACGTACCTCTGTGGTCATTCAGGGTTTCTGGTTGGCCCGTACAGTGATGGTCTTGGTGACACAGACATCCTCTATGCACTTCTCTATGTAAGCAGACACGGACACAGTGTACTCCTCCAGGTTGATGTGTTGACTGACTGTTGCAGCCTTCTTGAACATGTCCCAGTCCGTGCATTCAAAACAGTCCTGTAGTGTTGTCATAGCTCCCTCTGGCCAGACCCTAACCTGCTTCACAGTAGGTTACATAACCAAAAGTTCGTAGCTTGTATCCTAAACTTGTAGGTCAATAATCAAATAACTTAGCGCCATTGTTAGTAATATTGAACATAACTAGATCATATTGAGAAAAAAATCAGAGATCTACAGATGTCTGAAAGAGAGAAAATGCCAGGATAGGCAACTGTTTTCCATTGAGTTAACATTTCAGGTTAAAGACCTTTTGACAAATCAGGAGAAAAAGAAGATAAAAGAGTGTTAAATTACACAAGGATTGGGGCAGGGATAGTTCGGCAAAATGGAAGGTCTCTAGTAGCAGTGGCCTGCGTGACTTTTTGCTTTCATTAGTTTATATCTCCACCTCACTTTATGATGGATGAGAGGCCATTAATTAAGCAGCTAACAATAGCTGGGCTGAAGATACTTGAGGAACACCTACAATCCTGGAGCCGGGATGATTAATCTCTAATGATCACAATCATCTTCTTTCCTGTGTTTCATCTCTAATCAATGAATTGTTTTCCTTTTGTCCATTGATGTCAGTTGTTACACGTGGCTTGTGGTCAAGGCAGTCAATCTCACCTCAGCCCTCAACAGCCCAAGAACCAACAACTTAAACATGGTGATGAAAGCAGATTCAATGGTGGACCTTTTTGAAACATGTAACATCAGATGCGGGTGTGACAAGGCAGATGTTGGGATGTTATACCAGAGGGAGAGACTCGAATGAGAGGACACAAAGCTGGGGGACAGTGTTAGCTGTGAGGAGGCTGCAAGGTGACTTGGATAGGTTGGGTGAGTGGGCAAATGCATGGCAGATGCAGTATAATGTGGATAAATGTGAGGTTATCCACTTTGGAGGCAAAAAAAGGAAAGTAGACTATTATCTGAATGGTGGCCGATTAGGAAAAGGGGAGATGCAACGAGACCTGGGTGTCATGGCACACCAGTCATTGAAAGTAGGCATGCAGGTGCAGCAGGCAGTGAAGAAAGCGAATGGTATGTTGGCATTCATAGCAAAAGGATTTGAGTACAAGAGCAGGGAGGTTCCACTGCAGTTGTACAGGGTTTTGGTGAGGCCACACCTGGAGTATTGCGTACAGTTTTGGTCTTCTAATCTGAGGAAAGAGATTCTTGCCATAGAGGGAGTACAGAGAATGTTCACCAGACTGATTCCTGGGATGGCAGGACATCCATATGAAGAAAGACTGAATAGACCCGGTTTGTACTCGCTTGAATTTAGAAGATTGAGGGGGGATCTAATAGAGACTTAAAAAATTCTTAAGGGGTTGGACAGGCTAGATGCAGGAAGATTGTTCCCGATGTTGGGGAAGTCCAGAACAAGGGGTCACAGTTTAAGGATAAGGGGGATGTCTTTTAGGACCAGATGAGAATATCTGTGGAATTCTCTGCCACAGAAGGTAGTTGAGGCCAGTTCATTGGCTACATTTAAGAGGGAGTTAGATGTGGCCCTTGTGGCTAAAGGGATCAGTGGGTATGGAGAGAAGGCAGGTACAGGAAACTGAGTTGGGTGATCAGCCATGATCATATTGAATGGCGGTGCAGGCTCAAAGTGCAGAATGGCCTACTCCTGCACCTATTTTCTATGTTTCTATGTTTCTTTGTTAGAATATAAGTGGCAAGTCATTTGAAACTGAGGAGCAATGGGATTCTTACCATCAAGAGCGGCAAATGCCTGGAATTGTCTACCCAAAAAAGCTTGGAGGCCAGAGCACTGGAAGCAATAATATCTTTGAAGGATCACAGAATTGAGATGCATGTGGTACTGGCATAGAGTGGAGCTGAGATCAGTATCAAAGCAGCCAATGATCATACTAAAGGACATCTCAGGCTTGAAGGATCAAACGGCCTACTCCTGGTCCAATCTGCTTGCCATGTGCATCTGAGATTTAATTATTTCATCCATAATTGAATCTGCGAGTTAATTCACTATTATAGAAACATAGAAAAATAGGTGCAGGAGTAGGCCATTAGGCTCTTCGAGCCAGCACCGCCATTCAATGTTATAATAGCTGATCATCTAAAATCAGTACCCCGTTCCTGGTTTGTCCCCATATCCCTTGATTCCTTTAGCCCTAAGAGCTAAATCGCTCTTGAAAACATCCAGTGAATTGGCCTCCACTGCCTTCTGTAGCGGAGAGTTCCACAGATTCACAACTCTCTGGGTGAAGAAGTTTTTCCTCATCCCAATCTTAAATGGCCTACCCCTTATTCTTCAACTGTGATCCCTGGTTCTGGACTCCCCCAACACCAGGAACATTTTTCCTGCATCTAGCCTGTCCAATCTTTTAAGAATTGTATATGTTTCCATAATATCCCCTCTCATCATTCTAAATTCGAGTGAATCATGTCAGTCCCGCCATCCTGGAAATTAACCTGGTGAACCTATGCTGCACTCCCTCAATAGCAATAATGTCCTTTCTCAAATAGGAGACGAAAATTGCACACAATACTCCAGGTGCGGTCTCACCAGGGCCCTGTCCAACGACTTTGGTAGGACCTCTTTGCTCCTAAACTCAAATCCTCTCCCAATGAAGGCCAACATGCCATTAGTTTTCTTCAATGCCTTTAAAAAAATAATAGAATACAGGTTTCAATTGTAACAAACCTGCCTGAGTGAAGTAAGAAATGTTTGGGTCTAATTCAGTTTCATACCATTGAAATCAATTCCGCATACAACTGGGCAATTGGGAAAACAAATGGTTGACCTCCATTTCAGTCAGTTAAAAGCAGGCATTTTTGGCTTGTTTTATGAGCCAACTTGAAAATGGTTCAGCCATCCTGTAGTATAACCTCAGTACAACGAGGCCAATTGTTTGGAGAAAGATAAGTTACGCCCAAAGATTTCTGAAACATGCCCCAGACATAAATGTAGATGGATTGATGAGTAGGTTTGCTGACAAACTCTAAATTGGGGAAGTTGCCAACATTTAGGAATTCTGTCAGCGTTTTCCCCCAAGCCACGGTTGCCCAGTCAGATGCAACTACATTTAAAGTGGCACTTTCTTCCCAATAACCCTCTCTGGCTAAACCCCTCCCTTCACCACCTCCAGTTTAAATTCCAGTTGGAATATTTTGGAGGAACAAGTAACCAAGAACCAAGAACCAAGCAGGATATGGATCAGCTGCAGAAATGGGCGGAGAAATGACAGATGGAGTTGAACCCGAACAAGTGTGAGGTGTTACACCTTGGGAGGTTAAACGTAAGGAGAGAGTATACAGTTAATAACAAGACCCTTAACAGCATTGATGTACAGAGGGATCATGGAGTCCAAGTTCATAGCCCACTAAAGATGGCAGGACAAATAGATATGTTTCTGATACAAATAGATAGGGTATGTGTGCCTTCATTGCCAGAGCCATTGAATTATAAGAGTCAAGGTAGTCATGATGGTAGTCAGCTCTACACGACTTTGGTTAGGTCGCATTTGGAGTATCGCATGCAGTCTGGTTGCACCATTATAGGAAAGAGAGTGCAGAGGAGGCTGCAGAACAGGACTAGGCCATCTGGCCCTTCAAGAGGAGGAACACAGAATGGACTCCGATCCATGAGTTAAACACCAGGAAATTACTTATTTTTAAGCCAGAAGGCACAGGAAACTTCTATCCGTAGAACTATCACAGTCACCTGCTTAACCTCATGCCCCATGCTGCAGGCATCTGACAATGTCCGAGTCAACTTTAAAACTAATAATGTAGATATTAAATCATCTGTTCCAATCGCCAGTTTACTCACTGTCTATCACTGAGGATCAATTATTTTACAGACAATGATTTTTCGTTTTTCACTCAGTCTCCCAGGAAGAAAATGTGGGTAGAAATGTTTCCTTAATTGAGAGCAGTAATGAATACAATGGTCCCGTACACTGTCCTCCACTTCCAGGCTTGACACAGCCGCAGCCATTATGTTTGTTTAGCATCAATGACCTGGGTAAAATTCCTACTACTGGGAATTTAAAATTGTTTAAACAAATAGGATTGCTTGGGATATATTTGATAGTTATGATTTCTAGATGTGCCATTTCACTGATGCTTGTTCCATAATGGTGCAAAAATACCAGAGATGGGCTTTCACTCTGTGCTTGTTTACGGAGAATTTATTAGTAGTTGATAAATTGTGCATTCATCTTTATCTGTAATCCTCCAACATCCTGCGATGCCGCGTGCAATGCTGAGAGCCTCTTTCGACTGAGTATATCACTCGAGTGCATATTTCCTTTGAAGTGTATCACCTTCTAGCATGATTTTATCTTTGTTTTTCTTATTTTGTTCTCCACTGGAATGTTTCCTGTGCTCTCTGAGTATCATATTATTTTCAAGTTGATTTGCAGGATTCATAAAGAGGGTGCCATCTTTTAACATGACAATGAGCACCTTCTTATGTGCAGTCATTACTATTTACTGGATATGCACCAAGCAACCCCCTGTGGACTAAATTCCACCTCACTGGCAAAATCCGCTTTCTCCGTGCCTCTATTCTGTGCCTAATTGTGCATCGCTACTTGTTGTTTCTCCTTGTTTGCTCATCAGTATCTTGATTTGTTTTCTCTTGGGAGGGATTCTGGTAACCTGCCTTACAAGATATGCACTCGGTGCTTCCAACTGAATAAAAAGCCAAGCTACTTATCAGGATGCCCTTGAGGTCCCACAGACAATATCATCCCTGCAAAACCCATGAAATGATGAACATTTATCAGAGGAATTGCTACAAAGTCAAGTCAATATTATTACAACTATCATGTATATTTTTTTAAATAATACCTTGGGCTAAACTGGATGACATCCAAAAACGGTTAGTAACTACAAAATACACAGTTAGCCTCTTCCGATTTGACTTGTTACATGAAAATAGAGATGCCTGCTCGTTATAATGTTGTTGCATCTGCCAGCACTACACCACTGTCAGCCTTGCAGCAATGCCAGGGGTCCCAATATCCTGGCTAAATGGCACCACAAATTCTTTGTGAGCCCCTCGCACACCCTCCATGATCCCTTGCAATGGCATGGCAGCACCAAGGAGCTGAGTGGTTCACTCCTGCTCCTATTTTCCTATGGTCTTGCATGGGAAGCACACTGCATGCTCCAAAGGGTGGAAGCTGCCATGGAGATTGTAATCCCGAAAGACAGTCGTGTGAGGTCTGCAACTTCACCCAGGGTCTTGGTGAAGAACTAGCGAAGATGAATAATGTCGACTGTTCCTCTATTCAGGTGCTCTGCAGGCTGTAGGGGCTGGCAATGTTGGTGTGAGATGTCAAGCCCCTTCGACATGAAAGAAAGGGTGTCAAATGGGTTAAATTACCTCACAGAGTCCAGGTCTAAAAGGCATGCTCAAATGTCACGATCAACAAACTGCACTAATGACTTGAGCTACTGTTCAGTGCATCACCATCATTTATCTTTCAAAACTGTAACCATGTATTAATTGGACCTTACATCATTCATAAACTTCACCCATTTATTCACAACCTTGATGCTTTGCAGGTTTCATACCCACATTTGTTTGTATATACCGACATGATATCTTGGTTTCTAAACACTTTAACTCCTCCTCCCATTCCCACACTGACCTTTGTCCTGGCCCCGCTCCGCTGTCAGAGTGAGGCCCAACGCAAGTTGCAACAGCAGCTCATATTTTGCTTGGGCAGCTTACACCCCAATATTGACTTCTCTAATATTGATTTCACTAACCAAGTAACCCTTGCTTTCCCTCTCTCTCCATCCCTCCCCATCCTAGTCCTCTGACCAGTTGGACTGTCCTCCCGATTAAATGTCATCTCTGTACGCTTTGTTGCCAACTTCCCCGAGCTAACAATGTTCTACATTTTTCTTTGATCTACGTCCCCTTTGATGTCTCGTTTTCACACCTACACTTCCATATCTCTGTGTCTCCCTCTCCACTGACTCTCAGTCTGATGACCTGGTATGCCACTCATTGCTCCTATCCAGAGATACTGCCTGTTACTCCAGCATTTTGTGTCTATCTTTGGTGTAAAGCAGCGTCTGCAGTTCCTTCCTACACTGTTTGTGTATTGTCAGCTATTCATTCATAGCAGACATTGAGCAATGGTTACAAGCATTTCCCTCTCTTTTGCAGGATTAAGCAGTATGCAGTCAGCAGTAGCATCTAACTAGGAGGCCCTGGGGCTTCATCTACATCACCTTATCATTGCTGTCCCCTCCCAACACTATGTCTCCTTATTGACCCTGGAGATAACAAGGTTATACAGCACAGAAACAGGCCCTTCGGTCCATGCTGAAAATTACGCCCATCTATACTAATTCAAATCACCAACATTAGGTCCATCACCTTCAATGTCATTTCAAGAGATCGAGATCTTGTGGTAGTGCCCACATCAGGCTGCTTCCAGATTCCAACCACTCTCTTTGTAAAATAATTTCCCCATAGATTCCACCTCAAGTGCCTACCTCTTGCTGTAAATCTATAGCTTATTTTTTAGTTTAGTTTCGTTTAGAGGTACAGGCCCTTCAGCCTGTCGAGTCCATGCGTACCCGCGATCCCTGCATATTAACACTATCCTACACACACTAGGGAAAGTTTTTACATTAACCAAGCCAATTAACCTACAAACCTGAACGTCTTTTGATTGTGGGAGAAAACCGAAGATCTTGGAGAAAACCCACGGGGAGAACGTACAAACTCTGTATAGACAGCACCCGAAGTCGGGGTTGAATCTGGGTCTCCGATGCTACCGCTGCACCACCGTTCTT
The DNA here is from genome assembly GCA_963514005.1 of Raja brachyura. The sequence continues at coordinate 6,629,804 of OY740800.1, read as the reverse complement.
GTCTTAGACATTTGTACCATAGGGAAAAGATTTTTACCATCAACTCCACCCCCCCATTCACACTATTGTATCTCTCTATCACATTAGCCTTCAGCTTCCACTACTCCTGGGGAAATAACCCTAGCCAAACCAATCTTTCCTTCTAACTGAAATGTTCCAATTCATGGCATCCTTCTAGTGAATCTCCTCTGAACGTTGCCCAGGGCCAACACAGCTTTTTAATTGTGTGGCATTCAGAACTGCACACAAATTCCAAGGATGGCTTGACCATTGTTTTTAATAAAGCTGTAACATGACATCTCAACTCTTATATATTATGCCAAGGCCAATGAATGCAAATGCGTTGTGTCACTTTGGTTTGTGTTTCAAGGCCCCTTGTTCATCAATATTCCCTGGCGCTCATACATTTACTATGTGAGTCCTGTCTTTGTTTGCCCTCCCAAATATTATCACATTGCACTCATCAATAACCCTCTCTGGCTAAACCCCTCCCTTCACCACCTCCAGTTTAAATTCCAGTTGGAATATTTTGGAGGACCAAGTAACCAAGAACCAAGATCGGGACTAAATTCCATCTGCCATTGCTCTGCTGTAGCTTTGGACAGCTCACTTTACCATCTGCAACAATGCCATCATTGGAACAGCTACAGCAAACTATTGCACTGATAAAAATAGATGCAGGTCTGAAGAAGCATCTCGACCCGTAACGTCACCTGCTATCCAGAGATGCTGCCTGTCCCGCTGAGTTACTCCTGCATTTTATGTCTATCTTCAGTGTAAATCAGCATTTGCAGTTCCTTCCTACACAGATAAACTGATGACAGGCATAAAGAATTAGTTCTGATGTTGAGATAAAGAAAAATTTATTGCCTATAGTTGGAGCATTTGATATTGAGCTTGGAAAATGCAATGAGCCAGCATGGAAGATGAGGTGTTCCGTAATCTTGTTTTGGACCTCATTGTAATGGTGCAGGAGGCCACAGACAGGTCAGAGTTAGAGTGGTGCTGGTTGGCCTCCGCTGAGCTTCAAGAAACAGAATTTCTCACTGAAAGAATAAGCAGATATGATTTCTTGCCAGGAGCTCTCTTCCACGCCTGCTATTCCTCTCGCTTTCCTTGCAGCATACACACTCAGCATGTAATCATGATTATACTGCACTTCAAGCAGGGTGGTGACTTGTTTTGTTTCATTACCATCACTTGGTGCATAAGGTTAGAGTCATGGAGTCAGAGAGTGGTACAGTGTGCCCAACTTGCCCATGCTGACCAAAATGCCCCATCTACGTGTCCCACCTACTTGCATTTGGGCCATCACCTATCCATGTACCACTGTAAATCTCTTTTAAATGTTATGATAATACCTGCCTTAACTACCCGCTCTGGCAGCTAGTACCATATACGCACCACCCTTTCTGTGAAAGGTTTGTCCCTCAGGTTCCTATTAAATCTTTCCCCTCTCACCTTAAGCCTCTGTCCTCCGCATTATTTCCCTTTAGCTCAGGCTCTCGAGTCCTAGCAACATCCTCATAAATCATCTCTGCATGCTTTCCAGCTTAACAACATCTTTCCTATAATTGGGCGACTAAAACTGAATACAAAACTGCAAATGTGGCCTCACCAATGTATCGTGCAAGTGTAACATAACTTCCCAACTTCTATAGGCAATACTCTGACTGATGAAGGGCAATATGCCAAAGGCCTTCTTGATCATCCTGGCCTTGTGATGCCACGTTCAAGGAACGATATAGAAACATAGAAACATATAAAATAGGTGCAAGAGTAGGCCATTTGGCCCTTCGGCCCTTCGAGCCATCCAACATGATCACAGCTGATCATCCAAAATCAATACCCTGTTCCTGCTTTCCCCCCATATCCCTTGATTCTGTTAGCCCTTTTCTGTTAGCTATAGCTAATTCTCTCTTGAAAACATCCAGTGAATTGACCTCCACTGCCTTCTGTGGCAAAGAATTCCACAGATTCGCAACCCTTTGGATGAAAACATTTTTCCTCATCCTAGTCCTGACTGGCCTACCCCTTGTTCTTCTACTGTGACCCCTAGTTCTGGACTCCCCCAACATCAGGAACATTTTATCTGCATTTATCCTGTCCAATCCTTTAAGAATTGTATATGTTTCTGTAAGATCCCCTCTCATCCTTCCAAATGCCAGTGATCCATTCTTTCATCTTATGTCTGTCCCGTAATCCCGGGAATTAACCTATGCTGCACTCTCTCAATAGCAAGAATGTCATTCCTCAAATTAGGAGACCAAAACTGCACACAATACTCCAGGGGCGGTCTCACCAGGACCCTGTACAACTGCAGTAGGACCTCCTTGCTCCTATACTCAAATCCTATTGCTATGAAGGCCAACATGCCGTATACCTGCATTCCTAAATCCCTCAAGAAACGTGGCTACTGTTTCCATAGAGAATAGAGTCAAGAATGCTTAAAAGATTATAAAATAGAAGATTGGTATGACTTGTGAATTTTGCCTTGTCAAGCGTTCTTCTAATCTAATTACGTAAGGAAACATAAAAGTTTCATATGATCACTTATAGTCTTCTAGGGATATAGCCTGACCCATTAGTACATTTTGTAGTACATTCTTTAACTACAATAGTACTGAAGCAGTCATTACGTTTGGCAATGTTCCTCGCTGACAGCCATCAGCAATGTAGGCAAGTCATGAGCTTTACAGAAAGCCACCAACGTGTGCCTAGTGGAGAGAACGGTGAATTGCAAGTATAGACACGAAACACTGGAGTAACTCAGCAGGACAGGCAGCATCTTCGGAGAGCAGGAATGGGTGACGTTTCGGGTCCAGACCCTTCTTCAGACTGATGTCAGGGGAGAAGGAGATACATAGATAAGAAAGTGTAAGGTGTGAAAACAGGACAAAGGGAATGGAGATCAAGGAAAATGTGGAATAGATCATTGTTAGTTGGGAGAAGCTAACAACTATGCAGAGATAAAATCAGATTCAGATTCAGATTCAGATTCAATTTTAATTGTCATTGTCAGTGTACAGTACAGAGACAACGAAATGCATTAAATGTAGTCGGAGGCAGTAAGACTAGTTGAGAACTGGGAAGGGGAGTGGATGGAGAGATAGGGAAAGCAAGGGTTACTTGAAGTTAGAGAAGTCAATGTTCATACTGCTGGGGTGGAAGCTACCCAAGCGAAATATGAGGTGCTGTTTGTGAATTGCAAGAAACCTACAGACATTACATCAAAACAGTTAAAACACTTCATATTATCCTTTGACGCATTATATACAAAAGAGTAAGGTAATATAAGTACAGTGGTAAAATAGTTGGGGAACTAGATGTTTATATACACTAGAATTTAAGAACTAAGTCAGCTCAAAATACCTTAGGTAATGGTTAAAAAATGTATCAGAGAGAAATTGTTACAGCTGCAATCCAATTGATTTTGCACCATCCAGTTTTGTTGCACCATTGCAAGAAACATCAGCGGTGCTCTAGTTTTGTCATTTAATAGCAGTCCCCTCACTACTTTCCAATTTTTTCTGTTGATGTTGATCCATTAAAAAATGTTATCCCCAACCCTGTGCAAAAATAAAGGCAGAGAATTCACTCAGGTGGGAAAATAATAAAAAAGTAATAACGCCGTCTCCAATCAATATTAAATCTGAGAAGGGTCTCGACACGAAACGTCACCTATCTCCTTCGTTCCTTAGATGCTGCTGCAGACGCTGAGTTTCTCCAGCCTTTTGTGTACCCTCGATTCTCCAGCATCTGCAGTTCCTTCTTTAACACGTTAAATCTGAGCACTTAGGCTTGGGAAGGATGGTTTGTGCAATACTGTTCCATTTAAATAATGTGTGCTGTGACTCGTGCAGCTGTGAAACCTACGGCTTAAAATGGGGTAGGACTGTCAATTGCAGTAGCCTTTCCAACACTAGCAAAAACCAAGAGAAACAGAGATGATTAGCATGGATTGCTGTGCAAGCTTATAATCATTCCCATGCTATGGTACATTCTTGATGAGCTTAGCAATTGCTAGCTCGTCCATTGCTCCTTTGCCAATAACGTATTTCATGTCCTTTACATCCCATAATCCTCACAAATGAACTCCCAGGTGACTATTTCTGTGCTGGCCACAGAAGCAGCTCTACAATCACATGTAACAATTGCTCTGCACTCTTAAATCTCTAGGCCATCAGCAACATTTATTACTCTAACTATGATCTACTTAAACTCCTCTCACACGCTTGCACTATCCTTGTTCGGACTTTGCTGGCTTTACCTTGTACTAAACGTTATTCCTTTATCATGTATCTGTACACTGTGAATGGCTCGATGTAATCATGTACTGTTTAGTTTAGAGATACAGATACAACACGGAAACAGGCCATTTGGCCCACCAAGTCTGCTCAATATACATTAGGGACAATATACATTTATACCAAGCCAATTAACCTACAAACCTGTATTTCTTTGGAGTGCGGGAGGAAACCGAAGATCTTGGAGAAAACCCACGCAGGTCACGTGGAGAATGTAAAACTCCGTACAGACAACACCCGTAGTCGGGATCGAACCCAGGTCTCTGGCGCTGTAAGCACTGTAAGACCGCAACTCTACCGCTGGGCCACCATGCCACCCCACACCGTGATGGGTAATGTCTTTCCGCTGACTAGATAGCATGCCACAAACGCTTTTCGCTGCATCTCGGTACACGTATCTCAACAAACTAAACTGAACTGAAATTCCTCCAAGATCCAGGCAATAACCTTCACAGGTTCCCTCCAAACGTCTCCTCTCCCTGTTTCAAATCTCGGAGCGTACACATCAATGCCTCCCTTGATTCTCAGACCCACTCTCTCCGTCCCTTCTCTGATCTCCTTGGCTGAAGCTCGATACAAAGGATTACCTAGGTGATTGTCAATCTGCCAGCCAATCTGGTTGGCCAGATTAAGGGATTGAATGTTAACAGTAGCAATCAGGTCCTGCTGTTAAACTTGCCAGAATCCAAGAAAATGTTTTAATCTACCCCATGCCCCACTCAACCCTCCCTCCAGTAATAGAAATCAAATAATTACATTAAGCACAAGAAACTGTTCTTTGGCTGAAGAGTAGTCAAGAAGTCAAGGGGGTCCAGATAAGGAATCAAATTCAAACTGTTTTTCTAAAATAAAAAAATCATTTATGATTACTTCGTTGATTGGTCCATCTGCTCTTTATTTACATGGAATAAATAACTTATCAAGATTTATCAACAATTTAATTTTATATGATGGTGCAAATCAGATGCAAAAGGTCTGAAATTTGCTAGTGAAGTAATTGTGTGTTTTATGCATATAACGCCATTAAAGTGTAAACAATTCAGCAACTTCAGTGTGGAGGAATTGTTCATCCGACTAGAAAATTACAATTGCTGAACAATTCTCACCACTGTCCTTATGAATTCAATAACAGCATTTTGACCTCCTCACAAGCATTAAAAAAAATTAGGTGCCATTAATGACAGGATTTTTAGTCCAGAAATGCCACTAAATCACTCCACCAACTGAAAATAGAAATGTAAAAAGCATCATTTAAATTAAGGTTTAATTTTAATTAGTTATTTTTTTTCCTTACTTGTTTATCTCTCTCTATTCAATCTTTATTTCTTCTGGACCTCATTCCCCTAATTCATCCTCATTATTCCTTGTCGTTTATCTATCCCTTTCTCAATCCATAAATCTTATTGATTACTAAAATAGTCAGTTGATCACAAAAGCCCCAAATTCCCAGTTTTAATTTTTACCATAATTCTTCTGATGTATTGCTATATGCAAGCACTGTTTCGGCACATGTACATTTGCTTTCTATTGAGTTCCTCAGGGTAGAAATATATTTTCAATAAGTGCACACATCGCATAATAGTTGTGCTTTGTATACTGTTATCAAAATCTGATTCCTTTGAAATCTGGCTTCAATTGATAAAGTGATATTCTCAGTGCAACTCATGGAAATGTACTTCTATTCCCTTCTTCCTCTGTCAATGTTGCAGTTTAGGTACAAGCGTATCCTTCAAAGATCATGGTGACCCTCGGACTATCTTTGATCAGATTTTACTGGCTTCATCTTGCACTACACGTTGTTCCCTTATCATGTATCTGTACACTGTGGATGACTCGATTGTAATCATGTATTGTCTTTCCGCTGTCTTGTTAGCACGCAACAAAGGTTTTTTCACTGTACCTCGGTACACGTGTCGTGGGGTTGGAGCGACCTGGAGCGGGGCCGTACATCGCCCGGCGCGGCTTCCATGGCCGCGGGACATTCCAGCGCCCGCCGGGGGCTCCAACTGTGACCTTTGGGCCTAGAGCGGGGCCGTACATCGCCCGGCGCTACCTCAAAGGCCATGGGACTTAACACTGCCCGCCTGCAGCTTCGACCTCGGGAGAGAGATGGTGCGGGGGAGAGAGAAGACTTTGCCTTCCATCACAGTGAGTATGAGATTCACTGTGATGGATGTTTGTGTGAATTGAATTGTCTGTGTATTTTTTTTTTTTATTTTTTTTTATGATTTGTGTATGGCATGTAGAAACTGAGTTTCGTTCGAGCCTCTCTGAGGTTCGAATGACAAATAATAATAAAATCAAATAAACTAAACTAAACTAAATGAAGCCATGTCTTGAGTAGCGACAAACCAAATCAGACTTGCCAATATCTTTCCAGAAATCTAACTGCTATAAATGATAAGAAATGGAGGAACATAAAGATCCACTGAATCTCATGATCTCGCTCTTCCCACTTATTACATAAGTAAATACAGTTAATTTTATATTTGTCCAGGACAAGAAATCACAATCTGCTGGAAGTGGGGACCAATGCTGCTGGAAGTGGATACCAATCCAAAGACAAAGGCAGGGCAAAGAATATATGATAGAAATATAGACTAAGTGGGACCCGTTGGGCCCCATGTTCACACGGGAAGGCTGGTCCCCCAACACAGTATTCCAATAATGCTGGCCAGTGGGGGGAGGGGGCTTTCTGGAGCACTAATATGGGTGTTGTGGGCGGAAGGGACTGGTTTCCAGAGGGCTAGCATGGACATTGTGGGCTGAATGGATTATTGGGCTGGCAGCTCAGTCACTCAGACCTGGTGGGCTGGCAGCTCAGTCACTCAGGCATAGTGGGCTGGCAGCTCAGTCACTCAGGCGTAGTGGGCTGGCAGCTCAGTCACTCAGGCCTGGTGGGCTGGCAGCTCAGAAACCGCCAGAAATTCTGCCCAAAACAGGTGAGAGGCTCTGTGAGAGAGAAGGCGGAGAGGGTGGAGAATCAATTTTACGCATTTTTCATCGTTTTCTGCAGGAAGGGAAAAAAATACTGAGGTGAGGTTTAATACTTGCAGGGGAAATACTTACTGATGGGCCAAAGGAGCTCCTGGGCTATTACAGGCCTGATGGGCCGAAGGGGCTCTTTAAAAAAATTCTGAGTGAAATCTCAGTGAAAGGCACTTTTTCTGGCCTTTTGGGCCAAAATGCTCTTCCTGGGCTAATACGGGTATTTTGGGCACAAGGGATTGGTTTCATGACTAATAGGGGCCATGTGGGCCGAAATTAGTGTTTTCAGGCAGGCCAAACAACTTATTTCCAATTGCATCGCAGTTTCAAGCACAGGGCATGCCGAATAGCTCATAGCATTTTCATTTCATTTCCATTGCCATTGCACTTTCAAGCACAGGGCAGGCTCAAGCCAAACAGCTGATTGCATTTTCACTTAATTCCCATTGCCATTGCAATTTCAAGCACAGGGCAGGTCCAAGCCAAACAGCTCATTGCATTTTCACTTCATTTCCATTGCTACTGCAGTTTCAAGCACAGGGCAGGCCAAACAACTCATGTAATTTTCAGTAAGGGCTAACAAATTGCGTACTCAGTGTTCTGTAGTTTCCCAGCTCAGACAGAGTGTTGTGACCTCTCCTTTGCCATTTGCAGACAGACTGAGCGATGCCCACACTTCCGGGTTTTATAATTCCTCCCCCCTCTCACCGGAAGGGGCATGGCCTTCATGGCGGCGATTGAGAGGAGAGAGAATCTCAAGATTTTTTAAACACTAATATGTCTTTTATTTTTCATTGATGGGAAGAATCATTGGGTCCTGCGCAGCGGAGGAGGACTCTGAGTAAGATGGCCAAAAATTCACAGCCATATGTGGTAGCATTTTTTCTAAAATCAAAGCACAGCACAAACAGGAAGTGGCCAAGATGACACTTTTAATTATATAGATGGCAAAATGTCTGTCTATCTTTGGTTTAAACCAGCATCTGCAGTTCCTTCCTACACAAAGAATATAGTTTTCTTCTGTGCAATGGCTTTGCATAATTCAGCACATAATTTATTTATAAGTAAACATATACAGATGAAAGCACTTAACCACGGATGATTCTCTCCTTTGAGGATCAACTTTCCATTTATTTCTTCTTGCTACATATAGCTTCCAGTCACACATGCAAAGCAAACTAAACTATGGCAATCATATAATATAAAAGTAATGAAGTAGGGCAGTATAAACCTTCTGGGACATTCTGAATTAATATATGCAGAATAAAATTACTTTGCAAACAACTTTTGTAAATGTATGTACATTTTTAGAATCTAATTTGATGAAACCATTGCATAATCATCCCACAAAACAGACTTTCTGTCTCCTAAAATTTGGAAAGGTAAATATATTTTGATTTGGAAATTATATTTATTCACTGGAAAAGCTGTAAATAATTAAGATTGCATTATGTTAAATCATATTTCTGTTCTTGAAAATATTTTTCAAGATTAAATATCAATGTCTTAACATTATTGAAGATCACCACATTACTTGAAAAAAATAAGTTTTCATGAAATAAATATATAGTTCTACAAATATTTCATGATGCCTGAGGCCTCCTGTACACATGCACTTTATCAATTGAAGCCATTATTTAAACATGAAGCAACAGCCAAGAGTGGGGGCTGCATGTTGTCATCTCATTAACTCTTGAAACATTGCGCTCTGATCGAATCTTGCCAGAATCCGGAAGGGGAGGAAGGAAGAATGAGGAAGGAATATTGCAGAAAGTTATTATTTAAAAAACTAGTCCTCTATATCTTCCTTTGTCTTTTCTTCATTTTATTCTCTCTTCTCTTATTCTATTATCTGAATGGTGGCCGATTATTATCTGAATGGTGGCCGATTAGGAAAAGGGGAGATGCAACGAGACCTGGGTGTCATGGTACACCAGTCATTGAAAGTAGGCATGCAGGTGCAGCAGGCAGTGAAGAAAGCGAATGGTATGTTGGCATTCATAGCAAAAGGATTTGAGTACAAGAGCAGGGAGGTTCTACTGTAATTGTACATGGTCTTTGTGAAGCCACAACTGGAGTATTGCGTACAGTTTTGGTGTCCTGAGGAAAGACATTCTTGCCATCGAGGGAGTACAGAGAAGGTTCATCAGACTGATTCCTGGGATGGCAGGACTTCCATATGAAGAAAGACTGGATAGACTCAGCTTGTACTTGCTGGAATTTAGAAGATTGAGGGGGGATCTTATAGAGACTTACAAAATTCTTAAGGGGTTGGACAGGTTAGATGCAGGAAGATTGTTCCCGATGTTGGGGAAGTCCAGAACAAGGGGTCACAGTTTAAGGATTAGAGGGAAGTCTTTTAGGACCGAGATGAGAAAATCATTTTTCACACAGAGAGTGGTGAATCTTTGGAATTCTCTGCCACAGAAGGTAGTTGAGGCCAGTTCATTGGCTATATTTAAGAGGGAGTTAGATGCAGCCCTTCTGGCTAAAGGGATCAGGTGGTATCGAGAGAAGGCAGGTACAGGATACTAAGTTGGGTGATCAGCCATGATCATATTGAATGGCGGTGCAGGCTCGAAGTGCCGAATGGCCTACTCCTGCACCTATTTTCTATGTTTCTATTATTCTTTCTTTCCTCTTTATTCCTAGTCCCTTCTATTTCTCATATTTTTCTGCTTTCTTCCTTTGCACTTATTCGAAACTTCTGTTGCTGCACCGCCAAGGGCTGAGACTGCAACTACAGTGCGGCAGGCATGACAATGGGCCCTTATATACCATACCTACATTTCTATAGCACAGATCAGTTTCCTTTCAATATTTCTCACAGAACTTTCCCATAGAAGTGTGACCACTGTTGTCATCTATGAAGCACAGTTGTCAATCTGCACACGTCAAGTTTTCACAAAGTGACAATGCAATAATGTAGCAATGTTACAAAATGTTGAGATTTAAAAAATCAGGTCTGCAATTTATCCCATCAGATAAAGCATAAAAAGAAGTTTAATTTGACACCTAATTCACTTTCACATCTTCAGTATTAAACAAGTTATGGCCATTTTCATACTCGGAAATTAGCATCTTGTTCCCCATTGCCTTTCCATTAACTCAAAAGCTGTTATCTAGGACAGTCAAAAGCCCATAACTTTCTTAAAAATTAAGAGAACTCAATGAAATTTTCAGTTATTATAGATTGAAGCATTCTGAGACAAATATGAAACAATCTTACTTGGATGACCTGAAATTAAAGCATATAATTAGTTAGTTACCTAATTGTAGCTAATTACAAAATTCAATTACTAGATCTAAACATCTATCCATTTCTTAAGAAAAGATAAACTTTTTTTTAATTGCCTAAGTGTCCAAGTAACATTCACACAATAATCCACAACATAACATAATTTTTAAATCTCATTTTCATGAATTTCTGGGCCAAATGGAAGGAATTTAGTGTTTACTGCCTGTAAATTAATGGCCATTTAAATCAACTAGCGAGTGGGTTTTAGTGGAATGCGGTGGATTGGAACGTTGAGGTTAGCGGTGAAGTCTGGAAGAAAAATACTGTTTGTTCATGCATTTTTTTGGACCCCATTTCGCAACATGAAAATGTTATTAAAGCCTCCCGAAAAACCAACTTTTAATATAAAAATAAACTATTTACCTTTTTTTCTCCCCTACGCAAAATCCTTCCGGTTGTCGGCGCTCACAGCTTTTGAAGGTGATTTTTAAATTACTCTAGTTAATAAATAATTTAGAGTAATTTAAAAATACCTTCATTCATGAAATGTCGGAGCGATTTTTCTTCCGCAACGAAATCGCCCGACATTGATCGATTTTCCCTGCCTGTGGAAAAACGGCACTTTAAGCCAGATGTAAATCTAGAGGGTTTCAATGGCAGGGAGGAATATACTAAAGCTGGGAGAGACGAGGAGTAACAGGATTGTGATTCAAGCAGACACCACTCTGTATCTGGTCGGTCGAGCCAGAATAATATCTTTTGGATATTGGATGCCCAGTAATAATTAATAAAGCTAGGAAGGCCCAGTCCACCTACTTCACGAGTTTGCGGTGAATTGAACCCACAGTCGGCAGGAAAAACACCGCCTTTTTTTTGTCCCCTTTTCGCAACATAAAAATTCGATTAAAGGCTTCCTAAGAAGCGCGTTTTTATGGAAAAATAAACTGTGTACCTTATTTTATCCCCTACGTAAAATCCTTCCCGTTGTCGGCGCTCACGGCTTTAAAAGATGATTTTTAAATTACTCTAACTAATAAATGATCTAGCGTAGTTTAAAAATACCATCATAAAACAAATGTCAGAGCGATTTCTCTTTAGCAACGAAATCCCCCGAGATGGATCGATTTGCCCAGTCTGGAGAAAAACGACATTTTAAACCAGCACCCCCCCTGAAAGGCGCCAAAGTCGTGCACATGGGGAGTGGCAGAACTGCAGCACCAGTCAAGGTACGTTTTGTAACATACCTACTACATCCATACTTCCCTGCAATTTCTTACATTCTTGAGCAGAGCTTGTTCCCAACCCAAGCGTTGATGCAACCAAAGCATTGGGCAGTCCAGGATTGGGGATACACTAGTTCCTATGCTGAGAATGGGTGCTGCCATGGTCTTCTAGCAACAGCCCCGAGAAGACGAATCAGTGTGGCTTCTTTAATTTTCTATGTTAGTCAATGCCTTTTCCGCACCAAGCCCAGAAGCGATGTTACCACCATCTTTTGGCCCATTCCACTGAATCTGCTGCCTCTGCCCTGCATCATTTGCCTGACAGTGGCATTGTAAATCAGCATCTGCAGTTCCTCATGTCAGCATACACAATGAGCCACTCCCACTTTTTGTCTTTCTGCACAATTTCCCACTTTTCTGATTTGGGTTGGAACTTGGGATCAGTTCATTAGTTCAATTAAGTTACTTACATGCTTTTAATTGAATACTGACAGTTTTGCTCAGAAAGAGGGCAAAAATATGTTTGTATTCACTGAAGAATCAGCATGATACATCAGCACTTCTTTGATGATTTGTAAATATAAAGAGAGACAAAGAGAAATTATGGTTTTATAAATATACAAACAAATCTCACAGCAATAAAATCTGGCAGGTTCTGGGGATTTGACACAAAAAAAACAAAAATGCTGAAAACACCCATTTGTTAGGTGAGAACATTTTTGAAGGCCTTTAAAACTGGTCTGATCTGATTTGAGTTTAGTTTAGTTTTTTGTATAGTTTGGAGATACAGTGCAGAATCAGGCACTTTGGCCTGCCAAATCTGAGCTGATCAGTGATCCAGGCACACTAACACTATCCTACACACACTAGGGACAATTTATAATTATACAAAACCAATTAGCCTCAAACCTGCATGTCTTTGGAGTGTGGGAGGAAACCAGAGCTCCTGGAGAAAACCCACGGAGGTCACGCACAAACGTACAAACTCCATACAGACAGAACCCATAGTCAGAATCGAACCCGGGTCTCTGGCACAGTCAGGCAGCAACTCTTCCACTACACCACCATGCAGCCACACTTTAAAATGAGAGGCTGGTTATCTGAATGTAGAGTGAAGCTGCTGGTTCACAAAAAAAGACATACAGTACTGAAGTACCTCGGCAGCTTTCTCCCCTATTTCTCCGACAATGAGTGCGAAGAAGGGTCCCAACCTGGAACATCACCTATTCATGCCCGACAGAGATGATGCCTGAATTACTAAGTTACTCCATCACTTTGTGTCTCACTTTGATGGTCTCAAAGTACAGAGCAATATTGTGTCTAGTGAGCAGATGAGATGCATCCTTGAGCTTATGTCTGGCTTCATTGGAACAGGATAACATGGATAATATTGGAAGAGGTTAACATGAGAGTGCGATAAAGAAGCAAAGTGACAGACTAATGCAAATTCAGATGCCTCTCATCTGAAGGTTCTGAAGGTTCAATGAAGGTTCTGCAAATCCCTCACCTAGTTTGCATTTGATTTCTTCAATGTAGACAGCACAGCATGTGCACCAAATGCAGTGGATGGATTGGAAGAGGTCCAAATGAATTGCTACTTTATCTGGAAGTATGTTTTGGATATTTATTTTAAGGTTTAGCACAATAATCTCTTGGATTTTAATTATGATCGGTGCCTGGTTAAACCCCACAGTACAACTGCTCGGTCCAATTAATTAATTATGTTTTCTTAAATATAAGAAACTAGTTATTGTCCCTTCACCTCCCCCATCCACTCCTTTCAGGGACCCAAGTAGTCCTTCCAGGTCCGACAGAGGTTCACCTGCACCTCCTCCAACCTCATCTACTGCATCCGTTGCTCCAGATGCCAGCTGATCTATATCGGTGAGACCAAGCGGAGGCTTGGCGATCGTTTCGCAGAACACCTCCGCTCGGTCCGCAATAACCAACCCGACTTCCCGGTGGCTCGGCACTTCAACTCCCCCTCCCATTCCGTATCCGACCTCCCTGTCCTGGGTCTCCTCCACGGCCAGAGTGAGCAACACCGCAAGTTGGAGGAACAGCACCTCATATTCCGCTTGGGGAGTCTGCATCCTCTGGGCTTAAACATTGAATTTTCTCAATTCTGTTAACCCTTGCTGTCTCCTCCCCTTCCCACCTCTCCCTCAGCCCTCGGGCCCTGGCATTCCTTCTCTCTCTATCTCTCCCCCACCCAAGTCGCACCAGCTTCTCATTTTCACACTATAAACAGCTTACAATGGCCTGTTGCCTTTATCATCGATACTTTTTTGCATATCTTTCATTCATTATTCGTTATCTGTCCACATCACTGTCTATATCTCTCGTTTCCCTGATCCCTAACCAGTCTGAAGAAGGGTCTCGACCCGAAACGTCGGCTATCTCCTTCGCTCCTTAGATGCTGCTGCACCCGCTGAGTTTCTCCAGCTTTTTGTGTACCCTAGTTATTTAACTAGTTAGTTAAATAACTAGTTAACTAGTTAACCCGTTAAGTTAAGCTAAGTTAAATAACTAGTTACTTTTTATTAATTGTTGTTTTCGCTTTACTTCAATGAATTTTACTATTAAAAACACATATCTAGGAACTGAATCTTAAGATGGACTAAGTAATGAATACCTGAATGACTACTATGAGACAAATCAGTTTGCTGCATGAGAGGAAGTGTATTCCACACACTAAAATCACTTTCAATTAGAACCTGTTTCTAAATTTTCTATCTCATCGATATATTGGTGCTGTGTAGGAAGGAACTGCAGATGCTGGTTCAAACCAAAGATAGACACAAAAAGCTGGAGTAACGCCAGTGGAGTAACTCCAGCTGGAGTGATGCAATCGGTGTTGTTTTGGGTCGAGACCACAGTCTGAAGAAGGGTCTCGACCCGAAACGACTGGAGATGCTGCCTGTCCCACTGAGTTACTCGTTTTTTTGTGTCTACCTTCAGTATATTGCTGTTCTGCCTTACATCTCCAGTTATTCTCATTTCACCTGTTAAATGTTAATTCATATTGTAACTCCATAATTTCATTTCGGAGTCACGTGAGTGACTTCGTGAAGAGCCCGCCGGCGCGCATGCTCGACATATCGTCGTATCGCGTTGCTGCGACGGCTGGCGGTGGAGCGCGCTCCTCGCCAGCCCTTCATCAGGGAACCACTAAGGTAAGTATCCTACCTTAAGTTGGTGGTTCTTGTTGTGTTTTGTTTTCACAGCAAGGACATGGATGGGAGCGTTAAAGGCCGGAGAACGTCTGGACGAGGTCGCCGGTCTACAGTCCCGGAGCCAGTGATATCGGCGGTACCTGTAGCGCAGGCCGGGACAGGGGCGGAAATGTCGGTGAGCCCTGTGTTTACAGGTCCGGATCCGCCAGCACACCACAGCTCGGAGGAGTTCGACGAGGAGGAGTGTGGTATGCCGCCAGAGCAGGAGGATCCTGCCATGGCAGTCAGGTCGTCAGCAGGCTTGCTGGCGGCCTCGAGCAGAAGGGTGCGTGCAGCTGCACGGCCCTTTTCACCCAGCCCTCCGCGGAGGGGAAGGGCAGGAGCCCGGAAGTCTAACCCTGTTGGGGCTAAGGCTTTACCTGCCGCCAAGGAGCGGTCAGGTTCCAGGGCGGGACCCGGGGCGGCTGTGAGGTCCAGTCGACGCCCCCCAACTCTCGACGCCGGGATGGGTCGGTTGGGTCGGGTCTCGTCGCGGTCGCCGAGCCCCCCATGGATGGGTGGGCGAGACCATGCGTCGGCGAGGTCCACGACGTGGGCTGCCGGCAAGCCTGCGCGGGCATCGGGTATCCAGGCTGGGGCTGGTGCCGACATCACGCCGCAAGTGTCCTTAGTGGCAGCAGTGTCCGCTCCCGCTAAACGGAGGCGGTTGAACACGCCCGCGCAGGAATCGCGCAGTTTCGCTTCGGCGGCTGCTAGCGACGACTACCGGCACTGGGTGGGCCTCGATGAGGTGCGGGCCGATGATAGGGGCCCCGGCCATTTTTCAGAGCCGGAGGACTCCGACCACCTGAGTGTTCAGGGTGAAGGGCGTATTGACTGGATGGAGCGGCTGCTGGAGCTCCTGCTTCACGGTCAACAGCAGCAAGCGTCCAGCAGTGACAGGTACAGGGCTGTTTCACCAACTTCCACCATCAGCCTGGAGCAGCAGGAAGAGGAGGTTTTGGTCGATCCCATCCCACCTCCGTCCGATTTACCAGCGGAGGGCCTTCTCGATGTGGCCACTAAGTTCGCGGCCCCACACTCGTCTGGGATTGGCAGCTACAGTGGACTTCCTCAACAACCATCAGCTCCAGGAGGAGGTTCTCATTCAGGCCATGAGCCGTCACAAGGCTCCATCCAACTGCAACTCCCTCAACGTGCCTGTGGTCAATACGCCGATATGGGGCAACATCAGTGCGGCTATCCGTCAACAGGAGCTGAAAATTCAGCGGATCCTGAAGCTCCTCACGGCCGGTATTACCGCCTTTGTGCGGTCGGTTGATGGGGATGACTTAAATTTGGACCAGGAGGATGCTCTGGCTCTATTGTGCGCAACTCAACATGAAATCAATGGGTTCCGCAAAAGCAGCATCCGCCCGACGCTCAACCCTAAGTTTGCAGGGTTGTGCAAACCACCGCCGCCGCCGCCGCCGGCGTCAGCTCTTTGGCGAGGATCTCTCTAAGAGGGTCAAAGAGCTTGACGAACAAACCAAAACAGTGGGACTCATGCGCCCTCGCGGTGCCCCCACGCCGTCGGGCTCGAAAGCTCCGCTTGTTCGACCACGAGAGTCTGCCAGCACCTCTACGAGGACCTACCCTCCAGCTCCACCCCGTTACCAACCGCCCCAGCACCAGGGGGCTTTTTTAGGACAAGGTCGGCAGAAACCCTGGTGGAAGATGAGGACGCCGCGCCCTCAAGCCAACCCAGCACCTCCACGTCCACCCACACGTGTCAAGGACCGCCGGTAACCACGGAGGTGAGGCGGTCTGGTTCTCTCTTTTCTCTTTGTCTAACCTCACATGTTGGTGGGCGCCTTCGGTTCTTTTTGGGTGCATGGGGTGATATTACTGGTGATGAGTATGTGTTACGAAATGTTCAGGGTCATAGCATTGAGTTTCTTAATGGGGACATTCCTCCATCCCAGCACAGGCCTGGTCGAACATTTAAATTGTCTGCTGCAGAACAGGCAGCAGGCTATAAGGAAATTTTGAGGCTAGAACAGAAGGGAGTGATAGAGAAAACGGTTCATGAGCCCGTGGAATTTGTTTCCAATATATTCACTCGACCAAAGAAGGATGGAGGCTGTCGAGTCATCATTGACCTGACTAGTTTAAATACTTTTGTAACATATACTCATTTCAAAATGGACACTTTTGAAACAGCCAAATCATTGATTTCACATGGTTGCTTTATGGCATGCATTGATTTACAAGATGCGTACTATACTGTATCCATTCAAAAATATTATAGGAGGTTTCTGAAATTTATCTGGATGGGTCAACTCTGGCAATATAGGGCTTTGCCCAATGGGCTTACCACAGCCCCTCGATTATTCACTAAATTGGTGAAGCCAATTATGGCCTATTTACGACAACGACACCATATAGTAATGGCCTATTTAGATGATATCTTAATTGTGGGCCACACCCTGGAATTGGCTCAACAGGGTGTTGCAGCTGCAGTCAATTTATTTCAGCAGCTGGGGTTCATTGTCCATCCAGCCAAATCAAAGTTCTGCCCCTCCCAGGTAATTCATTACTGGGGTTTACGGTGGACTCTATTCGCATGAGGGTCACCATACCACCTAATAAGGTTGAGGAGGTCACCCAGGTGTGTCAAGGTTTAATCACCGCTGGTATACCATCGATTCGTCATACAGCTACAGTAATTGGCAAACTTGTAGCTTTGTTTCCGGCAGCCCGATATGGGCCTTTGCATTATCAGAATTTGCAAAGGGCCAAGATCGCTGCGTTAAGACAGCAAGCTGGTCATTATGATCGACCAATGCAGCTGCCGCCTGAAGCGACGGATGAGTTACGATGGTGGGTGCGCCACATTAGTAACTCGTTTAAGCCTATTATTGAGGCTAATCCGGTGGTATACTTGCAAACTGATGCGAGCTCTTATGGCTGGGGAGCTACGGATCATTCCTCTAGTTGCGGAGGCAGATGGGCCCTTGAGGCTACTATGTTGTTGTCACATGGGATCAACTATTTGGAGCTACTTGCAGCATTCCACGGACTTCGTGCTTATTGTTCCAAGTATTTTGGGGCACATGTCCGTCTCCAAATAGACAACACCACAGCGGTGGCATATTTAAACCATATGGGCGGTACCAGGTCAGTTTCGTGGGATAAATTGGCTAACTCAATTTGGCTCTGGTGTGTTCAGAGAGACATTTGGATTTCAGCTACCTATTTGCCAGGTGAGCTTAATACTGTGGCGGACACCAGGTCACGCAAGTTCAATGACAATATTGAATGGATGTTGCATCCTGAAATTTTTGCCAGAATCACAGCTAAATTTGGGAAACCGGATATTGACCTTTTTGCGTCCCGGTTGAACCACCAGGTACCAACCTACGTTTCGTGGGAACCAGATCCTGGGGCTATGGCGCTAGATGCATTCTCGCTGGACTGGGGGAATTGGTTTTTCTATGCATTCCCCCCGTTTTGCCTCATCAGTCGGGTATTACGAAAGATTCAGATGGATGCAGCTAAGGGCATCCTTATTATACCCGACTGGCCTACACAGCCGTGGTATCCGGTGGTCTTTGACATGCTCAGTGAGCCTTGGGTCCTTTTGAAGGGTTGCCCAGAATTAGTTACTCACCCTGTCTCAGGGGAGCCACATCCCTGCCATGGCTATTTGCATTTGTTGGCTTGCAGGTTTTGAACAGGCCGTTAGCCCAATACGGCGTCTCAACTCGGACCATGGATACCATTGCGGCGTCGTGTCGAGAGTCAACAAGGCGAAGATACCGCTCACATATCAAGAAGTGGGAAGCCTTCTGCAGCCGCTCTCGCATCACGTACGATGCCGTGACTATAACCGACGTCCTGGAATTCCTCGCGGGGTTGCACCATGATGAACACTTAAGTTACAGTGCCATCAACAGCGCCAGGAGCGCGCTGTCATTCTACCTCAAGATTGAGGTGGGATCCAACAGGCTAGTGTCCAGGCTCATGCGGGGTATATTCAATATGAATCCGCCTACACCACGCTACAATATTACCTGGGATGTCAGGGACGTTTTAACCCTGCTCAGGACGTGGTCCCCCATGGAAGGGCTCCAGCTGGACAAACTCACCATGAAGCTGGTGATGTTGCTAGCGCTGACTTCAGCACAGAGGGTACAGACACTCCATAAACTACGTGTCGACAGAATGATGTCTACCCCTACAGAAGTAGTCTTCTTCGTTGAGGAGCTACTAAAGCAGCATAGACCTGGGTGCACAGGGCTGCAGCTGAAGTTCCCGGCATACCCCGCAGATGCTAGGCTGTGTTTAGCCTCCCATATCCGTCACTACGTCAAGGTGACGGCAAGCATCAGAGGAATGGAGAGATACCTGCTTGTCACTCATAAAATACCTCATCATCGAGTGACCGTCCAGACGATATCCAGGTGGCTCCGGGTCGTCTTGGGTAAGTCAGGTATCGACACTAATGTGTTCACGTCTCATTCCACCAGGGCTGCATCGACGTCGGCGGCGAGGGTCATGGAGGTGCCCATGGACCATATTCTCGCCACAGCAGGATGGGCTAATGAAGCTTTGTTTCAGCGATTTTATAACAAGCCTGTTGCTGCTCCTCTACAGTTCGCGGAAGCCGTGCTGAATGCAGGTCGAGAACGTGGAGGTGTCCCCGCATGAGGGGTTTTTTGATTTGTTGTTAATAAATATGCTCTTGTTTTGCAGTATGAACTATTTGAGCAAGTTTGTTCCTCCCATCCATCCCTGCTAGTGGTGTGTCAGCATGGACGTGGTCCAGGGCGTGTAATCACAGAAGCTTTGAAGTCTTCACGAAGTCACTCACGTGACTCCGAAATGAAATAGTAAGATTGAACGAGAACTTACCAGTTCGAAGGTTGATCGTTATTTCATGAGGAGTCGCGGTGAGGGATTTCGTGCCCTCCACGCCCAACCCTCAATCGCCTTCACCTGGTAATTTGAGTCTCTTTCATCTTACTATGCTAAGTCATTTCTGTTGTTGGTTTCTGTGATTCCACACCGCTACTTTGAAGAATGTCGAGCATGCGCGCCGGCGGGCTCTTCACGAAATCCCTCACCGCGACTCCTCATGAAATAACGATCAACCTTCGAACTGGTAAGTTCTCGTTCAATCTTACTATTCTTTAACCTATTGCTCCATTTTTCATATTCTTTTTGCAGGAACACAAAAGAAATAGGATGTGGCGTTAGAATAGGCTGAGGCTTATCCTATTTGTGGCAATAGGATAGGCTGAGGATTTATAAGGCACTGGTCAGACCCCATTTGGAGTATTGTGAGCATTTTTCGGCCGCATATCTGAGGAAGGATGTGCCGGCATTGGAGAGGGTCCAGAGGTGGTTTACAAGAATGATCCCAGGAATGATTGGGTTAACATATGATGAGTGTTTGAAGGCACTGAGCCTGAATGATCTCATTGAAACTTACCAAATTGTGAAAGACCTGGATAGAGTGAATGTGGAGAGGATGTTTCCACTAGGACCAGAGGCTATAGAAACAAAAAGGATAAAAGGACGCACCTATAGAAAGGAGGAGAGGAGGAATTTCTTTAGTCAGAGGGTAAATCTGTGGAATTCATTGCCACAGATGTCTGTGGAGGCCAAGTCAATGGATATTTTTAAGGTGGAGATTGCACATTCTTGATTAGTACTCGTGTCAGGGGTTATGGGGTGAAGGTAGGAGAATGGGGTTGAGAGGGAAAGATGGATTAGCCATGATTGAATGGCAGGATAGACTTGATGGGCCAAATGGCCTAATTCTGTACCAAGTATAATGAACATGAACTTATGGTACATCTAATATGGATCCATCACTTGAACTGAGTCGCTAATCTTCGCTAAAATATTGAAGGACGTGGTTTCTTGGAGAATGTTAAGGGGTCACGTTTAAAAATAATAAAGGTGACATGTGGCTATCATAGGAGCTGAATACAAGGTGTGGCATACAGCCTACATGATCTGGGCCAATGTTTTCCTACTTGCCTGATATCCACAGATATTAGTTCAAGTAAATCTGTACTACCCTGCCGTTGCAATGCCCTTCAGTTATAGCCCTGTCCCACAGTACGAGTTCATTCCAAGAGTTCTCCCGAGTTTGCCCTGATTCGAACTCGGAGATTTACAGTAATGGCCACTCATCGGTACTCGGGGCTCTCGTGGACATTTTTCAACATGTTGAAAAATCTTCACGAGTCTTCCCATGCTAACCTGCCGTTAGCGTGTCTTCCCGAATATCTGCCGTTAGCGTTACGAGCCGCTAAGAGACATCCCCGAGCTCTGACGTACCCGCTACGTTCATTCTCCGTGCTGACCACGAGTTTGATTTTTTTTTAACTAGGGAGAGCTCTTGGAAAGAACTCGTACCTTGGGACAGGGCTTTGAAGCTGCACATCAAACCATATCTAAGCAATCTTACTGGCAGTAGAATCAGCAAAGAATAGGCAGAATCCCAATTGACGCATACATTGAAAGATTGGAACTTGCAGCAACGTGTAAGAATTTCAAGACATTTTTTAATAGGACAAGTTTGTACATGGCCTACATTCCAGTCAGCTCACATGCTTGCCATCACCCTTCTTGGAAAAGGTAAAGGTTTTATTATTTGTATTTAATTAGGAGATGAATGCAATCAATCACAATGCAATAGACTAGTCTGAAGAAGCGCCCCAACCGGTAGTGGCATCTATTCGTGTTCACCAGGGATCCTGCCTGACCCATTGAGTTACTCCACCACTTTGTGTTCTTCGATGAAATATCATTTGGAATCCTCTCTTGAATTCCAATGTGACATAGAATCATTGAGTCATACAGCATGGAAACTGGCCCTTCGGCCCAACTAGCCCATGCTGACCAAGATGACATCCTAAATTAGACCCACCTGCCCGTGTTTGGCCCATACCCCTCTAAGCCTTTCCTATCCATGTACCTGTCCAAATGTTGTTTAAATATTGTTATGGTCATGACATGGTGGTCGACGTCTCCTGTTTAGTGTGGTCCGTTATACACACTGGGAAACAAATATTATCCCCTTAGAAACTTGATTTTTGAACAGGTATCTCAGACTATGTTTTTTTCCAGCAACTAAAGGGCCTGTCACACTAGCGCGCGATTAGACGCGACAAGCACGACAAATTCGGACGCGGGGGTCGCGTGGGGGTCAGGCGATCCCGGTGCGAGTGAAGGGCCTGTCCCACTAGCGCGCGATTACACGCGCGACGTCCGAAGGAAGGACGTTATTTTTCATCACGTGACGATGCGCATGAGCATGCGCGTTGCACGACGTCGGGCAGTGACGTCATCACGCAACGCCACGCTGAAGACGCACAACGTCAAAACGTCATCACGTTCTGCGCGACAGGATTTTGCCGCGCGTAATTTTTAAGCAGTGTCGGTTTTTGGACACTACGCGCGATGTCGACACCAGCTCCACACGAGTCCGCGCAACTCCACGAGACTCCGGCGATCGCAGTGGGACAGGGTCATGCGAGGCCGGACGACTAAAGCGACAACGGTAGGTCGCGCTTGTCGCGTCTAATCGCGCGCTAGTGTGACAGGCCCTTAAAGACACTGGAACTATTGCTACAGTGTGCAAGAAGACAAAAAGGAGCATGCTACTGGTTTTCCAATGCTTGAAAGCAGAATGGAAGATGCCACAAAGCCCTCTCCCTTGAATGGAGCCACATGGCCAATATTGCAGTTGGATGAATCTTCAGTGTCAGTCATTCAGATTATGAAAAATTGATTTGCTGTTAAGTAATGAAAATCTGATACATTGAAGGTCAGTGGCAGGGCATTGAGTTGGAAATGAGAAGTTTTGTGATGAAACTTCACAGAATGTATCCAAGCAATCCTAACAATAGTTCCAGAAATGGCGAAAGAGGCTAGGATTGCCAGTCAAGGAGTGGTTTAACTCATCAGCTACCTTTTCTGATTCCTTATGCAGCATTCCAGAATGAGTTCAAGTGGGATTGTAGAGGAGCATCCTATCCAATATCTTGCTTTATGGGGAACTGCAGATGCTGGAAAAATCAAAGGTCGACAAAAATGCTGGAGAAACTCAGCGGGTGAGGCAGCATCTTTGGAGTGAAGGAATAGGCGACGTTTCGGGCCGAGATCCTTCTTCATAACAGAAGCAGAACGCTCAGCAGGAGAGGCAGCAACTAAAATGAGGGTGGCATTTTAAATCAATTCACATTGATGCAGGACAGAACGCCCCAGGAATCCAAGGTGCAGGACAGGACGCCCCAGGAGATCCAAGGTGCAGGACAGGACGCCACAGGAGATCCAAGGTGCAGGACAGGACGCCCCAGGAATCCAAGGTGCAGGACAGGACGCCCCAGGAATCCAAGGTGCAGGACAGGACGCCACAGGAATCCAAGGTGCAGGACAGGACGCCCCAGGAATCCAAGGTGCAGGACAGAACGCCCCAGGAATCCAAGGTGCAGGACAGGACGCCACAGGAATCCAAGGTGCAGGACAGGACGCCCCAGGAATCCAAGGTGCAGGACAGGACGCCCCAGGAATCCAAGGTGCAGGACAGGACGCCCCAGGAATCCAAGGTGCAGGACAGGACGCCCCAGGAATCCAAGGTGCAGGACAGGACGCCCCAGGAATCCAAGGTGCAGGACAGGACGCCCCAGGAATCCAAGGTGCAGGACAGGACGCCCCAGGAATCCAAGGTGCAGGACAGGACGCCCCAGGAATCCAAGGTGCAGGACAGGACGCCACAGGAATCCAAGGTGCAGGACAGGACGCCCCAGGAATCCAAGGTGCAGGACAGGACGCCCCAGGAATCCAAGGTGCAGGACAGGACGCCCCAGGAATCCAAGGTGCAGGACAGGACGCCCCAGGAGATCCTTCTTCCCTGTGGCTATCGAAGTTAACAACTCCTTCCTCTTCTGACATGGGGTGGACTGAGACTGACTCCCACTATCTTCCCCCCCCCCCCCCGCCCACCGCCCGCCCACCCCCAGTCTTTGCACATTCCCAAAGCCTTTCCACCCGTCACTTTAATTTTATGTTTCATGGATTTTGTGTTTTGTGTATTGTGTGTTTTTATAACTGTTGGCCGATCAATTTCCCTCCTGGGATAAATAAAGTTATATCGCATCGTATCGTATTGCATCGTATCGTTGATCTAAGATGAGACAGCCGTTGATAAAAGCATTACGGCCATGAAAAGGAGTATTAGTGATTGCACTACCGGATGCAAAAATAAATGAAAATGAACAGTTTGAAAGATGGAGTCCAAAAAAGCTTGTCACGAGAAGACTTTCCAGAAATAGGGCAATCCTGAAATACAACAAATAATGAAGCAAAATAGTGCATATGTTGACAGTCTGAGGTAAAATACAGATTAGGCAACATTTTAGCAAAGAGCATAATTAGGTTAATGTTTTGAGGTGTATAAGATTAATGTATGAAGATGATGTAGAGAAATCGCAATTCATTCGGGGAAACAGCAATGAAGATGAACAGAGCAAGATTCAAATTCAAGCAATTCAAGAAATGTGTGTTTGCGTCTTCGACTCTACCATGCACTGGAATGGGAGATGGGCTGGAAAAGTAAGTGTAATACAAAGCAGCCTCAAAATGATGGCAATTAAAGCACAGACTCCTTTTCTAAAGCTTCACCTTTAAGGAGAAGTTCCTTTGAGAATCTATGGCTCTCACTTAAAATAAAAAGCAAGATTTCAGATTCCAGAGATGTGTATCTAAATATCATTGCCTTCAATGAAGGTGGAAAAGGATGAAGTAGCAACAAGAAGAGTATCACAAGTCCTACCTACTTCGGGTAGATATATAAGGCACCAGAACCCTGCTGTGTTATTGCATATTTTCATTCAATTGAGTGCAAACTATTTTTCTATGCATTGCAAAATTAAATTGCCACTTAAATTAAAAAGTAATTCAAATGGCAATTATGGGTTGAAAGTCTACTGATTATATAATTAAATAATTTTATTAACTTCAGACAGACTCCACTGGACTGACCGATAGCCAGCTTCATTCCCTCTAAGGAGATGTCTTCTTAAATTATTATTTGATGAAACAGCGCTCTGCTAGCTGGTCACAAAGCAGAACCGATGACTCAAAAAGATACCTGGGGGAGCAATATACAGTAGGAATGACATCTATAACATGAGTTCAATTGCAATAATACTGGTAATAGGGTTGAAGTTATACTGAGACAAATTTAAGATGACGGATAAAATTTTACACTTAATTATCATCCTCCACTCTTCGAAAGTGCATTTAAGCAAGTTTGTTTGCTATTCTTATTTAAAAATGGTAGCAATCAGAAATAATTTCTCTGCGTCACCAGAACTCATGACAGCTGGATAAATTGCACCCATTTCAAACATCCTATTGTGTATAGTTTGTGGAATATATTCAGAGTATATTTACAAATGTACTGAGTGAGTAATGTGATTTAAAACCAGTTTGATAATGTCCCTGAAAAAAGAAGTTTCATTTTCTATTTGGCAACATTTTTTTTCTGATCCATTGTGTCACCTGTATATAAGTATTCACCAGTAGCCAAGTAAACACTAGCAGCAGATAAATTATTTATGATCAGTTACTACATTTTATGCATAAAGGGGACATCTGTTTATTCAACAATTTCCTTTTGTTGACCATGATTGGAATGAGCTTGTATTCTTCTTTGCTGCGTGTGGTTGTGGCTCACTCCATGAGAGGATGAGCAGAGCTTTCACGCATGCATTGATCGTGCAGCAACGTGCCAGAGTAGGTTTAGCACAGTTAAATACTGAGCCCAGGAGCACCGGACGCTAACTGTAATGGATATTAATTTAAATAAAGAATATTTTGCAGTGCTGATCTGCTCCTGTCCAACATTATACTTGACGTAGTGTTGCACGCAGCTTTGCCGTACAGTCTTTGCGGGCGGCACAGTGCTGCCTCACTGAGCCAGAAAACAGGGTTCAATGTTGACCACAGGGATGTCTGCGGAATTTGCATGTCCTCCCTGCGCCTAAGTGGGTTTCTTCCGGGTGCTCTGGTTCCCTCCCCCATCCGAAAGATGTGCGAGTTTGTAGGTTAATTTTGGAGAGCAGAAGGTTAAGGGGGGGACTTGATTGAGGTATTTAAAATGATGAAAGGGATAGACAGAGTTGACATGGATAAGCTTTTCCCATTGAGGGTACGGAAGATTCAAACAAGAGGGCATGACATGAGAATTAAGGGACAGAAGTTTAAGGATAACATGAGGGGGAACTTCTTTACTCAGAGAGTGGTGGCTGTGTGGAATGATCTTCCAGCAGAAGTGGTGGAGGCAGGATCGATTGTAACATTTAAAAGTAAAGTGGATAGGTATATGGACGGGAAGGGAATTGAGGGGTATGGTCTGAGTGCAGGTAGATGGGACTAGGGGAAAATGAATGGTCGGCACGGACTGGAAGGGCCGAGAAGGCCTGTTTCCGTGCTGTAATTGTTATATGGTTATATGGTTATATGGTTAATTGGCCTTTGTTAATCACCCCTAGTGTGTAGGGAGTGGATGAGAAAGTGGAATAACATGAAACTAGTGTGATCGATGGTTGGCATGGACTCGGTGGGCCGAAGGGCCTGGTTCCATGCTGTATCTCTAAACTTTACAATATGTCTGTTGGCTTTGGTATTGAAATTGTTTTTAGTTTATTATTGTTAAGTGGGTTGAGAAACAATGAAAACCTTTGTTTGTGGCGTTGTCAAGGGAACTCCAATTACTCCAATTAGTCTGTAGGATTTTATTGTCCTAAAATTCTTACTCCTTCTTCTAAACCTATTGTCTTTATTTTTAGATCCCTCTGCTGGAGGGAAACGTTTCCCACTACTACAACCACCCTACCCCCTCCACAATTTGTAAAGCTCTGTCAGGTCCATCCCTCTCTCCCCCACCTCCACCAGCTTTCTCTGATCCAAAGAAGACAAACCAGACTCTCCAGCCTCACTTCATCATTGAATTGCTCCATTCCAGAGCACTTGATGATTCTCCTCTGCACACACTACAGTATTATTGCATCGTTCCTATAGTGTGGCAAGTTTACACTCTGCTCCAGCAGTTACATAGATAGACACAAAATGCTGGAGTAACTCAGCGGAACAGGCAGCATCTCTGGATAGAAGGAATGGGTGATGTATTGGGTTGAGACCCTTCTTCAAACTGGGAGTCATGGGATAGGGAGGCACAGAGATAAGGAAGTGTAAGGTGTGGAAACAAGACATCAAAGAGGATGTGTCAGGAGAAATGTAGAAGAGATTATTGGTATGAATATTGACCTCTAACTTCAAGTAACCCTTGCTTTCTCCCTCTCTCCATCACTCCCCTTCCTAGTTCTCCATTCAGTCTTACTATACCCTTGATTACATTTTATCTCTGTTTGCTTCGTTGTCACCTTCTCCAAGCTAACAATGGTCTATTCTACATTTTCCTTGATCAACATCCCCTTTGATGTCTCGTTTTCACACCTTACACTGTCTTATCTCTATGTCTCCCTCTTCCCTGACTCTCAGTCTGAAGAAGGGACTGAACCCGATACATCACCCATTCCTTCTATCCAGAGATGCTGCCTGACCCGCTGAGTTACTCCAGCATTTTATGTCTATCTTTGGTGTCAACTAGCATCTGCAGTTCCTTCCTACACACCATGTCATGTAGAGTTGTATTGTAATCTCCTTGATCCTATATTCTATGCCCCAACTAATGAAAGCAAGTATCCGATGTGATTTCCATGCCAGCTTATCTATCTGTGCTGCCACCTTCATGGATCCTTGGATTAGTACACTGTTCTTCAATACTCCTTACTGTCCTACACCTTAATGTCCTACACATAACGTCCCACACATATCAGGATTGACATGACTGGCGGAGTAGCCACAGAGACACAAACCTCTGTAGAGGCTATGAGAAATCTGTCAGACTTGATCACCAGCTATTTCTTGCACGGATTTCATCCCCTTTCATGGGGGAGAGGCAGATGGAGAAGGTCACCCAATTTATCTTGGGAAGTTTTATTTTGCGGTCTCATGGTGGCCAGCCCTTGGGGATTCTGAACAAGGACAACCAACTGGTAGCTGTCCTTTTCCTCCTGCTCATCTTTATTTATAGCAGTGTGCAGGCTCCATCTCAGGGCCTTCAGGCTCTGGGTCCCTCGCTACTCTTCCTCTGGCACTGCGTGCTGTCTTTGTGCAGTACACTGCAGCTGATCACAACATTTCCACATCTGCTTGTAAGATGCCCTCCGGACAGATGTAGGTAATAATATCTGGGCTCCAGGAGACCCATGTATTTTTCAGTATGGTTCTGGCAGGTGAGTGGGTCTCACTGCATCTGCACTCAGCTGTTGCAGCTGGAGATTGGAGCGAGCAGTCAGGAAAGAAGAGGACGGCCTTTGTGCCTCAGTGCACATCCCTCTCGGTGGTGCCAGATGCTGGAAATGTGTGTCAGCGTTGACTCCTGCAGGATGAAGCGTTTGCTGTGAAGAAATTCTTCTTGTGCATTTTAGGAATGGTAATGTCCCTCTTCTTGAAGACGTCTGGGATGTTTTACATGAGCTGTTTGGACGCATGAGTGCAGTCAATAGTTGTCTGCGCTGTTCTTCACTGAAAGCAAAGTGGATTAAATAATTTTGTTGCAAATACAGAGACTGGGTGACCTCTCCACTACCTGCTGTGACTTGTAAATTGGGAGGTAGAGCAGCATGCTGATGTGGCCAGCAGAAAATATCTGTAGCAAGGAAATAGAGAGTAAACACAACCTCGACCTACAGAGGGAGAATAGTTCAAGTATTGAAACACAGCCTCACGTCTACTCACAGAGAGGCACAAATCACAGTGATGATAACCAAAGAATCTAAGCAAATATAACGTTCATCAAAGAGATTAGATCAGTTTGGTTTAGAGATACAGCATGGAAACAGGTCCTTCAGCCTACCAAGTCCGTGCCCACCAACAATCCCTGTACACTAGTTCTATCGACACACTGGGGACAATTTCACAGAAGCCAACCTACAAACCTGTACGTCTTTGGAATGTGGGAGGAATCCGGAGCAACCGGGAAAAACCTATGCGATCACAGGGAGAACATACAGACTCCGTACAGACAAGCACCGGTAGTCACGGTTGAACCCGAGTCCCTGGCTCTTGAAGGCAGAACCTCTACCACTGTGCCACTGTTCCGCCCCAGGCAGGTTTAACAGTATATGTGCCTCCGAAGGTCTCCAGTGGCTCAGGACAAGCAAGGAAGACTAGGTTGTCCTGGGGATGTCCAATGACAGGTTCACATGGTCCAACCTCCTCTGTCAGTATTGACTCTTCCCAGATGGACATATCTCCTATCCATAGATTTACTCATAAAAAGCTGTCAGAAGTATCAATTACCCAAGACTCACAAGGAATGAATATCTCAGCCGATAGGTGCGGATACAGTAGGTATGTTACAATACCTACCTTGAGCAGCGCTGCAGTTCTGCCGCTCCCCGTGTGCGTGACTTTGGCGCCTTCCAGAGGGGGGCGGGTTTAAAATGACGATTTTTTCTAGGCAGTCCAAATCAATCCATGTCGGGCGATTTCGTTGCTAAAGAGAAATCGCCCCGACATTTCATTCATAAAGGTATTTTTAAACTACACTAGATTATTTATTAACTAGAGTAGTTTAAAAATCATCTTCTAAAGCTCTGAACAGTGACAGCGGAACGGACCTAAGGCAGGCGATAAAAGAAGCTACAGTTTATTTTTACATAAAAACTTGGTTTTTAGGAAGGCTTTAATCACATTTTCATGTTGCGAAAAGGGGACAAAAAAAAATGTATGAACTGGCTGTATTTTTCATACCGACTTCACCGCTAACCGCAACGTTCTAATCCACCGCATTCCAGTAAAACCCACTCGCTAGTTGATTTAAATGGCCATTAATTTACAGGCATTAAACACTAAATTCCTTCCATTTGGCCTATAAATTCATGAAAATTAGATTTAAAAATTATGTTATATTGTGGATTATTGTGTGAATGTTATTTGGACACTTAGGCAATTTAAAAAAAGTTTATCTTTTCCTAAGAAATGGATAGATGTTTAGATCTACTCATTGAATTTTGTAATTAGCTACAATTAGATAACTGACTAATTATATGCTTTAATTTCAGGTCATCCAAGTAAGATAGTTTCATATTTGTTTCAGAATGCTTCAATCTATAACAATTGAAAATTTCATTGAGTTCTCTTAATTTTTAAGAAAGTTATGGGCTTTTGACTATTCTAGATCACAGGTTTTGAGTTAAGTCAATTGAAAGGCAATGGGGAACAAGATGCTAATTTCCGAGAATGAAAATGGTCATAACTTTCTTAATACTTAAGATATGAAAGTGAATTAGGTGTCAAATTAAACTTCTTTTTATGCTTTATCTGATGGGATAAATTGCAGACTTGATTTTTTAAATCTCAAAATTTTGTAACATTGCTAGATACAGTACTCGCCATTAGTTGTTGCACACCTTGTGGACTTAAAAGGTGTCTAAGCAGCGACACAGGCAGAAGATCAACAGAAGAATGCCCCTGTAAATAGCAAGAAAGAAATAAATAACTGTAGTTTCACTGTTCAACACTGGAGTGAAAAGAATTCCGCTCCAATTATATTGACATGGGTAGAGATGGGCGTGTGACCACTCGTGATGCTTTTTGGTGCGTGCCTGAGGCTCGATAAGGTCGGGGACACTCAGGTGAATCACACTTGGAAGTGCCTGGTCCAATTTTGCAAGTCTGGGTGTGACTTTTGTGTGACTTTTGTGTGACTTTTGTGTGACCTGTGTGTGACCTGTGTGTGTCCTGTGTGTGTCCTGTGTGTGTCCTGTGTGTGTCCTGTGTGTGTCCTGTGTGTGACCTGTGTGTGACCTGTGTGTGACCTGTGTGTGTCCTGTGTGTGTCCTGTGTGTGTCCTGTGTGTGTCCTGTGTGTGTCCTGTGTGTGTCCTGTGTGTGTCCTGTGTGTGTCCTGTGTGTGTCCTGTGTGTGGCCTGTGTGTGGCCTGTGTGTGGCCTGTGTGTGGCCTGTGTGTGGCCTGCGCGTGACCTGCGCGTGACCTGACCCAGAACTGATCTCCAGAGCAAAGATACTGCTCCAGAGTAGTTTCCTGTAGTGGAATCAAAATGGCCCACAGAGCACTGACAGACCAGCAGCCAGGTTATCCCTTTCCTCTGCTCATTGTTCCTGTTGGTTAAAGGGCTAAGATCAATGCTGATAGAATGGTGCAGCTGGCAATGGCAACAAGAGTGGCATCAGGGGAAGCATTTTATACAGTTAGTCATTGGGATGTGGAACGTTATACTCGGGAGATGTGGGGGCAGAATGTAGTCAATACACTGAAATGGGTTCTTGAAGTGAATCAATTTGAATGGGAGGGGGTCAGGAAGTGGGATTAGCAGTTTTCTTTTGCACAGAGTTGGACTCGATGAGTCGAATGGCTTTTTCCATGTGGAAGCTACTTTGGAATTCTGCAAATGATATTTCCCTCCCTGAATTGTTCGGGAAATGCATTGGCAATCTATTGTATGCTGCACATCCTGATTATTATGCAGCTTCAGTGTTCACCGACATCTGGGAAGCAGCTCGTGGAATAGCAGGAGATGGGACAGATGGGGAAGGAGATGAAAGGAAGATGAGGAAGGGGAGGAAGACAGCTGACAAATCTGTGACCCTCACTGTATTAACATAACCATATAACAATTACAGCACGGAAACAGGCCTTCTCGGCCCTTCCAGTCCGTGCTGACCATTTATTTTCCCCTAGTCCCATCTACCTGCACTCAGACCATACCCCTCCATTCCCTTCCCGTCCATATACCTATCCACTTTACTTTTAACATACAATGCACAGTGACACAGCAGTAGAGTTGCTGCCTTACAGTGCCGGAGACCCAGGTTTGATCCTGTCCGCGGATGCTGTCTGTGTGGAATTTGTAAGTTCTCCCTGCGACCACGTGGGTTTTCTCCGGGTGCTCCAGTTTCCTCGCACACTCTAAAGATGTACCGGTTCGTAGATTAATTGGCTTGTATAAATCTAAATTGTCCCTAATGTGTGTAGGATAGTGTTAATGTGCGGAGATTGCTGGTTGGCGCGGAGGGCCTGTTTTGGCGCTGTATCTCTAAACTAAATTAATCAGACTGTTCTCAGCGCATATATCCCAAATCCCTATTCCACTGTTGTTCCCATTCAGCAGCCGTCTGTCACTGATCATTGCAGTGTCTATTTGAACATGCGGCTTAAATGAAAGCATACAAGCCAACACCAGTTAATCATTCATAAGCATATTAAATACATCCAACCATGACCAAAACAATCAACCTCTAATCCTCGTTCCACATCCCAATGACTAACTGTCTAAAATGCTTCCCCTGATGCCACTCTTGTTGCCATTGCCAGCTGCACCATTCTATCAGCATTGATCTTAGCCCTTTAACCAACAGGAACAATGAGCAGAGGAAAGGGATAACCTGGCTGCTGGTCTGTCAGTGCTCCGTGGGCCATTTCGCTCAGCACTTTGCCTGTTCTGCTGTCCCTATGCCATGCTGCCACAGTGGCTGCAGAGAGGTTGTTTGGAGAGTGGTGTCAGTAAAGTTCTCCTTTATGTATTTACCTCCTCGGCATAGTTGAGTTGAGTTTAGGTCATTGTTACGTGTACTGAGCTACAGTGGAAAGCTTTCATTACATGCTAACTAGTCAGCGGAAAGACAATCGAGTCGAACATAGTGTACAGTTACATGATATAGGGAATAACCCTTAGTGCATGATAAAGTCCGATTAAAGATGCAATGGCTGTTAGAATGTATCCATCCGTACACTGTGAATGGCTCGATTGCAACCATGCACTATTCCTCCACTGGTTGGTCAGCACACAACAAAAGCTGTACCCCGGCTTATACGTGACAATAAACCAAACCACAATTGAAACTAAAACTGAACAAAGGTCTTCAGTGAGATTGTTAGTGGCTCAGGACAAGTAATGACAACCGGGTTGCCCTGGAGATGTCCAATGACGGGTTCACATGGTCCAACCTCCCCTGCAGTGTTCCAGTGCGGGATAGAACGTCATGCCACATGTCCCCATGCAGAGAATATGCCAGAGAGTTCATAGGTGGTTAAATTCTGAGGCAACTTGCAAGCGATCGAGCCAGACCCCCTTTCTGATTTGTGCAACTGAGCAATCCTTATGACCTGTGACTTGATTCTTTCTAAGGCCCTTATCCACACGCATGATGGCAGAAATCTGCAACACTCCAAAGTTAGATAATCCCAGCTTATTTTGTGAGAGAAATTGAGATTTTGAAAAGCAGATCCGATAGGGCTGGGGATTTCAAGAATTGCGATCAAGCTAGCCAGCACTTGGTAAACAGGATACAATATCTCAACTCTGCACAAAGTCTAGTGGAAGATTAGAACAGGACTGTCAAATACTCCTGGACCTTGCACGAACGGTCTCTGGTTGGTTGCAATGCGTTTCAGTGGATTGACCATCAGTCTGGATTGCTCTTTTTTCTCACCCTTTCCTGCATTATGTTATCCTTATTTTAGCAGGATGACCAAACTGTACACAGTACTCCCAATATCAGCTGAGAAGGTTATTGGCTGCAACCTTCCCTCCATTGACGAAGGGCCAGGATGAGAGCGGGTAAGATCATCTCTGACCCCTCTCACCCTGGCCACAAACTCTTTGAATCACCTCCCTCTGGAAGGCGACTCCAGACTGTCAAAACTGCCACAGCCAGACATAAAAACAGCTTTTTTCCACGAGTAGTAGCTCTACTCAATAACCAAAAATCCGTAGCCTCCTTTTGCTCTGGTGTTTTGTTTAATTCACATGTTTAATCAATAATGTTTTATTATTAATGTTTTATGTGTCATTCCTAACTGTCACTGTATGTCATGTTGCCACTTGCGGGCGGAGCACCAAGGCAAATTCCATGTATGTGAATACTTGGCCAATAAAAATTCATTCATTCATATGGCCTCACCAATGTCTTGCACAGCTGTAACATAATGTCCCAATTCTTGTACTCAATATATTGACTGATCAAGACAAGCATGCCAAACGCCTTTGTCACCTTCCTATCTACTTGTGCCCCTACTTTTATGGATCTGTGTCGCGTCAAGGCTCTCTGTTCTACACCATCGCCCATTGCTCGACCACTCATGTTCAAATCCACTGGTTTGTCATCAAAATGCAAACCTTGCATTTAAACTCCATCAATCATTCCTCAGTCCAACAGCTCAGTTGATCAAGATTATCTTGTTCTCATGATAACCTTTTTTTGCTCACTGCTAAACCACCAGTTTCAGTAGCATCAGCAAACTTACAAATCATGCCACTTACACTCTCATCCAAAATGTGAACATAAAAAATCACCAAACAGTGTACTCAGCATCGACCCCTGTAGCACAACACTCATTACAAGTCATCAGTCCGAAAAACAGCCCTCTATCACTCTCTCCTACCTTCAAGCCAATTTTGGATCTGACTAGTTAGCTTGCACCGGTTGGTATGTGATCTAACCTTCCAGACCAGTCTTCATAGTGCTACCATGTCAAATAGAAAGTTAAAATACCACTCTATTACAACCCTATTATTCTTGCAACTATCTAGGGTGGCACGGTGGTGTAGCGGTAGAGCTACTGCCTTAAAGCGGCAGAGACCCGGGTTCAATCCTGACTACGGGTGCTCTCTTTTCAGAGTTTGCACGTTCTCCCCATGACCTGAGTGAGTTTTCTCTGAGGTCTTTGGTTTCCTACATGTTTGTTGGTTAATTGGCTTGGTGTAAATGTCAAAATTGTCCCTAGTGCGTGTAGGATAGTGTTAGTGTGCGGGGAACACTGGTTGGTGTAGACTTGGTGTGCCAAAGGGCCTGTTTCCGCGCTGTATCTGTATATCTAAATTAAACATTACATGATTACAATCGAGCCATTCACAGTTTACAGATACATGATAAAGGAATAATGTTTAGTGCCAGGTAAAGCCAGCACAGTCTGCACAAGGATAGGGTAGTGTTAATGTGTGGGGATCACTGGTCGGTGCAGACTCGGTGGCTGAAGGGCCTGTTTCCGCGCTTTATTTCTAAACTAAACTAAAACTTAACCCAATCTTTGATCTCATTGCATAATTCTTCCTCTAATTCCTGCTGATCATTGGAGCAGGGGACAATAGTACAATCTCTTTGAAGTGTCCACCCCTTCTTATTTCTCAGTTCCACCCATATAGCCTCACTGAATGAACCTATGATTAACCTCTCTGTCATGATGTTCTCGCTTATCAAAAATGCAAACCTTCCCCCGTCTCCCCCCCACCTCTCCTCTTCATCCTTCCTCTTCTCTAACCTCCACCTCTATCTCTCCTGTTCACATTTATACTCTGGAACATTGAGCAGTCAACCCTGTCCCTCCCTCAGCCACGTCTCAGTAATAGCATTAATATCCTGATCCCATGTGTCTATCCATGCTCAGAGTTCATCTACCTTACCTGTCAGCAATGTTGTATTGAAATAAATGCATAATAATTCATCAGATTTCCCTCGCTCCCTGTCACGCTCCTATACTGTCTGCTTGTGCAGGAAGGATCTGTAGATGCTGGTTTAAACTGAAAATAGACACAAAATTCTGGAGTAACTCAGCGGGACAGGCAGCATCTCTGGAGAGAAGGAATGGGTGACGTTTCGGATCGAAGGGTGTCTATGAACTGTCTGCTTACCTTGCTTTCTTTAACTTCTATATTTGCATCATAGAGTCATAGACTGATACAGTGTGGAAACAGGCCCTTCGGCCCAACTTGACCACACCGGCCAACAAGTCCCAGCTACTCTAGTCTCACCTGCCTGCACTTGGTCCATATCCCTCCAAACCTGTCCTATCCATTTACCTGCCCAACTGTTTCTCAAATGTTGGGATAGTGCCTGCTTCTAATACCTCCTCTGGCAGATCGTTCCATGCTCCCACCACCGATTATGTGAAATAGTTACCCCTCAGATTCCTGTTAAATCTTTTCACCTTCACCTTAAACCTATGTCATCTGGTCCTCGATTCATCTACTCTGGGCAAGAGACTCTGTGCATCTACCTATTTATCAATCTATTCTAGGCATGAATCTATTTATCTGTCTCTCTCTTTTAGGCTCTGCCCTCCGCCAAACTAGTTTAATTCCTCTGTATATTCTAAATGGCCAAACTTGATCAAATCATTTTAAATTGGTCAAATGTTAATTTCAAAACAGAATTGATTCAGAATAAATGCACTTTCAATTGTTAAGATGTGAACATGTTGAAAAGCCCATCTTAATGATTAAAATGATCTTAATGAAAAGGCTTGCAAAAGTATTTCTTTTCATAATTAAAGTGAGCCTCACAACTCACTTCCATGCCTTTTAAGCAAGGAAAATCCAGCAAAGCACTCTCCCATAAAATTCTAACCTTAATTAATTATAGTGATTTGCAGTCAAGCTGGCATTTTTGTCACCAAGCAAAGTCTGTAAAGAAAAATGAGCAACTGTTCTGCTGCATTAGTTGTTGCCTTGCACTGAATATGCCGTTCACTTCTAAAGCATGATGTCGACTTTCAGAAGCGTCTCCAATAAGTATTGTTAAAACAGCAACGAAAACCAAATATTTGACCAATGATGTTATTGGTGGCTTGATGCCAGCAATAAATGACTTTGGAAATTATTTTAGGGTGAATTCTTTGCCTTGCATGTATTGCTTGCATACATGCTAATCCAATTGTAAGTCATTTTAATGGCACTTACAAAGCACACTGTTGATTTAGAGTCATGCAAAAGTACTTTAGCAAATGATTGGAAACTGGTAGCTAACATTTTTCAATTTCACAGACAGCAACAAGGATAGAAAATTGTGGAAATGTACAGTAGGTCAGACAGTATTTGCAGAACGAGAAAGAGACATGGTATCAGGTCATCAGAACTGGAAAAGTCAGAAAACAGGTATGTCACAGAGAGTGGAGATGAGTGGAGAGACAAAGGGAAGGTCTGTCGTGGGACAATTTCTCCTTACTTTTCTAGTACTGGTGTAAGGCCAAAGAAAGACACAAAAGGCTAGGGTTACACAAAAAGCTGGAGAAACTCAGTGGGTGCAGCAGCATCTAAGGAGCGAAGAAGATAGGCGACGTTTCGGGTCGAGACCCTTCTTCCGACCCGAAACGTCGCCGATCTCCTTCGCTCCTTAGATGCTGCTGCACCCGCTGAGTTTCTCCAGCTTTTTGTGTAACCCTCGATTCTCCAGCATCTGCAGTTCCTTCTTTAACACAAAATGCTAGAGTAACTCAGCGGGACAGGCAGCCTTTCTGGAGAGAAGGAATAGGTGACGTTTCAGGTCAAAACCCTTCTTCAGACTTAAAACCAGCGTCTGCAGTTCCTTCCTATACTAGTGCAAGGTCATTATCCCAATACTTTAATTCTGTTTCTCTCTATACAATTGCTGTTTTTGTTTTTAAATTTTGGCATTTCCACTAATAGCATAATAGTTCCAATGTATTGTTTCTTTCTGCTATCATTGAATAATGATGATAATATTGTTAAAATGCCCAATTGGACAAACCTTTACTAATTCAGAGCATGCGTTGCAAAATTAATTTGATATTTTTTATTCATGAAACCAAATCGGACTGCTTGATAGTCGATGGCTCATTTGGGACTACTGCCCATTTGCCCTTTCCACTTGACAAAGTTTTGGATATCTATCCACATGGTTAAATATGGAGGTTCAAGATGCTCGCTGATCTAAACAGCTCCAGATTTACCACTGAGCTCTGTAATGGACATAGAGTCATTGAGGAAAGCTGTAGACCTACATTGCTCCCTCACTTAAGCTTTGCACAGGGTAATTATAGGAACATCAATCCCAATTCCAATCCTGTGGAAAAAGGCAATCCAGGTACCAATCTTACCTACGTTATTTCATTCTACAGTTTGTATCTATTTGTTAGTCCATTTAATGCTTGTAATTCTTTTTTTATTATTACTTAAAACATTAAATTCACTTGAATGGTTTTTAATTATCTCTGAATTTTGCAGACAGGTACAGTCTGTTAAAAAAAGTATTTTTGCAGAATTTGAGAGTAGGCATTGGTCCTTCAGCCCACTGAGTCCACACCGACCAGTGATCACTATGTACACTCGCACAATCCTATACATTAGGGACAATTTACAATTACAGAAGCCAATTAACCTATAAACCTGTACGTCTTTGGATTGTTGGAAGAAACCGGAGCACCCAGAGAAAATCGAAGCAGTTACAGGGAAAAAATATAAACACCAAACAAACAGCAGCCATAGTCAGGATTGAACCTGGTCCTCGTTTCAGCTCTACTGCTGCACCACCGTGCTGTCCTATAGGGCCAAGTGTTACAGGGATAGGTATATGGGTGTGTTATATCACTTGTGGCATTCAGGAGAACGTTTTAGTTTTTTTTAAAAATAGATTCAGCATGTAATTAACATTTTACTTCGGAGTCACGTGAGTGACTACGTGAAGACCCCGCCAGCACGCATGCGCGACATATCGTCGTACGCATGCGGAAGCGACGGTCGGGAGGAGCGGGGCTCCTCCAGCGTGAGTTTAAAAAACTCACGCCAGGTAAGTCTCACCGAAGGAGTGAGTCGACCATTATGGAAGGGAGAAAATCTAAGAGAGCGGCGGCCAAATCAGCGGCTAAGGACAGTAGCCAACGGAGAACCGCCTCTCCAGAGCTACAGGTTCTACCTGCAGCTCCCGACTTTTCGGACTTTGAGACCGTTGGTACGCCACGGTCGGGGAAAACTACCCGGAAGTCGGCCGGGGCCGACTCAGCGGAGTCCGGTCCCGAGGGCACCCCGCTCGCTGGCAGCGACGGAGGTCGCCTTGACCGCATTGAGCGGATGATGGAGCAGCTGCTCCAACGTGACCTGCTAAAGCAGGGGCAGGATCACAGTGGGACCCCTAGTAGGCCCACGGCAAGTTCCCTTAGAGGACTGCCAAATGTATCCCCTTCTATACAGGGGAGCATTGAGGGTCAGAACTGGGCTGACCCAGAAGAAGGGGAGTTGGCTGAAGCGCCTGCAGCGTCAGGGGTGTGTGAAGATTATATGGATGTGGTGAACAAACATGCCATGCCCAACCAGAAGGGCCTACCCATCCACCCCAAGCTGGCTGCCAGCATTGATTACATGGCCACTAACCAACTTCAGGAACAGGCCATCAATGCCACAGCAGACAAATATATGGCGCCAGAAAACTGCAAGTCATTAAATGTACCCGCGGTGAACAACCCGATATGGGGAAACATGAGCCCCTCGAGTAGAGGGCAGGAGATGAAACTTCAGAAGATCCTGAAGCTCCTAACCGCAGGGATTACTGCAGTAGCCAGAACAGCAGTGGGAGTGGATATGCCAGAAGAACTACAAGATGCTTTGGCCTTACTGTGCAACAAAGGCTTTGGGCCTTATTAAAGTACCTGGGTACACTAAGCCTCATCACCCACACAGAACGCACCCCTACGCACCCACCGGGCAGAGTTACCCTAACAGGTCTGCCGGTGGTGAAAGCTCGAAGGCCGGCATACCTGCTCAGCGGTCTTTTTTAGGCCAAGGCCCAGGCCGGCCTCCTTGGAAGATGCGCCACTCCCAGAACACCTACAACAAGCCGAGGAAGCAAGGCCAGAAACCACCACACCGGCAGTAACCATGGAGGTAGGTGGGTCTGGGATCCCCAGGAACACTACTGGCCCAAATTCACTTTGCATAGGGGGCAGGTTGCACATGTTCCTCGAGAATTGGCTCACTTTTACCTCTGATCCTTATATACTCAGGAGTATTCAGGGCTACAAAATTGAATTTATTCACGAACTCCCTACCCCGGTACAGCATGCACCTAGTCGGAAATTCGTCCTTTCTCATAGAGATAAGGCAGCAGGGCATGCTGAACTACAGAGGTTGATAGAAAAAGGGGTAATTGAGAAGGCCATTAAAGAACCTCAGGAGTTCGTGTCTAATATATTCACTAAAAACAAAAAAGATGGCGGTTGCCGCATCATCATAGATTTGACCGACCTGAATACTTCTGTCCAGTATATTCATTTTAAAATGGACACCTTCGACACTGCTACACAGCTTATAGCCAATGGGTACTACATGGCATGCGTTGACCTCAAAGATGCATACTATTCAGTACCCATACACAAGGATCATAGGAAATACTTAAAATTTATCTGGATGGGACAATTATGGCAATATAAAGCTTTGCCTAATGGGTTATCGTCAGCACCCAGATTGTTTACCAAGGTATTGAAACCAGCTTTGGCCTATTTAAGGAAACAGAATCATACTGTTATGGCCTATCTTGATGACATCCTCATAGTGGGGGAGAATTTGGAGATGGCTACCTTGGCAGTCACAGCCACGAAACATCTTTTTCAGAAACTGGGGTTTACGATACATCCAGATAAATCAATATTGGAACCCTCTACCACCATGAAATATTTGGGGTTCATTATTGACTCAGTGCAAATGTCTGTCACGTTACCACCAAGCAAGGTGGAAGACCTGATAGAGGCTTGCAGGAGCCTCATTGGCATTAAGGTCCCATCCATTCGGCAGGTGGCCAGGGTGATTGGGAAGATAGTAGCTGCATTTCCTGCAGCACAATATGGGCCCTTACATTACCAAAACTTACAAAGAGCCAAAATTACAGCGCTCAAAAATCATGCTGGCCATTTTGATAGGCCCATGAAAATTCCAGAAAAGGCAAAAGCCGAATTATATTGGTGGATGGGTAATGCCCAAAATTGTTCCAAACCCATTACTATCACCAATCCCTCGATCACCTTACAAACGGATGCCAGTGCCAAAGGGTGGGGAGCTACTAACACTACCTCTAGCTGTGGAGGTAGATGGAGTGCACCAGAGTTAACCCTATTTAAAAACTTAGGGATTAACTATTCAGAAATGCTGGCAGCATTTCACGGCCTTAAGGCATACTGCACTAACATGCACAAAGTTCATGTTAGAATACAGATTGACAACACCACGGTGGTAGCCTATATTAACCACATGGGCGGTGTAAAGTCGATATCGTGTGATGAATTGGCCAACAATATCTGGTACTGGTGTCTGCAAAGAGAAATTTGGATCTCTGCAACTTACCTTCCAGGTAAACTAAACACAGTGGCAGACACCAGGTCACGGAAATTCAACGACAACATAGAATGGATGTTGGATCGGAATGTGTTCACAGATATTGTAGAACGTTATGGGACACCAGATATCGACCTTTTCGCGTCCAGGCTAAATCACCAACTACCAACGTATGTTGCTTGGGAGCCAGACCCGGGGGCAGTAGCGATGGATGCTTTCTCGCTACACTGGGGGGATTTATTTTGCTACGCTTTCCCCCCTTTCTGCCTCATCAGTCGGGTCTTGCAAAAAATCAAGCAAGACTCCGCATCGGGTATCTTGGTAGTGCCCGACTGGCCTACTCAACCATGGTTCCCTCTGGTACAGAAGATGGCCACAGAACCCTGTATCAGGGTGAATAAAAGACCAAGCCTGCTTGTTCATCCTGTTACAGGAGAATGTCATCCATGTCATGACCGCATGGATTTGTTAATTTGCAGATTTTATAACGGCCACTTCATGGATTCGGACTCTCCAGCAGGACCATTGATACCATCACAGGAGCCTGCAGAGAGTCCACAAGGAAGCAGTACCTGACCTACATCAGGAAATGGGAAGGATTCTGCGTGACTACTAAAACAACATACGAAACCGCCACCATCACGGAAGTGCTGGAGTTTCTGGCTACCCTTCATTACGATGAGGGTCTAAGCTACAGCGCCATTAACTGTGCCAGGAGTGCCCTATCGTCTTACTTGGGCAAGGGGAGTGACCAATTGGGAATTGGGTCACATCCCCTAGTATCCAAATTTATGAGGGGAATATTTAATTCCAATCCCCCCAGGCCCAGATATAGCCATACCTGGGACATCAGCACGGTATTGACGATGCTGAGAGGATGGACACCGAACACGGGACTCCCTTTGGCCAAATTAACCTACAAAATGGTCATGATAATGGCACTGATCACGGTGCAACGGGTCCAGTCCCTGCACAAACTCAGTCTGGATGCCATGGCAATTACCAGTGGGAAAATCACATTCCAGGTGCAGGGACTATTGAAGCAAGATCGACCCGGAGTGTCTGGACATACTTTGGAGTTCCTGGCTTACCCAGCGGACACCCGTCTTTGTATCGTTACATTGATTCTGCGATACATTTCAGTCACTAAAGATCTAAGGGGCACGGAAACAGCTTTGCTTGTCAGTCACAAGAAGCCTCATCACAGGGTCACGGTGCAAACCATTTCCAGATGGTTAAGGGTGGTACTGGATGCGGCGGGGGTGGATACTAATGTGTATAAATCTCACTCCACCAGGGCAGCATCCACCTCGGCGGCTAGAAGGATGGAGGTACCACTGGATCACATCCTGGCCACAGCGGGTTGGAACAATGAGAAAACCTTCCACCGCTTTTACAACAAACCCGTGACCTCCCCTGACAATTATGCAGGGAGGATTTTAAGTGCTGCCAGATAAATAACCCTTATGGGACACAATATTGTGTTTGGTATGAATAAATACCTGTTTTGTTTTTCAGCCAGTGTCTTGTCTGAATCACGTCCATCCTCTTATCCCAGCTTTAGCGGTGTGTGAGCATGGAGCTTCCAGGGCATGAAATCACAGA
This sequence comes from Raja brachyura, assembly GCA_963514005.1. The sequence goes on along the minus strand of OY740800.1, from coordinate 6,587,058 downwards.
GCTTTGAAATCTTCACGTAGTCACTCACGTGACTCCGAAGTAAAATAGTAAGATTAAACGAGAACTTACCAGTTTGAAGTTTGATCTTTATTTTATGAGGTGTTACGATGAGGGATTACGTGCCCTCCGCTCCCGACCCTCTATTATAAAGATCACCTGGTATGAAAGTTCTCTTTTTTCTCTTACTATGTCAGTCATTGTGACTGTTTGTTCTGTGATTTCACACCACTGCTTTGAAGAATGTCGCGCATGCGTGCTGGCGGGGTCTTCACGTAATCCCTCATCGTAACACCTCATAAAATAAAGATCAAACTTCAAACTGGTAAGTTCTCGTTTAATCTTACTATTATCCTACACACACTAGGGACAATTTACACTTATAACAAGCTAATTAACCTACATACCTGTATGCCTTTGGAGTGCGGGAATAAACCGAAGATCTCGGAGAAAACCCACCCAGGTCATGGGGAGAACATACAAACTCTTTACGGACAGCACCCATAGTCGGGATCGAACCCGGGTCTCCAGCGCTGTAAGCGCTGCAAGGCGGCAACTCTACCACTGCGCCACCATGCCACCCTCGTCCTCCAACATTTCCATCACCTCCAACGTGATCCCACATCCATCACATCTTCCCATCCCAGTCCCTTTCCACCTTCCGCAGAGACCACTCTCTATGCATCTCATTGGTTCACAAAGTACCTGGGAGGGGATGGTTTGGTGGGAAGGGAAGGGGTGAGTGAACCAAGGAGATGCATAGGGAGATACTTCTGTGAAAGGTGGAAAAGGACGGGGATTGGAAGCTGTGATGGGTGTGGGATCACGTTGGAGGTGACGGAAATGTTGGAGGATGATGTGTTGGATGTGGAGAGTGATGGGATGAACGGTGAGGACCAGTGGAACTCTATCCTTTTTCCATCTTGGAGGAGAGGTAGTGAGAGCAGAACTAAGGGACACAGACTAGATGCAGGTGAGGGATCCATCTATGACAGCAGGGTGGAAATCACGTTTACTAAAGAAAGAGGACATCTCGGATGTCCTAGAATGGGAAGTCTCATCTTGGGAGCCGATGTGGCAGAGAGGGAAATTGAGAGTAGGGGATAGCGTCCAGGACGGTAGTTAGTGGTAAAGTTAATGAAATCACTGAGTTTTGCATGAATGTAGGAGGCAGCCCCGATGCAGTCATCGCTATAACAGAGAAAAAGTTGTGGGATGGCCTAGTGTGGAACGAGGACTGTTAGATGTAACCAACAAAAAGGAAGGCATAGCTCGGCCCTGCAAGTGCCCAAAGCTACGTCTGATTTGGAAAAAGTGAGAGGAGTCAAAAGAGAGGTTGCTGAGGGTGAGGACAAGGCAGGCGGAGGAATGAGTCAGTAAATAATTGGGTCTCTGTTTAAGGAAGAACTAGAGGGCCTTTGGATCTTTCTGATCGGGGATGGAGGTGTAAAGGGACTGGACACCCGTGGTAAAGATGAAGCAATGGGGGCTGGAAATTGAAAGTCATTGAAAAGTTGAAGGCCATGTGAGGTGTCTCTGATGCAGGTCGAAATGGACTGGACAAAGAGCTGTAGGATGTAATCAAGGTATTTGGAGATGAGTTTCATTCGCAGGAGCAGGCCGACATAATGGGTTTGCCCGGGCATTCCTTTTTGTAGATTTTGGGAAGGAGATGGAAGTGGGCAGTGCGGGAGCAGGGAATGATAAGGTTGGAGGCTGTGGAGGGGAGATCGCCAGAGATGATGGGATCAGAAACAATCTGGGAGATAATGTCCTGGTGTCAGCTTTTAGAATATGCTGCTTGCAGTATGGGACTTGGCCCCTCATGTAGGGCACCTCTTGGACACCGATCTGACAATGCTTAGCCCACTGCATGCAGCAAATGTGCAAGTCCATGAGCCTTTGAATAAAGACAGTGGACTGGATCCAGAACAACAATTCCCATTAAAAATGAATGCCAATTAATTTACTTATTTTGCTTACTCAACGGTAAAATTTCACAAACACTTCAACATATCTGTGGATTTCCTATGTTCTATTCTTTCCCTTAATTTCTTTCTCTCAGTTTTCAGATTTTAATAATGTAACGTTCCATGTCTTCACATCAAACTGAATCCTCAGAGCCTCACATTGCAGCAAACCTTCAGACAGTGTCCAAGGCAAATCTCTCCTTTATTTATAAACACCAACATAATGCAGCATGAACGTATTTTTATTTTCAATCAAGATGTGCACTCCTGTCATACTGTGTCATTCATACCTATTCTCACATATCTGAATGTGATCATTACTCGTGTATTTTTTAGCTTATAAACATCAAAACAAGGTCTCTGAAGAAGGGTCTCGACCCGAAACGTCACCCATTCCTTCTCCCCAGATGCTGCCTGTCCCGCTGAGTTACTCCAGCATTTTGTGTCTGCAGTGAATTCAGAGTGTTCAGACCCGTTCACTTTTTCCACATTTTGTTACGTTACAGCCTTATTTTAAAATGGATTAAATACATTGTTTAATCATCAATCTACACACAATAACCCAGAATGAAGAAGCAAAAACAGGTGTTTAGAAATTTTTGTGAAGTAATTAAAAATAAATAACTGAAATATCACATTTACATGTATTAGGACCCTTTGCTATGACTCTCAAAATTGAGTTTAGGTTCATCCTGTTTCCATTCATTATCCTTGAGCTGTTTCTACAACTTGATTGGAGTCCACCAGTGGTAAATTCAATTGATTGGATATGATTTGGAAAGGCATACACCTGTATATATAAGGCCCCACAGTTGGCAGAGCTGAAACCAAACCATGAAGATGAAGGAATTGTCCGTAGACCTCCATGACAGGATTGTGTCGAGACATAGATCTGGGGGAGGGTATAAAATAATTTCTGCAGCATTGCAGGTCTAGAAGAGCACAGTTGCCTCAGTCGGTCTTAAATAGAAAAACTTTGGAACCACCAAGACTCCTCATAGAGCTGGCCGCCCGGCCAAACTGCAATCGGGGTGAAGGGCCTTGGTCATGGAGGTGGTCAAGAATCCGGTGGTCACTCTGACAGAGTTCCAGAGTTCCTCTGTGAAGATGGGAGAACCTTAAGGAAGGACAATTACATCTGCGGCACTCCACCAATCAGGCCTTTATGGTAGAGTGGCCGGATGGAAGCCACTCCTCAGTAAAAGGCACATGACAGCCCGCTTGGAGTGTGCCAAAAGGGTTGTTTTCTCTAGTGCTCTGGTCTGATGAAACCAAGATTGAAATCTTTGTCCTAAATGCCAAGCGTCACGTCTGGAGGAAACGTGGCACCGCTCATCACCTGGCCAATACCATACCTACGGTGAAGCATGGTGGTGGCAGCATCATGCTGCGGGTATGTTTTTCAGTGGCAGGTACTGGGCGTCTAGTCAGGATCGAGGGAAACATGAACGGAGCAAAGTTCAGGGAAATCCTTGATGAAAACCTGCTCCAGAGCGTTCTGGACCTCAAACTGGAGCGGAGGTTCACCTTTCAACAGGACAACGACCCTAAGTACACAGCCAAGACAATGCAGAAGTGGCTTTGTGACAAGTCTGTGAATGTCCTTGAGTGGCCCAGCCAGAGCCCAGACTTGAACCCGATCGAACATCTCTGTCGGGACCTGAAAATAGCTGTTCATCGACGCTCCCCATCCAACCTAACAGAGCTTGAGAGGATCTGCAGAGAAGAATGGGAGAAATTACCCAAATACAGGTGTGCCAAGCATGTAGCGTCATACCCAAGAAGACTTGAGGTTGTAATCGCTGCCAAAGGTGCCTCAACAAAGTACTGAGTAAAGGGTCTGAATACTTACGTAAATGTGAAATTTCAGTTATTTCTTTTTAATTACTTTGCAAAAAATTCTAAACACCAGTTTTTGCTTTTTTATTATGCGGTATTGTGTGCAGATTGATGATAAAAAAAATAATTTAATCCATTTTAGAATAAGGCTGCAATGTAACAAAATGTGGAAAAAGTGAAGGGGTGTGAATACTTTTTGAATGCGCTGTATCTTCGGTTTAAACCAGCATCTGCAGTTCCTTCCTGCACAAAACATTTTACTATTTCATTATTTTAAAATATAATTTTAATCTGAATCTGGATTATGCGTGTATCAATTACCTTGTAAATAGCTGTAAAAATAGCAAGTCCCACATTTTGATACTATACCCCTTTTAATTATTCATTGACTGATTTAATCTAAATAAACAACAGAAAACAATTAACAATTCCACTGACTGCACACAAAGTAGTTATATGTCTAACCATTCCGTGGTCCCTTGGTGAAATGTGATAGTGTATTGATTATATTCGCCGTGCTCAGCATTTTAAGCCAAGTAATTGGGAACCATTTTATGCTTCGTATCAGAATGTTATCCTCGGATCAATAATTCAATCCAATGGTACTAAACGGTAAGAGGCTCAATACACTGGGTTTGTGTCAGACCTATGCCCACAAAATGTTCATATTAATCTAAAAACAGAGGTGTCAGGCCATTGAGTTATTTCCCTTTGTTTTCAGATGTTGACCGATCTGCTGTGTGTTCAGTGTTTTCTCTTCTGGGTTTTCACGTTCTGGTAATTATCTGGATTGGATTTTAATCACTGCTTGAGCATCGGAATTTGTTCATACAATTCCAAAACTAAAGGCAGTTGAAGGGCCAATTCATGGAGTATAGAATGTTTGCATGCATTTTGGGCTGCTTTAGTGCTCTTTGGGAAATGTCTTTTCCAGGTTTATTTCCCTCGAGTGCTATTTCTCCAGGGTATGCGATATCATTGAAACATAGAAAATAGGTGCAGGAGGAGGCCATTCGGCCCTTCGAGCCAGCACCGCCATTCTTTGTGATCACGGCTGATCGTCCCCTATCAATAACCCGTGCCTGCCTTCTCCCTATATCCCTTGACTCCACTAGCCCCTAGAGCTCTATCTAACACTTTCTTAAATCCATCCAGTGACTTGGCCTCCACTGCCCTCTGTAGTCGGGAATTACATAAATTCACAACTCTCTGGGTGAAAAAGTTTTTTCTCACCTCAGTCTTAAATGACCTCCCATTTATTCGGGTCTGAGGAAGGGTCTCGACCCGAAACGTCGCCTATCTCCTTCGCTCCTTAGATGCTGCTGCAGCCGCTGAGTTTCTCCAGCTTTTTGTGTAACCCTCCCATTTATTCTAAGTGGCCTCAAAGTGATATCAATAGTATTGCCACGTGTACGATTGATCCTTGCGAGTCTGAAAGGTTACAGTTCTATCTTATCCATTGAATAGCCAGTTCTCACTGACCCCATTTCTCTAAAGTGGTGCTACTTAAAGGGCCAACAGTCAAACTGCATTCTCTGTCCTCACTGAGATCTCAGCCTTCCTACATTCTCAAGTGTAATCTCACTTTGGCCCTGATTGGTCTCACACTGTGCTGCTGAGTGCTGCTTCATGAGGGTCACACAAATTCCATAATCATCGTCACCTAGGTTGGAGGCAAAATGCTGGAGTGACTCATTGGGACAGGCAGCATCTCTGGGGAGAAGGAATGTGTAACGTTTCGGGTCGAGACCCTTCTTCAGACATATCTTCACCGACATCACCTTCACCTACTTCTCCTTCATCACACAGGAACTGACATAGAAGACTTGAGGTATTTGTCTGTTTACATAAAATACTTATGCTAACTGAGTCCTCCCTATCAGCCTCTTGCTTGGAATGCCCGGCTGTGGCCCTGGAAGATCTATGTGTTTTCCACGCACAAAGCCCGTGCCTCTAGTGAATACAGATCTTCATCAGTGGCGGCATGATGGCGCAGGGGTAGAGTTGCCACCTTACAGTGCCAGAGACCCGGGTTTAAACCTGACTATGGCAGCTGTCTGTACGGAGTTTGTACGATCTCTGGTGACATACGTGGGTTTTTTCCACGGTTTCCTCCCACACTCCAAAGACGTACAAGTTTGCAAGCTAATTGGCTTGGTATAAATGTAAATTGCCCCTAGTGAGTGTAGAATAGCTATAGTGTGCGGGGATCGCTGGTTGGCGTGGACTCGGTGGACCGAAGGGCCTGTTTCCGCGCTGTATCTGTAAACTAAACTAGTCCTTCCTTGAGAGCATTCTCTTAGCCTGTCTTTTTCCATCAATTTCGCCACTTGCTCATTCGTGGTAACATTCCCCTGGACATTGTGGTATGTTCCTCTCTGATCTTGTACATGGTTCTCAGACCTGGACTGCCTGCAGCAGCAGGAATGAGAAAAGCTCTCACAGCAAAATCTATCAGATTCAGTGGAAGGACAAGTGAACCAGTGTCAGTGTCAACAGCCCCAGCAATGATGCCCTTGTTAAACTCAGCCACCTACACCGGACAAGCTTCACCATTCACTTGCCCTGCACTAGAAACATTTACAAATATCAAGACACTTTGTGGTGCTCGATTCTTCCTTTACTAGTACTGACACCGAACAATGGGCACCCATCTGCACCAATTCAATCTTCCAACTTTTTTCCTATTACAGTCTATGCCAAGGGAATTTAAGCTTCTTCTACAATGCTCCCAGTGACTCTGCTTGCATTCCAAGTACCGGGTACTCACCACTCTCTGAGTGAAAAAAGGTCCCTTTCAGATCATCTCCAAATATCTTACCCCTTACTATATCCTCTAGTTTTATTCATCTTTAATGTGGGGATACGTTTCTTGCAGTCTACCCGATCTATACCCCTTGTAATGTTATGTATCAGTCTGTATCAGTCCCTACCCAGACAGTGCCTATCCATGTTCTCCTGAGATGCTGCCTGACTCTCTGAGCTACTCCAGAACTCTGTGACTTCTTTTGTAAACCAGCATCTGTAGTTCCTTGTTTCTACCCTTTTGGTTCCCTTTATCATCGTTCAACAAACAGCTAACAATGGCCCGTTTCCGTTATCATCATTACATTTTCGCATATCTTTCATTCATTGTTCTTTATCTTTCTACACCATCATCTATATCTCTCGTTTCCCTTTTCCCTAACTAGTCTGAAGAAGGGTGTCAACCCGAAACATCACCCAAACTTCTCTCCAAAGATATTGCCTCCCACTGAGTTACTCCAGCTTGGACAAAAGACAAAGGACAAAGGACATTTATTGTCACATACACCATTTGGTTTAGTGAAATTTGACTTGCCATACAGCACACAGATAAAGATAAGACACAACACTAAAGAATTAACAATGAACATAAAAACATCCCCCCACTATGGTTCCCACTGTGGGGGAAGGCACAAAGTCCAGTCCCATCCAGCGGCTTGGTGCACCTGGAACGGCCGCTTCCTTACCGGAGTCCGTGGTTTCCGAAGCCGAACACAACTGGTGATCTCACCAAGAGATCCCAGGCTCCCGATGTTAAAGTTCAGCCCTGCCGCCCAGCAGCCGGCCGCCCCACAGTCCCGCAGCTCCGCGATGTTCACCTGCGGTCTCAGCATATCGGCGTCCCAGGCAAGGTATCGCCCGCTCCGCTCCACGATGGTGCTCCAGCGCTGCGCCGCCTCCGAAGCCGAGGTTCTAGGCATTCCCCTCAGGAAACGCCGCTCCAGGCCCGCTGGTAGGCCGCGAGGACGGGTCGAAGTTGCAGCCAGAGAAAAGCTGCCTCTACAACCGGGTAGGGACCAGGAAAAGCAGTTTCCCCCCTTATCGTAATCCCTCATCGTAACACCTCATGAAATAAAGATCAAACTTCGAACAGGTAAGTTCTCGTTTAATCTTACTATTTTACTTCGGAGTCACGTGAGTGACTACGTGAAGATTTTAAAGCTCTGTGATTTTCATGCGGTAGATCATTCCATACGACACACTGCTTCAGTGTACCCAGTAGTGAGTAAATAATATATATTGCTTGAAATTGCTTGATAGTATAAAAACAAAAGATGAGGCATACAAATTTGCCAGAAAAAGCAGCCTACCGGAGGACTGGGAGAAATTCAAAATCCAGCAGTGGAGGACAAAGGGCTTAATTAGGAAAGGGAAAATAGATTATGAAAGGAAACTGGCAGGGAACATAAAAACTGACTGCAAAAGTTTTTATAGATATGTGAAGAGAAAGAGACTAGTTAAAACAAATGTTGGTCCCTTGCAGTCAGAAACAGGTGAATTGATCATGGGGAACAAGGACATGGCAGACCAATTGAATAACTACTTTGGTTCTGTCTTCACTAAGGAAGACATAAATAATCTGCCGGAAATAGCAGTGGAACGGGGGTCAAATAAGATGGAGGAACTGAGTGAAACCCAGGTTAGCCGGGAGGTGGTGTTGGGTAAATTGAGCGGATTGAAGGCCGATAAATCCCCAGGGCCAGATAGTCTGCATCCCAGAGTACTCAAGGAGGTAGCCACAGAAATAGTGGATGCATTAGTGATAATTTTTCAAAATTCCTTAGATTCTGGAATAGTTCCTGAGGATTGGAAGGTAGCTAATGTAACCCCACTTTTTAAAAAAGGAGGGAGAGAGAAAGCGGGGAATTACAGACCAGTTAGTCTAACATCGGTAGTGGGGAAACTGCTAGAGTCAGTTATTAAAGATGGGATAGCAGCGCATTTGGAAAGTGGTGAAATCATTGGACAAAGTCAGCATGGATTTACGAAAGGTAAATCATGTCTGACAAATCTGATAGAATTTTTCGAGGATGTAACTAGTAGAGTGGATAAGGGAGAACCAGTGGATGTGTTATATCTAGACTTTCAGAAGGCTTTCGACAAGGTCCCGCATAAGAGATTAGCATACAAACTTAAAGCACACGGTATTGGGGGTTCAGTTTGATGTGGATAGAGAACTGGCTAGCAGACAGGAGGCAAAGGGTAGGAGTAAACGGGTCCTTTTCAGAATGGCAGGCAGTGACTAGTGGGGTGCCACAAGGCTCAGTGCTGGGACCCCAGCTATTTACAATATATATTAATGATTTGGACGAGGGAATTCAATGCAACATCTCCAAATTTGCAGATGATACCAAGCTGGGGGGTATAGTTAGGTGTGAGGAGGATGCTTGGAGGCTGCAGGTGATTTGGATAGGCTGAGTGAATGGGCAGATGCATGGCAGATGCAGTATAATGTGGATAAATGTGAGGTTATCCACTTTGGTGGCAAAAACATGAGGGTAGACTATTATCTGAATGGTGGCAGATTAGGAAAGGGGGAGATGCAACGAGACCTGGGTGTCATGGTACACCAGTCATTGAAAGTAGGCATGCAGGTGCAGCAGGCAGTGAAGAAAGCAAATGGTATGTTAGCATTCATAGCGAAAGGATTTGAGTATAGGAGCAGGGATGTTCTACTGCAGTTGTACAGGGTTTTGGTGAGGCCACACCTGGAGTATTGCGTACAGTTTTGGTCTCCAAATCTGAGGAAAGACATCCTTGCCATAGAGGGGGTACAGAGAAGATTCACCAGACTGATTCCTGGGATGTCAGGACTTTCATATGAGGAAAGATTGGATAGACTCGGCTTGTACTCGCTGGAATTTAGAAGATTGAGGGGGGATCTTATAGAAACTTACAAAATTCTTAAGGGGTTGGACAAGCTAGATGCTGGAAGATTGTTCCCGATGTTGGGGGAGTCCAGAACAAGGGGTCACAGTCTAAGGATAAGGGGGAATTCCTTTAGGACCGAAATGAGGAAAACATTCTTTACACAGAGAGTGGTGAGTCTCTGGAATTCTCTGCCACAGAAGGTAGTTGAGGCCAGTTCATTGGCTATATTTAAGAGGGCGTTAGATGTGGCACTTGTGGCTAAAGGGATCAGGGGGTATGGAGAGAAGGCAGGTACGGGATACTGAGTTGGATGATCAGCCATGATCACATTGAATGGTGGTGCAGGCTCGAAGGGCCGAATGGCCTACTCCTGCACCTATTTTCTATGTTTCTATGTTTCTATTATGCAATATTATAAAATGTTTATTTATTTATTTTTAAAATTTTTATTTTTATTTTTATTTTTTATTTTTATTTTTTAATAATAATAATAAAACGAAAAATAATAACCCCTCTATCCCAGGGGAAATAACAACAAATGTTATGCAACAAAGCAAACAATTTTGAACAGAACCCAACACAGCATGTGCAACTCTGGCACTGTAACAACAGGTTTATCATAAAACTAGGAAAGTTTTTCTTTTAGACCATCCTGCAGTCTCCAGAATTTGGTCGAGCGGCATGTCCTGCACCTTCGCCGCGGACATTGATACCGCTCTTGTGGACTGAGATTTATACACATCAGTGTCTACTCCAGTTAATCCAGGACCTGTTTATCCATCTAGAAATAGTTTGTACTGTCACTTTTATATGTTTCTTGTGGGTAATGAACATTGGTGTCTCACAATCTCGGCGACTCATAATTCAATATATATTAATTCAGATGCTTAACCACACACAATGTTTAGTTGACAGCATATGTCTTAAAAATTACATTGGTTCCAGCCTTTCTTGGCTTGCTTTGCTTGCTTAGATCATTGACATAAAACGTTATTTTATCTACAGACAACTGTATACAATCTAACCACAACATTTGTAAAGTTTATACTCATTGTGCCTGTAACTTCCATGTTGTTTGGATGTACAGAACCTTAGCCTTTCAATAGGCTTATGGTTGCTGAACCCAGTTCTTCAGCTGTCTCCCATTTACAATTAACATATCCTCTAGATAAGTCATTACAATGTGATTTGAGCCCTCATTAACAACAGTGCTGGTTTCAATAATTGTGTGAGCAATCTGAGGGCTGAATTTAACCCATTAGGTAATTCCTTCAGCTGACCCATCCAATTAATTGAAGTACCTGAATAATAAGGCTTCTTTTTTAAGTCTAAAAAATAACCACATAGCAGCCTTGTGATAACCACTTAATTGTAATGCTGAAGTGTACTTTTTTAAATGTTCATACTGAACTATAAATTTAAGTTTGTGAGTCCTAGAATGACTCTGCTCCCCATAATTGTGTCTGGGATATATTATCTCTACCTGATGAGTTCCTGGTACATTCAAACACCAAGCTGATCAGATTTAATGCAGAATTACAAAACAATTGTAATCTTAACCAACCAGAGGTTGTCTCCCCAGAAATTCCATGTGTAATGGAATGCCGTTTCTGTACTTCCGTAATGAACCAGAAGATCTCCTTCTCTTAATATAGGGGTTCGTATTCATCAATCATAAATCTGGTTATAGCTTGCCCACATAATCCAGCATTTTTTAGGTATAATGTTAATGGCAATGGCAATTTTCATCATACAATTGGGTTTGAATATGCTTTGCAGAGTAAAGCAAGCATGTCTTAAAAATATTGGACATAATCGACCCATGTATGTCTTCCCCAAATGCAGTGATGCCAACTGAATATCAGCTAGAGGACATGCTGGAACACGTTTCCTGTCCTCGCATCGTTACACTCATGAGTGCCCAATTACTGTTGGCACCCTGAGAGAGGCACAATAGACGGGTGTTTTATATATTTTTATATATTATTTACTGTTTCAGTCATAACAGTATCTTGGAGTAGGTGAGAAACCAAATAATGTTGGCCGCCAGGTTCATCCATAGCCTCACCAGTCCATTTCGATATAGCAAAACTTGGTGCTACATCGGGAACACCCGGAATATTTCTATTGTGCTCTGGTGTATACACATAAGTAGGGACACCAGCTTCAGGGTCAGTTTCATCCTGCCCTGGTACTCCCGAGTCTGGCTCTAGGGAGACTTCATCCAGACCTATGCAAGGCACTGGTGAATGAGATTCTCATTCTTCATAGGCACCATACTCATTGTATGGAAACTCCCACGGAGCCTGCCTTAGAATCTCATGGGTCTTTAGAACCCTTGACCGATTAGAGTTTTGAGCATTTTATCTTGCTCTAGGGACCTCATCCAGCCCTAACCAAGGCAGTGTTGAATCAGAATTCCATTTTCAAAGCCACCATACTCAGCGTATGGAAACTCCTTTGGAGCTTGCCTTACAGGTAGACATACATGGGTCTTAGAACCCTTGACTACGTCAAGTGTGGAGCATTTTCTCCATTTCCAGCCTCCCCCACATTCTTGTCCTCCCTTGGAGGAGAGTTACTTATTTACTGTTTTGTATTTGTACGTAAATCATATATGTTTAAAATTATAATTCTGAGAGGCACATTCTGCTTGCAGAATATTTGTATTAACCTCGGTATCACACAGGGTCATATACATTTCCATAAAGGAAAACTGCATCTGGTAACATATATACAGAGCAGACTTTATTTTACAATTGTGGGTATTTGGAGCCAGCATTTAGCGCAGCCGTTATCTCCAAACCTGATCTAAATAGCAGTAAATAGCGGGAACCGGCTTTTAAATCAGCCTTATCTCCCGATCCGATCTAAATCGGAAACTGCTGTTTCAGCGCGTTCCATTCAATTACCGCAGTTTAAACATACTTATACTCTAACTGGCTCCGTATTTTCAAGCCAGATTTACAGAGTTTTTTTTTTTAATTTCCAAAATACATAAACACTCCAGCTGGCTCTGCAGACTTACAGAAAAACACTTGCAAGAAGTTCAACACTGACTTACCTGCGGGTTAAACTTACCGCTGATGGGAGCTGCGCTCTCCACCCTGTCGGTGCCACATGCGTCAACGTAATGCCGAACATGCGCCTGGCGGGGCTTCTTCACATAGTCACTCACGTGACTCAGAAGTAAAATTATTAATATACATTCTATCTCTTTATGCATACAATGTAAATTGAAAGTAAAGCGACAAACAATTTTTCTATGTAGCTAATATACCTTTATTAGAGAAGTCAAGAGCTTGCAATAAAGTTTGCATTTTAAATATCAACTCAACATTGTCACAAGGGACTTCTTTAAAATTGGTGTATATACACCATAAATTGATGTATATATGATTTTTGGAAGGTTCAAGTTTCATATTTATCCCTTCGGAATGAAATCTAACGAACACTGAATCTTAGCATTGTTGGATTATTTCACCATTGGCTTCTCTTATGTGGTCGTACCACAACAAAGTGGGTTCAGAATGCAACAAATACATGAGTTTGGAGAAACAAGGAACTGCAGATGCTTGGTCCATGAAAGAGCATCAAAGGTTATGGATAGGAGGCTGGGGAATCGGGTTGAGAGGGGAAAAATAGATCAGCCATGATCGAATGGTGGAGCAAACTCGATGGACCGAAAGTCCTAAATCTGTTCCTATGTCTTTAGGTCTTATGCTGGTTTACAAAAACTGACACAAAGTGCTGGAGTAATTCATGATGGAGAATGTGGATAGTGATATTTTGGGTCAGGACCCTTCTTCAGATGATTCTAGAGGGGGGGGGGGAAGTTGAAAGAGAGGAGGGATAGGAAAAAGCATGGCAGATGAAGGTGGTGGTAGGTGAAGATAGGTGAGTGGGGGTACTGATTGAAGAGCTGTGATTTGTGAAATCAGAGGAGTAGAGATAGGTTGGGGGGGGAAGGGGGAGATATAGATGGGAGTCCAGGTGGGGCACAGGGGAGGGGAAAGGGAGAAAGGGGGGGTGGGGGGGGGGGGGGGGCGGGAATGGTTTTGGAGGTTACCCAAAAGTGGACAATTCAATGTTCCAATCACTGGGTTGTAAGTGGAGTACCCAACTACAATATGAGGTGCTTTCTTCTAGATAGCATGTGGCGTTACCCTTGCTGGATAATGAATGACTACAGCTTTTTAAGTAGCTCTTCCCTTCGAAGAAGGAGGAAATGCATGGATGTCTTTATTCATTAAACTACTTTAGCGACTGTAAATTCAATGCAAGTGGCATATAATGCAGCGCAGACATATATCTAGAAAACCAGGCTATTATGTATAGCAGTGCACTTGAAAGTAAAAGGATATTATACTGAGCAGAAATAAAGGATAGCCTGTAAAATATATAATACAGCACAATGGTAATCCATTACATGTTGGTTCTGTACTAATCAACCTTCACGTGAACTCTGGCTTTGAAATTTAAATTCACATTTTTCATTAATCATGTATGATTTCATAATTTGAATGGAAAGGAAATGAGCTATCGTTTAAAGATACAGCGTGGAATCAGGCCCTTCGGCCCACCGAGTCCGCACCGACCAGCGATCCCCACACATTAACATACTATCCTACTCTAGGGCCAATTTTTACATTTATACCAAGCCAATTAACCTACCAACTTGTACATCTTTGGAGTGTGGGAGGAAACCAAAGTTCCAAGAGAAAACCTGCCTGGTCGTGGGGAGAACGTACAAACTCCGTACAGACAACCACCAGTGGTTACGATCGAACCCGGGTCTCTGGCGCTGTAAGGCAGCAACGTTACCACTGCGCCACCGTGCCTCCATTTAAGATGGCATTAAGATGGTGTGGATTGAGCTGGGCACAGATCACCAGCCAGTGGCACAACAAGTCCACACTCATCTGACACAGATGCAGAGGGCCGATCTCATTCTTTCACTGCAGAGTAACACCATCTCAAAGGTAATAAGATCACAATTGTGTTGGGCCCTCATGACAGGCTATAAAAGAAGGCAAACAGAGTGTCAAATTTGTCAAAGATTTTAACCATTCTTAAATGTCGCTCATATTTACACACATTTCTTTGTCCAAATCTGCAGCTCTAGAAATTCCATTGAAAAGGTTGGCACCGGGCTAACGTGATCGTTTGGCCTGGCCTATGAATAGCAACTTCCCAGCTGAACAGCCAAAGAGTTGTAGAGCCACAGAGCATGAAAACAGGCTCTTCAGCCCAACCCATCCATGGCAAGCAAAATGCCCCTCTAAGCTAGTCCGCATTTGGCTGATATTGCTGGGAGTTCCAGCAACACCAGGCCCCACTGCTTCAGCCAGGGAAGGCTGCACCATGTGTTGGTAAGTCCCTGTCTTACACATTTGGCAAAGAACCTCGGCCTTATTGAAGTTTCAATGATGGAATACAAACTCCAGTCAACATGATGCGCTCTTCTGATTTCAACAAACCCATGATTTGGTATAGGATTGTTCAATGCAATTCTATGCACATCAATTCAGAGCTGAGAAATAATAGATTAAATATAATATTGTAGCGGCACCTACTGGTGCCCACAGGTAATCGAACCCTTCAGTCAGGTGCCTCCGACATGTGACTCTGGGGAGGGGTTGTGTTTCGCACGCTTTCGGGGCAATGCCCCTTCAGTCGTTCTGGACCACCGTTGTGGCTAGATCTGTGTATTGGCTGTGTCGAGTCTCTTCGTTGATTTCAGTGTTTTGTTAATAAAACTTGTTTGAAAAATCGACACTCGTCTCATTCGCCAAAATATCATCATTATCATAACACAATAATAATGAAATGAATAAAGAAGCTAGTTTTATGATTGTCCAGAAGAAGATTTCCCATAACACTTCTAAATTACACATTTAGAATTACACATAACTTATGAATTATGACACAGATAATCGATGAATTGTAGTTTCAGTTACTGGAGGTATGACTGTAATGGGGAAAGCATTCCGCAGGATTCCATTTGTTTAGTTTAGAAATACAGCATGAAAGTAGATCCCTTGGGCCACTAAGTCCACGCCAACCATCAATTACCTTAACCACAGGAGAGGTGCTGGAAGACTGGAGGCAAATGTTGTGCCTCTTTTCAAGAAGGGCTGCAGGGAAAATGTTGGGAACTATAGGCTGGTGAGCTTAACATCTGTAGTTGGTAAGTTACTGGAGAGTATTCTGAGGGATAGGTTGTACAGGCATTTGGATGGGCAAGGGCTGATTCGGGACAGTCAGCATGGTTTTGCACGTGGGAAGTCACAAATCTGATTGATTTTTTTGAAGACGTGACCTAAAAGATTGATGAGGGCAGAGCTGTAGATGTTGTGTACATGGACTTCAGTAAGGCATTCGAAAAGGTTCTGCATGGTAGGATGATCTGGATGGTTAGATCGCATGGGATCCAAGGAGAGATAGCTGAATGAATAGCAAATTGACTCCATGGAGTGAAGCAGAGGGTGATGGTGGAAGGTTTCTTCTCGAACTGGAGGCCTGTGACTAGTGGTGTGCCTCAGGGTTCGGTGCCGGGTCCGTTACTGTTTGTCATCTACATCAATGATTTGGATGAAAACATACAGGGCAGGATTAGCAAGTTTGCTGAAGATACATAAGTTAGTGGTTTTGCAGATAGTGAAGACGGTTGTGAAAGATTGCAGCAGGATCTGGTTCGATTGGCCAGGTGGGCTGAGGAATGGTTGATGGAATTTAAAACAGAAAAGTGCAAGGTGTTGCATTTTGGGACATTGAATGAGGGCAGGACCTACGCAGTAAATGGTAGGCCTCTGGGTAGTGTTGCTGAGCAGAGGAATCTAGGAAAACAGGTGTATAGCTCCGTGAAGGTCAAGTCGCAGGTACAGTGGCTTGCAAAAGTATTCATACCCCTTGAACTTTTCCACATTTTGTGACGTTACAACCACAAACATAAATGTATTTTATTGGGATTTTATGTGATAGACCAACACAAAGTGGTGCATAATTGTGAAGTGGAAGGAAAATGATACATGGTTTCCAAATTTTATTACAAAAAAAAAACTGAAAAGTGTGGCGTACAAAAGTATTCAGCCCCCCTGAGTCAATACTTTGTAGAACCACCTTTCGCTGCAATTACAGCTGCAAGTCTTTTGGGGTATGTCTCTACCAGTTTTGCACATCTAGAGACTGAAATTTTTGCCCATTCTTCTTTGCAAAATAGCTCAAGCTCAGTCAGATTGGATGGAGAGCGTCTGTGAACAGCAATTTTCAAGTCTTGACAGAGATTCTCAATTGGATTTAGGTCTGGATTTTGACTGGGCCATTCTAACACATGAATATGCTTTGATCTAAACAATTCCATTGTAGCTCTGGCTGAATGTTTAGGGTCGTTGTCCTGCTGGAAGGTGAACCTCCGCCCCAGTCTCAAGTCTTTTGCAGACTCTAACAGGTTTTCTTCCAAGATTACCCTGTATTTGGCTCCATCCATCTTCCCATCAACTCTGACCAGCTTCTCTGTCCCTGCTGAAGAAAAGCATCCCCACAGCATGATGCTGCCACCACCATGTTTCACAGTGGGGATGGTGTGTTCAGGGTGATGTGCAGTGTTAGTTTTCCGCCACACATAGCGTTTTGCATTTAGGCCAAAAACTCAAATTTTGGTCTCATCAGACCAGAGCACCTTCCTCCACATGTTTGCTGTGTCCCCCACATGGCTTGTGGCAAACTGCAAACGGGTCTTCTCATGGCTTTGTTTCAACAATGGCTTTCTTCTTGCCACTCTTTCATGAAGGCCCGATTTGAGGAGTGCACAATAGTTGTCCTGTGGGCAGATTCTCCCACCTGAGCTGTGGATCTCTGCAGCTCCTCCAATGTTACCATGGGCCTCTTGGCTGCTTCTCTGATCAATGCTGTCCTTGCCCGGCCTGTCAGTTTAGGTGGACGGCCATGTCTTGGTAGGTTTGCAGTTGTGCCATACTCTTTCCATTTTCGGATGATGGATTGAACAGTGCTCCGTGAGATTTTCAAAGCTTGGGATATCTTTTTATAACCTAACCCTGCTTTAAACTTCTCCACAACTTAACCCTGACCTGTCTGGTGTGTTCCTTGGGCTTCATGATGCTGTTTGTTCACTAATGTTCTCTAACAAACCTCTGAGGCCTTCACAGAACAGCTGTATTTATACCGTGATTAGATTACACACAAGTGGACTCTATTTACTAATTAGGTGACTTCTGAAGGCAATTGGTTGCACTGGATTTTATTTAGGGGTATCAGAGTAAAGGGGGCTGAATTCTTTTGCACGCCACACTTTTCAGTTTTTTATTTGTAAAAAAAATTGAAAACCATGTATCATTTTCCTTCCACTTCACAATTATGCGACACTTTGTGTTGGTCTAACACATAAAATCCCAATAAAATACATTTACGTTTGTGGTTGTAACGTGACAAAATATGGAAAAGTTCAAGGGGTATGAAAACTTTTGCAAGCCACTGTAGTTAATGTGATCAAAAAGTTGTATAAGATGTTGATGAGACCGCATTTAGTATATTGTGTTCAGTTCTGGGCACCATGTTAAAGGAAAGATATTGACAAGCTTGAAAGGGTTCAGAAATAAATTATGAGGATGTTGCCAGGACTAGAGGGTGTGAGCTACAGGGAGAGGTTGAGTAGGCTGGGTCTCTATTCCATGGAGCACAGGAGGATGAGGGGAGATCTTTATGTATAAAATCATGCAAGGAATAGATTGGATAAATGCACAGAGTCTCTTGCCAGGATTAGGTGAATCGAGGACGAGAGGACATAGGTTCAAGGTGAAGTGGAAAAGATTTAAAAGGAATCCGAGGGGTAACATTTTCACACAGAGGATGGTGGGTGCGTGGAACAAGCTGCCAAAGGAGGTAGTTGAGGCTGGGACTATCCAATCGTTTAAGAAACAGTTGGACAGTTACATGAAAAGGACAGGTTTGGAGGGAAATGAACCAAGCGCAGGCAAGTGGGACTAGTGTAGCTGGGACATTGTTGGCCAGTGTGGGCGAGTTGGGCCGAGGGGCCTGTTTCCACACTGTATTGGTGGCCGGAAGTGGTGGCGCTGCCCTGCAGAGGCGGCTCGCTTGCAGTCCGTTTGCCTTTTCTTTTTTTGTTTTCTTTTGTCCTGTTGTTACAGTTTATTTTGGTTTATTTTAGTTGTGTCTGTGTAGGGAGGTGGGAGAAACATGTTTTTTGACTCTTCCTTCAGGTGGATGCGACCTTTCTTGCCGTATCCCCCATCTCCGTCTCCGTCTGCGCTGAGGCCTAATGGCGGAGCTGGCGGCCTCCAACTGGGACCGACCTCGAGGCTCCGGAGGCAGAGCTAGGGCTTACCAACGCGAGGCTGGCCGACTTCAGGGCTGCGGTGGCGCTGCGACCCGACTTCCGACCCGACTTCGGAGCCTCGGAGGCTCGGCTGCGGGACCAGTGGACTCGGCCGCGGGCCCAGTGGACGACATCGTCGGGAGCTCGCAGGTCCCAGGTTGGTGACCTGTTTTTCTGGAGCTCCCGCAACAACAGTTGCGTCTGCTGGACTAGAAGAGCGGCAGCTTCAGCAGCTTCGACCGCCCCGGGCCGCGGAATTTGAACCGGCCCATTCGCGGAGCTCGGATTCAGCCGCTCGATTCAGGACTTACTTACCATCACCCGGTGGGGGCCACAACATCGGAGGCCTGGATCGCCTCAGCGCAGAGGGAGAGCAAGGAGGGAAGAGACAAGGACTATGGGTCTTTTTCCTTCCACCACAGTGAGGAGGTGCCTGGCGGACACACTGTAAACGTGCAAACGTGCACATCTTTGGGATGTAAGTAGAATCTGGAGCCCCGGAGGACACCCAAGTGGTCCCAGGGTGAACGTACTGAACAAACTCCACACAGACAGCACACAAGGTCAGGATTGAACCCTGGGTCTCTGGTGCTGCCAGGCAGCAGCCCTACCAGCTGCACCACTGTGCTGCTCGTTTTGGAGACATTTGCAGAAATATTGCGTTGGAGACATTCAGATATTTGCTTGGAGTTCAGCAGTGCATGTGGAGTGATGGTTGCCAGCTGCTGTCAAAAGGAAGCAATGGTATGCTAAATTCATCATAAGTCGATCATAAATAAGCTACACTTCGATACAAAGGTAAATGCTTTCAATAGATTCATGTAGGAGCTACATGTGCTCATATAAAATGTAATTACATTATGAAATGGTCCTGCTACTTACCTCCTGTACAAGAAAGTCAAGACCATGATACAATCTTAAAATATTAACACAGAAACAAGTGCTAACAAATCTAAATACATTTGAATGTACAAAATAGCCCATGTGCGTCCAACACTGAATTGGGTTCTCAGATCTGAAAATCAATGAGAAAAACAATGAAATAACAGATATCCTCCGAGTTGCAACTCATGTACATTTGCTGTAATAGTGTTGTTAAATCACCCATTAGACCCTTCTCTCATGAGAAGCTACATTTTAAAATTGCCAGGATGGTTAAACCTGGGAAACAATCTTATACCCCATGGTTCAGCTTTCTGTTTGTTCCAAAATCTCTGTATTTCCTCCACAAACATCCCTATTACACAACGCTTAATACACTTTGTTTAAAACGATTGGCTCTTATTATTTGGGTGATATTAAACATCTATTTGGTTTAATTTTCAAACAAGGCCTACTACCATCAATAGTGTCATCCTGGATAATATCAACAATTAAGGTTAAGGGGGGACTTGATTGAGGTCTTTAAAATGATGCAAGGGATAGACAGAGTTGATGTGGATAAGCTTTTCCCATTGAGGGTAGGGAAGATTCAAACAAGAGGGCATGACATGAGAATTAAGGGACAGAAGTTTAGGGGTAACATGAGGGGGAACTTCTTTACTCAGAGAGTGGTGGCTGTGTGGAATGATCTTCCAGTAGAAGTGGTGGAGGCAGGATTGATTGTAACATTTAAAAGTAAAGTGGATAGGTATATGGTTGGGAAGGGAATTGAGGGGTATGGTCTGAGTGCAGGTAGATGGGTCTAGGGGAAAATAAATGGTCGACACATACTGGAAGGGCCGAGAAGGCCTGTTTCCGTGCTGTAATTGTTATATGGTTATATGGTTAATTAAAGAGTTTGGTAAATAAATAATCAGATACACAATATAACCTTTGAAATTTCAAATTCTTCAAAAATGCTTATCTTCCACTAATGCAAATATCCTTCATTCCAACTCTATTATTCATCTTAATAATGCAGTATTGGTTACCTTTTTTAGTAGATGAATAATCTGTTTGGATGGATCACTCTGGGTGCATAAAATAAGGAGAGGGAGACAGGGAAAGTGGGAGCTTGCCTGCTGCTGCTTGGTAAAATACTTGATGGATAACAAGACTGCAACACTTTTTTCACGGTTGGCACAGATACAAGCAGGTGACTCTTTTGAGTAAGTCTCAAAATTATTATTAAATAGATGATGTGGCAGGATTTTTTGTGTACATTTTCTGCTCTTTTACGACCATTGTCCATTTAATTGAGGACTGTAGGACTGTCCGTTTTTATCTCGTGATATTTTAAGATTTTCAAAGAGACTAGAACAAATGTAACACTAGTATATCTTGCTTAACTTGTTTCAAAAACAATTTAGAACATATAATACTGTATATATTCCTGAATTACAGCAAACACATTAAGAACGTTCAGCCTTTGTCATGGCAACAGGGAAGTGCAGTGTGCATATCCACATCCATTAATGAATATCTGACGTCAGTGGTTGTGTCCCAAATAAGTAATTGCCCATGAAGATGTCAGGAAAAAAGAGGGCTGTTTTGGATAAACTACTAGAAACAGAAGATGAAAAAAAGATAACAGGCAAATGCTCCTTCATTCTTTACCAGCTTTGGGTAAAATTATACCAATCGAAGGCAATGTTATAGGTCAACAGATCATTCCCAATTTGAAAGTGCTTTAAGACATCTAATTAAATTTGAGTGTAATGCTCGTGAAAAAAATTGAAAATCATTCACCATTGCAATATTTCAAAATGCAGCTATTTACTGAAAAGAAAATAGTTGCTTGAGTTTTCTGGATATTAAACATGAAGAGCTTCTGTTGCAAGCATATTGATATACTCCTCATCCACTTAATTCATCTTTGAAGGCTTTTATTTGTCTTTTGAAGCATCAAAAATGTATTTGTTTATCCATTCTGCTGATGTTCACACTGCAGGATTTTCTACCAAACAACTTGGAACATTTTTAGCATTAATATTAGAAACTCCAGTCACTGGTGAAATATGATAGAGAGGAACTAAAGAATAAATTTTAACTCCCCAGAGCTTAGCAGGCAGACAGAAAATGTCTGCTATGTTGTAACTGGCTTGTTCTATTTTAATAGCAGGTTGCATTAATGTACTTGCAGCAGGAGACCCTGCCAAAGAAATCTGGAATAGATCACCAACAAATATTACCTAGGTTGCAATCAGGGTAGATTCAAGAGGGGTTTACAATGTGGGAGGGCAGGTGATATTTAGGATAAGAGGAGCCCAAATATTCCTTACGATGGCTTAGAAAACTCCCCCAACAGATCTTGGCATCGCCAAAATAACTTCAGCCTCTACTTCATGCTTGCCAGCTTATATTGTGTGTGTGTGTAGGAAGTGGACACTGGACCTGTACTCGCTGCGGTTTAGAGGAATGAGGGTGGGGGGGATATCATTGAAACATACAAAATAATGAAAGGCTTGGATAGAATGGATGTGGAGAGGATGTTTCCACTAGTGGGAGGGTCTAGGACTAGAGGTCATAGCCTCAGCATTAAAGGACGTTCTTTTAGGAAGGAGATGAGAATACATTTCTTTAGATGGAGGGTGATGAATCTGTGGAATTCTTTGCCACAGAAGGCTGTGGAGGTCAAGTCAATGGATATTTTTAAGGCAGTGATAGATAGATTCCTCATTAATACGAATGTCAGAGGTTCGGGGGAGAAGGCAGGAGAAGGTGGTTAGGTGGATAGATTAGCAATGATTGAATGGCAGACTTGGCCTAATGGGGCCTAATTCTATGCCTATCACTTATGACCTTATGTCTGAAGAAGGGTCTGGACCCGAAACATCACCTATTCCTTTTCTTCAGAGATGTTGTCTGACCTGCTGAGTTACTCCAGCTTTCTGTGTCTATTTTAGGTGTGTCACAGCAGAATTTAACATTTAATGCTGGATTGCAGGTTTCAAAGAGTTTTGCAGCAGAAATAGGCCCTTCAGCACAAATTCTGTCCTTTTTGCCCTTTCACACTAATCCCATTCGCCTGCATGGAAGGACCACATCTTTCAATGCCATGCCTAATTATATATCTGGAGCGTTGGAAGTTGAAGAAAAGACCAGATAGAAGTATTTAAAATTATAAGAGGCATAAATTGGACAGACAGTGAAAGCATTTTTTGCAAGGGAAAAATGTCAATTTAACAAGCAGCCTTTACCCACTCTAATTTGCCTACCGTCACAACAGGTCCATGGCTAATGCCATTTCCCTGGCTCTACCACCTACAGTAGATAAGAAAAACACCTATGTCAGGCTTATATTCATAGACTACAGCTCAGTTTTTAATACCATTATCCCATCCAAGCTCATCTCCAAACTTGTGGAACTTGGAGTCGGCACTCCCCTCTGCAACTGGATCCTCAACTTCCTGACCAACAGACCCCAATCAGTGAGGATAGAGGACAAATCATCCCCTATGATAATCCTCAACACTGGTGCGCCACAACGGTGCAGCCAGGTACTAATCCAATTTAATTTTATAAATTTGCAGACGTCACCACTGTTGTGGGCTGGATATCAAATAATAACGAGACACAGGTAGGAGACTGAGAATCTCATGGCCTGGTTCAAAATATGACCTTTATCTCAATGTCAGCAAGATAGTGGGGAAGTGAAGCAGTACGCATTGCATTAATGGAATACATACATACATACATGAAAGCTTCAAATTCCTGAGTAAATATCACCAGAAACTTGTCGTGGATACCCATAACGAATCACTAGCCAAGAAAACACATCAAAGCCTCTACTTCCTTAGAAGGCTCAATAACTCTCACCAACGTGTTCGGATGTGCCATGGACAGCATCTTATCAGGATGCATCACAGCATGATTTGCAGAGTATTATGGATGCAGCCCAGACCATCACACAAACCAATTATCCTTCCATTGATCCCATCTGCACTTCACGCTGCCTCGGCAAGGCCAGCAGCATAATCAAGGACCAGTCGCACCCCGGCCACTCTCAATTCTCCCCTCTCCCCTCTCCCTTCGGGCAAAAGGTTTAGAAGTGCGAAAACGCACACCTCCAGATTCAGGGACAGTTTCTTCCCAGCTGTTATCAGGCAACTGAACCATGCTATTTACAACTAGAGAGCATTCCTGAGCTACTATCTACCCTATTGAAGACCCTCGGACTATCTTTAATCGGACTTTACTGGCCTTTATCCACTATTCCTCTGCCAGTATAGCACACAATCAAAAGCTTTTAGCTGTTCTTCAGTTGACATGATAATAAACAAAATAAACTAAACAATCACCAGGATATAAGGTACATTATATTCTATTGCATTTATGAAGGAACTGCAGATGCTGGAAAAATTGAAGGTAGATAAAAATGTTGGAGAAACTAGCGGGTGAGGCAGCATCTATGGAACGAAGGTACATAGATGCTGCCTCACCTGCTGAGTTTCCCCAGCATTTTTAATCTACCTTATATTCCATTACAGTTATTGGAAGGAAATTAAGATGAATGATTCTCAAAAATCAGTTTACAGTCAGGAAAAATTTTAAATTACTTACCAGATCGTTGCCAATGAGAAATTCTTCTGCTAAGCTAAAGCACATTGGCACAATGGACAAATGTCTATGTTAATGCAGAGTAATTTAACACAATGGATGCAGCGTGAAAGCAGTCCTGAATAGACTGTGCTCTCGATTAATTGAAGCACATTTTTCAAACTTAGATACAATAATGATCACCTAATGTCCCTTGGTATTCAGCAGCTTGAATGATATCTTACCAAAATGCTCTAACCAAAGTCAAGTCAAGTCAAGTCAAGAGAGTTCATTGTCATGTGTCCCAGATAGGACAATGAAATTCTACCTAAGAAATTAGCCTATTGTACTAGAATTTTTATGACAATAGATTTCAACAAATTATGTTTTTTTTTAGAAAGATGGAGTGTAGAGCAATAATGTATAAACCTTTGAGAAAATCAGAAAGTGAAAATCAGCTGGAAATATTTAGCAAACACGGCAACACTGGTTGATGGAAACAGGCTTAACCTTTCAATGATTTTTCACCTCAACTGGAAAGGTTTTGAACACAAACATGATTGCTAGTGTAGATGGGAACTTGACTGTAACAAATCAGTGTAGAAGAGCAGGGTCTTGATGCAGGTGGAAGAGAGCCAAGGAAAAGATGTTTCTTGTGATATATGGACGGGGAGAGATGGGTAAGATATGCTTGCTGGTGGCATCTTGTTCAAGGTGATATGTATTATAATGGATGATTCATTAATATGTAGAGGGGGAGGGTGAAAGGTGAGGACAAATCCTTGCCATGGGTGGAAGAGGGGGGAAATGAAACAAATCTGGTTGAGACCGATGTTAACTATGGTGGGGTCAATAAGAAAAACTGAAGCCATCTTAGAACCACAGGTGTGGAATATGCTGTCATCAGAATGGATACAAGGAAGTCTGAGAAACTGGAGAATAGAATGGAATCCCTATAGGAAGGTGGGAGGGAGGTTTCTATGTTCACATTCATAAGCCATAGAATTAGGCCATTTAGTCCATCAAGTCTACTCCTTCATTCAATCATAGCTGATCCATCTTTCCCTCTCAACCCCATTCTCCTGCCCTCTCCCCATTACCCCGACACCCTCACCAATCAAGAGCCTGTCAGTCTCTGCTTTAAAAATACCCAATGACTTGGCCTCTGCAGCCATGTGTGACACTATATACCGAGGATTCAACATCCTCTGGCTAAAGAAATTCCTCATCATCATCTTTCTAAAGGTACACCATTTAATACTGAGGCTGAGCCCTCTGCTTTCTAGACTACCCCACTAGTGGGAACATTCTCTCCACATCCACTTTATCCAGGACATGATATTTTCAAGTTACTTGTGGAATCGTGGCTTGCACCTACCTAATCTATCTCCAGGGACAAAAATGTCAGGAAAGAGAAGTCAAGAAAGATATGTGGAAATGAGACCAGGGTGTAAAGCTGACAGCGAAAAAGAATGAGTCTCTTTTGATCCGTATTATTGCAGGAAGCAGTGCTGATCACCAGACCGAAAAAGACATGAATATGCCCAAATTATTAATAAAGCAAGGACTGTTTCATATGTCCCACATAGAAGCTGACATCTCTTGGACCCAAGGGAGGGTTGTCATAGTACATGTTAGATTTACAGAAAGTGAGTGGATTTAAAAGTTGCTCGCTTATGGGCAATGAGACTTCTATTTACGTCATAGAGTACATTAGTGGCTGAACATTTATGGAGATTCTATTGATTATATGTAAAACTGCAGCAGAAGAGCCACAGAAATCCAAAAGCATTATTTATCCCTCAGTTAGACTGACTGAACAGGATGGAACACATTTAAATTTTCATGACATTGGGATTACTAGTGAAATGGGAATGAAATTTTCAGCCAGTGGTTTTAATCTTAATGTCACACCATGCATCACTCATATAGAGTCATAAATTCATACAACTTGGACACAGGCTCTTCAGCCCAACATGCTCATGTTGACTATCTCCACTAGTCCAGCCTGCCCACGTTTGGCCCAATCCCTCTAAACCTTTCCTAAACCTTGGACATATTTGTACCTGTCCAAATATCTTTAAAATCTTGTTATAGTACCTGCCTCAATTACCTCCTGGGGTCAGGGAAAAGAGCGTTCATGTCGCGGCTCGGTTTTCACCAATCTTTCCACCACCACGCACAAGAAGCACAAGAAGCACAAGACAGACACCATTGTGCAGATGCCAAGAAGTGTGTTCAGCTCTGGCTCAACAACTTCTAATCTTATATGTAGACTTGATAAGAAGAATTACCTCCTCTAGCAACCCGTTCCATATACCCACCACCATGTGTGAAAAAGTTGCCCCTCAGTAAATTTTCCCTTTTCACCTTCAACCAATGTCTTCTAGTTCTTGATTCCCCTACTCCAAATTAAAAAAAACTGCATTTACCCAACCTCATCTGAATGCTAGCGTAATTAAAATAGTAAGATTAAACGAGAACTTACCAGTTCGAAGTTTGATCCTTATTTTATGAGGAGTTACGATGAGGGATTATGTGAAGAAGCCCCGGCAGGCGCATGCGCGTCATACTTCAAAGCATCGGCGTGAAAACACAGAAACCGATAGCCGAAGTAACATAGTAAGGCTTTAGAAGACTAGAACTACCATATAATCCTTTCGATTATGAGGGCCAGGAGCGGAGGGCAAGTAATCCCTCATCGTAACTCCTCATAAAATAAGGATCAAACTTCAAACTGGTAAGTTCTCATTTAATCTTACTATTTTACTTCAGAGTCACGTGAGGGACTATGTGAAGATTTCAAAGCTCTGTGATTTCATGCTGTAGATGCACTCCATACGACACACTGCTTCAGTTGACACAATAGTGAATAATTAATGTATTGAACATTGCTTTGAATTATCCAATAATCATTTTTTTAAAATAACAATACAGTAATAACCCCTCTATCCCAGGGGAAATTACAAATGAAATTTATAAAGCCAAAGCAAATCAAATCAAACGGAACCCAAAACAGCATGCCCAAACCCTGGCACTGTCAGGACAGGTTTATCATAATTTTAGAAAAGTTGATTCCTTAGACCATCCTGCGGCCTTGCTGCGGATGTTGATGCCGCCCTGGTGGAGTGAGATTTAATCTCATGAGTGTCTACTCCAGTGGAATCCAAAACCTGTTTTACCATCTAGATATAGTTTATACTGACACCTTTTATGAGTTTTTTTGTGACTGATGAGCATTGCTGTCTCAGAGCCTCTGAGACTAAGTTACCTCGATATATTGACTCAGGTGCTTAACTACACATAACCTTTGGTCAACAGGGTATGCTTTAAAACTTACTTTGGTTCCGGCCATTCCTGGCCTGCTTTGTTTGATTAAATCATACACATAAAACGTAACGTTATCTGCAGAAGAATACATGCTATCTAGTCGTAACTTTTGCAATGTTTGCACTCTTTGCACAGATACTAGCGCCATGAGCTTAAGGACTTTAAGTGTTAACTTCTGAAAAGACAATGACGTAATTGGAGCCCAATGCGAAGCTGTGTGAGAACTATACTGACATCCCAGATTTCTGTATATCTAGCTTTAGGAGGATTTATGTTACAAAATTCCTCTCGTGAATCGGGACACTAATGGATGAGACCCAATTCTGCCCTAAATAGGAGGACAAAACACTCCGAGCACTATTAATGGTACTATAACTCAAGTGTTCATCAGAAATGCAACATAGCAAGGAACTCCAATACATCTGGTATGCTTGCAGTATGATAAGATATATCTGACTGTAAACACAACATCTCCCATTTCTTAATTTGAGAGACATATTGTTTCTTAGTGCTATCTCTCCAAGCTGCAGTTATGACATCCATGGTCCTATTCGATAGTCCAAAGCCTTGGAACGGTCTGGTCAGAACCTGCAGATCAACAAATTAATACAACAACAAATCATGTAACGGATGACTTTCTTTCAAATCATGTAACGGATGACTGGATGCACCAACAAATTACTGCAGTTGGGGACAGTCATGAATAGCTGAGTCATCATTCTGAGCACCAATGGGAACCATGACTGTGTAGTCCATTCCGGAACCACCAAAATGCCTGAGGCGGAGTCCTGCTCTATTTTGGTGAGACACTGCCTAATCAGGCAGAATGGGGGAAAGCATGAATGAATGTACGTCCCCAAAGTAGCGAGAATGCATCCACCGCTACTGCTCCTGGATCTGGTTCACATGAAACATATTTAGGCAATTGGTGATTTAGCCTGGATGCAACAGATCAATATCTGGCAACCCATAGCGGCCGACAATCATTTTAAAACTTTAATCATCCATTCTATATTGTCATTGAACTTTCGTGACCTATGGTCTGCCACCACATTCTCTATACCTGGTAGGTAGATAGCTGAGACCCAGATGTTTCTGGAAATAGACCAGTGCCACATGAGGTTAGCCAGATCACATGATACTGACCTTATTACTGCCATGGGATTGATATATGGCACAGCCGTGGTATTATCAATCCAGAGTTGAACGTAATTTATTCATTGTTAAACAATAAACTTTTAATCCATAGAATGCACCCAGCAATTCTATGTAATTTATACCATGCCTGTGCAGGATTAAATCCTCTTCACACTCCATCTACCACCACAGCTAGACTCGCTGTCCATAGCTCCCCATCCGGCAGCACTCACATATGTCTGTAAAAGCACTGAAGGTTGCTGAACCAAAATGTTTTTGGTAGTTTGTAATTGAGCCATGGCTCTGGTTGGTAACTGCATAGGTCTATCAAAATGACCTGCATGTTCTTTAAGTGCTAGTTCTCTAGCTCGTTGCAGACTTCGATAGTGCAGTGGTACAAACTGCACTGCAGGGAAAGATGCCACCAATTTACCAATAACAGTAGCTACTTCCTGGATGGAGGGATATTGTTTTACAGCGGGACTGGTACAGAGCTTTCTGATCTCCACAGCCTTGGCTGTAGACAAAGTCACTGACATATCAACTGAATCAATGACAAATCCCAAATGAACAATTTTTTAGGATGGCTCTAACTTGGATTTGGTTGGATGGACCAGGAACCCTAACCTTTCAAACAGGTATTTGGTTGCTGAAACCAATTCCTCACCTGTCTGCTGAGTGTTGCTTATGATTAAAATATAATCTAGATAAACCATTACCATGTGATTCTGGGCCCAAAGTAGCGCCAGCACTGGTTTCCACAATTTCCTGAATAGCCTAGGAACTGAGGTTAACTCATTGGGTAATGCTTTAAATTACCACAGCTGTCCCATCCAACTAAATTTCAAGTATCTCCGGTACTGATGATAAATTGGTACTGAATAATATGCATCTTTCAGATCTATAGTTGCCATATAACAGCCTTGTGATAACAGCCATTTCGCAGTATTGAAGGTGTCCATTTTGAAAATGCCAATGGTGAATATAGGAATTTAACTGGTTTAGGTCCAGAATGCCTCTGAATCCCCCATCTTTTCTCTGTCTGGGGAATATATTGGACACAAATTGTTGAGGATGGTTTATCGTCCTCTCAATTACCCCTTTTTTGGGACAAAACCATAATTTCTTCTTTTACCTGCTGAGTTTGTGCAGAAACCCCAATACTCTATTAGGCATATTCTGTACAGGCGGATCAATTCCTGACATAAACTGTATTCGAGCCTTTACAGTCGGCCTTTACTCCTTCTTCCCATATTGAGGTTGTAGCTGGGATACACAGGTGAGTAATTCCATCGTCCCACTGGCCCCACTCTGCTTGGCCCTGCCCCTGGATCCGTCACCTTTCGCGCTGAAACAACCTGCAAGGTGGCATCCTGGCAGAAGGGACGTATGTCTTCATGAGACAGATTGTTTTGGCATGTTCCTCCAGGTCCTTGACTTGTTTCAGGAGGTCCACCCCAAATAAATAATCTGGGCTTGGATATTGGTGGACCTACATAGAGCTGCAAATTCAGGTTCAACTAGGCGTTGCAGAACAGGGCCAGCATATCTTGTTGAGTACCAGACATCGGTGCCCCCTGGACCTTCTCCGAATGCCTGCTGCCAAGGACGCGTTGAAATCTCACTTCTTGTCCCCGCATCGTTGCACTCATTTGTACCCTTGCCGAGTTCACGGTGGACATTTTGAGTGAAGCACAGTTTACACGTGTTTTATAACGTGTGGCAGTCTCCATGAACGTATCCTGGAGCTGGTGAGAAGCCATGTAATTTACATGAGCAGCTAGAGTTTCCTCAATAGCCTCACCAGTCCCTTCCGGGTTTAGCGACGTTTAACGATACGTCCGGGACACCTGGAGCATGGCTCGTGTGCGCTGGTGTGTGCACATAAGCAGTGACACCAGCTTCAGGGTCAGATTCCTCCTGCCCTGCGTCTCCCTGGTCATGCTCTAGGAAGGTCTCGACCAGCCCTAAACAAGGTGCTGGAGATAATGATTCCCACTGTTATCCATAAGTGATGTTTTCTTCTTTGCTGTATGGACCTTTGCGAGAGGCTGTGTGGGAAATCCTAGGGCATTCGATCCCAATTGTGCCCATGGCTCTTTAAATTTGGAGCATTTTCCCCATTTGGTTGAGCCATCCCCATACCTTTAAATTAAGAAGAGGGAGTCTTCCATATCATCAGACACAGGAGACAAATGAACCTGAGAGCACTTTAGTTTGGTATTTCTGAGTGCCTTGAAGCACTGGAAATTGATGGAGGCAGTTGAGAAATAAAGATAGCATTTAATTTAATTTAATTTTATTTTATTTCATTTCATTTCAGCTGCCAGTAGAACAGTAGCGGGTATTGGAGCCGGCATTAGCGCAACCGTTATCTCCAAACCCAATATAAATAGCGGTAATCGCGGGAGCCGGCTTTAGAGCAGCCGTTATCTCCCGACCCGATCTATAAGCGGTAACCACGGTCCCCGCGTGTTCCACTCTATTACCGCGATTTAACAATATATATTACCAACTCTAGCTGGCTCTGCGAGCCAGACTTACAGAATTTAAAAAACACTCGCAGGAAAGGCTTCATATTGACTTACCTGCGGGTTACTACTTACCGCTGGTGGAGCTGCGCTCTCCAGCCTGTCGGTGCGACATGCGTCGACATTATTGCGTACAGTTTTGGTCTCCAAATCTGAGGAAAGACATTCTTGCCATAGAGGGGGTACAGAGAAGATTCACCAGACTGATTCCTGGGATGTCAGGACTTTCATATGAGGAAAGACTGGATAGACTCGGCTTGTACTCGCTGGAATTTAGAAGATTGAGGGGGGATCTTATAGAAACTTACAAAATTCTTAAGGGGTTGGACAGGCTAGATGCTGGAAGATTGTTCCCGATGTTGGGGGAGTCCAGAACAAGGGGTCACAGTCTAAGGATAAGGGGGAATTCCTTTAGGACCGAGATGAGGAAAACATTCTTTACACAGAGAGTGGTGAGTCTCTGGAATTCTCTCCCACAGAAGGTAGTTGAGGCCAGTTCATTGGCTATATTTAAGAGGGCGTTAGATGTGGAACTTGTGGCTAAAGGGATCAGGGGGTATGGAGAGAAGGCAGGTACGGGATACTGAGTTGGATGATCAACCATGATCACATTGAATGGCGGTGCAGGCTCGAAGGGCCGAATGGCCTATTCCTGCACCTATTTTTCTATGTTTCTATGTATTGACGCGCATGCGCCTGGCGGGGCTTCTTCACATAGTCAATCACGTGACTCCGAAGTAAAATAGCCTGTTGCAATGATACTGATGCAGTGAATTGCTTGTTGTTAATGGATTAATGGACAGAATATCACAGTGAAACAAGATGAGAAATGCCACCGTAGTTGATCAATTGTCTCTTCCTGCTTCCAGTTTACTTTGTTCTTCCATTCTGTTTACCACTTATTAAAACCTTTTGCATATATTCTGAAATCTGTCTCATACTCAGCAACATTGAAAAAACAGAACTTCCAAATGGATAATCTGCTTGGCTAAAGACATAAAATTACATTTACTTTGCTCTAGAATCGCACTAATTTCAAAAGACATTCAGCCTATCACACTTTGAAAATATTTCCCTAAGCCAATTTCACTCATTTATTTCCGAGCTTTGTAACAATTTTACTCCTAAAATATCTCTGTGGTTCTCCAAGTTAAAATAACTCAAACCACTACTGTTGGTGTCCAGTGGCCCGAGAAGAATTAAGCCCTTGTCATCTTTAACACCGATATGAAGAAGCGCCCTCCACAATATTGGTTTACCCAGAAGTAAGTGGCATCAACTCATCTCAGGAAAATCAGTTAAACTCTTCAGAATGGATGAACTCCAGTGTGTGGCACACTGTAATCAAATGATTTGTTGGAGCTAGGTGGAGCTAGCCATCTCTTCACCTGACCCATATTTCATTATTTGTTATCTAGTAAGCTGAATAATATTGATTGCACTAGCTTCCGTTTTCATGTGCCTGTGATTGACAAGTTGGGGCAACTGATGAGGCAACCGATCATTTATTGTTAGACCTGGTTGTAGATAACATCTTTTAAGCATCTTTGAATCTCAGATACTAAATGTATTGATCTCTGGCTGTTGTAGTCTAATTTGTCATTGTCTAAGGAAGTGATTGACTACCCTGAGCTCCATGAGCTTGGAAATAATAATCATCCCAAAATGCTAAATGCATGTGTATGAGAAGTGTCAAAACCATGAATAAACCTTGGTTTTAGTATTTGAAATGACTGGTCGATTCCTCACTGAAATTCTGAATGATCTTAATGACTTTCCATTCATTGACTCATCTGGTTTGATGTTGCAGTTTTAATTTCTGTGTCTGTTACTATACCTTACTTATGATCACCACCAAAGCTGGCCATGAAATTAGTCGATGCATTAAGGAAATTGCAGTTGTCTGCTTGGATTTTCTAT
Source organism: Raja brachyura (assembly GCA_963514005.1). Next base: position 6,553,843 of record OY740800.1, on the reverse strand, counting down.
TAGTTCCTCTACAAAGTGCTTTGAGAGTAAATGTTCCTGCCATATGTTCCCTTCATTCTTCCTTGAAATCGGCATGTCAGGTAGCACTTATTTTCTCTTCCTTTTACAGCTTTCAAATATTTTTAGAGTAACTATCCATTTATTAGCATTCAGTATATCTATTGCAAAGATGTCAATCAAAAGTAGTCTTAATTAGATACAAAATGCTGGAGTAACTCAGCGGGACATGCAGCATCTCTGGAGATGAATGGGTACCGTTTTGATTCAAGACCCTTCTTCAGACTAAGAGTCAGGGGAGAGAGAAACGAGAGATATAGACAATAGACAATAGGTGCAGGAGGAGGCCATTTGGCCCTTTGAGCCAGTACCACCATTCAATGTGATCATGGCTGATCATCCCCAATCAGTACCCCATTCCTGCCTTCTCCCCATTTCCCCTGACTACGCTATTTTTAAGAGCCCTGTCTAGCTCTCTCTTGAAAGCATCCAGAGAACTTGCCTCCACCGCCCTCTGAGGCAGAGAATTCCACAGACTCACCACTCTCTGTGAGAAAATGTGTTTCCTCATCTCCGTTCTAAATGGCTTACTCCTTATTCTTAAAATATAAACGGTGATGTAGAGAGATATAGAACAAATGCATGAAAGATATGCAAACAAGTAACGATGATAAAGGAAACAGGCCATTGTTAGCTGTTTGCTAGGTGAGAATGAGAATCTGGTGCAACTTGGGTGGGGAGGGATGGAGAGTGAGGGAGTGCAGGGGTTACGAAGTTAGAGAAATCAATATTCATACCATTGGGTTGTAAGCTGTCCAAGCAAAATATGATATGCTGTTCCTCCAATTTGCATTTAGCCTCACTTGGACAATGGAGGAGGCGTGGGACAGAAAGGTCACTGGGAATGGGAAGGGAAATTAAAGAGTTTGGCAACTGGGAGATCACTCGGGTACAAGTACAAAGCAACGATATAAAGGGCTGCAATTGATTCATGAGCAAGCAAGTGTACCTCTGTTGCTGATTTTTATGTCAACCTTATCAATGTTTAAATGTTGTTGTACATGATTATAAATAAACTTGATCATTTTGAGTAAAAGGAGTAAGAACACAAACTGCTTCTGGATTGAAATTGTACATGGGCTCTTGATTTTCCGTGGCCTCCAATTTAAAATATTTCATTTTTGTTTTTCGATGCTACTATCATACTGTCTTCCACCACTCTCCCCATTCATGCTTGTAATATTCTCCAGCACTACACTAACAATAATGAGCTCAATTAGTCCAGTCACCCATACCTCACGTCTCATATACCAGTCACCCTTTCCACATGTTCTGGAATTCCCTTCCAAATCCTGTTCCCATTTCCAAGATTCCTTCCATGCTTTAGGAGTCTCGGAGTCCATTTATATTACCTGCTTTGGTCATTCATGCTAATTCCTTCGGATCTTCCAGCATTTTATTTGTTCCCGTTGCTTTGCCATTATATTGGGTTATACTGCCATAAACTGGGTTGCAACATGAAAATTAAATGCATGACGTTGTTAAGTCATGTGATTTCAATAGGGCAAACAGTTGCAGAATGAGAAGCCTGTAGAAGCCGTTTTAATAGATGGAACTGTTAAAAGAGAACTATAGCACAGAGAGTGCTGTCTCCGTTCCTTATCTTGAAAGACTTCAAGGCAACACAAAACATAACAAGGTACTATAGAACATGGACGTTTCTGGTATATGGACAAACCAGCTTATGGACAAACTTCTCAGGAACAGGACCCTGATCTAACCCAGGGGCTGCCCATACAAACTTTAGATTAAGAGGCTTTGACCACGCCACAGCGGAACCTGCATAGTTAGTGTCCCTGGTTTACATACTTAGAGGGGGCTATTGCTTAAAATATGCAGGCCGTTTGGCTCATAGAGGCCCCCTCAATATGAACTGGTAGGTCTGGCACATACCTATTGGTACAAATAATACTTTGCACATTATCTTGAAATTATCTTGACCATCGGTAACAGCAGGAAAATTCACCTTTATTATTATATTGCTCTGGGTCATTGTATCCTAGTTTGGCAATTCTGAATACTTAATTAGACTATAAATTGATTGTCTAAATGGTTTAGAGTAAGATCTCCCAGCTTTTGATGAATGGCATTTTAACCTTTCTGCTCTGTTTTGCAGTTATGAATGCTCCATATTTAATTATTCCTCATCAGACTATCTGGAAAGATTTTTCCTGGAGAGAGTAGTCTTTCATTTGCTAATGCTGAAAAAAAAACGACTTATGGATTGTTTTTGTCATTTTATTGGTATGGTTTTTGGTGAAGGGAAATTAGATTAAATGAGAAAAAAAAGAAATAAAATTGGAGGTGCAGGAAATCTGAAATATAATGAGGGAATGGTGGAAATTGCAAGTCCGGCAGCATCTATGGAGAGAGAAATAGAGTTGATATTGTATATCAATGATCAATTAGAAGTTATGATGAAAGGTCACCTGAAATATTAACTGTTTCTCTATTTATAGACTATTCCTGACTTGCAGACGATTTCTACCACTTTCTGCTTATGGATCAAATGAAACGTATTCTGTATGCATATAATGAGCGCTTCAAAAAACGCTTCACCATGTCTAAGGATCTGTGTACTCATGTTACCCCGTAAATATTTATCATGATAGCAAAATATTGGCAATGCTAGTAAAGTTGATATTGCATACATAATAGTACATTTCTTTGTGATAACATATATTAATATTTATTTATTTATTGTGATATATCTGGTGATATCATTCTGGCTAGTCAGGATGTCTGAATGACACTCTTTGAATTTCCAGTTGGAAAGGCTGGCCTTTAGTCTGTAATACTGAATGAAACAAGGACGCAGGGAATAAACAGCAATGCATCATGTTGCATTTATTCGTTGGGGACTGCTTACGTTTACACAGGACGTCTATAAGCAACAGTTCACAATCTTCAAATGAATATCTGGCCAATCACATTTCCAATGATGTAACAGGTACCTAAATGATTAGTACAGGTGTCAGGGGTTATGGGGAGAAGGCAGGAGAATGGGGTTGAGAGGGAAAGATAGATCAGCCATGATTGAATGGTTGAGTGGACCTGATGGGTCAATGGCCTCCCATAACATGAACTATATTTAGTTCAAGAATAATGAAAGAAGGATAGATTTTCTATAAAGCTTTTGATAAAGTAGGCATGCTTGCGAGAAATATTTTAATAATATAGCTTAGTTTATTTATTGTTACGTGTACCGAGGTACAGTGAAAAGCTTTTGTTGCATGCTAACCAGTCAGCGGAAAGACAGGACATGATTACAATCAAGCCATTCACAGTGTACAGTACATGATAAAAATATGATATATCTATGCCTAGAATGCCTAAGGCCTGCATATTCTTCTTATTCTTCCATTCATTTATCTGATTACAATCTGCTAAAAGCTGGTTATTCAATGAAAAGCAAACACTATAGATCTCGTCTCTGCCACCATCTCAATTATGAGCCAATTCTAACTATGAATAAATAAACATTCAGTCCTGCATGGAGATGGTGTTTAAAATAAAACTAGCTGAAGATATAAAATATAAAACACCCTCAGCTATAATGGGTAAGAAATGGCAGAGCTGGACGGCTAATTCAACAGTCATAAGGTATTCACTTCATTGGTTGTAGGTTGGTAATTAGGAAAGCACTGGCCTTCCTTTACTCCCCTGTTCATAAGGTCATAAGTGATTGGAGCAGAATTAGGCCATTTAGCCCATCTATGCCATTTGATCATGACTGATCTATATCTTCCTCCTAACCCCATCAACCCCCTCATATCCCTTGACACCCGTACTTATCAAGTGTCTATTTATCTCTGCTTTATCAATGTCCATTGACTTAGCCTACACAGCCCTCTGTGGCAACGAACTCAATAAATTCACCACCCTCTGACTGAAGAAATTCCTCCTCATCATATTCCAAAAGGAACATCCTTTAATTCTGAGGCTATGGTCTCTGGTACTAGACCCTTCCACTAGTGGAAACATCGTCTACACGTCAACTCTATCCAAGCCATTCACTATTTCACTGTTCCTGATACAGTGAGCTGTCCGACCTGATCCTGAGGCTGAAGAAGGGTCCCAACTCAGAACATCGCCGATCCATGTCCTCCAGAGATGCTGCCTGGCCCGCTCAGCTACTCAATAGTCAATAGTCAATAGTCAGATTTATTCATCACATACACAATGAAGTGCAGTGAAATAAACTTGCCAGCTGCAATACAATTAAAAATGAACACACAATACACAATAAAATGTTAACACAAAACATCCACCACAGCATTCATCACTGTGGTGGAAGGCACAAAGTTCAGTCAGTCCTCCACCACTCCAACACTTTGTGCTTTTTTGACCTAATCCAAGCATTGATCACAACCAGCAACTACGCCCCGAGCAAAAATAGTCCCAATAATCTTTGGAGTATTTTAAAATTTTCTGCCTTTCTGTCCCTTTAATTTTCCAAGAGCCTTATTATTTTACTTTGCTGGTTCTGTTCCTCCTGTTGTGATATTTGCACATTTCCTATTATTTTTGGATTAGATAAAGTTTTCAATTTAACATTTTCTGCAGAAAAAATATTTGACTGCACAGTGAAGACTTCTTAGTAGATGTCACAGTGGAAACCCTCACTTCGAGATTGTTCCTTAAATCCTGCAGTTCCTTCCTACACATGAGTTCACCACCCGATAGATGGTTATACACCGGTAGGTCTGTAGCCCGAAGAAAACACTAGCAGCAGTGGCATGAAATGCTCCACATTGAAAACAAGCTATCAAATGAACATATTGTACAAGTTTTATTTTTAATTAACTTATAGGAAGACCATCCAATTAAAATAAAACATATATTTAATACTCTAGGGAGGCATTATCATTACAATAACATGTAAAAAGGAAGGAAATCACAATTGTATGGAAGGATGTTTACAGAAGTAGATAACTAGATTAGGGGCCGTTTCTTACCTGCTGTTATCAGGCAACTGAACCATCCTACCAACAACTAGCTTTTGAAAGCAGTGAGCAGCTATGTCTGTCAGGGAATTTCAGTTGAGGGGCTTCAGTAAGGTCAGACCACCACTACTGCACCTCACAGGATAGCTCTGATCCAAATATGCATTGACATGCAGGAAAAAGTTGAGAGAGACAAACTGTGTAGGAGGGAAATGCAGATGTTGGTTTACACCGAAGGTAATAGTAATAATAAATATTTAATTAATCTCCTTATTCAGGGGACATTCAGATGTCCTTGGAGCACACTAATAAAAATACAACATAGCATTAAAGATGAAGTTTAATATTAAAACATAAAAACATCCCCCCACAATGCTTCCCACTGTGGGGGAAGGCACAAAGTCTAGTCCCCATCCTCTTGTCCACCCATAGTCGGGCCTACTGAGGCCTCCACAGTCGCTGCTGCGGAGGCCCGATGTTTAAGGCCCTCTCGCCGGGTGATGGTGCTCCGGCGTCGGGAGAACCCTCTCAGCGGCTTGGGGTGCAGGGAACAGCCGCCTCCTTACCGGAGACTGCAGCTTCCAAGGCAGCAGGCTGCACTGGATGGAGATCCACCACTGGTGATCTCGGCGAGAGATCCCAGGCTCTACGATGTTAAAGTCAGCGACCTGCAGCTCCACGGCGACCCGGGCAAGGCATCGCCCGCTCTGCGATAGCGCCCCAGTGCTGCGCTGCCGCTGAAGCCGAGGTTCTGGCCAGATCCCCTCAGGAAACGCCACTCCAGGCCCTGCTGGTAGGCCGCGAGGACAGGTCAAAGGTGCTGCTCGGAGGAAAGCAGCCTCTCCGACCAGGTAGGGACTTGAAAAAGCAGTTTCCCCCTGAACCAGAAACTTGAAAGTGCACACCGGCAGAATCAGGAACAGCTTCTTCCCCACTGTAATCAGGCTTCAGAATGGTCCTTCAATAAGCTAAGGTGCTGCGTAATTCACTGCTACCCTATTGTGGACTTTGGACTTTGTCTCTGCAGCTGGTGCACTACAATGCTGTGAACAATATTAAGAATCTGTATCGTTCCTTTTGTTCTACCTATCGTACTTGACTTTGCCGATTGTATTTTTGTGCAACATTATTGAATTTGATGCGAAACAAAGCTTTTCACTGTACCTCGTGATAATTACAATCGTAAACCTAAAAGGACTATTTCTTCATTGTTATTGGGTCAGCATCTGAAGTCTGAAGAAGGGTCTCGCCCCGAAATGTCACCTATTCCTTTTCTTCAGAGATACCATCTGACCAGCTTATTGTGTCTCTCTTTGGTTTAACCCAGCATCTGCAGTTCCTTCCTACACAATCTTGTGTATAATCTTCATTGCTGCTATGCTCTGCTAAAGAAGAATAATAGGTCAATGATTCTTGAGTACTTGGAATTGCAAGTTGAAGACATCCAATAGCTTATTTGCAATGGATGGCAGGTAAAATACAAAATAAATATATCTTTGGTTATTTGTGGTCATACAACCCGAGATTAATTTTATTTATTTATGCATGTTAAATTAATAAACATTAACATTATGCAATTCTTAATTGGCACTTGTCTTGATGTAAATACTTTTATTTAGGGTTAGGAAGAATGTAAGATTCAATCAAAAGATAAACAATGTTGTATTGCCTTTCTGTAAAGAGAATTATTCAATCAGCAAGCATTTATTATTTGAGTATTGAATTTATTATTGGATCTTATAGAAACTTACAGGATTCTTAAGGGGTTGGACAGGCTAGATGCAGGAAGATTGTTCCCGATGTTGGGGAGGTCCAGGACAAGGGGTCACAGCTTAAGGATAAGGGGGAAATCCTTTAGGACCGAGATGAGAAGGAATTTTTTCACACAGAGAGTGGTGGGTCTCTGGAACTCTCTGCCACAGAGGGTAGTTGAGGCCAGTTCATTGGATATATTTAAGAGGGAGTTAGATGTGGCCCTTGTGGCTAAGGGGATTAGAGGGTATGGAGAGAAGGCAGGTACGGGATACTGAGTTGGATGATCAGCCATGATCATATTGAATGGCGGTGCAGGCTCGAAGGGCCGAATGGCCTATTCCTGCACCTGATTTCTATGTTTCTATGTTTCTATGTTTCTATGAGTACGTTCAATAGACAATAGGCAATATGTGCAGGAGTGGGCCATTCGGCCCTTTGAGCCAGCACCGCCATTCACTGTAATCATGGCTGATCATCCACAATCAGTACCCCTTTCCTGCCTTCTCCCCATATCACTTGACTCCGCTATCTTTAAGAGCTCTGTCTAACTCTCTCTTGAAAACATCCAGAGAATTGGCCTCCACTATCTTCTGAGGCAGAGAATTCCACAGATTCACAACTCGTGTAAGTCCATTTATTTTTTTCCAGCATGAATGCCTGAATGAAATAGTCAACTCCCTCTTCACAGGCCTTCATCCAATGTTTCTTCTGTTGAATAATCAGATGTGGACTTAGTGCAGGTTCAATTCAGAAGAAGTTTGTTACAGATGAAGTTTGTGTATATTGTGTTTGATCCATCACAAGATTACTTTCTGAATTATTACCCTGAAAAACTGCTTTAAGTGAAAGAAGTGCAATCTATAATAGTTTAGAGTGCTCATGCCTAGACCTGTGTAATATTCATGTGATGGTTCTTATTCGAACATAAAATGGTGTCAGGAATCATTAATATAATGATGAATGATAATATAATTATTTACGGAGAGGAAAGACGGGTGGCTAAAATGGAGGCATCTTGTTTATTCCACTCACTCCAGCTTCAGTACACAACAATCTGCGAATGTTTACAATCTGCAAAAAAGAAAAATTGCAAAAGGCATGATGAAGTTGCGAGGAGATGAAATCAGAAGTCTTTCAGAGAGCCATGGTGTAATAATGTTCCATCATGCTGTGAAGTTCGAAATTGTAATGAAACCAGTAATGTGACCAAAATAAATGTGGTGCTCCCCAATGGAATGGAGATCCAAGGGATAGTTTAGTTCCTCTGTCTCCAATATCATTTCTCAGTTCAATAGATTTGTCTTGGATGTTGACACACTCATGCTGAAAGTCATTCATTCTTTGCGATTAATGGCAAAAAAATAACAGTGAGTAGTGAGGTGCTGCAAAGTAATTCACAGAATGCTGCTGTGAAGTTGTGAGCCACGAGTCAGCATGTGTGCTATAATTACATTTATCTCTGCAGCGGTGTAAATTGTTGCTAATTAAAGATGCACCACAAGGTTTATCACATCAAATAAGGAAGAGAGATGAAAGAAATCATTCAGAAATAAATGAGAAATGAAACTATTCAGAAGTCAGCTATTAAGGAGATGTTCACAACATCTCACTGTATGATGTATAAGGGGCATGCTGCAACCTCCTTCTCAAAGGGAAATACCAACTTTTGTGAAAGATCAGCAGAAGGCCTTGGTAAGAGGACTGACCCCTGCTCCATCTCATGCATCGACGGTGCCATAGACTGCATGCACATTGCTACAACATCTCATGTCTATTCTGCATGCTGCGGGGTATCCATTCCCTCCGTATCCAGCTGGTTGTTGCAACTGGAAAAGCCGTCAGAGTGCATTTGAAGTGTCTAGCCTCAGTCATAGAGTCATAGAGTGGTACAGTGTGGAAACAGGCCCTTCAGCCTAACTCGCCCACACCGGCCAACAATGTCCCAGCTACCCTAGTCTCACTTGCCTGTACTTGGTCCATAACCCTGCAAACCTGTCCTATCCATGTACCTGTCTAACTGTCTATCTTAAACGATGGGAAAGATCCCAGCCAAGTCAAGTCAAAAGAGTTTTATTGTCATGTGTCCCAGATAGGATGATGAAATTCTTACTTGCTGCAGCACAACAGAATATGTAAACATGATACAGAGTGGGAGATAAAGTTCAGTGTGTCTAGAGACCGTAGACCATATATACACAATAAATAAACAGATGAAGTACTTCCCCTGGCAGCTTGTTCCATACACCCACCACCTTTTGTGTGAAAAAGTTACCCCTCGGATTCCTATTAAATCTTTTCCTCTTCACCTTGAACCTATGTCCTCTGGTCCTCGATTCCCCAACTCTGAGCAAACGACTGTGTGCATCTACCCGATCTATTCCTCTCATGATTTTGTACACCTCTATAAGATCTCCCCTCATCCTCCTGGGCTACATACAATACAATACAATACAATACAATTTATTTGTCACATTGCACATAAAGTGCAAGTGAAATTAATTTGTCAGCAGCATACAATAATAAAGAACACACAAATACACAATAAAAATGTAACATAAGCATCCACCACAGCATTCGTTACTGTGGTGGAAGGCACAAACAGTTGCCAGTCCTCCTCCACTGTCCCCCGTGGTTGGGGCGGACAAGTAAAGTACAGGGTCGGCTCTTCCCCACCGGAAACTGCGGCCTCTGGATGGTATAGGGCGCAGGCCGGCGGTTGAAGATTTAAAATTTCCACCGCTGCCAGAAGCACTTCAGACAGCGGGTCCGGCAGTCGAAGCTCCCCTCCGGGGGTGATGGTAAGTCCACGCCGGACCCACGGTGGAAGTCGGCCGCGGGCCAGCGCTGGTGGCTTCTTCTTCCCCTGGGTCCCCCACGAGGAATCCCGGGCTGCGGACATGGAATAGAGACCCAGCCTACTCAACCTCTCCCTATAACTCACACCCTCTAGTCCCGGCAACATCCCCAATGCTTTCAACTCAGCACTCTGCTGTGCCATCTGAATGTCAAACCTCGCGGGCCGACCCGCGGTCGACGAGAGCACGTGGGACCTCCAAGAAGGAGGGGAAGAACAATGGAGGACCCGGCGTGGAGGAACCTTCAAGAGTGGGCGGGGGAAACAAAGGACAATGGGGACCCTGTGTGGGGGAACCGCTGTGGAGGAGGAGGGGGGGGGGGGGGGGGGGGGGCGGAACAAAGTGACGCTTGCACACTCAATGTACACAAAGCTATTTGTGTACATAGAAACATAGAAACATAGAAAATAGGTGCAGGAGTAGGCCATTCGGCCCTTTGAGCCTGCACCGCCATTCAATGTGATCATGGCTGATCATCCAACTCAGTATCCCGTACCTGCCTTCTCTCCATACCCCCTGATCCCTTTAGCCACAAGTGCCACATCTAACGCCCTCTTAAATATAGCCAATGAACTGGCCTCAACTACCTTCTGTGGCAGAGAATTGAGTGTGCAAGCAAAGAATTGCACTGTGCTTTGTCACAAGTGACAATAAAGTGTTCTATTCCATTCCAAGCTGAATGAGATGTTCATACAATGAAAACTATCGTGCAAAAAAACATTTAATTACAGGTCATTCTAATTGGAGGAACAGCACCTCATATTTTGCTTGGGCAGCTTACAACCCAGCAGTATGAATATTAATTTGTCTAACTTCAAGTAACCCATGCTTTCACACTCTCCTCATCCCTCCTCTTTCCTAGTTCTCCGACTAATTTGACTGTCCTCCTGATTAAATTTCACTTAGTATGCCACGTTGTCACCTTCCCCTAGTGATAATCTATTATTGCAAGTGATGTAAAAATGGTCCATTCTACATTTTCCTTGTGCTTCATCCCCTTTGATCTCTCACTTTCACACCTTACCCTTCCATATCTCTCGATTCCCGCTCCTCCTGAAGAAGGGTCTCGACCCGAAACATTATCCATTCCTTCTCTCCAGACATGCTGCCTGTCCCGCTGGGTTACTCGAGCATTTTGTGTCTATCTTCGTTGTAAACCAGCATCTACAGTTTTTCCTGCACATTCTACTATAACGCAGGTTTCCACAACACAAATTGGAAATGGCACAATTAATGAATTAGGGAACACCAAATGTATCAACGGGTCTAATTGGTTATAGCGCAATTTCAATCATGAATTTGAGAACCTCTTAAAGATTACTTTGAAAAACAGAGAAAGAGAAAGAAACTGCTTTGGAAACCACAGTAATCAGATACCATCGTCTCTTAAGCCCCTGTCCCACTTAGGCGATTTTTTCGGTGACTACAGGCGACTAAGCTGTCGCCACATGGTCACGGGGTGACACCTGTATGGTCGTGAGTAGTCTCCTCAAATCCCCGCTGGATTTTAAAATCCTAGCGATATAGGGTAGCGTTTTTGCGCAAATTGAAATACAACGCAGTGGTCAAGGTGAGAGTTTTAGTAATAGTATAGATAACATCCCTAAATTATGGTAAAAATAACTAAATAATGTGGGTGAATGAGGCCGTGAAGCCCGTGCTTGACTGTCCTTAATGACCGTCCGATACCTGTTTAAATCTTTCCCAATACATGCAAAGTTCAAATGGTAATTTACCCACATCAGACAGTTACAGAAAAATGGTATTGAAATTTCTCAGTAACTGGATATGATTTTTAGGTGTAGCATTCCATACTTTTGAGTTGACAAAAGAGCAGACAAATCATCAAGAAGTGCTATTCTCCCGTGAATTTCATTCAAAGGAACGCGTCAATAATACTTGAAGGTCAAAACACAATTATATTTATTGAGGAATGCATATCGATGTATTGGTGACACATTGTATAATAGTGTTAATACAATGTTAACAGTGGCAGTTAGCAAACGCTGACAACGGCAGTTAACAAATCGCTTTCGTCTCAGAGGAATCAAATCTTAAACGACTCCAATCATTCTGCAGTACTCAGTAAACCTGAGAGTTTTTTTTTAATGTAAAATTCCAAGGTGGTTTTGCTGTAATCTGTTGTGTAATGGATGAGCGCCTTGCTATCGTTTATCATTACCAAAGGATGACATAAACCCTGTTAACGTCACGAGATTTCACTAACACAAAAATATCTCAAAAATGTATTTACATATGATTAGCCTATTTATCGCTATTTCTCTCTGAACCCCTAACGTCCTCTTGTGGAACCCTGGTGTTCCGGGGAACCCCAGTTGAGAAACACTGCTCTATCATGTTGTGGCATGTCTGTTTTCCAGGTCAGATTTAATTTCTTTAGGACTGCCAGCAGCAGGTGACCAGGCATCTTGCATTCAAAAGATGCAGGCTGCCTTGTAGTGATCTACTGTTAATGCATTTACCCAATTATTCCAGCACACCTAGAGCAGAAATTATTAATCTGAGCCAAAAGTGTGAATTTGTTGTGCAGCTGATTCTGTAATCAATGGGCAGGTTAATTGCATTTCATGACTCCAGCATCCATTTTCAGGGCTAATGATTTTCCACTCTCCCCTCGTCACCGCAAAGGTTTGAAGAAAATAATTTCAGCAACCAGCAGTCCTTCAAGTGGGCCATCCAGAAGTATGTAATATGAATCATTATTTAAATGAATAGCATCTTTGTCATTATTAAGTTGTACTGGCAGGTGTACAACACTGAAAACTGTGAAACATTGGGAAGGGTTCAGCCATAATTCTGGGACACAAATAGTGAACTCTGCTCCATAGCTTTTCATTCTTTTCCTGATCCTCTTTCTCTGGTTAAGAACTAATTGTTGGAAGGAACTGCAGATGCTGTTTTAAACCGGATAGACACAAAATGCTGGAGTAACAACGGGACAGGCAGCATCTCTGGAGAGAAGGAATGGGTGAAGTTTCGGGTCGAGACCCTTCTTCAGGTTGTTGTCAGGGGAGAGGGAGATACATAATAAGTGTAAGGTGTGAAAACAGGACAAAGGGGATGGAGATCAAGGGAAATGTAGAATAGATCGTTGTTAGCTGGGAGAAGGTAACAACAAAGCAAACAGAGATTAAATGTAAACGAGGCCAGTCAGACTGGCCGGTGACTGCGAAAGGGGAGGGATGGAGAGAGAGAGGGAAAGCAAGGGTTGCTTGAAGTTAGAGAAGTCAATGTTCATACAGCTGGACTGTGAGCTGCCCAAGTGAAATATAAAGGTTTCAATGGTCTTTTATTGTCATGTGTACCAATTAAGGTACAGTGATATGCAAATTACCATGCAGTCATACTAAAAAAGCAACAAGACACACAACTACATAAAAGTTAACATAAACATCCACCACAGAGGATTCCCCGCATTCCTCACTGTGATGGAAGGCAGTAAAGTCTGATCTCCTTCCCTCATTTCTCACCCATCCATTGGGGTGATCGAAGCTCCCGCAGCCGGTGGTCGAAGCCCCTGCATCGGGGCAATCGTAGCTCCAGCGTCGGGGTGGTCGAGCTCCCGCATCGGGGCGGTCGAAGCTCTGCGATATTTAAGTCCGCAGGCTCCCACAGTGGAGCTCTCAAAATCGGTCTCCAGCAAAGGCCGCCAACTCCTTGATGTTAGGCCGCAGTGCAGACAGAGATACGATACACGAAAAAATTGCATCTCCGTCGAGGTAAGAGATTAGGAAAAGTTTACCCCAACCCTCTCCCCCACCCCCCATCCCCCATTAAAACAAGCTAAAGACCACAAAAGACATACATTTAACACGTACTATAAAAATAATGAAGAAGAAAGGGACAGGCAGACTGTTGGCGAGGCAGCCATTGCTGGCGCCATCCGGTGGTAAAATATAAGGTGCTGTTCCTCCAATTTGCGCTGGGCCTCACTCTGACAATGGAAATGTAAGGTGTGAAAATGAGACAAAGGGTATGGAGATCAAGGAAAATGTAGAATAGATCATTGTTCGGAGAAGATAACATTAGCTACGACAAGGTAACGACAAAGCAAACTGAGATAAAATGTAAACGAGGACAGTCAGACTAGTCGGAGCCTGTCCATAATCTTCACTCTGAACCCTAAATCTAATCCTTCTACAAACACAAACCAAAAGGCAATCCATTTTCAAAACAAAATCTCCTCAATTAATGAGATATTCTAAGGATTTTGAATTATTTTGCATTAGTATCGGGGTGATTAATTTATTGATGTTTTGTTTATTATAAACTTCAGAAGGCCGTGAGAGATGAAGGACCTGTCGATCAGCTTTACATGGATAAGCTTTTCCCATTGAGGGTAGGGAAGATTCAAACAAGAGGGCATGACATGAGAATTAAGGGACAGAAGTTTAGGGATAACATGAGGGGGAACTTCTTTACCGAGTGGTGGCTGTGTGGAATGAGCTTCCAGCAGAAGTGGTGGAGGCAGGATCGATTTTAACATTGAAAAGTAAAGTGGATATGTATATGTGCGGGAAGGGAATGGAGGGGTATGGTCTGAGTGCAGGTAGATGGAACTAGGGGAAAATGAATGGTCGGCACGGACTGGAAGGGCCGAGAGGGCCTGTTTCCGTGCTGTAATTGTTATATGGTTATATGGTTATCAGTGGTGGCAATGGGGCCTCAAGGTCCAGGGTACAGTGGCAGAGAAAAATCATTGACCTTGTATGGGAGGTGAAGGTCAATGAAAACATCATAAAGTGTCATAGAGTTCTACAGCATGGAAACAGGCCCTTCGACCCAACTCATCCATTCTAACCAAGGTGCCCCATCTAAGCTAGTCCCATTTGTTGATTTCCCTCTAAACCTACCCATGTACGTGTCCAAGTGTATTTTGAATGCTGTTGCAGGACCTGCCTCAACTACCTCCTCTGGCAGCTTGATCCATATACCCACCACACTCTGAATGAAAACCCACTTCCCTCTGAATTACCCCACAGGTTCTTTGCCCTTCTCATTTTCTGCACCATTAGTCTAAAACACTGCTCTATTCCCTCCATGCCCACCTGTCAATGCGCAAAAATGTCAGATGAAGTTTTATAATTAAATGACGTGGAATCTTAATGCAAGTTTGATTTTAAAATTCAGTTCCTTCTCAACACCCTTAACTTTTCAAACCATCAGAAATCGATCACATCACCGCAAATGACTCAACGATGAAAGCATGCGATTGAACTCTCTGCAAATAGTTCTGCATGATAGACATTTCACTGTAAAGGTCAAGCAACTTATAAAATTTAATGACTGAAGTAAATGACTAATAACTAATGCAAGCCACAATTGGGCTTCACTTTGCTTACTTAACATGGCTATCGTTCTGCTGGCTACTGCAGTAGGCAGTATTCCCATGGTAACTTGTGAAGTATTTTATACAATTGCACAATTTGTTAGGCTGCATATCTAATGGTTAGTCGTGTAGGCATTATTCCCATAGCAATGTGCCAATTATTTATTGGATGATATCATTGTAAACCACAGCTTGCGCACTTGAGTCCCCACTGTGCTGCTCATTCTTTGCTGGTATTTCATCTGCTTTTTCATTTTATCCAAAAGTGGACTTTTTTCAGTTTTAGACTGTAGATTTTAGCGATACAGCATGGAAACAGGCCCATCGGCTCATCGGGTCCGCGCCGACCAGTGATCGCCCCATGCACTAACACTATCCTACACATTAGCAAGTATTTCATATTCTTACCAAAGACAATTAACCTATAAACCATCGCTTCTTTGAAGTGTGGGAGGAACCTGGAGCACCCACACGGTCACAAGAAGAATGTACAGACTTCATCGAGACAGCACCCGTAGTCAGGATTGAACTTGGGTCACTAGTACTGTACAGAAGCAACTCCACTGCTGTGCCACTCTGCCATTTCCTGAGGACTATCGCAACAGAACAACACCAGCTACCTAAGTTAGATCATCCTAATGCATTGGCTTTGTACTGATCAATATATAACATTGATGGACCTTTCATTATTTTCTATGACAATTAAAAACTCTTGAATCCATTGATGATAGTTACGTGCCTTTTGTTACATTTCAAACAAAAATGCAGCACAGTGGCGCAGTGGTAGAGTTGAGCCTTACAGCGCTAGACTCCCGGGTTCGATCATGACCTGATGATCAGGTGCTGTTGTTAATTCCGGATCTAAACTAACCTCCGAAGTGTGGTTCAGTCAAACACCAAATACGAGCATTGGAATTCCAACTCTATTTTATTGTATACGATACCACGGGGCCGATCCTCGTTAGTACTTACTCGAGCCCAATACAGCCTCGCGCAGGTAGAACAGACTCAAGACAATCAGCACAGCCCAATGCGCTCCCCACCCCTCCGAACTAAGGGCGTGATATTACTTGGGGGAAGCAACCCCTACAAACCAATTACCGATATAGGCTGCAAAATACATAGAATGACAACTCTTTGGCCCAATCATATAATTCAATTCAATTCAATTCAATCTTTAATTGTCATTGTGCAGTGTACAATACAGAGACAACGAAATGCAGTTGGTATCTCCGAAGGGCAAACTTACGAATAAACAAGTAATACATATACATTTACAGTGGTATCCGTGCAATTTGCTGGCGATTGGATAGTCCGGGGGGGGGGGGGGGGGGTATGGTGGGAGGAGGGGTGGAGACAGGCAGTCATTGAGGTGCAGCATTGAGAAGTGTGACAGCCGCAGGGAAGAAGCTGTTCTTGAGCCTGCTGGTCCGGCAGCGGAGTGACCTGTAGCGTCACCCGGATGGGGGGAAAGTAAACAGTCTATGGTTGGGGTGTGAGCTGTCCCTGGCGACGCTATGCGCCCTGCGCAGGCATCGTTTACTATGGACAGACTCAATGGAGGGGAGTGAGGAGCCTGTGATGCGTTGGGCGATCTTCACCACCCTCTGCAGAGCTTTCCGGTCGGCGACAGAGCAGTTACCATACCATACTGTGATACAGTTGGTAAGGATACTCTCGATGGTGCAGCGGTAGAAGTTCACCAGAATCTGGGGAGGCAGGTGGACCTTCTTAAGTCTCCTCAGTAAGAAGAGTCACTGGTGAGCCTTCTTGATCAGCGAGGATGTGTTGTGTGTCCGGGAGAGGTCATCGGAGATGTTGACCCCTTGGAAACTGAAGCTGGAGACACTTTCCACCTCCGTCTCGTTGATATGGATGGGATTGTGCGTGCAGCCCTCTCGATCTCCTGAAGTCCATAATGAGCTCCTTGGTCTTCTTGGAGTTGAGGGCCAGGTTATTGTTGGCACACCGTTGTTAGGAGCTGAACCTCCTCCCTGTAGGCCGACTCATCGTTGTCGCTGATGAGGCCAATCACCATCGTGTCATCTACATACTTGATGATGGTGTTGGTACCATGTACAGGTATGCAGTCGTAGGTGAAGAGGGAGTAGAGGAGGGGGCTCAGCACACAGCTCTGAGGTACGCCAGTGTTCAGGGTGAGGGTAGAAGAGGAGTGGTTATCCAACCTGACAGACTGTGGTCTGTTGGTTAGAAAGTCCAGTAACCAATTGCAGAGGGAGGGGTTGATGCCCAGGTCATCGAGTTTGGCGATCAATTTAGAGGGGATAATGGTGTTGAATGCTGAGCTGTCGCCGATGAACAGCATTCTCACATAAGTGTTTCTGTTGTCGAGGTGGGAGAGGGCGGAGTGGAGAGCCGTTGAGATGGCAACCTCCGTGCTAATAGTACATAACATAGCTTCAACACATAGCACTTTGGGAGAAACACTTCCATTAAGTTAAGAAACATTATCACTAGATAAAGAAACATCTTTGGTGAAGCCACTCTTCTGGACCAATCACAAGTACCAGCTGTAAGGTACTGCAACATATTTGAGACATAATGTTTCCCCACCCAATCCCAAACATGCCTTTAGCAACAGGGCATAGTTCCACCTGCAGAATCCCATACATATTGGTAACGTGCAGGCCACCCCAGACTTCAGACTCCCCGCAGCAATCTATGTCATATGGTTCTACAACTCCCTGCAAATGATGTCAAGCAGGTTTCACAGATCTTTTCACAGACATCTTCCATTTTCCCAAGCACCCAAACCCCTGCATATTCACACTGTCTGTGCGCAGTTTGTATGTTCTCCCTGTGACCTGTGTGGGGTTTTCTCCAGGATCCCCAGTTTCATCCCACACTCCAAAGATGTACAGGTTGGTAAGAATAGGAATACTTTATTGTCACATGTGACTAGGCACCAAAGGTCATAGAGTAGAGCAAGGTAGACAACTCGGGTAAATTTTAGCGCCATGTTGGTAAGCAGATTCACAAGTACAATCTACATCTACAAGTTCAGCTCACCGTCTGCTGTAAATTGCTGAAATCACCAAAGTAACCAACCCGACCTGTCTTTCTTCAGGGTACACAAAAGGCTGGAGAAACTCAGCGGTGCAGTAGCATCTAAGGAGCGAAGGAGATAGGCGACGTTTCGGGTCGAGACCCTTCTTCAGACTGGGTAGGGAGGAGGAGAACGTCTTCAAAGTAGGCATACCTTGAGGAGATATCGCAGTGGAGTAGACAAAGTGTTAAAGAAGGAACTGCAGATGCTGGAGAATCGAGGGTACACAAAAGGCTGGAGAAACTCAGCGGGTGCAGCAGCATCTAAGGAGCGAAGGAGATAGGCGACGTTTCGGGTCGAGACCCTTCTTCAGACTGTTTTTCTTCAGGTTCCCCAAGAACAAAGAAAGGTGAGAAAATATTATTACTTTCTGTCGATATTATTTTGTCGTGGAAATATTCTTTCCTGTTCTCCCATCAACGGTCGTGGAGAAATAAGGTTTGTCGGTACATTAGAAAGTTATGGAAACCTCTTCTTTACCACTCCGGCAAAGGTATTAGGGCATTTGGTGATAAAAATAGGCAAATACATTTTGGGGGCTTTTTTTAATCTCAAGTTCTTGTGCGAACACCAAGGATGGTGAAGATAGTTGCCCCCCCCCCAAGTCCAGGAAACCTGGTTATGCTGACGACAATAATTTAAAATAATATAATGTATGCATAACTTAATAAAACATTGTTTTAATAGATCTAGACTTACCACAATAATAAAGTTATCAATTTTTACACTGCTGTACATTTTTGGTTTTGTTCTTGTTGCAAGGCACGCATGCTAGTATCTTCGGTCCAAAAGAGGATAGAAAGAAAATACTAAAAAAGTAATTGTAAGAAGATTTTAATAAGCTCTTCTACATTTAAGGTGGATTGACATATTGGAGGAAAAATGCATCTTCAACGTACAGGTCTCTCCCCACCCCTGAAAACAATAGCACTTGATATATCATACATTCTGCAGCTATGATATAATCACATTTGTTCTTATATGTTAATCCTATATGATATTTTCTGTAATTTCAGATGTCGACAGTGGGTCACAAGAACTCCTACACCGAACTCCAGTGTACTTGTCAAACAACTGGTTAGCTGATAAGCAAAACACTGCAACCCTGTATATCTCGCACAAAAAATTATGTAAATCTTACCATGAATGACAGAAATAAAATGTGTTATCCTTGTTCAATTTTGAATTATTTAGGGGGTTGGTGCAAAATACTGCTAACCCCCAAATGTGTCATTATTAGATATTCACATTTGAAAAATCCATAAATCACAAAAAAAAAAGCAAAAAGGTGCCTATGTTATCTGACCAACTTATCGGTTGGATTTAAATATTAAATTTCTACAGGTTGTAAGGTAATGGGTAAAAATCATGTTAATGCATGTAACTCATTTGTCACATAGTGAGTTTTAGCACTATATTGCACCAAACCCCTCAATTATATGTTAGATCAAAACTAAACTATGGTAGCAATGTACATTATTCATGTCTAAAGGTAAAACGTCTGTATCAGTGTAGTATGTATGCACTACATTTCATTTTGGAGTCACGTGAGTGACTTCGTGAAGACCCCGCCAGCACGCATGCGTGACATATCGTCGCTTGCAGTTGCAGTCGACAGCTGAGGGGGGGGGAGCGCGCTCCTCCACCAGCGCTTCAAAAAAGACCGCTCAGGTAGGTGGAACTAACCTTGAGTTGGTTGGTTCCTGTGGATAGAGTTTTGTGTTCGCAGGGACGATTGACTCCCTCACAACACACCAGCTGCAGGATCGGGTATTGACCGAGGCAATGAATAAATACAAGGCCCCGAACAACAGTGTTTCGCTGAACGTACCGACAGTTAACACGCCCATCTGGGGCAACATCAGTCCAGGGATCAGGGCTCAGGAGCTTAAACTTCAAAAAATCCTGAAACTGTTGACGTCAGGAATCACTGCCTTTGCCAGGTTGACGGCACTGAGATGACGGAGGAGCAGGAAGATGCTCTTGCACTACTGTGTAATACACAGTATGAGATTAACTCCTTCCGGAAAACCTCCATCAAACCAACCCTCAACCCCAAGTTTGCGGGATTGTGCAAGGCATCTGCGATGCCGCCACCGAGACAGCTGTTCGGTGAGGGCCTGCCCAAACAGGTTAAGGACCTGGACGAGGAGGCGATTAAACCACCTTCCTCCAGCAGGCCGGCATCTCGCAGACAAAATCCATACGTAAGTCCTCGGGGGCTACCTGAAAGAACATCAAGGACCTACACGCCGGCCGCACCCCAACAACAAAAGCCTTTTTTAGGGCAGGGCCAACAGCGACCGGCGTGGAAGATGCGCCAACCCCACACCCCAGCAACACAACAGAGTGGCAAAACCCAGAACATCAGGCCCCGCCGGTAACCATGGAGGTAAGGGGGTCTGGTTCTCATGCGAGTGCTGCATGTTTAACCTCACAAGTTGGTGGGAGATTACATTTATTCTGGGATGCATGGAGCTCTATAACTTTAGACTCATTTATATTACAAAGTATTCAGGGGTATGAAATTGAATTCATAGATGAACAACTTCCCCCGCCTCAACATGTACCAAACTGAAAATTTGCACTTTCCCATATGGAGAAAGCAGAAGGACATGAGGAAATGTTGAAGCTACATGCCAAGGGGGTGATAGAGAAAACGATACACGAACCTCTTGAGTTCGTATCCAACATCTTTACCAAAACCAAAAAAGATGGTGGATGTCGGATTATTATTGACTTAACCCATTTGAATGCTTTTGTAACATATACCCATTTTAAAATGGACACGTTCGAAACAGCTAATTCACTGATTTCCAAGGGGTGCTTCATGGCATGCATCGATTTAAAAGATGCATACTATTCAGTATCCATACGGAAACATCACTGAAAGTTCTTGAAGTTTGTCTGGATGGATCAACTATGGCAATATAGAGCCCTACCCAATGGGCTTACAACAGCCCCTAGGTTATTTACTAAAATTTTGAAACCAGTAATGGCATTCCTGAGAAAACAAAACCATATTGTCTTGGCATATTTAGATGACATCTTTAGTGTGGGAAAGACTATGGAATCGACAAATTTAGCAGTAGCAGCTACTAAAACATTGTTTCAAAAATTAGGGTTTGTCATCCATCCAGACAAATCTAAGTTCTACCCTTCACAGGTCATGAACTACCTGGGATTTACAATTAACACCAATCAGATGATTGTTACCATCCCCGATAACAAGGCAATGGATGTTATTGAAGCATGTAACAACCTTGCTTGCGCCAGGAAACCAACAACCAGACATGCTGCTAAAGTAATTGGGAAACTAATAGCTACATTTTCAGCTGCGCGATTTGGCCCTCTACACTATCAAAATTTGCAAAGAACAAAAATTTCAGCATTAAAAACTAATGCTGGACATTTTTATAGGCCTATGCAGCTGCCAATCAAGGCAAAAGTTGAGTTACAATGGTGGATTGATAATATTCGTGACTCATTCAATCCCATTATTGTACCGAATCCTTCAGTCGTGGTACAAACCGACGCAAGCGCCCAAGGCTGGGGAACTACTGACACCACTTCCAGTAGTGGCGGTAGATGGGATTTACACAAATCTACCCTTCTATTATCACAAGTGATAAACTACGTGGAAATGCTAGGAGCATTTCACGGGCTGCAAGCTTATTGCATGAATTTACATCATACGCATGTCCGTCTTCAAATTGGGCGGGGCGCTACTCTGTGAGCGACTCGCGGCGCGCTGCTCCCGTATGTTTCCATGTTTTATGAGTTGTTTAGTGTTTTTCTAAGAGTCATTAAGTGCGGTATTTAACGATAGCAAGTATGATTACCACTGTCAAGTATTTAGCGAGTTTGTGTGTTCTGACCGCCTTTTTGGAGCCAGTATTTGCGATATGTATTACACCGGCAAATCCCATGACACGCCATGGAGGGAGGCTCACCTACTCACGGGACACTTTGCAGGATCTGCGGCCTGCTTCCGGCCTACAAGTGACACCTTCTACCCTGAATGGGATTCCTCAGCTACAGAGGAATCATTACATCAAACGCATTCGTAGGAAAAGGGGAGCCAGAGGAGGAATACGGAACAGAATGAGGAGACGAGGTAGGAGGCTGCCACTACCTGCAATAACTCTCTCCAATGTGCGGTCACTACGCAACAAAATAACTGAACTTTCCGCACTCATTAAATTTGACTCAGACTACCGTCAAATAAGTCTCAAATAAGACATGGTTGTCAGAAGAAATAACCAATGTCGATATTGATGAATTTAAGATCATCCGTTTTGATAGAAACACTAGGATGACGCGGAAGTCGATTGGGGGCGGGCTCTGCATGGCTGTCAACACAAAGTGGGCTGTCAACTTCACTATCAGAGAGACTGAATGCAGCAAACACCACAAAACCATGACGGTGTCGTTCAGGCCTCACTACCTTCCCCGTGAATTCACACAGATCACAGTTATCCTAGCGCATGTCCCTGGAACTGATAACGCATTTGCTGCGGAGCGCATTGCTGACTGTTTCAACAGAGCTGTCAATCAGAGCAGCGATCAGCCTGTCTTCCTGCTTGGGGATTTTAACAGATGCGATGTCACCACATTGCTTCCAAACTTGGAGCAGTATGTTACCACACCTACCAGACTTGACAGAACGCTGGATATGTGTTTCGGTAACATACCGGGAGCCTATGTCTCAAAGCCCCGCCCACCACTTGGTCGCTCCGACCACAATGTCATTCTGCTGCTTCCAAAATACAGACAAAAATTAAAAACAGAAGATATACAAACAAAAACTATTCAAGTCTGGAACGGTGACTCTGTCGATGCATTAAGGGGCTGCATGGAGATCACTGACTGGGAAATATTTTTCCAAAGCTGTGAGGGAGACCTAAATCTGCTGACAGACTCTATCTCCTCCTATTTGTCATTCTGTGTGGACGCTGTTATACCAACAAAACAGGTCAAGCTGTACCCCAATAACAAGCCTTGGGTTACCAAGGACCTGAAGCAGTGTCTTAACAACAAAAAAGTGGCATTCCTTCAGGGAGACAAACACAGAGTAAAACAGTATAATAGTGAGTTGAGAAGGAAGACCAGGCAGGCCAAACACCACTACAAAAACAAAGTGGAGCAAAAATTCATCACTGGCAATGCAAGGGAGGCATGGCAGGGACTTAACACCATGATGGGCAGAGCCCAGAAACCGGCCCTGATCCAATGCTCTGACCCCGCCACATTTGCTGAGCAACTCAACATCTATTACAGCAGGTTTGACAGGCCACACCCCCAGAATGACTGGACCCTCACCAGCAGTCCATCAATCACAGTGGATAAAAGGAAGGTTACATCTATACTGGGCCGCATCAACCCTCACAAAGCTTCTGGCCCAGACAGGCTCAGGGGCAAGGTGCTGAGGGAATGCTCAGTTCAGCTGGGTGATGTCATCACTCAGCTATTCCAACATCTCCTTGACCCCAGCTGTGTCCCACGGATGTGGAAGGAGTCTACACTTATACCATTGCCGAAGAAATCTAACGCCAGGGAGATGAAGGACTTCAGACCGGTAGCACTCACATCCATTCTTTCCAAGTGTATGGAGAGGGTGGTAACTGACCACCTCACTGCTATGGTGGTGGACAGGCTTGACCCACTCCAGTTCGCCTATAAGGCAAGGCGTGGCGTGGAGGATGCCTGTTTGACTCTCCTGGACACAGTTAGCAGACAGCTGGACTCCCCACACCCCCACACACGGATTTTATTTATGGATTTTTCTTCCGCTTTTAACACAGTCAACACAGTCACCCTCTGCAACTGCCTTCTGGATCTACAAGTCAACCCATCACTTATCCTGTGGATAAAAGACTTCCTGCAGGACCGGCCACAGCATGTGGTGGTAAATGGTTTTAAATCCAAGAACATGATTTTAAACACTGGTGTCCCCCAGGGTTGTGTTTTCTCACCGATTTTATTTTCCATCTACACGAACAATGTAACAAACAATAACAGTGACATTCCCCTTTTTAAGTATGCAGACGATATGGCCCTGGTGGCCCACATCAAGGATCACACTTCTCTGGCTGCCTACTATCAGCAGGTCAACATCTTGATGCTGTGGATCAAAGAGAGCTCTCTGGAGCTTAACATCTCCAAGACCAAGGAGCTGTGTTGTGGGGGAAGGCGAACATCTTCCCCCCAACCTCTCTTTGAACCTCTGAGGCTGAATGGGCAGACAGTCGAGCAGGTAGAGGTCTTTAGATACCTGGGCACAGAGATTGACACCCGCCTGTCCTTCTCCCAGCACACAGACTCTGTGTACAAGAAGGCACAGCAACGCCTGTTCCTGCTGAGGAAACTCAGGAGCTTTGATGTCAGACAGGACATTTTAACAGCTGTATATAAATCACTTATAGAATCTGTACTCACCTTTAACATCACATCCTGGTTCACCCTAACCTCTGTCAAAGACAAAGCAAAGCTTTCCCGGATCATCAATCAAGCAAGCAAAATAACTGGCAAAACTCAAATTCAATTGTCAGTACTTCACACCCAGGCAGTTCAAAGGAAAGCCAACCTCATTACACAGGACCCCACCCACCACCTGCATAAGTCCTTCCAACTTCTGCCATCAGGCCGCCGATATAAAGTCCCCCTATCCAAGAAAAACATCCACAAAAACTCGTTCATACCCATTGCCATAAATAGTTTAAATAATACATGATCAATGGACAAATTAACCCTGACGCACTGTCACTTTACACGTATCCACAACTTTCAACTTGTATCTTGTCTATTTTTACAGTTTCTAATCTTTATACTTGTTTTTAAGACCTATACACACTGAGTGTGCCCGCAGAAGGCTGTGTTGTATGATGACTGTTGTATATTGTCTTGTTGTATGTTGAGCCACGTCAAAGAAGATTTTCTGTTACGACAGACAATAAAGTTTTCTGAACTGAACTGAATCTGAACTGAATAGATAACACCACTGTGGTGGCATATTGGTGGTATCAAGTCAATATCTTGTGATGAATTGGCAAACTCAATCTGGCTCTGGTGTATAGAAAGAAATATTTGGATATCAGCTATCTACCTTCCTGGTAAGCTCAATGCAGTGGCGGACACCAGGTCACGTGTATTCAATGTTAACATCGAGTGGATGTTAAATCCCCAAATATTTGCTAAAATTATAGCCAAATTTGGAACACCAGATATCGACCTTTTTGCATCCAGATTGAACCATCAGATACCAACACATGTATCTTGGGAACCAGATCCTGGGGCAGTAGTGATGGACGCTTTCTCGCTGCACTGGGGGAAATGGTTTTTCTATGCATTTCCTCCATTCTTCCTCATCAGTCGGGTATTGCAGAAAATATATTTCAGATTCTGCAACAGGCATCTTAATAATACCCGACTGACCTACACAACCATGGTATCCTGTGGTCCTTGAGATGATTATAGAACTATGGGCACATATTAATAAATGCCCGGATTTGGTAACTAACCCCACAACAGGGGAAAATCATCCGTGCCATGGTCATCTGAACCTGTTGGCTTATAGGTTCTGAAGAGGCCACTCCTGCAATGTGGATTAACATCTAGGACCATGGACACCATTGCAGCATCGTGCAGAGCATCCACAAACATTACCTCACCCAAATCAGGAAATGGGAGGCCTACTGCAGCCGGATTAACATCACATATAAATCTGCCACGATTCCCCATGTGCTGGAATTCCTCGCGGGGCTACATCATGATGAGGGCCCTAGCTACAGAGCCATCAACAGTGCCAGAAGCACACTGTCATCCTACCTTTGTATAGGAGTAGGGTCTCACCAGCTCGTCTCCAAATTGATGAGGGGTATCTTCAATTCGATGATTGGACTACCGCTGGATAAACTCACCCTGAAGATGGTGATGTTAATGGCGCTAACCTCGGCACAACAGGTTCAGACCCTACAAAAGATCAAATTGGATAACATGGTCTCAACCCCTTAGAGAGTAACTTTCTTCATAGATGTGTTACTCAAGCAGCACGGACCTGGGTCTGCAGGGCTGCAATTAATATTTCCGGCATACCCCGATGATGTGAGGCTCTGCATAGACACCTACATACGTCACTATATCAAAGTGATGCATACCGTCAGGAAAATGGAGAAAGGTCTACTGATCAGCCATAAGAAACGTCATCACAGGGTGACGGTGCAGACTATCTCCAGGTGGCTCAGGGTGGTACTGGATGCAGCAGGTATTAATACCAATATCTTTAAATCTCATTCTACCAGGGCTGCATCCACATCAGCGGCGAGGACCATGGGGGTTCCCATGGACCATATCCTCGCAACAGCGGGCTGGGCCAGCGAAGCAACGTTCCAGCGATTTTATAATAAACCTGTGGCCGATCCCGTAACGTTTGCGGAGACAGTTTTAAGTACTGGTCCCCAAGAAACGTTTATCCCCGAGTGAGGGTTTTTTGATTAGTATTAATAAATACTATATTATCTTTCAGCTTGTTCAAGTCTGAAATACTCCTTCCATCAGAATTGCGGCAGTGTGTGAGCATGTTCGTGATCCAGGGCATGAAATCACAGAGCTTTGAAATCTTCACGAAGTCACTCACGTGACTCTGAAATGAAATAGTAAGATTAAATGAGAACTTACCAGTTTGAATTTTGATCTTTATTTTATGAGGAGTTGCGATGAGGGATTTCGTGTCCTCCGCTCCCAACCCTCTACTATAAGGTCAACTGGTAAATAGAGTCTCTTCAATCTTACTATATTTAGTCATTGTTGTTTAATCTGTTATTCCACACCGCTACTTTGAAGAATGTCGCGCATGCGTGCTGGCGGGGTCTTCACGAAATCCCTCATCGCAACTCCTCATAAAATAAAGATCTAACCTCAAACTGGTAAGTTCTCGTTTAATCTTACTATTTTATTGCACTACTATAGAATGAAAAGAATGAAAAAATATCTTGACATGTGTTCATGGATATTTTATTCACAAGATTGATTTCATACAGAGAGAGAGAGAGAGAGAGAGAGAGAGAGAGAGAGAGAGAGAGAGAGAGAGAGAGAGAGAGAGGTCGTGTTTTCTTCTCAGCTCTGCAGTTGAGAAGGATTGGAGCAGCCTTTCCAGGATTTTGCCGTTGGAGAGGGCACAGACCCAGGGGGGCTTCATAGTTCAACTTATTGTTGGGCTGTTGAAGCTTTTCTCTGGTCTGGGGAGCCTCCATCTGTGTGAAGATTCCTGAGTTTCTCCACATTGTCGAGGGTGCGGTTGGCGTTGGCGGATTGCCAAGAGTGCCTGTGATCTCCGTGGGCTGAAGTTGTGCGGTGTCTTTGTCGTTTTTGGCTCCGCTTCTCTGCCCTAAAGTCATTTTGTCAGTGCGGCTGCCTGGCTTAATGTGAAGAAGGTACTTTTGCGTCCAGCGCGACTGGGATCGAGTTTCCCGTAAGCTGCTCTTGGCTGTGGACGAACCTGGGGACTTTCCTGCTTCAGCTGGAGGTTTCTGTTTTCTGCTGCCTGTCTTTGACTGTGACTGTCTCTGGGACTTAACTTGGAGCTGTGCTGCTGAGGGGCTTGGAGCTGGTTTGTGCCTCTGTGAGGATGGCGATGGAAGGGGCGCGGCCGAAGGTCCGGACCTACGCAGCGACGGCATCAGTGGCGGGTGCGAGGCCATCTGAGCTTGAGCCTCATGTTGACTTGGATGGGGACAGTTTTGGTATTTCTGTTCAAACTGGGCCTATGATGTCTAGGGGGGTAATTTCGAAGGCCATGAATGAACTTCTTGGGAGGGGGGCTATTGTCTCTTCTGAGCTCGAAAGGGGAAAGGTGGAGATGATACTTAAGACCCGGGAGTGTGTGGCCCGAGCGTTGGAGGAGGGGATCTCAGTGGGGGGGGTCCACGTACAGGTGGATCCGTGGGTATCCAGGGTGAGACCGGTTCTCCTGCGGAGCTGCCCCACTTATTTTTCGGATGCAGTGCTTATTCCACACCTGTCCAAGTTCGGGGAGGTGCGGTCTAAATGTTTTCGTCTCTTGCATCCCGGGGGGGACCCGGAGGAAAAAGGGGTCTTCAGTTTCAAGAGGAGGGTGTTCATGAAGGTGGGTGAGGGGGATGGTGCCGAGGGGAGTTTTGAGGTGGTGCATAAGGGTGTACCCAGAACCGTGCGTTGGAGTTGGGGAAAGGCACGGTGTCATGCGTGCGGCGAATTTGGACATCTCCGTAGGGAGTGTCTTTTTCGCGGGGGCACTGCTAGAGGTTCTAGTGCAGTGGCCCAGGAAAGCGCTGCTGGCCCATCTGGGGTGGCTGGTCAAACCTCAGCGGCGCGGGGTGGTACTGCTGACCCGGCTGAGGTTGCCAGTTCTGCCTTGGTGACCCGGGGCGGCAGTGCTAAGCCTTCTGGGTCCAGAGGTTCCGCTTTGGGGACCCTGGGCAGTGAGAGCCCAAGCCCCCCACGTCCCCTACGTCTTGCGCCTGTGGCGGTGGATGGAGGTGGGGCGCAGGAGGAGGGGAGTGTTGAGGGGGGGTTTTGGGAGAAGCAGGGGAAGCATAATAAGAAGAAGGAGAGGGATAGGGCTGCCCGAGCGAAGAAAGTGCAATCGGGTGAGTTTAGCTCCAGTGTGGTGCAGACTGCACCTGCTGGGGCTCAGGGGGGAGTTGTGGTGGCTCGGAAGGGGGGAAAGAAGTCTAAACGTGTGGGTGGCAAAGTGGTTGGGGGTAATGTGGAGGCGGATGACCCTTCCCTTATGGAGGTTACCGCACCTCCGCATGCGAGTGGGACTAAAAGGAGGCATTTGCCTGGTGAAGAGGAGGAAGGGCGTGGGTCCAGAGCGAAGGGGATGTCTTTCTCCGGGCTTTCCACCACTGAGGTGGCTGAAAGTGGTCTTGACCCGGTGTCTTCTGGGTCGGTGGTTGGGCCTTCTCTTCATGGATCTACAGCGGGTGTCACCGGACTGGGTGCTGAAGTTGATTCCGGTGGAGTTGTGTCCACTGGGCGGGAGTCTGTCCCTTCATCTCAGGGGCCCTCTGAGGGAGTTATCTCGGCGGATGCTGTGGTTAGCTCCCTTGGGTGTGTACCCTCTGGGTCGGATGAGGTCCCCTCGTTTCAGAGGCCTACTGAGGGTGCTAGCACGGTAGGTGACGTGGTTGGCTCCTCTGGTAGTGTGCCCTCTGTGACGGGGGATGTGCAGAGTCAGGATGAGGGGGGAGTTTCGGGGGTGTTGTCGTTCAAGTCTGTGCTCCATATCAGTGCCAGTGGAGGTGCTGGGGGGCGGGATGCCTCACCGGATGAGTTGTCTGGGGTGAGGTTAATGGCAGGTGGTGATTCTCTGGGTGATGCCTGTGGAGAGGGCACTCTGGATGATGTGGAGGTCAGGGCTGTTATGGGACGTGATCCTCTTTCAGACTCCGAGGGTGCCAGTGTTCCACAGGCCCCGGGGATGCCTCTTGTTGTTGCTTCCCCAGGCCCGGAGGAGGAGGGTGATGGTAGCGGGCAGGAGCCCAGCCATTCAGAGGGCTGCGAGTCTCAGGTAGGGGTGTTGGGACCCACCCCCAGCATTGATCCGGGTGGTCGTGTCATGGCTGTGGAGGAGGATAGCGATGCGGCCAGTGGGGGGGGCTCAGAGAGTGTTGTGTCAGACAGTTCTGGTCTTTCTGAGGTTGTTGATTCAGGTGCGAGCGGGTTGGCTGAGAGCCCAGACTCCAAGGCCGTGTCTGAGGCGAAGCTTATTGTTGAGGTGCGAGAGTTCTTAAAAATAAGTCGTGCTCCCAAAACATTATGGTGGGCCATTACAAGGAGATGGGAGGATTGGCTAGATGTGCGGGAGAGTCTCGAGGCTATCCTTAGTAACAAGGATAGTGGTCTTTCTGACTCGGATTTGGGGCAGTTTTGGGGTTTGTTGAAGGTCCTCAGAAAAGGACCTCCTGTGACTACAGGGAGTGTGAGGGTCACAATCTAATGTGTCTACACATTCACAGTAGCTACATTAAATTTAAATGGGAGTAGAGCGAGTTTTCGAAGATTTCAGCTCTTATCAGCCCTAAGGGAGGGGAGATTTGCAGTTTGTTATCTGCAAGAGACACATACCGTTGCTAGTGATGAACCTACCTGGCAACTGGAGTGGGAAGGGAGGGTTTATATGAGCCATCTCAGCTCAAATTCGAGTGGGGTGGCTTTTCTGTTGGCCCCAAATTTTCTGCCAAGCATTTTAAAAGTGCAGGAAGTGGTGCCAGGACGTTTGCTCCATCTGGCCGTGAGCCTGGATGGCATGCCGTTGCATTTCATTAACGTGTATGCCCCTAGCTCCGGCACGATGCAGGCCGGCCTGCTTCGGGAGGTGAATGCTCTGTTGGGCACTATTGATAGGGGAGAGTGTGTCTTCCTTGGTGGGGACTTTAATTGCACACTTGAGGTGCGGGACCGTTCTGGTACTCAGTGTGCGCCTGCTGTAGCGAAGAAGCTGAGAGGCTTGATTGACTCCTTTGAGTTGGTTGATGTTTGGAGGGACCTTCACCCTGATTCCACTGCTTTTTCGCGGAGGTCTGAGGGCGGTGGTTCCCGCATTGATCGGTTTTATATTTCCCGAGCGTTTGTTTCCCGTGTCTCAGCGGCCTCAATGCGGCTGGTGCCGTGCTCGGACCATTGTCTGGTGCGTGTGGATTTCAATCCAGCGTGCGCTCGGGCTGGGTCCGCGTACTGGCACTTTAACAACAGGCTGCTGGAGGATCGGTGTTTCCGGGAGTCATTCACTCGGTTTTGGGTGAAGTGGAGAGAGAGGCAGAGGTGCTTCTCTTCCCTTAGGCAGTGGTGGGATGTGGGTAAAGCTCACATCCGTCTCTTTTGTAAGGAATATACATGGGGGTCGACTGGGAGGCGGGACTCAGCGGTCGAGAAGCTGGAGAGGGAGATACAGGACGCTGAGTCTCGCCTGGGTCAGTTTGGTGAAGACTCCAGCGAATGGGGAGAGTTTCAGAGGAAGAAGGAGGTTTTGAGGAGTCTGCTGCTTGAGCGATCTCGAGGCGCTTATGTGAGGTCTCGGGTCCAGATGCTGCACGAGCTGGACCGAGCGTCGCCTTTCTTTTTCTCTTTGGAGAAGGGGCGGGGAGCTCGAAAACAGCTCGTGGAGTTGCTTGCAGATGACGGCTCCTCTGTCACTGATCCAGAGAGGATTAATGCCTTGGTTAGGTCCTTTTATGGGACCCTGTTCTCTGCGGAAGGATTCAGTGTGGAGGCTCAGCAAGATCTGTGGGAGGGTCTACCGGCCGTAGATAGGGGGGAGGCTGATCTTCTTGATGGCCCCTTATCTTTGGAGGAGTTGACTTGTGCCTTGCATCAGCTCAGGAGGGGTAAGTCCCCCGGGCTGGATGGGTTGACGGTGGAGTGTGTTAGAGCATTCTGGGACGTCCTAGGGGGTGACTATATGTTGATTTTGGGGGAGAGCCTGGCGACTGGAGTGATGCCTCTCTCGTGGCGTAGGACGGTTGTTGTCTTGCTGCCTAAGAAGGGCGAACTCCGTTTGTTGAAGAACTGGCGTCCAGTCTCTCTCCTTTGCACAGAATATAAAATTTTTGCACGGGCAATGGCAAATCGCCTGGGCTCCGTGCTGCATCAAGTGATTCATCCTGATCAATCTTATACAGTCCCTGGCCGGTCCATCCAGGATAACATCCACCTGGTTAGGGACCTGATTCATTTAGTCCAGGGTACTGGTGAGTCAGCTGCTTTTCTGTCTCTTGATCAGGAGAAGGCTTTTGATAGGGTAGAGCATGAATACCTATTTGGGACGTTGCAAGCGTTTGGGTTTGGACCACACTTCGTGGCCCGGGTCCGGCTTTTGTACGCTGCGGCGGAGTGTCTTGTAAAGGTTAATGGCGCGGTGCTATCTCCTTTTCATTTTGGGAGGGGGGTCCGCCAGGGGTGCCCTATGTCGGGCCAGTTGTATTCGGTCTGTGTGGAGCCGTTCCTGTGTCTTCTTCGGAGGAGGTTGACAGGCCTGGCCCTACCTGGCCCGCGGGTTGAGGTGATTCTATCGGCGTATGCCGATGACGTACTTCTTATGTTCACTGATCCTGGTGACCTGCGGAGGATGCGTGACTGCCAGGAGATATTCTCGGCTGCATCTTCTGCTAGGATTAACTGGAGTAAGTGCTCTGGACTTTTGGTGGGTCAGTGGCGGGTAGACTCCCTGCCGGAGGAGATGGCATTGTATGCGTGGAGTACCACGCACCTCCTCTATCTGGGGGTGTACCTGAGTCCCACTGAGGATGTTTGGCCGGCAAACTGGCAAGAGTTGGAGACGAAGGTGGTTGCTCGGCTGGGGCGCTGGTCAGGCCTGCTTGGAGTTCTCTCCTTTCGGGGGAGGGTGCTGGTCATAAACCAGCTGGTGGCCTCTATGTTATGGTACCGGCTGGCTACTCTTGTCCCGCCCTCTATATTTGTAACTGCTATACAGAAGAAGCTGGTGGATTTCTTTTGGGGAAATAGGAAGCATTGGATTTCCGCGGCGGTCCTGAGTCTTCCGTTAGAGGAGGGCGGCCAGTCCTTGGTGTGCGTGCGCACCCAGGTGGCGGCTCTCCGTCTCAGGACTCTGCGGAGATACATGTATGTAGAGAACCCTCCCAGATGGCACGCTCTGGCCACGTATTTTTTTCGTCAGGGTCGTTGCCTAAGGGGGGTCTCGCGGCTCCCGGTGGCGGGTGTCAGTCGACCCGCTCTAAGGGGCTTGCCTGTTTTCTATAGGGATGTGTTAAGAGTGAGGAATTTGGTGGTGTTCAGCCAGAGTGTTGTTCCACGAGGAGAGGGGGATGTTGTGGCTGCGGGTGTGGCTGGTCCTCATCCTGTCATGGTGGTTGTCGAGGAGAGGCGCGAGCCTAGAGTGGTTCAGATAGAGCTTACCCCTGCTCCGTCAGATCTGCTCATCGGGCCTAGGCTTCGGGATATTTCTCGGCCTCCGGCTCCGCATAATCTGAGCTGCCTTTCTGAGATGACCAGCATGCCATTTTGTGATGCAAGGAGACGCGCACTGTACAGGATGCTCCTGCACATTCTGAACCACCGTGCCTTCGTCTCCCGTCCTGACTCACCATGGAGGACGGTGTTACCATCCGAAGGCGGCGGGGGGCCCCAGTGGGGGTCCTTCTATAAGGGAGTTGTACCCCTTTATATTGGGGACCTGGGGTGGAGAGTGCTGCATGGAGCGGTGGTTTGTAATAAACTTTTGAGTCGGTTCACGGGCTCGTCTGCCGCATGTATTTTCTGCGGAGAGGAGGAGACCGTATTCCATGTGTATATGGAGTGTGTGAGGTTACTGCCCCTGTACCAATATCTGAAGGGGCTGTTCCTCAAGTTCTGGCTGCATTTTAGCCCCACAATCCTGGTGTTTGGACACAAGGCGGGGAGTGGGGAGAGCCGAGTGTGGGGGGGGGACTTACCTGTCGGTTTGCTCCTTGGCCTGGCCAAGATGGCCATTCGTGGGTCCAGGCAGCGGGCGGTCGACGGTCTGGCGAGAGTCGGCTGCCTGCCCCTCTTTCGGGCCTACGTCCGTGCACGTGTGTCCCTGGAGAGGGAACACGCGGTGTTCACGGGGACTCTGGAGGCCTTCCGTCAGCGCTGGTCGCCGCGTGGGGTTGAGGCGATTATAAATGAATGTACTGCTGTACTACAATGATCTGTTCATTATAGTGTGATTTTTGATTGTGTTTTGATGTGTTGTATTTTATGATTTGTGTTGAATAAAGTTTTTGAAATGAAAAAAAAAAAAAAAAAAAAAAGAGAGAGAGAGAGGTCGTGTTTTCTTCTCAGCTCTGCAGTTGAGAAGGATTGGAGCAGCCTTTCCAGGATTTTGCCGTTGGAGAGGGCACAGACCCAGGGGGGCTTCATAGTTCAACTTATTGTTGGGCTGTTGAAGCTTTTCTCTGGTCTGGGGAGCCTCCATCTGTGTGAAGATTCCTGAGTTTCTCCACATTGTCGAGGGTGCGGTTGGCGTTGGCGGATTGCCAAGAGTGCCTGTGATCTCAGTGGGTTGAAGTTGTGCGGTGTCTTTGTCGTTTTTGGCACCGCTTCTCTGCCCTAAAGTCATTTTGCTCAGTGCGGCTGCCTGGCTTAATGTGAAGAAGGTACTTTTGCGTCCAGCGCGACTGGGATCGAGTTTCCCGTAAGCTGCTCTTGGCTGTGGACGAACCTGGGGACTTTCCTGCTTCAGCTGGAGGTTTCTGTTTTCTGCTGCCTGTCTTTGACTGTGACTGTCTCTGGGACTTAACTTGGAGCTGTGCTGCTGAGGGGCTTGGAGCTGGTTTGTGCCTCTGTGAGGATGGCGATGGAAGGGGCGCGGCCGAAGGTCCGGACCTACGCAGCGACGGCATCAGTGGCGGGTGCGAGGCCATCTGAGCTTGAGCCTCATGTTGACTTGGATGGGGACAGTTTTGGTATTTCTGTTCAAACTGGGCCTATGATGTCGAGGGGGGTAATTACGAAGGCCATGAATGAACTTCTTGGGAGGGGGGCTATTGTCTCTTCTGAGCTCAAACGGGGAAAGGTGGAGATGATACTTAAGACCCGGGAGTGTGTGGCCCGAGCGTTGGAGGAGGGGATCTCAGTGGGGGGGGTCCACGTACAGGTGGATCCGTGGGTATCCAGGGTGAGACCGGTTCTCCTGCGGAGCTGCCCCACTTATTTTTCGGATGCAGTGCTTATTCCACACCTGTCCAAGTTCGGGGAGGTGCGGTCTAAATGTTTTCGTCTCTTGCATCCCGGGGGGGACCCGGAGGAAAAAGGGGTCTTCAGTTTCAAGAGGAGGGTGTTCATGAAGGTGGGTGAGGGGGATGGTGCCGAGGGGAGTTTTGAGGTGGTGCATAAGGGTGTACCCAGAACCGTGCGTTGGAGTTGGGGCAAGGCACGGTGTCATGCGTGCGGCGAATTTGGACATCTCCGTAGGGAGTGTCTTTTTCGCGGGGGCACTGCTAGAGGTTCTAGTGCAGTGGCCCAGGAAAGCACTGCTGGCCCATCTGGGGTGGCTTGTCAAACCTCAGCGGCGCGGGGTGGTACTGCTGACCCGGCTGAGGTTGCCAGTTCTGCCTTGGTGACCCGGGGCGGCAGTGCTAAGCCTTCTGGGTCCAGAGGTTCCGCTTTGGGGACCCTGGGCAGTGAGAGCCCAAGCCCCCCACGTCCCCTACGTCTTGCGCCTGTGGCGGTGGATGGAGGTGGGGCGCAGGAGGAGGGGAGTGTTGAGGGGGGGGTTTTGGGAGAAGCAGGGGAAGCACAATAAGAAGAAGGAGAGGGATAGGGCCGCCCGAGCGAAGAAAGTGCAATCGGGTGAGTTTAGCTCCAGTGTGGTGCAGACTGCACCTGCTGGGGCCCAGGGGGGAGTTGTGGTGGCTCGGAAGGGGGTAAAGAAGCCTAAACGTGTGGGTGGCAAAGTGGTTGGGGGTAATGTGGAGGCGGATGACCCTTCCCTTATGGAGGTTACCGCACCTCCGCATGCGAGTGGGACTAAAAGGAGGCATCTGCCTGGTGAAGAGGAGGAAGGGCGTGGGTCCAGAGCGAAGGGGATGTCTTTCTCCGGGCTTTCCACCACTGAGGTGGCTGAAAGTGGTCTTGACCCGGTGTCTTCTGGGTCGGTGGTTGGGCCTTCTCTTCATGGATCTACAGCGGGTGTCACCGGACTGGGTGCTGAAGTTGATTCCGGTGGAGGTAGGTCCACTGGGCGGGAGTCTGTCCCTTCACCTCAGGGGCCCTCTGAGGGAGTTATCTCGGCGGGTGCTGTGGTTAGCTCCCTTGGGGGTGTACCCTCTGGGTCGGATGAGGTCCCCTCGTTTCAGAGGCCTACTGAGGGTGCTAGCACGTTAGGTGACGTGGTTGGCTCCTCTGGTAGTGTGCCCTCTGTGACGGGGGATGCGCAGAGTCAGGCTGAGGGGGGAGTTTCGGGGGTGTTGTCGTTCAAGTCTGTGCTCCATATCAGTGCCAGTGGAGGTGCTGGGGGGCGGGATGCCTCACCGGATGAGTTGTCTGGGGTGAGGTTAATGGCAGGTGGTGATTCTCTGGGTGATGCCTGTGGAGAGGGCACTCTGGATGATGTGGAGGTCAGGGCTGTTATGGGACGTGATCCTCTTTCAGACTCCGAGGGTGCCAGTGTTCCACAGGCCCTGGGGATGCCTCTTGTTGTTGCTTCCCCAGGCCCAGAGGAGGAGGGTGATGGTAGCGTGCAGGAGCCCAGCCATTCAGAGGGCTGCGAGTCTCAGGCAGGGGTGTTGGGACCCACCCCCAGCATTGATCCGGGTGGTCGTGTCATGGCTGTGGAGGAGGACAGCGATGCGGCCAGTGGGGGGGGCACAGAGAGTGATTTGTCAGACAGTTCTGGTCTTTCTGAGGTTGTTGATTCAGGTGCGAGCGGGTTGGCTGCGAGCCCAGACTCCAAGGCCGTGTCTGAGGCGAAGCTTATTGTTGAGGTGCGAGAGTTCTTAAAAATAAGCCGTGCTCCCAAAACATTATGGTTTGCCGCTACAAGGCGGTGGGAGGATTGGCTAGATGTGCAGGCGAGTCTCGAGGCTATCCTTAGTAACAAGGATAGTGGTCTTTCTGACTCGGATTTGGGGCAGTTTTGGGGTTTGTTGAAGGTCCTCAGAAAAGGACCTCCTGTGACTACAGGGAGTGTGAGGGTCACAATCTAATGTGTCTACACATTCACAGTAGCTACATTAAATTTAAATGGGAGTAGAGCGAGTTTTCGAAGATTTCAGCTCTTATCAGCCCTAAGGGAGGGGAGATTTGCAGTTTGTTATCTGCAAGAGACACATACCGTTGCTAGTGATGAACCTACCTGGCAACTGGAGTGGGAAGGGAGGGTTTATATGAGCCATCTCAGCTCAAATTCGAGTGGGGTGGCTTTTCTGTTGGCCCCAAATTTTCTGCCAAGCATTTTAAAAGTGCAGGAAGTGGTGCCAGGACGTTTGCTCCATCTGGCCGTGAGCCTGGATGGCATGCCGTTGCATTTCATTAACGTGTATGCCCCTAGCTCCGGCACGATGCAGGCCGGCCTGCTTCGGGAGGTGAATGCTCTGTTGGGCACTATTGATAGGGGAGAGTGTGTCTTCCTTGGTGGGGACTTTAATTGCACACTTGAGGTGCGGGACCGTTCTGGTACTCAGTGTGCGCCTGCTGTAGCGAAGAAGCTGAGAGGCTTGATTGACTCCTTTGAGTTGGTTGATGTTTGGAGGGACCTTCACCCTGATTCCACTGCTTTTTCGCGGAGGTCTGAGGGCGGTGGTTCCCGCATTGATCGGTTTTATATTTCCCGAGCGTTTGTTTCCCGTGTCTCAGCGGCCTCAATGCGGCTGGTGCCGTGCTCGGACCATTGTCTGGTGCGTGTGGATTTCAATCCAGCGTGCGCTCGGGCTGGGTCCGCGTACTGGCACTTTAACAACAGGCTGCTGGAGGATCGGTGTTTCCGGGAGTCATTCACTCGGTTTTGGGTGAAGTGGAGAGAGAGGCAGAGGTGCTTCTCTTCCCTTAGGCAGTGGTGGGATGTGGGTAAAGCTCACATCCGTCTCTTTTGTAAGGAATATACATGGGGGTCGACTGGGAGGCGGGACTCAGCGGTCGAGAAGCTGGAGAGGGAGATACAGGACGCTGAGTCTCGCCTGGGTCAGTTTGGTGAAGACTCCAGCGAATGGGGAGAGTTTCAGAGGAAGAAGGAGGTTTTGAGGAGTCTGCTGCTTGAGCGATCTCGAGGCGCTTATGTGAGGTCTCGGGTCCAGATGCTGCACGAGCTGGACCGAGCGTCGCCTTTCTTTTTCTCTTTGGAGAAGGGGCGGGGAGCTCGAAAACAGCTCGTGGAGTTGCTTGCAGATGACGGCTCCTCTGTCACTGATCCAGAGAGGATTAATGCCTTGGTTAGGTCCTTTTATGGGACCCTGTTCTCTGCGGAAGGATTCAGTGTGGAGGCTCAGCAAGATCTGTGGGAGGGTCTACCGACCGTAGATAGGGGGGAGGCTGATCTTCTTGATGGCCCCTTATCTTTGGAGGAGTTGACTCGCGCCTTGCATCAGCTCAGGAGGGGTAAGTCCCCCGGGCTGGATGGGTTGACGGTGGAGTTTGTTAGAGCATTCTGGGACGTCCTAGGGGGTGACTATATGTTGGTTTTGGGGGAGAGCCTGGCGACTGGAGTGATGCCTCTCTCGTGGCGTAGGACGGTTGTTGTCTTGCTGCCTAAGAAGGGCGAACTCCGTTTGTTGAAGAACTGGCGTCCAGTCTCTCTCCTTTGCACAGAATATAAAATTTTTGCACGGGCAATGGCAAATCGCCTGGGCTCCGTGCTGCATCAAGTGATTCATCCTGATCAATCTTATACAGTCCCTGGCCGGTCCATCCAGGATAACATCCACCTGGTTAGGGACCTGATTCATTTAGTCCAGGGTACTGGTGAGTCAGCTGCTTTTCTGTCTCTTGATCAGGAGAAGGCTTTTGATAGGGTAGAGCATGAATACCTATTTGGGACGTTGCAAGCGCTTGGGTTTGGACCACACTTCGTGGCCCGGGTCCGGCTTTTGTACGCTGCTGCGGAGTGTCTTGTAAAGGTTAATGGCGCGGTGCTATCTCCTTTTCATTTTGGGAGGGGGGTCCGCCAGGGGTGCCCTATGTCGGGCCAGTTGTATTCGGTCTGTGTGGAGCCGTTCCTGTGTCTTCTTCGGAGGAGGTTGACAGGCCTGGCCCTACCTGGCCCGCGGGTTGAGGTGATTCTATCGGCGTATGCCGATGACGTACTTCTTATGTTCACTGATCCTGGTGACCTGCGGAGGATGCGTGACTGCCAGGAGATATTCTCGGCTGCATCTTCTGCTAGGATTAACTGGAGTAAGTGCTCTGGACTTTTGGTGGGTCAGTGGCGGGTAGACTCCCTGCCGGAGGAGATGGCATTGTATGCGTGGAGTACCACGCACCTCCTCTATCTGGGGGTGTACCTGAGTCCCACTGAGGATGTTTGGCCGGCAAACTGGCAAGAGTTGGAGACGAAGGTGGTTGCTCGGCTGGGGCGCTGGTCAGGCCTGCTTGGAGTTCTCTCCTTTCGGGGGAGGGTGCTGGTCATAAACCAGCTGGTGGCCTCTATGTTATGGTACCGGCTGGCTACTCTTGTCCCGCCCTCTATATTTGTAACTGCTATACAGAAGAAGCTGGTGGATTTCTTTTGGGGAAATAGGAAGCATTGGATTTCCGCGGCGGTCCTGAGTCTTCCGTTAGAGGAGGGCGGCCAGTCCTTGGTGTGCGTGCGCACCCAGGTGGCGGCTCTCCGTCTCAGGACTCTGCGGAGATACATGTATGTAGAGAACCCTCCCAGATGGCACGCTCTGGCCACGTATTTTTTTCGTCAGGGTCGTTGCCTAAGGGGGGTCTCGCGGCTCCCGGTGGCGGGTGTCAGTCGACCCGCTCTAAGGGGCTTGCCTGTTTTCTATAGGGATGTGTTAAGAGTGAGGAATTTGGTGGTGTTCAGCCAGAGTGTTGTTCCACGAGGAGAGGGGGATGTTGTGGCTGCGGGTGTGGCTGGTCCTCATCCTGTCATGGTGGTTGTCGAGGAGAGGCGCGAGCCTAGAGTGGTTCAGATAGAGCTTACCCCTGCTCCGTCAGATCTGCTCATCGGGCCTAGGCTTCGGGATATTTCTCGGCCTCCGGCTCCGCATAATCTGAGCTGCCTTTCTGAGATGACCAGCATGCCATTTTGTGATGCAAGGAGACGCGCACTGTACAGGATGCTCCTGCACATTCTGAACCACCGTGCCTTCGTCTCCCGTCCTGACTCACCATGGAGGACGGTGTTACCATCCGAAGGCGGCGGGGGGCCCCAGTGGGGGTCCTTCTATAAGGGAGTTGTACCCCTTTATATTGGGGACCTGGGGTGGAGAGTGCTGCATGGAGCGGTGGTTTGTAATAAACTTTTGAGTCGGTTCACGGGCTCGTCTGCCGCATGTATTTTCTGCGGAGAGGAGGAAACCGTATTCCATGTGTATAGGGAGTGTGTGAGGTTACTGCCCCTGTACCAATATCTGAAGGGGCTGTTCCTCAAGTTCTGGCTGCATTTTAGCCCCACAATCCTGGTGTTTGGACACAAGGCGGGGAGTGGGGAGAGCCGAGTGTGGGGGGGGGACTTACCTGTCGGTTTGCTCCTTGGCCTGGCCAAGATGGCCATTCGTGGGTCCAGGCAGCGGGCGGTCGACGGTCAGGCGAGAGTCGGCTGCCTGCCCCTCTTTCGGGCCTACGTCCGTGCACGTGT
This sequence comes from Raja brachyura, assembly GCA_963514005.1. The sequence continues at coordinate 6,513,534 of OY740800.1, read as the reverse complement.
GTCCCTGGAGAGGGAACACGCGGTGTTCACGGGGACTCTGGAGGCCTTCCGTCAGCGCTGGTCGCCGCGTGGGGTTGAGGCGATTATAAATGAATGTACTGCTGTACTACAATGATCTGTTCATTATAGTGTGATTTTTGATTGTGTTTTGATGTGTTGTATTTTATGATTTGTGTTGAATAAAGTTTTTGAAATGAAAAAAAAAAAAAAAAAAAGAGAGAGAGAGGTTGTGCTTTCTTCTCAGCTCTGCAGTTGGGAAGGTTTGAAGCAGCCTTTCAAGGATTTTGCCATTGGAGAAGGAACAGAGTCAGAGGGGCTTCATAGTTTAACTTATCGTTAGACTGTTGAAACTTTCCTTTGGTCTAGGAATCCTCTACCAGTGTGAAAATTCCTGAGTTTTCTCTACATTGTCGAGGGTGCGGTTGTCGTTGGCGGACTGCCATGAGTGCCTGGAGATCAAGGGTACGAAGATTTTGGTGTCTTTGTCGTTTATAGCACCGTTTCTCTGCCCTAAAGTCATTTTGCATAGTGCGGCTGCCTGGCTTAATGTGAAGAAGGTACTTTTGCTTCTGGCTAGACTGGGATAGAGCTTCCCAAAAGCTGCTCTCGGCTGTGGATGAACTTGGGGACTTTCATGCTTCAGCTGGAGGTTTCTGCTTTATGCTGCCTGTCTTTGACTGTGACTGTCTCTGGGACTTAACTTGGAGCTGAGCTGCTGGGGTGCCTGGAGCTGGTTTGTGCCTCTGTCAGGATGGCGATGGCTGGGGCGTGGCCGAATGTCCGGAGCTACGCAGCGGTGATATCAACTGCGGCTACGTGGCCATCTGAGTTTGAGCCTCATGTTCACTTGTATTGGGATGGTTTCGGTATCTCGGTTCAAACTGGGCCCCTGTGGTCCAGGGGAGCAATTACGAAGGCCATGAATGAACTTCTTGAGAGGGGAGCTATTGTCTCTTCCAAGCTCGAAAGAGGAAAGGTTGAGATGATGCTAAAGACCCGGGAGTGTGTGGCCCGAGCGTTGGAGAAGGGGATCTCAGTGGGGGGGGGGGACTCTTCCCTGCCAACTCAGCCGGTGAGGCATCACGCCCCCCAGCACCTCCACTGGCACTGATATGGAGCACAGACTGGAACAACAATGCCCCCGAACCTCCCCCCTCGGGTTGACTCTGCTCATCCCCCATCTCAGGAAACATGCTACCAGGGGAGCCAACCCCATCAACTAACATGCCAGCACCCTCAGTAGGCCTCTGAAACGAGGGGACCTCCTCCGACCCAGAGGGCACACACCCAGGGGAGCTAACCTCAACACCGGATGAGATAACTCCCTCGGAGGGCCCCTGAGATGAAGGGACATCCACCCGCCCCGAGGCCACAACTCGGAGGCCCAACATCCGACCCAGAAGACACCAGTTCATGACCAGCAACCACATTAGTGGTGGAAGGTCTGGAGAAAGACATCCCCCTAGCTACGCACTTGCTCTTCCTCGCCAGGCACATGCCTCCTTTTTGTCCCGCTAGCATGCGGCGGTACGGTGACCTCCATACCGGAAGGGTCTTCCTCCTCCACTCAACCCCCAGGCACTTTACCACCCACACGTTTTACTTTCCCTGCCCCCGTCTGAACCACCTCAGCTCCTTGCTGGGTCACGGCAGGTGCAATCTGGACTTCACTGGAGCTGACAGGCGCCCCTTGGGTGGTCTCAGAACTCGGCAGGTGCACACCCGCTTTCATTTAACTCGCTTGTGTGGGATTTTTTTTCTTCCTCCCTTTCTTCTTCTGCTGCTCCTACTTCTCTCCCCCCCCCTCCCCCCCCCCCCCCCCCCCCCCCCCATCTCTCCATCCTCTCCCTGCGCCTCGCCTTCAGCCACCACCTCAGGTTCAGGACCACCCCGCACCACTGAGGTTTGATGAACCACCCCGGATGGGCCAGCAGTGCATTCCTGGGCCACTGCGCTAGAACTTCTAGCAGCGACCCCGCGAATAAGACACTCCCTACGGAGATGTCCAAACTCACCGCACGCATGACACCGTGCCTTTCCCCAACTCCAACGCACGGTTCTAGGGAGACCCCTACACTCCACCTCGAAGCTCCCCTCAGCGCCATCCCACTCACCAACCTTCATGAACACCCTCCTCTTGAAACTGAAGATCCCTTTTTCCTCCTGCTTGCAGATGACGGCTCCTCTGTCACAGATCCAGAGAGGATCAATGCCTTGGTCAGGTCCTTTTATGGGTCCCTGTTCTCTGCAGATGGATTCAGCGTGGAGGCTCAGCAAGATCTGTGGGAGGGTCTACCGACTGTAGATAGGGAGGTGGCTGATCTTCTTGATGGCCCTTTATCTTTGGAGGAGTTGACTCGTGCCCTGCACCAGCTCAGGAGGGGCAAGTCCCCCAGGCTGGATGGGTTGACGGTAGAGTTTGTTAGAGCTTTCTGGGATATCCTCGGGGGTGACTACATGTTGGTTCTGGGAGAGAGCCTGGCGACCTGGGAGATGCCCGTCTCGTGGCGTAGGGCAGTTGACGTCTTGCTGCCCAAGAAGGGTGAACTCCGCTTGTTGAAGAACTGGCGTCCAGTCTCTCTCCTATGTACAGAGTATAAAGTTTTTGCACGGGCAATGGCAAATCGCCTGGGCTCCGTGCTGCATCAACTGATTCATCCTGACCAATCTTATACAGTCCCTGGCTGGTCCATTCAGGATAACATCCACCTGGTTAGGGACCTGATTCATCCATCCCTAGGTACTGGTGAGTCAGCTGCTTTTCTTGATCAGGAGAAGGCTTTTGATAGGGTAGAGCATGAATACCTCTTCGGGACGTTGCAACCATTTGGGTTTGGACCGCATTTCGTGGCCCGGGTCCGGCTTTTGTACGCTGCTGTGGAGTGCCTTGTGAAGGTTAATGGTGCGTTGTTGGCTCCCTTTCATTTTGGGAGGGGGGTCCGTCAGGGGTGCCCTATGTCGGGTCAGTTGTATTCGGTCTGTGTGGAGCCGTTCCTGTGTCTTCTTCGGAGGAGGTTGACAGGCCTGGCCCTACCTGGCCCGCGGGTTGAGGTGGTTCTTTCGGCATATGCCGATGATGTACTTCTTATGTTCACTGATCCTGGTGACCTGCGGAGGATGCGTGACTGCCAGGAGATTTTCTCGGCTGCATCTTCTGCTAGGATTAACTGGAGCAAGTGCTCTGGACTTTTAGTGGGTCAGTGGCAGGTAAACTCTCTGCCGGACGAGATGGCATTGTATGCGTGGAGCACCACGCACCTCCTCTATCTGGGGGTGTACCTGGGTATCAGTCGACCCGCGTGCCTGCCTTCTACCGGTATGTGCTAAGAGTGAGGAATTTGGCTGTTTTCATCCAGCGTGTTGCTCCACGAGGGGAAGGGGATGTCGTGGCTGCGGGAGTGGCCAGTCCTCACCCTGTCATGGCGGGTGTCGAGGAGAGGCGCGCACCTAGAGTGGTTCTGACTCAGCTTTCACCCGCTCCGTCAGATCTGCTCATTGGGCCTAGGCTCCGGGATATTTCTCGGGCACCAGCTCCCACACAATCTGAGCTGCCTTTCTGAGATGACCAGCATGCCATTTTGTGATGTGAAGAGACGCACACTGTACAGGATGCTCCTGCACATTCTGCACCTCCTTGCCTTCGTCTCCCGTCCCGACACACCATGGCGGACAGTGTTACTACCCGAAGGCGGGGGAGGTCCCCAGTGTGGGTCCTTCTACAAGGGAGTTGTTCCCCTTTACATTGGGGACCTGGGGTGGAGGGTGTTCCACGGAGCGGTGGCATGTAATAAACTTTTGAGCCAGTTCACGGGCTCGTCCGCCGCATGTATTTTCTGCGGAGAGGAGGAGACCATGTTCCATGTGTATATGGAATGTGAGAGGTGCCCTTGTACCAATATCTGCAGGGGTTGTTCCTCAAGTTCTGGCTGGATTTTAGTTCCACAATCCTGGTGTTCGGACACAAGGCATGGAGTGGGGAGAGCCAAGTGTGGGGTGGGACTTACCTGTCAGTTTGCTCCTGGGCCTGGCCAAGATGACCATTCGCGGGTCCAGGCAGTGGGCGGTCGATGGTCAGGCAAGAGTCGGCTGCCAGCCCCTCTTTCTGGCCTACGTCCGTGCACGTGTGTCCCTGGAGAGGGAACACGCGGTGTCCACGGGGACTCTGGAGGCCTTCTGTGGGCGTTGGTCACCACGTGGGGTTGAGAGTATTGTAAACAATGAATGTACTGTTGTACTATAATGACCTTTTTTTGATATAGTGTAATTTTGATTATGTTTTGATGTGTTGTATCATATGATCGTGTTGAATAAAGTTTTTGAAAAGAAAAAAAGGAAAAAAAAGTTTTGAAAGAAAAACATTGCTAAACAAATAATTAGAGGAAATCACAAGAAAGAAACTAGAGAAATATGTATGTGTGTGTTTGTGTATATATATATATTATATATAATCGCCTTTATGAAGGGGGGGGAGGAGGGGAGACACTTTTAAGAAGCTAGACTAAATAAGCCAGAGATGCACAGTTGCGAAGTTTAGCGGGCAGTTAACATTACCGGTCGGTTTTCCTTGGTTCTGAAAACTCATGCTTACGTTTTTTTTCCCGAATGAGCCAGCAAAGGAGATTTCCTATGGCTACTTACAATGACATGGTGATCCCACTACCACTGCACTACAACTTCAAAAGTATCGATTTTCTCCATGGCAAGCAATTTTTCGTTGTGGAAAATGTTTCAACAATATTTTGCGCGACTAGACTTCCGGTGGCGCCATGTTCTGAGAGAGAACAGCGCCAAATCAGCTCCGCAAAAAATCTGAAAAAAATCGGGGGTTAAAGGAGGCTACTAACGGTACTTACCGCAGGAGAGCGATTCCAAACGGCTCCGGTGCGATTGCAAGCATCGTGACGTCATCAGGCGCGCGACTTCGGTAAGAAATTCAAAATGAATCCCTCCTCCCCCCCCCCCCGCGACAAAAAAAGGTCTAAGAAGGGAAGCAGGCCTCAAAGGCTCGGGCTCGAGTTTGGCTGCGTCCCAGGAAGAGATTTCACAAAGAAAAAGTGAAATGGAAGAACTTAAAAATTCTCTGCTTGGTGAAATGAAGAAACTGATGAAAGAAATGAAAGATTTGAAGAAGGAATATAAAGATGAAATAAAACTGTTAAGAACGGATATCAAGGAGACTCAGGAGAGAATTAAAGAAGAACTAAAAAAAGAAGCTACAGAAACGGTAAAGATTATGATGAGTGAGTGGAAAATAAAGGCGGATGCTGAGTTTCAAAACCGGATGGCTGAGGTAAATGACAAGATTGCTGAGACGGAACAAATGCTGGATGCAAAGATTGATCCTATCTCAATTTTACTTGACCAGCACAATGATGCAATTAAAGAATTGACTAACTTTGCTGTAACAAGTGCCAAGGAAAATGAGATGTTAAAAAAGGAGAATAAACGTCTCTCAGAGATACTACATAAAATAAATGAGAAATGTATTGATCTGGAGGGACGACAAAGACGTAAGAATTTACGTATCGTAGGAGTGACCGAGGGGCGGGAAGGAAATCAAGACCCGCAAAAATTTGCTGCAAAACTCCTAAAGGACATTCTGGATTTGGATCAAGAACCCCTGTTGGGCCGTGCTCACAGGGCTCTAAGACGGGTCCCTGGGAGAGGTGCACCGCCAAGACAAATAATTGTAAAGGTGGCCCACGATCATGATTTTGAAGAAATGATGAAGATAATAATAAGAAAGAGGAACTTGAAATACGAAGGAGATAATATCAGCATCTTCAGAGATTACCCGGCGGAAGTAGCTAAGAGAAGATCCTTATTTACAGAAACAAGAGGTATTCTTCGGAATATGAAGGATAAAAAGGATCTCAGATATGGTCTGTTGTACCCAGCAACACTTAGAGTGACCTATGACAACAAGGAATACCGCTTTGTTACGCATACCAAAGCACTGGAATTCGCTCGAAACATACAGAAGAAGGCAGAAGAGGAAGCAGAAGAAGAAACAAGCGAGGAAGGAGAAGAAGGAGAAGAAGAATGAACTTTTAACATCGACCTGCGGTTATGAATTATTCATCAGGAAAGAGGGGCAATAATGGACATGTCGTTATAGTTTGGTATTAATTAGTAAAATTCAATTGTCCCCCTAATATAGTATTACTTATTATAATATTAATTATAATAGAAAGTAATAACTGGCAATTAGTAATTAGTAATAGGAATAATAGAAATAATTACTAAGTACTTAAAGTTAGTACCCCACCCCAATAGACACAGCATTATAGACAGGAGCTGGAATAATTAACATATTTAAAAAAAAACAGAAGTCATTAGATTAATAGCCACGCTAGTGTGGCTGCCACTAATACACACTACACAATATATCAGTGTAGTTCCTTTTTTTTCTGAGCACCCTGTTAACACCCTTTTTTCTCTTTTAAATTACATTCTGTATTTTTTCTTATATATTAAATATTTGATTTTATGTTATATGTTATATGAATGTAGTTATAAGCGATATTGTATAATTACTTTAAGAAGATATGTATATGGATTACTGTGGATAGAAATTCTCATCGGGTTGACGTTTGGGTATACCGCTAGGCTGGAGGGGTCGAGAAGGCTACTCCAAAAAAAAAACACCCTAACAGTAAAATGCAAGACATGAATGTGAAGACTGTGGGGGGTGGAATTACCTTCTGTAGTTGGAATGTTAAGGGAATTAACGAACCAATTAAAAGGGGAAAGGTGCTAGCATTGTTGAACAGATTGAAATCAGACGTGATCTTCCTCCAAGAGACGCACCTTAAAAAAGATGCCCAATATAGATTAACAGCAAAATGGATTTCTAAGGTATATCACTCTTCATTTATACACAAATCTCGAGGAGTCGCAATAATTATTCGGAAAGGTATACCCTTTAAACAAACTTCCATAATAGAGGATAAAGAAGGTAGATATGTAATAATTACAGGGGAATTATATTCACAGAAAGTAATTTTGGTGAATATATACGCCCCTAATTTTGATAATCCATTATTTTTTAAGAAAATATTTAATAATATTCCTATTTCCACTCAATATAATTTAATTATTGGGGGTGATTTTAACTGCACCTTAGATAGCTACCTAGACAGGTCTTCTACAAAAAGGAAAGCTACCACTAATTCAAGTAAACTTATAAATTCTTTTATAAGTACATCGAATGTTAAAGATATTTGGAGGCTAGATAATCCATCCGGACGAGAATACTCGTTTTTTTCGCCTGTATATGGAACCTACTCCAGGATAGATTATTTTTTAGTAGATTCAAAATTACTACCTTTTACATATGATGCAAAATATCATAATATTATTATTTCAGATCATGCTCCACTAACATTCAAGATAAAACTAAAAGATATACTTAATAAAATGACTACTTGGAGATTTAATCCCCAGATATTAAAGGATAAAGACTGTTGTAAATACGTAATGGAACAGATTAAATTATTTTTTGAAACTAATGACAAACCTGAGGTTTCATCAGCATTACTTTGGGACACATTTAAAGCGTATATGCGTGGTGCAATAATATCAGCACAGGCTCATTTTAATAAAGAAAATAGAAAGCTGGAACAAAAGTTAGAAAATGAGATAAAACAACTAGACAGTGAAAACATAAAACACCCTTCTAAAGAGCTAAGTAATAAAATTGCAATAGCTAAATATAGACTTAATAAAATATATTCTAATCAAGTCATTAAACTATTTCAACAAACCAAGCAAGTGTACTTTGAGTTTGGAGACAAACCACAAAAACTGTTAGCACGACAGCTTAGAAAATCAGAAGATGAAAAATTGATACATAGAATTAGATCTACGGATGGAAATATATTGACGATACCAAAAGATATTAATGACAGATTTTTACAATACTATCAAAATCTTTATTCATCTAAGGTAACAGGCCAAACAGTTGGTATGGATACATTTCTGCAAGAGTGTCAAATTAATAATCTAGATCAGGAAGGTAGACATTTGTTAAACGCTGAAATAACAGTAAAAGATATTGAAGAAGCAATTAGTTTGTTAAAGAATGGAAAAGCAGCAGGCCCTGATGGCCTGAGTGCTGAATTTTATAAAAAATTTCAAGACTTGATTTCCCCAAGACTACATACAGTATATAGATACGCATATGAACAAGGCAAATTACCAGACTCTTTAAACGAATCCACAATTACACTCATACCTAAGGTAGATAAGGATTTGGAAGATCCAGGATCATATAGAGCGATCGCACTTCTGAATACAGATCAAAAAATATTAACTAAAGTTTTATCTCAGAGATTAAGTTTAGTGATTTCTAAATTAATACATCATGATCAAACAGGTTTTATTCCAAAACGCTATTCATCCCATAATCTTAGACGCCTGTTTAATATTATATATTCAAAAAAAGTACGGGATGGGGATCTAGCAGTTATATCGCTAGATGCGGAAAAAGCATTCGATCAGGTGGAATGGTTATATTTATTTAATATAATGGAAAAGTATCAATTGGGGGATAGATTCTGTAAATGGATAAGAATTCTATATTCGAATCCAACGGCAAGAATCTTAACTAATCAAATGTTATCAGCTAAATTTAAACTCTTTAGGGGTTGTAGACAGGGATGTCCATTATCGCCATTACTATTCGCTTTGATGATAGAGCCTTTGGCGGAAAGAATCAGATCTGAACCTGAAATCTATGGCTATAATACCGACACTACAACCAACAAAATATCTTTATATGCAGATGACGTGTTGATTTATATTACAAAACCGGAAATTAGTATACCAAAGCTGTTTAATGTTATAACTAAATTTGGTACATTTGCTGGATTTAGGATTAATTGGAACAAAAGTGATATTATGCCTATAACAGGAATTAATTTAAACATATTACAACAATATCCATTAAAATTAGTTAAAGACAAATTTAAGTATTTAGGAATTAATGTAACTAAATCTTATAATTCGCTAATTAAATCTAATTACCCTCTACTATTAGATAAACTTTAAAAAAATATTCTGTATTGGAAAACACTTCCTATATCCATGATTGGTAGAATAAATGCTATAAAGATGGTGTTTTTACCACAATTATTATATTTGTTTCAGGCTATTCCTTTTTTTCTCCCAAAGACTTTTTTTTTAAAAATAGATAATATTATTTATAGTTTTATTTGGGATTATAAAAATCATAGAATAAGTAAAAAACATTTATGTAAATCTAAGATAAATGGAGGATTAGCACTTCCAAATTTTTTATATTACTTTTGGGCAGTTCAGATTAAGAATATGAATTTTTGGTGGGTAAAAGTGGATCAGGAACCGATGTGGTTAAAGATGGAAAAGGAAGATTGTTTACCTTATAAGGTAGGCTCGATTCTCTTTGCTCCAAAGGATGTACAAAAAAAAATGTATAGGGATAACCCTATAATTTATAATAATAGACGTATTTGGAAACAAATAGTTAAGACTTTACAATTAGATAATCTTTCATTCAGATTACCAATAATGAAAAACCCATTATTTAGACCCTCTATATTGGATGGAGGGTTTAGACATTGGGATGATTTAGGAATTAAAAGGATAGAACACCTTTATAGTAAAGGAAAATGTCTTTTATTTCAAGAGTTACAAGAGATTTACGGACTGTCTCCGCAACACTTGTTTAGGTACTTACAAATTAGAGATTATATAAAATCCAACACACAAGATTACAAAAATAAAGTACCAGGGTTACTAGATGATGTGTTTAATTTACATCCAAATACAGAAAAATTAATAGCATATATATATAACATAATTTTGGATAAGGAGAAACCAACAACTGAAACATATCGGCAAGTATGGGAAAAAGAAATTGGGTTATCTATATCAAAAGAAATCTGGGAAGAAAGTTTACAGCAAATACATCGGTGTTCGTTAAATGCCAGACATACACTGATACAATTTAAAGTATTATATAGATTACATTACTCAAAAACTAAATTAAATAGTATCTTTCCCAATCTCTCTGCAATTTGTGATAAATGTAAGAATTTAGAAGCAAATTTAACACACAGTTTTGCTACATGTTCCAAATTGAATCATTATTGGACAGAAATTTTTAAGGTTATCTCTGAGGTTTTTAAAATTAGATTGGATCCAGACCCAAAGATAATAATACTTGGAATTTTGGATTCAAACTCGGTCCTTACAGTAAATCAAAGACATTTCTTTGATTACTGTTTGATAATAGGGAAAAAATTAATATTGAAATTTTGGAAGGGAACTTTAACCCCCACAATTAAAATGTGGGCGGCAGAAATGTTGGAGACGTTACAATTGAAAAGAATCAGATTTGTCCTACTGGACAAATATAATTCTTTCGAACAAATATGGTCTCCATATATACAGTATCTAGAGAAGTAGCTGCTCTTGACAACACAGCTTGACGGGTACCCTGCGGGACTTGATGAGAATAACATATTCTTATACTAGGATAAATAAGCATGTCTTCATTGATACTATTATTTGTAATAGTTTTAGATAAAACATATCTGGTTGATTTTCATTTATATATATATATAATATTTTTTAATTTTTCTGGTAACTTTATTTTCTTTTTCTATTTTCTTTTTCTCTTTTATATAATCAAATTATTATTTAATCACTCTCTTATTGATTTAAAACTACTCTATCTCTATCTTTTTTTCCTAAAAAATAGAAGATAATATCTTTCAATGAGTTACTTAAAAAAAAAATTTGGAATTAAGTTGATGTTTGCAAAACTGTTTACAATATTGTAAATCGATTACTTCTAATAAAAGAAATTAAACTAGTAACTCACGTTTTTAAAATGATGGATATTATTAGCAAAAAATATTTTTCAATAAACCAATAATTAACTTGAAATTACAAAAAAAAAAAAAAAAAAAAAAAAAAAAAAATTGCGCGACTATACTGAGGCCTCGAATAATAAACACCATGCGGGAACTCCTCTTGGCCATGAAGGAGCCTCACCAGAGACCACCTACGAACATGTGGCGACTATGTGGCGAGCTTGTGGCGAGTGCAGAGTCTCCTGAACTCGCAAATAAGGTTGACTAAGTGGGACAGGCCCTTTACAGCAATACAAGGGAAACGGCACAAGAGATGGGGCTGGGAGGAAGAATGTGAGGGAAATGGGCAGAAACAGTAAGAAATAATAAAATCAGAGAGATTAAGCAGGGGGGAAACATTTAAAAAGAAAAATAACAAAAATATGTGCATTGATAGATGAGCTCCATTCTGCATTTTTATGGTATTATCACACATACTGTTCCCCATAACACTGATTACTCTGCGAGAGGCCTCGGCGGTGGCAGCGGTGAAGCCTAGCGATGATGGGGCTCAGCGGCCGTGAAGCTTCGTGGCGGCGGCAATGCCTTGTGGGTCGACCTGCGGTCAATGGTCGATGAGCGCGTGGAGGACCAGCATGAGGGGGGAGGAGAAGAGCAATGGAGGACCCGGCGTGGGGGAAACAGCCCTGAGGGAGGTGGGGGAAGAACAACGGGGATCCGGCGTGGGGGGTGCGGCGAAGATGGGGACGGTGGGTTTTGCATACTCAAATGGCGAACGTTCCGCTCCGTTGCATACTACACCTCAGTGCATGGTGTATTTTGCTAATGCTCTATGATCTTTGCCAGGCACTGTGAGATTCTTTGCTTGCATACACAACGTATACAAACAGTGGCCACCCATGGCGCTGACAATGTTACAACGCACGCCGGCTCCCCATTGTCCATTGTTCTCCCCCCTCCACCATCACAGCGCCCTCACCCTCCATTCACGCTGGGTCCCCATCTTCGCCCCACCCCCCGCGCCGGATCCCCGTTGTTCTTCCCCCACCTCCCTCAGGGCTGTTTCCCCCACTTCTCGTCCCCCCTCATGCTGGTCGACCCACAAGGCATTGCCGCCGCCACGAAGCTTCACGACCACTAAGCCCCATCGTCGCTAGGCTTCACCGCTGCCACCGCCGAGGCCTCACCGCTGTTGATGCGCCACTTCACGCCTCCATGGTGCCAACCTGGGCCGCAGCCGTGGGCTCCCTAGCTACTTCACCCGACCGGGGCTTTGACCGGCGAGGTCTCGACCCCGGCGTCTATGCAGCGATCTGGGAGGCATCGAGACTGCGTTCTCAGTCCACAGCCACAGCTCCACCATCGGGAAGCCTTCTGGCCATGTGGCCCCACCATCGGGAAGATTTAATAGTTTAGTATAATTGTAGAAGTGTGTGATGTTAGTGTTTGAAGATCGCTGGTTGGCGCGGATTCGGTGGGCCGAAGGGCCTGATTCCGCGCTGTATCTCTAAACTAAATTAAAAAAAGAGAAAGTGAAAGCCAAATAATAATATTGCAGATGCATCAGTGGACTTCTCCAACATGAATGCCAAGTGTATCATAAACTCTCATAGTGCGAGAGGGGCACACAGAAGTTTTGTTTTGTCGGAGATGCAGAAATGGCCACTGATGCAGGAAATGCTAGCAAATTGTCTTAAGAATTGTTTGACTGACAAAGCAATAGATCTGAAAGGATGTCACATCAAATAATATAAATCTATGAAAAGGAAAAAACCAGGTCCAATCGCTCACAACGACTCTGCAAAAACATTTGAGGAACACTGTTCCCTTTGGGCAGCACTTTTTGGACGTTCTTTTAGGAAGGAGATATATTTCTCCAATGCACCTTTTTTGCCCCAATGCTAATGAGTCAGATTGGTGTGGGGCCAGATTTGTCGTGCACCCATGCATCACTCCTGCACCGTGCTCTGTATTGAGTCAGAAATCTGGGAAGATTTGAAGCCCAATTACCTGACGGCTGGTTGTTCCCTGTGGAGCAGCACGGTGGCACAGTGCCAGAGACCCAGGTTCAATTCTAACTGTCTATATGGAGTTTCTACATTCTCCCTATGACTTTGTGGATTTCCTCCAGGTGCTCTGGTTTCCTCCACACAGCGCAAGGACATGCGAGTCTGTAGGTGAATTGGCCTCTGTATATTGCCCCCATTGTGTAAGGAAGTGGGGTAACGGATGATCGATGGTCAGCATGAACTCGGTGGGCTGATGAGTCTGTTTCCATGCTGTTTCTTTCAATAAAACCAAGTACTCTCAATCAATTTATTTCTGCTGTTTGAGAAGGAACTGCAGATGCTGGAAAATTGATGGTGGACAAAAATGCTGGAGAAACTCAGCGGGTGAGCCAGCATCCACGGAGCGAAGGAAATAGGCGACGTTTCCAGAAACGTTGCCTATTTCCTTCGCTCCAATTTATTTCAGCTGATGGCTTTGATATTTGTGTGCTTTGGTGGAGCAGAAGGCTCTTGTCGTGGCTTAGAAAGATGTGCTAAGATGGAAACCTCACACTCCCCTGATTTCCAGTTCCGTAGGGAGATGTATTGGATATCTGTGTGTTGTCTGTAGTTCACTGTGTTGGAAACAGCACAGTGGGATGACAACATCTTGTACAACATGGAAGGAGTAAATGTAAGTTGTATCTTCAATGTTTAGGAATCTACTAACTTGATATTGAAGTTGGATGACTATGAAGAAAAAACATTTTCAAATATTTGATTTTCTTCTTTCTTTCTCACAGTTTCTCAATAGTGGTGCATCCTGGATTTGCCCAATGCAACTAAATACAGAGTGGGCGGCTAAAGCATCAAAGAAAACCCTTAAAACTTTTTTTTTCTTTCTTCTTAAAATTAAGATATAAAGTGCTGGAGTAACTCAATGGGTCAGGCGGACATGAATAGATGACGTTTCAGGTCAGGAACATTCACCACCAAAGTGTGGCCTCGTCATCTCATCCAGAGATGCTGCCTGACCCACTACGTTACTCCGGCAATTTGTGTCTTTTTTTGTAAACCAGCATCTGCAGTCTCTTGGGACTACCATTTTATGAAGCTTTAAGTGAATGACAGGATTCCAGATAGTCCACCTACTCAAGATCGGAAAGGCTCAGAATACATACTCAAAGTTGTTACATTTGATGGAGCTGTTTATTGGACTGATTTAAATAGCGAAATCAGATCGGCCATTTTGATAGCAAGGCCTTACTTTTGGGGTAAGCTGTAAGCCATTCCATCATGTACACTAATTGTCTGATATTCTAGTTTGCTGCCTGCTTAGCTTCACAGGAAAAGGGTAATGGTGTCAAACACAACATATTTTATTTATTTCAAAAATAAATTCAGAATATAAAATATATACGAAACCAGAACTGTGCAAAAACTCTCCATAAATTTTCAATGTCTATGCATTCAATAGTGTCATACTCAGCAGCGTAGGTTCAACCTCTCAATGTTTGGTCACGGAAGGACCCTAGACTGTGACCCTGCCTCACAGAGCCTTCACGATGGCTGCATCAAGCATAGTTGTTTCTCTCTGCGCATACTCCTATAATCTGAACTATGCCAGCAGGACTATGAACCTCCTGCTGTGCTGGGAGCCCAAGGGTTTCGGGAAGACCAAAGAGCATGTTTCACCGAGTTGACGATTCTCCAGCAGCACTTGATGTCCATCTCAACATAGGATCTCAAAAGAGCAGGGTGTCAGTTTGACCCTCCCTTAGTCCCTTACATTCTGGCGTGAACCCCACTCCAATTGAAATCACCCATCTGTTAGTGCGGATGGCAAATGTGAAGCAGTTACTGCACCAGCAAATACTGCTAGGATTGTCACATTTCACTTTCATGCAAGTCGGCTCAGGTTTTACATCTGAACCAACGGTCAGATTAGGATGTTAAAGAAGGAACTGCAGATGCTGGAGAATCGAGGATACACAAAAGGCTGGAGAAACTCAGCGGGTGCAGCAGCATCTCAGGAGCGAAGGAGATAGGTGACGTTTCGGGTCGAGACCCTTCTTTAGATTAGGATTCTCATTCAGTACGGAAAGAATATTTAATTAATAAGGAATATAGTGCTGAGTGAAAGATTAAAAAAAATATTTTCTGAGGCTGTTCTGTCATTCACTTCACCATTGAATGATTTTAAATGTTTATCACTTATTACTGATTTTAAGTACAGGACCTTATGAAGAAGCCTCTTGCTTTGCTAATTTCATTTCGGAGTCACGTGAGTGACTTCGTGAAGAGCCCGCCGGCGCGCATGCTCGACATATCGTCGTAACGCGTTGCTGCGACGGCTGGCGGTGGAGCGCGCTCCTCGCCAGCCCTTCATAAGGGGCCACGGAGGTAAGTATTCTACCTTTAGTTGGTGGTCCTTGTTGTCTGATTATGTCTTGCAGCAAGGACATGGATGGGAGTTCGAAGGGCCGGAGGACGTCAGGACGAGTTCGCCGGTCAACAGTTCCGGGGCCTTTACCATCGGCAGTACCTGCAGCGCAGGCCGGGACTCAGGCGGAGATGTGGGTAAGCCCTGTGATTACAGGTCCAGATCCGCCAGCACACCACAGCTCGGAGGAGTTCGACGAGGAGGAGTGTGGTGTGCCGCCAGAGCAGGGGGACCCTGCCATGGCAGTCAGGTCGTCAGCGGGCTCGCTGGCGACCTCGAGCAGGGCACGTGCCGTTGCACGGCCTGTTCCACTCAGCCCTCCGAGAAGGGGGAGGGCAGGAGCCCAGAAGCCTAACCCTGTTAGGGCTAAGGCATTGCCTATCGCGGAGGAGCGGTCAGGTTCCAGGGCGAGACCCGGGGCGGCTGTGAGGTCCAGCCGGCATACCCCGACTCTCGACGCCGGGACGGGTCAGTCGAGTCGGGTCTCGTCACGGTCGCCGAGCCCCCCATGGATGGGTGGGCGAGACCATGCGTCGGCAACGTCCACGATGTGGGAAGCCGGCAAGACTGCGCGGGCCCCAGGCAGCCATGCTTCGGCTGGTGCCGACACCTCGCCGCAAGTGCCCTTAGTGGCAGCGGCTTCAGCTCCCGCTAAACAGAGGCGGTTGAACACGCCCGCGCAGGAATCGCGCAGTTTCGCCTCGGCGGCTGTTAGCGACAACTACCGGCACCGGCAGGGCCTCGACGAGGTGCGGGCCGATGACAGGAGCCCGGTTTTCTTTTCAGAGCCGGAGGACTCCGACCACCTGAGTGTTCAGGGTGAAGGGCGTATTGACCGTATGGAGCGGCTGCTGGAGCTCCTGCTTCAACGTCAACAAGGCACAGGGCGTCTTCACCAACATCTACTATCAGCCTGGAGCAGCAGGAGGAGGAGGTTCTGGTGGATCCCGTACCACCTCCGTTGGAGGTGCCAGCGGAGGAACTCTTGGATGTGGCGACCAAATTTGCGGCCCCACATACGGCTGGTCTTCCTCTAAATACAAAGCTGGCAGCCACAGTGGACTTTCTTAATAATCAGGTGCTGCAGGAAGAAGTCCTCATCCAGGCTATGAGCCGTCACAAGGCTCCATCAAACTGCAACTCCCTCAACGTGCCTGTGGTCAATACGCCAATATGGGGCAACATCAGTGCGGCTATCCGTCAACAGGAGCTAAAATTGCAGCGGATCCTGAAACTCCTCACGGCCGGTATTACCGCCTTTGCGCGGTCGGTGGACGGGGACGAACTGAATTTGGACCAGGAAGATGCTCTGGCCTTATTGTGCTCGACCCAGCACGAAATCAACGGGTTTCGCAAAAACAGCATCCGCCCAGCACTCAACCCGAAGTTTGCAGGATTGTGCAAACCGCCGCCGCCGCCCCGTCAGCTCTTTGGTGAGGACCTCTCGAAGAGAGTCAAAGAGCTTGACGAACAAGCCAAAACGGTGGGGATCATGCGCTCTCAGAGTGCCCCCACACCGTCAGGCTCAAAAGCTCCATACATTCGCTCACGAGGGTCGGCCAGTGCCTCAACGAGGACTCGCCCTCTAGCTCCACAACGACAACAGCACCAGAACCAGCACCAAGGGTCTTTTTTAGGACAGGGTCGGCAGAGACCTTTGTGGAAATCGAAGACGCCGTGCCCTCAAGCCAACCCAGCACGGCCACCCACACGTGTCAAGGACCGCCGGTAACCACGGAGGTGAGGGGGTCTGGTTCTCTTTTTTCTCTCTGTTTAACTTCCCATGTTGGTGGTCGTTTACGGTTGTTTTTGGATGCATGGGGTAATTTTACTGGTGATGAGTATGTGTTGCGGAATATTCAGGGGCATAAAATTGAGTTTATTAATGGCGACATTCCTCCATCCCAGCACATGCCTGGTCGTACGTTCAAATTGTCTACTGCAGAACAGGCAGCAGGTTATAAGGAAATTTTAAGTCTGGAACAGAAGGGTGTGATTGAGCAAACGGTGCATGAGCCAATTGAATTTGTTTCGAACATATTTACTAGACCTAAGAAGGATGGAGGCTGTCGTGTCATTATTGATCTAACCCGTTTGAATACGTTTGTAACATATACTCATTTTAAAATGGATACATTTGAAACAGCCAAATCATTGATTTCTCATGGCTGCTTTATGGCATGCATTGATTTGAGGGATGCATATTATTCAGTATCCAGAAATAAGATAGAAGGTTTTTGAAATTTATCTGGATGGGGCAACTTTGGCAGTATAAGGCTTTGCCTAATGGGCTCACTACAGCCCCTAGATTGTTCACTAAATTGGTGAAGCCAATCATGGCTTATTTGAGACAACGACATCATATAGTTATGGCCTATTTAGATGATGTCTTTATTGTGGGCCACACCCTGCAATTGGCTGAACAGGGTGTTGCAGCTGCTGTCAATATATTTCAACAATTAGGATTCATTGTCCATCCAGAGAAATCGAAGTTCTGCCCTGCCCAGGTAATTAATTACCTAGGGTTCACGGTGAACTCAATGAGCATGAGGATAACTATACCAATTAACAAAATTGAGGAAGTCACTAAGGTGTGCAGAGATTTAATTGGCACCAATATACCATCGATTCGGCATACAGCCACAGTAATTGGCAAGCTAGTGGCTTTGTTTCCGGCAGCACGATATGGACCTTTGCATTATCAGAATTTGCAAAGAGCTAAAATTACTGCGTTAAAACGGAACGCTGGTCATTACGATCGATCAATGCAGCTGCCGTCCGAAGCGATAACTGAGTTGCGATGGTGGATGTGTCACATTAGCAACTCATTTAAGCCTGTTAGTGAGGCTAATCCGGTGGTATATTTACAGACTGGCTGGGGAGCTACTGATAATTGCTCTAGTTGTGGGGGCAGATGGGACACCCTTGAGGCATCGATGTTGTTGACTCAAGGGATTAACTATTTGGAGTTGCTGGCAGCATTCCACGGACTTCGTGCATATTGTTCCAAGCTTGTTGGAGCACACGTCCGTCTCCAAATAGACAACACCACAGCTGTGGCATATTTAAACCATATGGGTGGTACCAGGTCAGTTTCGTGTGACAAATTGGCTAACTCAATTTGGCTCTGGTGTGTTCAAAGAGACATTTGGATTTCAGCTACCTATTTGCCAGGTGAGCTTAATACTGTGGCGGACACCAGGTCACGCAAATTTAATGACAACATTGAATGGATGTTGCATCCTGAGATTTTTTCTAAAGTCACAGCCAAATTTGGTAAACCGGACATTGACCTTTTTGCATCACGGTTGAACCATCAGGTACCAGCCTACGTTTCATGGGAACCAGATCCTGGGGCAATAGCGCTAGATGCATTCTCGCTGGACTGGGGGAATTGGTTTTTCTATGCCTTCCCTCTGTTTTGCCTCATCAGTCGGGTATTGCGGAAGATTCAGGCAGATGCTGCCAAGGGCATCCTTATTATACCCGACTGGCCCACACAGCCTTGGTATCCGGTGGTCTTTGACATGCTCAACGAACCTTGGGTCCTTTTGAAGGGTTGCCCACAATTGGTTACTCACCCTGTTTCAGGGGAGCCACATCCCTGCCATGGCTATTTAAATTTGTTGGCTTGCAGGTTCTGAACAGGCCGTTAGTCCAATACGGCCTCTCGGCTCGGACCATGGATACCATCAGGGCGTCGTGTCGAGAGTCCACAAGGCGAAGATACCGCTCGCATATTAAGAAGTGGGAAGCCTACTGCAGCCGCTCTCGCATCATGTATGATGACGTGACAATAACCGACGTCCTGGAATTCCTCGCGGGGTTGCACCATGATGAACACTTAAGTTACAGTTGCATCAACAGCGCCAGAAGTGCGCTATCATTCTACTTCAAGATTGGGGTAGGATCCAACAGGCTAGTGTCCAGACTCATGCGGGGTATATTCAATATGAATCCGCCTACACCATGCTATAATATCACCTGGGATGTCAGGGACGTATTAACCCTGCTCAGGACGTGGTCTCCCATGGAAGGGCTCCAACTGGACCAACTCACCATGAAGCTGGTGATGTTACTAGCGCTGACTTCAGCTCAGAGGGTACAGACACTACACAAACTTCGTGTCGACAGAATGACTTCTACCCCTACAGAAGTAGTCTTTTTCATTGACGAGCTACTAAAGCAGCATAGACCTGGGTGCACAGGGCTGCAGCTGAAGTTCCCGGCATACCCCGCAGATGCTAGGCTATGTTTAGCCTCACATATCTGCCACTATGTCAAGGTGACGGCACGCATCAGAGGAATGGAGAGATACCTGCTTGTCACTCATAAGAGACCTCATCATCGAGTGACAGTCCAGACGATATCCAGGTGGCTTCGAGTCGTCTTGGGTAAGTCAGGTATCGACATTAATGTGTTCAAGTCTCATTCCACCAGGGCTGCATCGACGTCAGCGGCGAGGGTCATGGAGGTGCCCATGGACCAAATTCCCGCCACAGCAGGATGGGCGAATGAAGCTGTGTTCCAGCGTTTTTATAACAAGCCTGTTGCTGCTCCTCTACAGTTCGCAGAAGCCGTGCTGAATGCAGGTCAAGAACGTGGAGATGTCCCCGCATGAGGGGTTTTTGATTTGTTATTAATAAATATGCTCTTGTTTTGCAGTATGAACTATTGAGCAAGTTTGTTCCTCCCATCCATCCCTGGTAGTGGTGTGTCAGCATGGACGTGGTCCAGGGCGTGTAATCACAGAAGCTTTGAAGTCTTCACGAAGTCACTCACGTGACTCCGAAATGAAATAGTAAGATTGAACGAGAACTTACCAGTTCGAAGGTTGATCTTTATTTTATGAGGAGTCGAAGTGAGGGATTTCGTGCCTTCCTCGCCCAACCCTCAATCACCTTCATCTGGTAATCTTAGTCAATTCAATCATACTATGCGAAGTCATTTCTATTGTTGGTTCTGTGATTCCACGCCGCTACTTTGAAGTATGTCGAGCATGCGCGCCGGCGGGCTCTTCACGAAATCCCTCACTTCGACTCCTCATAAAATAAAGATCAACCTTCAAACTGGTAAGTTCTCGTTCAATCTTACTATTCTTGATCTGTCAAGTTACAGTAGTTATGCCTGATTGATAGATTTGTTTTCAAACGTGCCGTCTGATTGATACTGCCAGTCTGTATAATACTTGAACTGATGATTGTTTGTTTATTTAAATATGCCATTATGACCCAGCGTGTTATCTCTACTTTCACATAAACCAAGACATCCATGCATTTCAGGCATTCAGAAATTGAACACAAATACAGACCTAGGAAAAATAGATACAATGTTCTGGAGTAACTCAACCGGTCAGGCAGCATCTCGAGAGAACTTGGATAGATGACGTTTCAGATTGGGACTCTTCTTCGGATTGGGGGTGGATCCTGGCACAAAATAGGAACATAGAAACATTGAAAATAGGTGCAGAATTAGGCCATTTGGCACTTCGAGCCAGCACCGCCATTCAATATGATCATGGCTGATCATCCAGAATCACTACCCTGTTCCTGCTTTCTCCCCATATCCTTTGATTCCGTTTGGCCTAAGAGCCAAATCTAACTCTCTCTGGAATACATCCACGTTCTCCAGAGATGCAGAAATGTCACCTATCTATTTCCTCCACAGTTTTAACCCACAAACCTGCTGAGTTGTTCCAGCACATTATGCCTTTTGCTGTCAATCAGCTTCTGCAGTTCCTTGTGTCTACAGACATAAGAGGATGAGATTTCTAATTAAAAATAGCAGCTACTTATTGTACATCATGTAAAACATTAAAATAGAGTCAGAGAGTCATATAACATGGAAACGGAACATCGCATCAAGCTGGTCCATCTGCATAATTCCACCTTCAAGCACTTGGCCCACTGCCCTCGACGCCTAGGCAATGCAAGTGCTCCTCTCGGCACAATTCCTGGCAGTGAATCTGCTTCCACCATCTTCTCAGGCTGTGTATTCCAACTACTCGACACTCCCTGGATGAAAAGGTCCTCTCAATGTTTAAGAAGGAGCTGCAGATGCTGGAAAATCGAACATAAAAAAGCGATACTTTTTTTACTCGTAGGTTTAGTCGTAGTAGGTCGACATGTTATTCGTAGGTAATCGAGGGTTGTCGAAGGTAGTCGTAGATAGTCTTCATCATAGTCGAAGGGACGTCGAAGGAGATCGAAGGAGGTCGTCTTCACTCTCCACTATTCGGTGTCCAATTTTCCCAAAGTTAGTCATTGCTAGTCAAAGCTCGTCTTCTACACAGTCGAAGGAGGTCTTCAGCATGTCATTTTTTTCAAACTCTCCTAAACTCTTCTAAACTCGCCAATTAGGTCACCCAAGTGGGACAGCCCCTTAAACCTGTCCTATCCATGCACCAGTCTAAATATTTATTGAACGGCATGATGGTACCTGCTGCACTTAATGCAACTAAAGCCCTCCTTTTATCTCTTGTTCTTCACCTAATATATAGCCAAGGTGATATTTAACAGCTGGGTCTTGAAAGGCCATTATATATGAAGTGACAAGTTGCACTTAGACGTGAATAAACTTAGCCGTGTTGTATCTCTAAACTATATTCTCTATTTCTATTTATCTCTGACACAGCCTACCCTATATGTACTGCCTCATATACCTCTTATATACCTCTTGTTTCCTTTTATCTTTCTGTGCTGCAGGGAAACCAGACCCAGCCTCCAGTCTCCCCTCATAAGTGAAATGCTCCACCACAGGCAACATCTTGGTGAATCTCCTCTGCATCTTCTCCAGCACTAAGTACTTTTACTTTACGCTTATATCGTTGCTTGATGACATGATTCTAATAAAATAATGATCTGTTAAGATATTGAACGTTGAATTGAATAATCGAAAAACCTAAGAGCTAAGTTTATGCACGTCTAAGTGCAACTTGTCACTTCATATATAATGGCCTTTCAAGACCCAGCTGTTAAATATCACCTTGGCTATATATTAGGTGACGAACAAGAGATAAAAGGAGGGCTTTTGTTCCATTAAGTGCAGCAGGTATTATCACGCTGTTCAATAAATATTTAGACTGGTGCATGGATAGGACAGGTTTAAGGGGCTATCCTACTTGGGTGACCTAATTGGCAAGTTTAGAAGAGTTTAGGAGAGTTTGAAGAAATGACATGTTGAAGACCTCCTTTGACTATGTATAAGACCTCCTTCGACTATGTTGAAGATTAACTACGACTAACTTCTGGAAAATTGGACACCGAATAGTGGAGAGTGAAGACGACCTCCTTCGATCTCCTTCAACCTCCCTTCGACTATGATGAAGACTATCTGCGACTACCTTCGACTACCCTTGACTACCTACGACTAACATATCGACCTACTACGACCTACTACGACTAAACCTACGAGTAAAAAAAGTATTGATTTTTTTCCATGGCAGCCTTTTTTTACTCGCGGGTATTTTTCAACATGTTCAAAAAATACGGCGCGACCTAGCTGAGGCCTCAAGTACACGGGGACTACTCGAGCATGAAGGAGAGTTACAAAGACCTCCTATGACCTCGTGTTGACCATGCTGCGAGTATGAGTCAAGGGCAAACTCGTCAGAACTCACGGATTAGGTCGCCCAAGTGGTTCAGCCCCTTTAAAGGGATATGGGGCAAATGCAGGCTGCTGGGACATGTTGTTCAGCATGGGCAATTTGCTGTATGACTCTATGAGTGTATATTGGTTTTCAGACCATACATTCGCTGCATCTCACACACCATTCAACTACATCAACTACATCATGTCTTCACGATGGGGGCGAAAACCAGCACACACAGGGGAAACACATGCAGTCACAGGATGAACAGGCAAACTCCACAAAGACAACACAGGAGATCAGAATTGAACCCAGATTGGTGGAGCAGTGTGGCAGTTTCACTATTAGCTGTGCCACAATGAAGCCTGATAATGAAATATGATCGGCCCCATTGTACCCAGATCGCCCATCTCCACAAATCTGTTCAGTTGCTCCATACATATGGCACAGATATGAATGAAGACACATGGCCACATGTAGCAATGCCTTGTGAATGCCTTGCAGAAACCAACATTCAATAGTGCAATTGGGCACCAAGGATGCACAGGCATGAACTGGAGAGCTGAGGTTCATTAAGGGATGCATTCCTATCAGTCTATGCCAGGAAGACCAAGGAACTTCTAAACGTATAGACTTATTTAATACGTTTGGTTGACGTTTGTACCCAATTCACCAGCTCCCAGGCAGCCTATAACTGATGGTGCTTGAGCTTGTGGTATCTTGTCCAATGATCCTCTCAACAATCAACACCCTAATCCCACCACCACAAGTCCGCACCTTCCTCCCCATTGTAGATACATCCACCTGATATCCAGATATCCACCAGATACCGCACAATGCTGCTCCATCCTTTCATGCTCTTTCAACTGATGGCCCCAAGTTCCCAGAATCTGGACGCCATTATTTCTGCCCCATCCCACATGGGTGATCGATGGCTGACATGGATTCGGTGGGCCGACGAGCCAGTTTCCATGCTGTATTTCTAAATTTAAAAAAAATTCTAAAAGTTTGTCTTGCCATGGCAATGTTCTGGAAGAGCTGGCAGAGAGAAGGTTTCTGTGTAATTTTATGCAAGTGCAGTTATTCCAGCGCAAACAAGATATTAATTCGCATCAGCTACAGCATCTTGCCTCCAATGACCTTGGACAAAATGGCCACATGTCACCCGAGGATCAGCACTAAATGTTTTTAGGAGGTAACTAATTTCTGAGCTGTTTACTTACTTACTACCCATAAGAGACGTGTGATTTTTTATGCAGTCTTATTTTCACCCATCTTCAGATGTTATTACTGCTCTAGGGCAGTATGGAGACGTGGTGTTAGAAGAGTGGCACGGTGGTGCAGCGGTAGAGCCACTGCCTTACAGCACCAGAGACCCAGGTTCAATCCCGACTATGGGTGCAGTGTGTACGGAGTTTGTACGTTCTCCCCGTGACTTGGGTTTTCTCCGTGATCTTTGGTTTCCTCCTTCACTCCAAAGGTGTACAGGTTTGAAGCTTGGCTTAGTATAAAGGTAAAATTGTCTCTAGTGTGTGTGGGCTAGTGTTAATGTGCAGGGATCACTGGTCGGTCCGAACTCGGTGGGTTGAAGGGCCTGTTTCCGTGCTGTATCTCTAAACAAAATGAAACTAAACTAAACTAAAGTGTTGAGATCTGCTTCTCAGTGACAAGGCCGATCCATCTTCAACATTTACTGGTAAGCACAGTACTCACATCTTGTTGGCTTAACTGTAATGCTTGGTTTATGATTGCCTTGGGCCTAAAGATGCAGAGAATATTTTTCTGAAGCAGGGTGTATGAATTAAACATGATTTAGACATGTCACACTGTGCCATTCCATCTCTCTACATCACAGAACAGTGTTAAGAATGAGCAATGTTAAGGGCCTGCCCTACCAGCATCCGACTCCATGCGATGAGCGCGATCAAACTAGAAGCGGAGGCCGCGCGGAGGTCCGGTGATCCCCTGTACAGGGCCGTTCCCACCAGCATGCGCCTGCATGCGGCAAGCGCGACCAAACCTGCAGCGAGGGCCGCGCGGAGGTCGGGTGAGTGGCGCCACGCGGCACAAAGTGAGGCGAACTTGGAGCGAAGTCTTAAAGGTAACTTCGCCAGGACAGAGAGAGGCGCACAGAGAGGGGCTTGGAGACACACACGGAGAGGGCCACGGAGCCACACACATAGAGGGTCACGGAGGCACCTAAAGAGAGGGTCACGGAGGCACGACGTCGAGGCAGTGTGTAATGCGTCGAGGCGACTGCGAGCCGACAAGCCGTTGCTGCGTGGAATTTTTGAACATTGTCAGTTTTTCGGAGCCCCGCGCGAGGTCGGGACGAACTCTGCACAATTCCGCACAGCTCCGGCGATTGAAGTGGGACCGGCCCCACGACGCCGGACGGCTCAAGCAACCACGTTAGGTCGCGCTCATCGCATAGAGTTGCATGCTGGTGGGAAGCAATGGTGTGAAGGTGATCGCAAATGCAACGTAATTTCGTTTGGAACTGCATATATCAATGTATTTCTAAATGACAATAAAGTTTGTTTGACTTTGACTTTTGATCATTTGCACAGATGACGGTGAAACATGAAAATGTTGGCGGGAGACACAAGGAATGCTGGAATCTTGCATAAAGCACAAGGTGCTGGCTTAACTCAGTCGGTCAAGCAACACCTGTTGAAGCAATGCATAGGTGACATTTCAGATCAGGCCCCTTCTTCAGATATTGTAGTAGGGGGGGAGAAAGCTGGAAAAGAGGTGTACATGGGACAAAGCCTGCCAATCAACAGGTGGATACGGATGACGGGGCTTTCATTGGCAGATGGGTGGACAAAGGCTAGAGATGAAAAGGAAAAAATAGGTATCAGATAAGGAGAGAAGTGGAACAAAATATGAAGCCAAAGCGGGGGATCTAGGTGGAGGGGAGAAGGGGTGGGGGGAACAGAGGGGGATATGGGAGAAATGGTGAAATCCACAGATGCTCTCAAACCCGCTAAGTTACTCCAGCACTTTGTGTCATGATAATGGTCATCTGAGATTAACTGGGTTCCATTTGCTGTTGAAGGCATTGAGCTATATATATGATTTGGGGAAATACGACCTAAATCAACTGCAAAGTCAACATGTTCAATGGAAGATTCAATGGCTGTCTATCCAATGCCCTGTGAAGTTCATGTACAGTTGCTGTTACCGTTCTGTGTAGGAAAGAACTGCAGACGCTGGTTCAAACCGAAGATACACACAAAAAGCTGGAGTAACTCAGCGGGCCAGGCAGCATCTCTGGAGAGAAGGAATGGGTGACGTTTCAGGTCGAGACGCTTCTGGGGAAGTTTCTCCAGCTTTTTGTGTCTATCTGCTGTTACCGTTCTGTTCTTTGTAAAGTTCTGGCCTGTGCATCCATTCCTACCGAAAACTAACCTGCATTTAGTAACCCTTGCTTTCCCTCTCTCTCCATCCCTCCCCCTTCCTAGTTCTACAACCAGTCTGACTGTCCCCTTGATTAAATCATATCTCTGTTTGCTTCGTTGTCAACTTCTCCTAGTTAACATTGATCTATTCTACATTTTCCTTGATCACCATCCCCTTTGATGTCCCGTTCTCACCCCTTACGCTTCCTTATCTCTGTCTCCCTCTCCCCTGACTCTCAGTCTGAAGAAAAGTCCCAACCCAAAAACATCACCCATTCCTTCTATCCAGAGATGCTGCCTGTTCTGCTGAGTTACTCCAGCATTTTGTGTCTATCGTTTGTGATCTTGACCTTGCAGAATACCTTGCTTGGCACAAATAAAACTATGAAAACGTGCCAGTTATTAAAATTATTGGCTCCACTTTCCTTTGGTATCTACATAATAATCCCATTAGTCCTCTCATCTGGAATCCTTCCCTTTCCCACACTGAATGTGACAGAGAATATTACGAGCCAGGATAAATGCTGCCAACTCAGGAGTTGCCTTGATTAATTCTGTACTCAGCGGGTTCTTGCCAGGATCGTTCCCAGTTGTTAACCATTTGAGAGCTTGGCTGGCCTCTTCCTATGTTTGGGATGGCAGGGGAGCTCTATGGAAAGGGGAGGACAGTGGTGTAGCAGATGGTCCCAGTGCCTCACATCTCTGGCAATCTGGGTTCGATCCCGACCTCTGGTGTTGTGTAAGTGGAGATTACACATTCTCACTGTCACTGGTTTTCTGCCCGAGATAAATTTATCAGAGGCAGAGATAGAGTAGAATGGAAGTGAATGGAAGTGCAAGTGAATGGAACAATGGAATACTATAGGGGATAGTTTTAAGGTTAGAGGGGTAAAGTTTAAAGGAGATGTGCAGGGCATGTTTTTTACACAAGGGATGGTATGTACCTCAAACGTGCTGTTGGGGTGGTGGTTGAGGCAGATGCAACAGGGGCATTTAAGATAGTTTTGGATAGATATATTAAATAGACAATAGACAATAGGTGCAGGAGTAGGCCATTCAGCCCTTCAAGCCAGCACCGCCATTCAATGTGATCATGGCTGATCATCCCCAATCAGTACCCCGTTCCTGCCTTCTCCCCATATCCCCTGACTCCGCTAATTTTAAGAGCCCTATTGAGCGCTCTCTTGAAAGCATCCAGAGAACCTGCCTCCACCGCCCTCTGAGGCAGAGAATTCCACAGACTCACCACTCTCTGTGAGAAAAAGTGTTTCCTCATCTCCGTTCTAAATGGCTTGCTCCTTATTCTTAAACTGTGACCCCTGGTTCTGGACTCCCCCAATAGCAGGTACATGTTTCCTGCCTTTAGCGTGTCCAAGCCCATAACAATCTTATATGTTTCAATGAGATCCCCTCTCATCCTTCTAAACTTCAGAGTGTACAAGCCCAGCTGCTCCATTCTCTCAGCATATGACAGTCCCGCCATCCCGGGAATTAACCTTGTAAACCTACGCTGCACTCCCTCAATAGCAAGAATGTCCTTCCGCAAATTAGGGGACCAAAACTGCACACAATACTCCAGGTGTGGTCTCACTAGGCTCCGTACAACTGCAGAAGGACCTCTGCTCCTATATTCGATTCCTCTTGTTATAAAGGCCAACATGCCATTCGCTTTCTTCACTGCCTGCTGTACCTGCATGCATACTTTCTCATATTGGATAGACATTGATATGCAGGGAATAGAATATGGACTTTGTGTCTTGGTGTTATGAAGAGAACAGAGATTGTGGACTGAAGGGTCTGTTCCTGCACTGTCCTGTTGTATATTCCATTTCACATGATGCTCCAGCTGGTTCCCATGTTCCAAAGACATGTTTTTTCGGTAAATTAATTGGTCACTGTAAATTATCCCCACTGGCAAGAAAATTGTGTGAAGTTGCTGGGCGCGTGAGAGAGAATGCAGGGGAATGTTACAGGGGAATAAGTGGGGGGATGGCATTGATGGGAAGACCAGCACAGCTGACTAACTAGCCTCCTGTGCGGTGCAAAATGAGTTTATCTTTTGCCTCCTTGGTGTTTGCTTCATGTTTAGGCGGTTATCTATTCAGCATTTCTTTGAGGTGCTCTGGCCTGTATACTGTTTGTTCTCATACTCTTTATTAGGTCACCTCATTTGTCTCTGATGAGAACACTCGCTGACTTTCATCATTTGGTGTTGGTAATCCATGGTGTTTTACAGCTAGTTCTTTTTTCCTCACTAGTAGTTGCCACCAATGCTGTTATTGCCAGGTTATCAACATTGTTTGTCCGAAGCTGTAAGCAGTTTGACTTGAAGATAGACACAAAATGCTGGAGTAACATTTCAGATCGAGACCCGTTGTCAGTCTGAAGAAGGGTCTCGACCCGAAAGGTCACCCATTCCTTCTCTCCAGAAATGCTGCCTGTCCCACTGAGTTACTCCAGCATTTTGTGTGCATCTTCAGTTTAAACCAGCAACTGCAGTTCCTTCCCAAACATAGCAGTTTGACTTTCCAATGTGCCTTTACTGACTGGTATTTGTCCTTTAATGTCTTGGATACTTTTTCTTCAGTCTTATCTGGTTTCTGTGGTGATCTGTGCACAGGATGCAAGTCATTCCCTTTTTTCACCTGCGTGTGGCCTAAATACTGTTCTGTTTGTAGATTGTAGCCATTTGTCTCTCTTCCTATTGATCTCCTCATGTGTGTTCCCTTCCATTCATCATGGACTGCATGCGCCTGGAACCTGCTCTTTAAATGAAGATATTTCAGGCACCTTCAGCTTGTCAACATCATTACATGTAAGTCCTTGTTCAGTAAACCCACACTTGGCAATTGTAGCTCGATCAAAGGCAGAGAGAAAGATGGCAGTGGTGGCTGTTGACATCTGTCAGCAACTTGCTCATCACTCATCATTTTGCAGTGCGTGTTCCCAATTGTTCTTCAACACCATATGATCAATCTGGTTCTTATCTCTGCCACTTGGAGAACACCACAATAGCTTGCGATTTTCATGATGGTGAAATAATGTTCTGCCTGTGATTAGATTTATCATAACGCGGAGATCAACAAACCTCTCTGTATTTTCATTTGCAGTGCCACAGTCATGATGCCCCCACTGTCTGTCATCATTTATTATTATCCTTGCCGATCTTGGCATTCGTGTAGCTTGGATTTGGGGTTTATTTTCTATCGGGATGGGCAGAGATTGGATTGTTTACTCTGGAATGCCAGCGGTTGAGGGGAGATCTAATAGAAATGTATCAAATGAAACATAGAAAATAGGTGCAGGAGGAGGCCATTCCGCCCTTCGAGCCAGCACCGCCATTCATTGGGATCATGGCTGATCTTCCGCTATCAATAAACTGTGCCTGACTTCTCCCCATATCCCTTGATTTCACTAGCCCCTAGAGCTCTATCCAACTCTCTCTTACATCCATCCAGTGATTTGGCCTCCGCTGCCCTCTGTGGCAGGGAATTCCTTAAATTCACAACTCTCTGGGTAAAAAAGTTTTTTCTCACCTCAGTCTTAAATGACCTCCCCTTTATTCTAAGACTATAACCCCTGGTTCTGGAAATTACGAGAGGCGGTAGATAGGATAGACAGTCTGAACCATTTTCCCAGGATGGAAATATCAATTACTAGAGTGCATGAGTATAAGGTGAGAAGGGCAAAGTTTAAAGGAGATGTGTCACAGAGGTTGGTGAGTGCCTGGAGCATAATGTCACGGGTGGTGGTGGAAACAGATAGAACAGTAGCATTTAAGAGGCTTTTGGATAGGTACATGGACATGCAGGGAGTGGTGGGGTATGGATTATGTACAGGCAGACAAAACTTGGTCTTCACATCATGTTCGGCACAGACATTGTGGGCTGAAGGGCTTGTTCCTGTGCTGTACTGTGTTCTAGGATTCCTGTTGTATGTTTTCTGTGATAATAGTTAGGTTATGTCATGGCACTGCATCTAACCTCCCCTGGAGTTTGAGGTGGAAGTTGCCCTTTGCTTCTTCGTCAGTGTGCAGTCCTGTGCAGTGTCGCGGCTCAGCACTGTATCAAGGCAGTCGTGTTCCCTTTCAGTCTGCCTCTCACAAGTCTGCCGCTGATGCTCTTTCATTCAAGCAGCGAATTACCGTACCCTCGTGCTGTTGCCCAACGTGCCATCCAGAATATAGCAGAGTTTCTGCTTATAATCTTCCTGATCCCATCTACTGGTATCTATAGTTACATCTACATGTAAAGAAGTATGAATCCTATCACCAACTAGAAAGCAGTCCTGAGCTACCATCTACCTCATCGGAGACCCTCAGGCTATCTTTAATTGGACTTTACCTTGCACTAAACATTATTCCCTTTATAGTTTATCAGTACATAGTGGACGCCTTGACTGTCATCATGTATAGCCTTTACGCTGACTGGATAGCACACGACAAGAAAGCTTTTCACTGTACCTCCGTACACATGCCAATAAAATAAATTAAATTAATCTAAACTACCCACCCTTGCTGATACCCAGGTTTATAAGCAGTAGTGGGTTTTGTTCTCCTGTGAGCCGAGGTAGCTTTCCCATTTACATTACAAAAAACAGCTTACATTTTGTTTTTTTAACATGTAGTATTTCTGCCTTAACATTAGCGGCTTCCTTTCAGCTTTCACCACAGGCAGTCATGGAGGTAATTGAATCCTGACTGCCATCCTCTACAGAAGTGGCTGTGTTCTCCACTCTTTGATTTGCGGGACAGGCTTGTTAACCCTGTGCCTCGGTCCCAGGCCGGAGATGAAGGTGTCTGGTCTGTGCGAGCTGGCATTAGACAGTGATCTGGCTGGAAACTGCCAGGATCAAATGACCCTATTAGCACAGATTCTCGAGATCATAACAGCATTCAACTTGTCCCACCAGACACCAAAGACAGTCTAAGCCTTTCAAGTACTGAAACATTTTTGCAGTTCCATCTCCAGTCTTTAATTATCCTAAGGATCCAGACACATTTCAAAACGTCTAGTGTAAAACTCTGGAGCTTTACAACTCACCCAATAATATAATCTTTCAGTGGTCCAATGGCATATTGGTAGAGCTACTGCCTTACAGCGCCAGGGACCCGGGTTCGATCCTGCCTATGGGTGTTGAGTGTACTGAATTTGTACTGTACGTTCTCCCCATGAATTGCATGGGTTTTCTACGAGATCTTCGGTTTCCTCCCACACTCCAAAGACGTACAGGTTTGTAAGTTAATGAGCTTGGCATAAATGTAAAATGGTCCCTAGTGTGTGTAGAGTAGTGTTAATGTGCGGGGATCTCTGGCTGGTGTGGACTCGGTGGGCCGAAGAGCCTGTTTCTGCGCTCTATCTCTAAAACAATCAAACTACAAAATAGACTACCTTATGGCTGAAAGTGTCTGTGCCACCTCTTGCTACCAGGCATGCTTGGTACCTTTATGGCCAACGTAACCTCCAACACTGTGATGGTTAAACTGTGTGAAACCATTCCTGTTATTCGATAGCAATATTTTTGAACTGAAACACAAATGCTGAAATAAAATACAATAAAATAAAATACAAATGAAATGAAATTCACAAGTGCTCACGTTGGTAGTGTAGTAATGCCCTTTGCATCTACTTAGTTGCATATTTTTCTTTCTTGTGAAAATTATGACAAATAAAGGATGTTTCTGTGCACCTGCAGTCTCTGCGAACTGTGTAGATGTGACCAACTAATATCACACAAAACCTTTAATAAACAGGTTGCTCTGCAAAGCTAAAATAGCTGAGAAACACCAATCCCAATCAGAGAGGATGAAAGTGCATCTTGAGGCAAGAAAAAGTTAAAAGTACAAGAGCATAATAAATGATGTGGAAATTGCAAGCTGCGATTTCAAGGGCAATCATGTGTTAGCATCAACAGGTTTTTATGCGTAGGCGACAGAAGCTTGTGGACTGCAATGCAGCATAACATGAATGACACACAATGCAATTTATACATTTATGCTGCATAACATTGTACCTGAACAGCTAAATGGTCTTTTCCTTTTACAGTTCACATCTAGGGACTGTTGATACCTGTAGAGTATGTGCAATTCTACATGGCTGATTGGCATACCTACATACTCATTCCCTGAAGCTGCCAGCATCTACATGCATGAAGCCAATGACCTTTGAAACCATAAACCGAGCATCTATAACATAGATAATGATTCTAAATATATCGACAACAAACACTGATGGTCAGTAATAAAATGCCTACCTAAATTGTTTCCAATAATGTGTTTTTTGTAAGGTTTGTTCTTTCAAGTAAGTCGTGTTCCATCCTCCACATTTTTATAATCCTGCTGTGTGCTTGCGGCTGCCAAAACAAGATTGCAAACCTGTGGGGTGTCTGTGTTCAAACTCCAATTAACACCTTCTTGGCTGAACTTTAATTTAGCTTAGGATTTAGGTAGAAAACATTACTTTTTTTCACTATTACTTAGTTATCAATTTAACTGTTAATTTTTGACCTGGGTCCGTAACTGGACAACAGAATAAGGGTTGGGCCATTTAGGACCGAGATGAGGAAAGACTTTTTCACCCAGAGTGAATCTGTGGAATTCTCTGCTACAGAAGGCAGTGGAGGCCAATTATCCTGGTGTTCAACGGAGAGTTATATAGATTTAGCTGTTAGGACAACAGAATCAATGGTTATGGGGAGAAGGCAGGAATGGGGTACTGATTTTAGATGATCAGCCATGGCCATAGGGAATGGCAGTGCTGGTTCGAAGGGGCCGAATGGCCTACTCCTTCACCTATTTTCTATGTTTCTAACTATTCATCTATAGATTACATCTATTCTATGTAACACAGATTTGTTTCCTGTTACCATTATCATCGCTACTTTTTTGCATATCTTTCATTCATTTGTTCGATTTCTCTCTACATCATCATCCCTATCTCCCGTTTCCCTTTCCCCCCGACTCTCAGTCTGAAGAAGGGTCTCGACCCAAAACATCACCTATCCCTTTTCTCCAGAGATGCTGCCTGACCCGCTGAGTTACTCCAGTTTTTTTGTGTCTATCTTTGGTCTGAGACGATGTGCGCGACACTCTTCTTGACCCAAGAAATCACTGAACCAACATGGATAGTCAGGTTCAGGCAAGTCAATGAAGATATGTTCTTTGCAAAGGAGTTCCTATGTGTGTTGTCAGAAACAGACCTGTAGCTAAAGAGCCACTATCTTGACAGGCATTAAACTTTTATTTCACTTGAACTTTTCTGACGCCGTGTGCAACAACAAACAAAATAGTCCATTTGCTATCCAAGGATGTCTGAACAAGTCCCCGAGATTGTGTGTGCAAAGGAAACATATTCACCATTGACCAATTTGAGAGGCTGCAGAATATTTATCAGACTCAAGGTTTCCCAATAATACAGGATGTGATTAATGATACCCTGGTACTGTAAGCCTTCCCACAACCTTCTGCTGTCCCATGGGAGGGTAACGTTAGTGTCTGATAGGACTTCTCCCCACACTGACCTTGTGCGGAAGGGCATCCAATTTGCCTGCCATAACCCAAGCACCCGCTCCACCAGTTGCTCAATGATCCCATTCATTTCATGAGCAAGGACACTACCTTCACTTCAGTTTACCTGATATATTTTTTCCACTTCTTAAACTTAAAAGGCAATTCTGATTGAAATGATATTCCCCTGTGTGTAAGGGCAAGTCTACCCTGAAGCTGCAGGTAGCTTTTAATGAGATATCAAGCAAGATTTACGTTTCCTTATTAAGAATATTATCAGTGTTAGGTCAAAACTATGCTTGTGCTTTATGTAATTATTGAAATTAGATGATCCTATAAAATTGGTTCCGATCGATTCAGTGTCCTGTTAGTTCGGCACCCAAATACCTCAGGCATACTTGGCCAATCTCACTAAGTAAGAGTTATTAAAGTGACAATATAATCGCTACAAATGAAAAACACAGTACATTGATTAAACAAACATGTAAAACCCGTAGAACAGGCAGCATATATTTAAGTGGAGAACCATGGGTTTATCTTTCAAATTGATAACATTTTAGAAGAACTAGGTAAACCTAGAAAATGACCATGTTTCAAGTTACAGGGGAAGGCTGTAGAGAACTAAGGGGATGTATCTGACCTGTTCAGCGCTATGAACATTTTCTAGTTCACTCACAAGTCACTTAGTGAGATAGGCAAAGTATGCCTGGAGTACTGGACTAACAGGACACTGAGTTGATCAGACCAATTTTTAGAGAGTCATCTGGTTTCAATAAACATACAAACCACAAGCGTACAGTAGCTTTGACCTAACGCTGATGATATTTCTTGTTTTCCTTTTGGTTTTCCAGCACCTGCAGTTCTTTCTTCTTTGCCTTTCGATTACCACCAAATTGACTGTTTGTCCAACTTATTAACCGTGAAACCCTGATCACTGGGCAATTTCAGCAGCCTGTGAAACATCACTAAACATGACAGTCATTCAAGAAATACTGCCACAATGATGTAGAGCTATTTCCCAAAGGTTTCACAGATAATGGGAATAGAAGAACAACCTTTGAATCAAATCTATTTGGAGGTTGATAAAGAACTAGATTCACCCACCAAATATAATGGATTACACTTTCCATTTCTCAGAGGCTCAGTGGTATAGTAAATATTGCTTTCATCTGCTGAAGCCCAGAGGACAGAGGTGAGAGACTAGTATCTCAAGAGTACCTGAGACTGAAATGCAGCTTGTTGAATGTTTTCTTTAGCTAACCTGCCTGTTCATAGAATCCATATGAATAGTAAGAGATGCAGAATAAACAGGGAAAAATAGAATTTGCAAGCTAGGCTACCCTCCAATGATGAGAATGTGGGTGTAATGCTTCGGAAAATGAATGTATTATTTTAGGATGAATGCTGTTATTCCGCTTATTGTTCTGTGGTTAGGGTACCACAAAGATCAACCATTTACAATCTGTACTGAAGACTTGGGTAAAGGAACCAAGTGCACTGGCACCAAATTCATTGATGATGTGAAGGTAGGAAGATTGCAAGTTGTGAAGATGACACAAAGATTCTTCAGAGGAAAAAGGTGGGTTCCGTGAATGGCCAAGAAGCTGGCAGATGGAATATGATGTGAGAAAAGATGAAGTTATCCACTGTGGAAAGAGGAATGAAAAAGCAAGTTCATATTATAATGGAGTGATATCATTAAATGGTGGCCAGGAGCTCTTCTTCTACCTTAGCAGCACAATGGTACAGGAGGAGAGTGATTGCCTGACAGCACCAGAAATACACGTTAAAATTCTGGCCTCAAATCTTGTCCGTGGGAGTTTGCACATTCTCCTTGTGACCGCGTGAGTTTTCTCTGCGTGATCTGATTTCCTCCCAATGTCCCAAAAAATGTCCAGATTGTTTCAGTGTCAATTTAGGTTACTGTCACGTGTATGAATGAATGAATGAATGAATGAATGAATGAATAGTTTATTTCGGTCATACATTAAAAAGAACAAAACTTTACAATCTGTGTGAATATGAACCAACATTGTATCCATTTCACACAACAGTCACATAATCAATGACCGAAAAATGAATAAGCTGAAGCCACAAAGCTTATTTTTGCCTATCCTATACAATCCTATACTATCCTATAATGCTGATATTCTGATAACCCAGAATATCAGCATTACAAAGGAAAGAAAAAAAATAAAGTTTACTCTAAATTGTAATCCTTACTTATTTTACATTTTAATCATTTTACATTATAATCAGAGGTACGAGGTGCAGTGAAAAGATTTTGTTGCGTGCTAACCAATCAGCGGAAAGACAATACATGATAATGATCGAGTCACACCTATCTGGCATTGGGAATACAGTATATTGCCATTCTTCCTTTGTCACCGATTCTAAATTCTGTAACTGCCCGGCCAATGACATTATGTGAACGCATTCACCCGGACTCCAGTAGTTCAATAACATGGCTCACCACCATTTTCTCAAGGGCGGTAAATGTGAATCATGCCCGAGACATCTACATCCCGAACAGTTAATAAATAAGTTTTGTTTAGTTTATTGTCACATGTACCGAAGTACAGTGAAAAGCTTTTGTTGCATGCTATCCAGTCAGCAGAAAGACAATACATGATTACAATCGAGCAATTTACAGTGTATAGACACATGATAAAGGTATATCTACAATGAAAGTAATGATGTAGGTACAGCAGGCAGTGAAGAAAGCGAATGGCATGTCTTCATAACAAGAGGAGTTAAGTATAGGAGCAAAGAGGTCCTTCTGCAGTTGTACAGAGCCCTAGTGAGACCACACCTGGAGTATTGTGTGCAGTTTTGCTCTCCAAATTTGAGGAAAGACATTTGTGCTATTGAGGGAGTGTAGCGTAGGTTCACAAGGTTAATTCCCGGGATGGCGGGACTGTCATATATTGATAGAATGGAGCAGCTGGGCTTGTACACTTTGTAATTTAGAAGGATGAGAGGTGATCTTATTGAAACATATGATTATTAAGGGTTTGGACACGCTAGAGGCAGGAAACATGGAACAAGGTTGGGGGAGGTCCAGAACCAGGGCCCACAGTTTAAGAATAAGTGGTGAGCCATTTAGAACAGAGATGAGGAAAGACATTTTCACACAGAGGGTTGTGATTCTGCGGAATTCTCTGCCTCAGAAGGCATTGGAGGCTAATTCTCTGGATGATTTCAAAAGAGAGTTAGATAAAGATAACAGAGTCAGGGAATATGGGGAGAAGGCAGGAGCGGGGTATTGATTGTGGAAGATCAGCCATGATCGCTGTGAATGGCTCAAAGGCGGAATTGACCTTCTCCTGCCCCTATTGTCTATTCTCCATTGCAATGATTCCCAGATTAATACCCCCACATTTTGTGCTTAACAGAGGCAACAATTACAGATCCTCATGGTGAATTGGGATTGAATGCACCAAATTGTATTTCTGAAGTCACCCAATTCAACATAGAAACACAATTGTATTGCACATTGGGGGGGGGGGGGGGGGGGGGGGGTTGGAGGGGATGTCAGACTCTAAAACAAATCATTACCATCTCCCAAATCTCCCAGCAGCCATCAATGTTAAAGCAATTTATTCATACTTTCTTCTCAGAAAAACAATGAATTGGAATAATTTGCCACAGAAGACTGTAGAGGCCAAGTCAATGGATATTTTTAAGGCAGAGATAGAAATATTCTTGATAAGTACGGGTGTCAGATGTTATGTGGAGAAGTCAGGAGAATGGGGTTAAGAGGAAAAGATAGATCAGCCATGATTCAATGGCGGAGTAGGTTTGATGGACAGAATGGCCTAATTCTGCTTCTATCACTTATGAAAACTTATCATTTATAAGTGCAAAGTAAAGCCAGTAAAGTTCAATCAAAGATAGTCTGAGGGTCTCCAATGAGGTGGATCGTAGTTCCGCACTGCTCTCTGGTTGCTGCAGGATGATTCTGTTGTTGGATGACACCTGAAAAGAAACTGTCCCTGAATCTGGAGATGTGTGTTTTCACACTTCTATATTGACGAGCATATAAGTAAACTAAAAAAGGATTAATATCTGGATGGTAGGTTGCTGATGTTCACTCTGGACACTGTTGTGTTGAAGAGCCTGGTACAGTGCTGTATTTTTTTATCAAAAAGAAAATTATTGTTGCAGATATACCAAGTAATTAGAATGTTTAGTTGGACATTCATAGTGAATATGTGAACTATTGATGCAACTTTGCCGAGTGCCAGTGAGACTGAACCAGGAATATTACATTTGGTTTTGGTTTCTATGTTTAAGGAGAATAAAGCTTCCTCAGAGACAGTGAAGGAACAGTCAACTTGGTTGACCCCTGAGAAGAAGGGGTTAACATGTAGAGGGGTTGCGCAGGATAGGCCTATATTCAATGAAGTTTAGGAAAACAACAGATATTCTTGCTGAACACCAGATGAATGCTTCCCCCAGAAGAGGTATCAAGAACTAGTTTAAGAATAAGGACTCACATGTTTAAGACAGATGAGGATATTTTTTTTTTGAGTGGCCTGACTCATTGAAATCCCTTATATCAGACAGCAATGGCCCCTGAGTTATTGAACATGTTGAAGATGGTGACTGAGGGATATTTGAACTACAGGGGGCATGGGGAGATACAATACTTTCGAGACCTTATAAATCTATATAACTAAAAGTCTGATCTTGACCACTTCCTGTTGTTCTGTATATTGATTTTAGAAGAAATGCTGCCACTTAAGGCTCTGATTTTTGGCCATCTTACTCAGAGTCCCCCTCTGCTGCGCAGGACAAGAGGATTTTTCCCATAGATGAAAAATAAAAGAGTTATTAGTGTTTAAAAAATGTTGAGATTCTCTCACCTGAAGGCCACGCCCCTTCCAGAGGGACTATAAAACCCGGAAGTGTAGAGTGCTTCAGTCAGTCTCTGCAAGATGGGGGAGTGAGAGTGTCACGTCTCACAGTCTGAGCTGTGAATAACACTGAACACATGTCTACTAACCTGTGAGTGGTTTTACTGACCTGTCAGTGCCCTTAATGTGGTTTGAAAATATAGTTTAGAAATGTTAAAGCTGTGTTGCCTTTGGTTTGGAAATGCTAAAGCTGTGTTGCCTTTGGTTTGGAAATGCTAAAGCTGTGTTGCCTTTGGTTTGGAAATGCTAAAGCTGCGTTGCCTTTCGTTTGGAAATGCTAAAGCTGTGTTGCGTTTGGTTTGGAAATGCCAAAGGAAATAAAGATCTCCGTGACTTTGCCGCAGACTTATTAAAAAAAGTTTTGAATTTAGATCAAAAGCCCTTATTAGGGCGGGCACACAGAGTTCGTGGACGTCGCTCGGATCCGAACGCCCCCCCCCCCCCCAAGGCAGCTGATAGTGAAGGTTCAATACGATCATGTTTTGGAGGATATCATGAAAAAAATTGCTGGCACAAGAAATCTTATGCTTGATGGAGACAAAATAAGCATATTTCGAGATTACCCTGCAGAGGTGGTCAGAAGGAGAGCATTATTCAACGAGACAAGAGGGATTCTAGAGAAGATAGACAACTTGAAATATGGATTGCTGTACCCTGCAAGATTGAGAGTCACTTATCTGCAGAAGGAACAGTTTTTCACTGATCACAAGAAAGCATTGGCGAATGCCCAGAAGATTGTGGATTCGAGTGAGGACTGAATAACATTCAAATAACATCATCATCCTGCTGAGAATAAATGGAACTTTAATTTGCTTTATTCAAGGACTAATGAAAGGTGATAATGATAACTGTGCAGTCCCTCCTGTTATGGAATATTATTCTAATATTTTAATATTAATTTTTACTAACAATTACTGTTATTATTGGAATAATTAGTTAAAAACATGAAATGTTTAAAAAATTTAGATATATTATTAATTGGAATTTGTTATGTTCTTCCTTTATTTACATCAGATTAACACTTGACTAATAATTAACTAAGAGAGCAATAGTCTCTCACTATATGATTACTAACACTCTGGACCAAAATAGTTTTAATTTAATCCCATAAATTACTTATATTCAATTTTGTTTTTGAAAGCGTGGAGCTAGGGATATATATTTTTTATATAGGGAAGCCCTTAGATGGTCAGCCACGTTAGTGTGGCTAGCACTAACTACACTAAATTTAGATGTAGTTTCTTTTTTTTACTTACACTATTAATTTTTTATTTTTTTACTTTTTGTATTTTTTACTTAATTACAATTTTAAACTTGAATTAATTTACAAATATTATTTGAGGAGATGTGTCCGTGAGGAAGATTTAATTGAACTAGTTTTACAACTCATCTGTCCTGTGTTCGAGTGGAATGTCGGGTTTATGGTGCTGAGCTATCTGCTCTTTTATAGACCACCCTAACCAAGGAGAAGGATATTGAACTCTGTGAGGTAAGGGAAAAAAGTAGAGTAGCTATGGAAACTATGAGATTCAAAGAGGAGGAAGTACTGACACTTTTGAAAAATATAAAAGAGGATAAGTCTCCAGGTCCTGACAGGATATTCCCTAGGACATTGAGGGAAGTTAGTGTAGAAATAGCAGGGGCTATGACAGAAATATTTCAAATGTCATTAGAAACGGGAATACTGCCGGAGGATTGGCGTACTGCGCATGTTGTTCCATTGTTTAAAAAGGGTTCAAAGAATAAACCTAGCAATTATAGACCTGTTAGTTTGCCGTCAGTGGTGGGCAAATTAATGGAAAGGATACTTAGAAATAATATATATAAGCATCTGGATAAACAGGGTCTGATCAAGAACAGTCAACATGGATTTGTGCCTGGAAGGTCATGTTTGACAAACCTTCTTGAATGTTTTGAAGAGGTTACTAGGGAAATTGATGAGGGTAAAGCAGTGGATGTTGTCTATATGGATTTCAGTAAGGCCTTTGACAAGGTTCCTCATGGAAAGTTGGTTAAGAAGGTTCAATCTTTGGGTGTTAATGGTGGAGTAGCAAGATGGATTCAACAATGGCTGAATGGGAGATGCCAGAGAGTAATGGTGGATGGCTGTTTGTCAGGTTGGAAGCCGGTGACCAGTGGTGTGCCTCAGGGATCTGTGTTGGGTCCACTGTTGTTTGTCATGTACATCAATGATCTAGATGATGGGGTGGAAAATTGGATAAGTAAGTATGCAGATGATACTAAGATAGGTGGTGCTGTGGATAATGAAGTAGATTTTCAAAGTCTACAGAGAGATTTGGGCCATTTGGAAGAGTGGGCTGAAAGATGGCAGATGGAGTTTAATGCTGATAAGTGTGAGGTGCTACATCTTGGCAGGAAAATCAAAATAGGACGTACATGATAAATGGTTGGGAATTGAGGAATGTTATGGAACAGAGGGATCTAGGAATAACTGTGCATAGTTCCCTGAAGGTGGAATTGCATATAGATAGGGTGGTAAAGAAAGAAAGTTGGTGTGCTGGCCTTTATAAATCAGAGCATTGAATATAGGAGTAGAGAAGTAATGTTAAAATTGTATAAGGCATTGGTGAGACCAATTCTGGAGTATGGTGTACAATTTTGGTCGCCTAATTATAGGAAGGATGTCAACAAAATAGAGAGAGTACAGAGGAGGTTTACTAGAATGGTGCCTGGGTTTCAGCAACTAAGTTACAGAGAAAGGTTGAACAAGTTGCGTCTTTGTTCTTTGGAGCGCAGAAGGTTAAGGGGGGACTTGACTGAGGTCTTTAAAATGATGAAAGGGATAGACAGAGTTGACGTGGATAAGCTTTTCTCATTGAGGGTAGGGAAGATTCAAACAAGAGGGCATGACATGAGAATTAAGGGACAGAAGTTTAGGGGTAACATGAGGGGGAACTCCTTTACTCAGAGAGTGGTGGCTGTGTGGAATGAGCTTCCTGCAGAAGTGGTGGAGGCAGGGTCGTTTTTAACATTTAAAAGTAAAGTGGATAGGTATATGGACAGGAAGGGAATGGAGGGGTATGGTCTGAGTGCAGGTAGATGGGACTAGGGGAAAATAAATGGTCGGCATGGACTGGAAGGGCCGAGAAGACCTGTTTACGTGCTGTAATTGTTATATGGTTATATGGTTAATAGAAAAAACGGGGGTCAAGGAATTATTTTTTGTAGTTGGAATGTTAAGGGAATTAATGAGTCAATCAAGAGAGGTAAGTTATTAGGACACTTAAAATCACTCAAAGCAGAAATAACATTTCTTCAAGAGACGCACCTTAAACATAGATTGAAAGAAAAATGGATCGCTGAAACATATCACTCTTCATTTTCTCATAAGGCCAGAGGTGTCGCAATTTTAATTCGTAAAGGTATACGTTTTAAACACAGATCAACTATTGCGGACACCAATGGTAGATATATTATTTAGGGTTGTTATCTCCGGTTTGCTTCCAGTTCCTCGTGCTGGCGAGAGCAGGAACAGGGAGATACGGGACCTGAATGTGTGGCTGAGGAACTGGTGCAGGGGGCAGGGATTTAGATTCTTAGATCACTGGGATCTGTTTTGGAGTAGGTTGGATCTGTAC
The DNA here is from genome assembly GCA_963514005.1 of Raja brachyura. Next base: position 6,471,230 of record OY740800.1, on the reverse strand, counting down.
AAAAGGGACGGATTGCATCTTAACAGGTGGGGGACCAGCATTCTGGCCGGCAGGTTTGCCACTGCTACACGGATGGTTTTAAACTGAATAAGGGGGGTTGGGTGTCAAATGGGATAATCGAGAACGGAGTTAAAGGGAAAGAGAGTAAAGGGATGGTTAATGACCCCAGAATTAACGGGAAAGAAAGCTCACAAAGGGATAGGAGAGTATGGCCAAGTGTAATAGGGATCGATGTGAAAGGGGCCACTTGTCAACATAATTGTATAAGGAGTAAGAGTGTTGTAAAAACAAGCCTGAAGGCTTTGTGTCTCAATGCGAGGAGCATTCGTAATAAGGTGGATGAGTTGAAGGTGCAGATAGCGATTAATGACTATGCTATAGTTGGGATCACGGAGACATGGCTCCAGGATGACCAAGGCTGGGAGCTGAACATCCAGGGATATTCAATATTCAGGAGGGATAGACGAAAAGGAAAAGGAGGTGGGGTAGCGTTGCTGGTGAGAGAGGAGATTAATGCAATAGAAAGGAAGGACATTAGCGTGGAGGATGTGGAATCGATATGGGTAGAGCTGCGAAACTCTAAGGGGCAGAAAACGCTAGTGGGAGCTGTGTACAGGCCACCTAACAGTAGTATTGGAGTTGGGGATGGCATCAAACAGGAAATTAGAAATGCGTGCAACAAGGGTAACACGGTTATAATGGGTGACTTCAATCTACATGTAGATTGGGTGAATCAAATTGGCAGGGATGCTGAGGAAGAGGATTTCCTGGAATGTATGCGGGATAGTTTTCTCAACCAACATGTGGAGGAACCAACGAGAGAGCAGGCTATTCTAGACTGGGTATTGTATTGAGTAATGAGGAAGGGTTAGTTAGCAGTCTTGTTGTGCGTGGCCCCTTGGGCAAGAGTGACCATAATATGGTTGAGTTCTTCATTAGGATGGAGAGTGACAAAATTAAGTCAGAAACAAGGGTTCTGAACTTGAACAAAGGTAACTTTGAAGGTATGAGATGTGAATTGGCCAAAATAGACTGGCAGGTGATTCTTAAAGGGTTGACAGTGGATGTGCAATGGAAGGTATTTAAAGACTGCATGGATGAAGTACAAAAGTTGTTCATACCAGTTTGGCAAAAGAATAAATCGGGGAAGGTGGTGCATCCATGGATAACAAGGGAAATCAGGGATAGTATAAAAACAAAAGATGAGGCATACAAATTTACCAGAAAAAGCAGCCTACCGGAGGACTGGGAGAAATTCAGAATGCAGCAGAGGAGGACAAAGGGCTTAATTAGGAAAGGGAAAATAGATTATGAAAGGAAACTGGCAGGGAACATAAAAACTGACTGCAAAAGTTTTTATAGACATGTGAAGAGAAAGAGACTAGTTAAAACAAATGTTGGTCCCTTGCAGTCAGAAACAGGTGAATTGATCATGGGGAACAAGGACATGGCAGACCAATTGAATAACTACTTTGGTTCTGTCTTCACTAAGGAAGACATAAATAATCTGCCGGAAATAGCAGTGGAACGGGGGTCAAATAAGATGGAGGAACTGAGTGAAATCCAGGTTAGCCGGGAGGTAGTGTTGGGTAAATTGAACGGATTGAAGGCCGATAAATCCCCAGGGCCAGATAGTCTGCATCCCAGAGTACTCAAGGAGGTAGCCACAGAAATAGTGGATGCATTAGTGATAATGTTTCAAAATTCCTTAGATTCTGGAGTAGTTCCTGAGGATTGGAGGGTAGCTAATGTAACCCCACTTTTTAAAAAAGGAGGGAGAGAGAAAGCGGGGAATTACAGACCAGTTAGTCAAACATCGGTAGTGGGGAAACTGCTAGAGTCAGTTATTAAAGATGGGATAGCAGCGCATTTGGAAAGTGGTGAAATCATTGGACAAAGTCAGCATGGATTTACGAAAGGTAAATCATGTCTGACAAATCTGATAGAATTTTTCGAGGATGTAACTAGTAGAGTGGATAAGGGAGAACCAGTGGATGTGTTATATCTAGACTTTCAGAAGGCTTTCGACAAGGTCCCGCATAAGAGATTAGCATACAAACTTAAAGCACACGGTATTGGGGGTTCAGTATTGATGTGGATAGAGAACTGGCTAGCAGACAGGAGGCAAAGGGTAGTAGTAAACGGGTCCTTTTCAGAATGGCAGGCAGTGACTAGTGGGGTGCCGCAAGGCTCAGTGCTGGGACCCCAGCTATTTACAATATATATTAATGATTTGGACGAGGGAATTCAATGCAACATCTCCAAATTTGCAGATGATACCAAGCTGGGGGGTATAGTTAGGTGTGAGGAGGATGCTTGGAGGCTGCAGGGTGATTTGGATAGGCTGAGTGAATGGGCAGATGCATGGCAGATGCAGTATAATGTGGATAAATGTGAGGTTATCCACTTTGGTGGCAAAAACATGAGGGTAGACTATTATCTGAATGGTGGCAGATTAGGAAAGGGGGAGATGCAACGAGACCTGGGTGTCATGGTACACCAGTCATTGAAAGTAGGCATGCAGGTGCAGCAGGCAGTGAAGAAAGCAAATGGTATGTTAGCATTCATAGCGAAAGGATTTGAGTATAGGAGCAGGGAGGTTCTACTGCAGTTGTACAGGGTTTTGGTGAGGCCACACCTGGAGTATTGCGTACAGTTTTGGTCTCCAAATCTGAGGAAAGACATCCTTGCCATAGAGGGGGTACAGAGAAGATTCACCAGACTGATTCCTGGGATGTCAGGACTTTCATATGAGGAAAGATTGGATAGACTCGGCTTGTACTCGCTGGAATTTAGAAGATTGAGGGGGGATCTTATAGAAACTTACAAAATTCTTAAGGGGTTGGACAAGCTAGATGCTGGAAGATTGTTCCCGATGTTGGGGGAGTCCAGAACAAGGGGTCACAGTCTAAGGATAAGGGGGAATTCCTTTAGGACTGAAATGAGGAAAACATTCTTTACACAGAGAGTGGTGAGTCTCTGGAATTCTCTGCCACAGAAGGTAGTTGAGGCCAGTTGATTGGCTATATTTAAGAGGGCGTTAGATGTGGCACTTGTGGCTAAAGGGATCAGGGGGTATGGAGAGAAGGCAGGTACGGGATACTGAGTTGGATGATCAGCCATGATCACATTGAATGGCGGTGCAGGCTCGAAGGGCCGAATGGCCTACTCCTGCACCTATTTTCTATGTTTCTATGTTTCTATGTTTCTATTATACGTGGGTGAATTATATTTTAAAAAAGTGATTTTTCTCAATGTCTATGGACCAAATTTTGATAATCCTATGTTTTTTAAGAATATACTTAATACTATTCCGGAGCTCACACAACATAATTTGATAATCGGTGGAGATTTAAATTGTACACTAGATTCCTATTGTGATAGATCATCAAGACAAAGAAAAGCAAAATCCAAGACAAGCAAATTATTAAACTCAACATACATCAATACTAACGATATCAAGGATGTTTGGAGAATTGAAAACCCATCTGGAAGGGAATACTCATTTTACTCATCAGTACATAAAACCCATTCAAGGATAGACTACTTTTTAGTAGATTCTAAACTTATCCCATTTACTTATAATTCGAAATATCATAATATTATAATTTCGGACCATGCTCCTTTAACATTTATGATCAAACTAAGTGGAATGACTGATAAGCAGACATAATGGAGACTTAATCCTCAAATTTTAAATGATAAAGCATGTTACGAATATCTTATCAAACAGATAAATATGTTTTTTGGGACAAATGACTGCCCTGAAATTTCTGTCTCCCTTCTTTGGGAAACATTTAAAGCATTTATACGAGGAGCGTTAATCTCCGCACAAGCCTTTCGTAATAAAGAGAACCGCGCCAAACAACTGGTATTGGAAATAAGGCAATTAGATATGGAAAATGCAATCGCGCCTTCTTTGATAATACATAATAAAATTGCTGCACTCAAATATAAGTTAAACCAAATATACTCAGACCAAATCATAAAATTTTATCAAAAGTCTAAACAGTTACACTTTGAATTTGGTGATCAACCACAAAAATTGCCAGCACACCAACTCCGGAAACAGGAAGGGGAAAAAACAATTCATAAAATTAAAGAAGATACGGGAGAAATATTAACACTACCCAAGGATATTAATGATAGATTCTCTCACTACTATCAAACACTTTACTCAACCAAAACGGCAGTGGGTTCTGCAGGAATGGAATTATTCTTACAGAATTGTAACCTTACTGGTTTAGACTTGAAAGAGAGAGAATTATTAGGGGCTGAAATATCAGTAAAAGATATTGAAGAATCTATTATTTCTTTAAAAAATGGAAAGGCCACTGGCCCAAATGGTTTAAATAGTGAATTTTATTAAAAAATCCATGATTTGATCTCGCCACGCCTACAGACATTATATACTCAAGCATTCATGCAACATAAACTTCCAGAAACTTTAAATGAATCAACCATATAACCATATAACCATATAACAATTACAGCACGGAAACAGACCTTCTCGGCCCTTCCAGTCCGTGCCGACCATTCATTTTCCCCTAGTCCCATCTACCTACACTCAGACCATACCCCTCCATTCCCTTCCCGCCCATATACCTATCCACTTTACTATTAAATGTTAAAATCGATCCTGCCTCCACCACTTCTGCAGGAAGATCATTCCACACAGCCACCACTCTCTGAGTAAAGAAGTTCTCCCTCATGTTACCCCTAAATTTCTGTCCCTTAATTCTCATGTCATACCCTCATGTTTGAATCTTCCCTACCCTCAATGGGAAAAGCTTATCCACATCAACTCTGTCTATCCCTTTCATCATTTTAAAGACCTCAATCAAGTCCCCCCTTAACCTTCTGCACTCCAAAGAATAACGACCTAACTTGTTCAACCTTTCTCTGTAACTTAGTTGCTGGAACCCAGGCAACATTCTAGTAAATCTCCTCTGTTCTCTCTCTATTTTGTTGACATCCTTCCTATAATTAGGCGACCAAAATTGCACACCATACTCCAGAATTGGTCTTACCAATGCCTTGTACAATTTTAACATTACTTCTCTACTCCTATATTCAATGGACAATCAACAATAATACTTATACCAAAAACGGATAATGACCTTGAAGACCCAGGTTCATGTACAGCAATTGCTCTCTTAAACACCGATCAGAAAATATTAACCAAATTTTTAGCACATAGATTAAGCTTAGTGATTCATAAATTAATACACCCAGATCAAACTGGCTTTATTCATATCATAATCTGAGACAATTATTTAACATTATATACTCAAATCGAATCGCTAATGTAGATTTAGCAGTCATTTTGCTAGATGCTGAGAAAGCATTCGATCAAGTTGAATGGCCCTATTTATTTTCAGTGATGGAAACATTTCAATTAGGAGAGAAGTTTTGTACTTGGGTTAAGCTTCTATATACCAACCCAACAGCCAGAATAATGACAAATCAAATGTTATCAAAAAAAATTGATTTATCTAAAGGTTGTAGACAAGGATGCCCGCTATCCCCGTTACTATTCGCCCTTGCTATTGAACCACTAGCAGAAAGAGTTCGAGCACATCCAGAAATATATGGGTATAACACTAAAAATACAGTTAATAAAATTTCTCTATGTGCAGATGATGTATTACTATATGTTACAAATCCAGAAATTAGCATCCCTAACCTGTTAAATCTTATAACTCAATTAGGTTTATTCTCGGGATACAGAATCAATTAGAATAAGAGTGAGATTATGCCAATAATGAAACCTAATTTATTTATATTGCAACAATCAGCTTTTCAAATAGTGAATGAAAAATTTAAATACTTAGGATTATGTGACCAAGAAATATACTTCTTTATTTAAATCAAATTCCGTACCTTTACTTAATAAATTGCGTAAGAATATTCAATATTGGAAAACACTCCCCTTTTCAATGCTCGGTAAAATTAATGCTATTAAAATGATTTTCCTTCCTCAACTTCTATACCTCTTTCAATCAATTCCGATATATCTCCCTAGAAATTTCTTTTAAAAAGTCGACTCTATTGTAACAAGTTTTATTTGGGATTATAAGAATCACAGAATAAGTAAAAAACACTTATGTAAACCCAAGAATGGAGGATTAGCCTTACCAAATGTCTTATTTTATATTCTGGGCAGTCAATGTGAAAAACTTACATTTCTGGTTGGAAGATATGGATCAACAACCAGACTGGTTAAAGATGGAAAAGGAGGATTGTCTGCCATTTGAAATTGGCCCAATTCTGTTAACTCCTACAAACTTGAATTAAAAAATCTATAGTGCAATTCCAATAATACATAGTGGTATTCAAATTTGGAAACAAATAAAAAAGACATTAAAATTGGATAATTTATCACTTTCGCTCCCTATTGCAAATAACCCTTCATTTAAGCCTTCAGTATTGGATAAAGTTTTTGCACAATGGAAAAATTATGGAATTAAAACGATGGGACATCTTTATAGAAAAGGTGTGTTCCTTTCGTTTCAGGAGGTACAACAGAATTATGGATTACATTCAAACATTTTTTTTAGATATTTACAACTGAATCACATACACAAGAATATAGAACGAGAGAGCCAGAGATTCTAGATGAATGTTTGAATAAATACCCCAACACAGTCAAATTAATATCTTACATTTATAATACTCTTTTATATAGTGAGAATCCGTCGACGGAATTACATAGACGAGCATGGGAAAATTAATTAGTTCAACCCATAACGAAAGATATTTGGGATGAAAGTTTACAACATATACATCAATGTTCGTTAGACGCCAGACATTCTTTAATACAATTTAAAATATTACATAGATTGCATTATTCTAAAACAAAATTAACTAGAATTTTTCCTAATATTTCTCCTACCTGCGATAAATGTCAATATTCTGAGGCTAATTTAACCCATACCTTTGTAAGTTGAATAAAAATTAAAACATTTTGGGTGGATATTTTTTAAATTATTTCCGTAGTGGTTAATACTCAACTGGAGCCCGATCCTAAATTAATAATACTGGGCATATCTGAACAATACCTAAAACTTACAATAAACCAAAGAAATTTCCTTGATTATAGTATAATAACTGGGAAAAAAATTAATATTAAAATTTTGGAAAAACCCTGCATCCCCCACAATCAAAATGTGGATTATGGAAATGTCGGAGACCTTAAATCAGGAAAAAATTAGATTTGTCTTAATCGAAAAACCAGAATTATTTACTAGAATATGGTCTCCGTTCATAGATTATTTGAAGGGGTAGAATGGGCCGGCGCTGATACCTGATGGAAGCTTGAACCCAGGACTAGATGAATAGTTATGTTTTCTTACCTACGGACCTATCTCCTAAGTTGTATTATGGATAGTTTATTCTATTTTTCTAATTTTCTTTTCTTTTCCTTTATTTTTTCTATCGATTAAAAAAATAATAATAATTAGAGTCAATGTTAATATGTAACCGATAAATGAAGACCTCAGCTACATTGGTAGCGGAGACCCTGAAATCCTGGATATTTAATATGTAACCATTTAACAAAGTTTGTAGTGATTCGGTCTATGATATGCACATGCCTCTAATAAAATTTAACTTAAAAAAAAAATTGTTTTAAAGGATATGCTAAAGCTGTGTTGCCTTTCGTTTGGAAATGCTAAAGCTGTGTTGCCTAATTAAAGTTGCCTTGCCTAATTAGAGTTGCCTTGCCTAATTAAAGTTGCCTTGCCTAATTAAAGTTGCCTTGCCTTCTATATAATTAATAGTATAATCTAGCCACTTACTGTTTGCGCTTTATATTGATTTTAGAAAAAACGCTATCACGTATGGCTGTGATTTTTGGCCATCTTACTCAGAGTCCACCTCCGTCCATCAGGTGCTGAAGATTTTTCCCATCGAAGAAAAATAAAAGAGTTATTAGTGTTTACAAAATGTTGAGATTCTCTCTCCAGTCAATCACGCCATGAAGGCCACACCCCTTCTGGTGGGAGGAGGGAGTGACTATAAAACCCAGAAGTGTGGGCGTGGCTCAGTCTCTGCAAGATGGAGGAGGGAGAGGTCACGACTCGCTGTCTTTAGTGGCCTTGCACCCTGCTTAAAGTGGTAAGAAACTACACTTGAATCTGATGGCCTTGCGCCCTGCTTGAAATGGAATTTCAAGGAATAGCCGTGTCAACTGCCAGCCCACCAGCCGTGAGTGAGTGAGCTTCCAGCACAACAGGCTTGAGTGACTGAGCCGCCAGCCCAATAATCCATTCGGCCCACAATGTCCATTCTAGCCATCTGGAAACCAGTCCCTTCAGCCCACAACACCCATACTGGTGCTCCAGAAAGCCCCCCCCCCCCCCCCACTGGCCACCAATATTGGAATTCGTGGAGAGGTGGAATATTGCATTGGGAGACCAGCCCTCCCATGTGATGCTACCCAAAGGGTCCCACTTAGTCTAGTTTTCTTTAAAATTGCTAAATTCAATAGAGAATCCAAGGGGAAATTCTTTATCCAGAGAGTTGTAAAAATGTGGATGTAATCCCATAGTGTGAGGTTAGCAAATCGCATGGTTGCAATTGAAAGGAAGTATATATGTACAGGAGGCAAAAATAATGGAGAGATGTGCTGATCAAATTAATGAAGTATCAATAGCAACATAGATACCCTGTATCTGTGCAACATATTCTTTGTAATCCTACCTTCCATTAATCTTCTTAATTTTACATCCAGATTAGTAGACAAAAGAATAAAATATCTGTTGCATTCTATTTTTTTATATCAAGTGCTCATCACAAATTATCGTCAACAAGATAATGAAAGGAATCCAGAAATATGAGTGTTTTGGGAAGGTGGGGACAGATGTGCCATGATCATATTAACTGGCTGAGTGAGATGAGTGACCGGATAGCCGACTTTTACTTTTATATGGGTCTTAGAGCAGAGAAATAGATACACTCAGTCTACGTGGCACAACTTTACACTAATTCTAAATATTCCCATCCACTACCACACACCCCCCCCCCCCCCCATGATCTGATTAGTTTAATATAGAGATACAGCGCGGAAATGGGCCCTTCGGCCCACTGAGTTAGCGCCGACCAGAGATCACCTCGTACACTAACACGACCTTGCACACTGTACGCCTTTGGCGTGTGGGAGGATACAGGAGCACTGGGAGAAAACCCACGCAGCTCACGGGGAAACCGTACAAACTCCTTACAGACAGCACCTGTAGTTGGAATCGAACCCGGGTCTCTGGTGCTGTAAGGAAACAACTCTACCGCTACGCCACCGTGCCACCCTTCCACTGATATTCCCTTCCACTGGAGCAATTTATAGTGGCCAATTAATTGAGCGATCCGCACAACTTTGGGATGTGCGAGGAAACCAGAGCACACAGTAAACCCATGGCATCAATAGGAGAATGTGCAAACTCCATGCAGACAGCACCAGAGGTTAGAATTCAATCCAGGTTGCTTGATCTGTGAAGCAACACATCCCTATAGTGTTCCTGATTCAGAGTACAAAGCACAATGGGCATTTACAGGCTGTGGTATCACCAACTCAATTGGCATTTACGGATCATGCCACTTAAACACCGTGAGTTGTAAATTATAGATATTACTGGAATTATTTATGTTTTCACAGAAATTCTGTAAGAGCTAATATATATTTCCATTGTTCGAATGTTTAGGTTGCCGTTTGTGAACACTCCAAGTGTGAATTTTTGTTGCCATAATATCCGTAATACAGGGGTTACCTTTAATATTTTATATAGTTGCATCTACCCTTCTTGCTTTTTTATATTCTGTGATCAGGCTAAAGAAGGCAATGATGCCATGGAGATACAAGGAACTGTAGCTGATGGATTAATGTGTAGAACACAAAGTGCTCAGAATTCCAGGTAGATTCTCTGGAGGATATGGATAGTTGTCGTTTTGGTTTGGATTCAAGTCTGACCCAAAAAACTGCCCCTATATGTCCCCCAGAGACAGAGATGCTGCCTGACCCACTGAGTTGCACCAACACTTTGTGTTCAACACAATTATCCCTTTTTAATCACCTAATCTACCATCTTTCAGGGATCCATGGACATGTATACCAGCATCTCTTAATTTCTTAGCATTCTTAAGATCTTAGCATTTGTTTTGTATCTCCTAGCACGTAGTCCTCGCATTTTTTTTGATTAATTACCATTTGCCATGGCTTTGCCCATTTTACCAAAGTCATTTTCTGTGGCTGAAGAAGGGTCTCGACCCTAAACGTCACCCATTCCTTCTAACCAGAGATGCTGCCTGTCCCGCTGAGTTACACCAGCATTTTGTGTTTATCTTCGGTTTAAACCAGCATCTGCAGTTCTTTCTTATCAATGTCACTGTTCTGTCCGGCTGAGAGACCACCACTCTCCTCTATCAATAACACCATCAGTTTTCACAGTAACTTCAAACTTACTAATCATACCTCCTTCATTCACATCCAGGTCAGCAATGCATATTAATACACAGCAAGGCCCCCAGCACTAATCCATTTGTTCAATTATAAAAGCAATCCTTGACCATCTCCGCAAAATACAGAGCATTGGAATCAAATTTGCAATGATTAGTTGTGAAAGTCTTTGTTGGATTTCTCCTGAACCACTCCTGCGTCTTGTTCTGGATAGGATTTGTAATGCAGAATGATAGAAGAGTATTAGCTGGACTCAAAAAGGTAAATTTAATGCAAAAGTTGCATATTCCAAAGTAAGACCATTTCATGGGAAGAAGTGGTGAAAACAACAAGCAGGATTGCAGGTTCTGATGAGATTAAACATTCACTTGTTTGCCTCTTCTGATCTGCATCCGGATCCCCTCTGATGCTGAGAACGTTTGGTGACTGGAGCTGACACTAGGAACATTATTCAATGTATCAAAAATGAATAATGTCCTTTTTACAATGAATCACTTTCAGGGCAAATGTTCTTGAATTCTGACTGCGGAAACTATTGTTCATCTTTAACAAGATCTATGTAGATACAGCTTTGTACAACCAATAAAAAATTGAAGCAAAATGCTTTGAATGTTGGCATCTGTAACAAACAGAGAAATACTGCTTGGCATTACTTATGTCAGGTGAAGGAGAGGCATGAAACAAACATATAAGACACGTCTGTTCCAGGGTTAAGGGTAGTAATGATTCAATAATAATAGAGGAACGATAATTGCACAATATTAATGCACGTTTAAAAAAATAAAGAATGCACAACCTGACAACCTGAGCGTTACCAGATTTTTCCCAATCACAGCAAGGCTGAATTGCTGGTCTGCAGACAAGGACAGAAAAAAATAAGCGACGAGATTAAAGAAAAAAAGAAAGAATGAATCATCTGAAGAAGGGTCTCGAACCGAAACGTCGCCTATCTCCTTCGCTCCTTAGATGCTGCTGCACCCGCTGAGTTTCTCCAGCCTTTTGTGTACCCAAGAATGAATCAATGTTCAGATGAGAAGAGAGGAAACCATCGAGACTACGGTGAATGCGGTTTGGGATGTAGAGAAATCATCAGAATGAAGAATGAGGAAAAACGCTTGAAATCAAACAAAAGAGAGGGAGAGTACAATTACGGAGAAAAACATAAGACGTGGCAGAATATGAATAAAATGTAATATGAGAAGGGAAATGGGACGGATTGAGTGAATGAAAAGGGAATACAAGGCAAAATCCAAAAGAGAAAATCATAAAGAATAAATGGAAAATATTCAGATGGAAGGATTGGGTGTTAGAGAGCAAAATGGGAGAGAGAGATGAAAAATGAATGAAGGAAGTAGAGATAGTCGTGTCACATATTCTGGATTGTGCACGACACAGTCACTTCAGGTAGCAGCCAGTCACAAACTTTGAGTCGCTTTTCTCCCAATTAATAGACATACATACCTCAGAAATAAGCATTGTTCAGAATAAATAATATAGAAAACAAAAACTGTGACTTTTCATGTAGTTATATATTCAATAATGTGTGTTCAGTGGTGTTCGTACCTATCTTTAAGCAAAATATTCTTGCTGCTCTGTGGCCCATGGAGTGATATCCCTTCCCTTGTTTGTGGGGTATTCCCACTGGATGCAGCTCCTCAATGTCTAGCAGTGGAAGATCCCTGGACTGTGGCTCTCCCCCACTGAGCCTTGGCATTGGCTGCACCCAGCTACAGTGCATCCCTCAGCACGTACTCCTACAGTCTGAAATGGCCCAGTTGGCAACATTTCCCGACGGATATCTCGCTGTGCTGCGAGACCAAAATGTTTCAGACAGACCAAAGAGTGTCTTTCACCAAGTTAATGGTCTTCCAGCAGCTCTTGATGTCCATCTTCAAGTGTGTCTCTGGGAACAGAAGGTTAAATCAGAGAATTCTCTGTTTTCGAGCTGCTTGGAATGAACTGTGACAAGGACCCTTGCATCCTTCCCCAGACCCTCTTGCAAATGCAGACTCTGCAAAAGGGTGGGCAACCATCACCATGCATATATTACACAACACCCTCCTTTAAAATGTAAACAAATGACACTGAATCTGCAGCCAAATATATTTATACCAGAGGCTTATATATATACTTAAGAAAGAACTGCAGATGCTGGAAAAATCGAATGTAGACAAAAGTGCTGGAGAAACTCAGTGGGTGAGGCAGCATCTATGGAGCGAAGGAGTGTTATTTCACTCCATAGATGCTGCCTCACCCGCTGACTTTCTCCAGCATTTTTGTATACCTTATATATATATATACTGATAAGTTGAATTCACAAGCGTGCAATGCTTGATTAAAACATTTCCTCATTTGACCTTAAGACATTGAAAAAATCTATTCAATTACTATGTCTTGTGTTTAACATTTGCGCAAATCTGAAATCAAGCATTAATATTCAAACATTTACACAGAAGATAAAACAAAACCAACTGGGAGAAACCCACATCCAATGAACAAATAAATCAACTTTCGAAGAAACTGAGCTTATACCATTGATGTTAAAACAGCTTTTATATTTTCAGAAGAAGTCATCTTAGTCTTGAGACATCTCTGTAATTGCCCGTTCTATCCATAACACGTCCAATTTTTACTGCACTTGGTTCAGTCCATTTAAAAGTTCTATGTGCAGGAAAGTTCTTGTAGAAAACAGTCACTTGTGTAGTTTGGGAGCCAGCTGCTTTATTTACACCCTTGGTGATCTGAAGCTTTGGCTGCGGGACTTCATCTGCCCTAAAGTTCTTTGAAATTAATGTTGCTATGTCAGTAAATTAACAGGGGCAATAATTCATGAGCCAAGTCTTCCTCGGGCCTAACTATGATTAAAACCTCTGTGCCTTAGTTTTGTTTAAGATAGACACAAAGTGCTGGCGTGACTCAGAGGCTCAGGCAGCATGTCTGGAGAAAAACTGATGAATGACGTCTTGCGTCGAGGACCTTCTTCAGACTGAAAGTAGGGAGTGGGACGTGGGCAGGTGACGAGATGGAGGCAAGAAAAGTCCAGGGCTGAATCAGGGCTGGTCACAACTGACCTCAGGCAGGGCGTGCAATGCATGATTATAACATTTCCTCATTTGACCTTAAGACATTGAAAAAATCTATTCAATTACTATGTCTTGTGTTTAACATTTGCGCAAATCTGAAATCAAGCATTAATATTCAAACATTTGCATAGATAGTTAGCTAAGCACATCATTGGCTAGGGAAGGTGTGATCTCAAGAGAAAAAACAATGTGGAGAACTGATGGAACTGATAAAAGGACTAGGGTGGAGGCAGAGAGCAATCGTTCATACCGCTGGGGTGTAAGCTGACCAAGTGAATTATGAGGTGCTGTTCCTCCAATTTCAATGGGGCCTCACTCTGACAAGGGAGCCAGCACGGGATGGAAAGGTCAGTGTGGGAATGGGAAGGGGAGTTGAAATGGTTGGCAACTGGGTGATCTCATAGGCCGAGGTGGAGCAAGCGTAAGTTCCGCAAAATGGTCGCTGAGTCTACACCTGGTCTCGGCGATGTGCCCGGAGCCCACATCAGGAACACCAGATGCAATAGATGAGGTTAGAGTAGATATATGTGAACCTCTGTCTACAGTGGTAGCAGGGTAAAGTGTCTGGGGAAGGGGTGATTTAGATGGGAAGGGATGAGTGAACCAAGGAGTTGCGGAGGGAGCAGTCTCGGCGGAAGGTGGAAAGGGGTGGAGATGGGACAAACCAATTAGTGGTGGGATCCCTTAGAAGGTGAAGGAAGTGCCGGAGGATAATGTGTTAGATGAGGAGGCTGGTGAGGTGAAAGGTGAGGACGTAGAGAACTCTGTCCATGTTTGCGTCTGGGGGGGAGGGGGAGCGAGAGCAGAACCACGGGACATAGAGGCGACATGTGTGAGGGCTCCATCTATGACAGAAGGGGTGAACCTATGTTCCCTGAAGCACGAGGACATCTCAGATAACTAGTATGGAACACCTCATCTTGGGAGCAGATGTGGAAGAGAAAGAGGAAATTGTGAGGAGGAATAGCATCTTTGCAAGAGGCAGGGTGGGGAGAAGTATACTCCAGATAGCTATCCAGGAAGTCGGCAGGTTTGTAACAGGTGCTTGTTGATAGTCTGTCTCCTGTGGTGGAGATTGAGAAGGGGTCGAGAGATGTCCGAGATTTATATTTGTAATGTTGACATTGCTTGCTGCTTCTTGCTGCTTGATTGCATTGAATATTCTCATTGTAGACTTCTCTGAACAACGTGAATTGAGCATAAAGGACAAATAATCTGAATGCTCGGAATTAAGTCAAGTTCTTTTTACAGTACTTTCCCTTTGTTCTCTCATTAATCTTCTCGTTTTTCCTCCACTACGTCGCAGACTTCCTACTTGCTCCTGGGTCCATAGTGTAAAGCCCAACAGCACTACATCAAAGATTACCTCAATTTCTTGGGTACTTGTTGGTTACAGAATAATCTTGCTTGTGATCTGTAGTTTCACTCAGCTTCTCGGATCTTTGTTTCAACCAGAGCTCTTCTCGTCTCATCTAAGCACGTCTGTTGGTTTCAAAATGTCCTCTTCATTCCATGCCCCCTTAAGGAAGCCATGTTAATGTTGACTTGGTCCCACTCAAGATCGCTGGAATGTTTTGGCTTTTTCAGCTTCTAGCTTCAGCCTGTCTGTCTCAAGTATTAATTTGGCTATTCCTGTATCAACCTGAATGCTCACCTCTGACCAAGGCATTAAGCATAATTACCACTTTTAAATCTTTTGCCAGAACTGGTCATCTTGACAACAATATGGACCACAAAATGGACAAAGACCAAGCTAAAGGTGACACAATGGTGTAGCTTGAAGAGGTGCTGCCTCACAGCACCAGGGATTCCTTTTCGATCCCAACCTGGGGTGCTGTCTGTGGGGAGTTTGCACGTTCTCCCTGTGACTACGTGGATTTCCTCCAGGTGCTCCAGTTTAGTCTGAGTCCTGAAGGTGTGCAGGTTTGTAGGTTAATTGGCCCATGTTGTAGGGAGTGGATGCAAAGGTGGCTAACAGAATGAATATGAACAGGTGATCGAGGTTGGCATGGACTCGATGGACCGAAGGTCCTGTTTTCATATTTAAACTAAGCCACGCTTCTGCAATTGGGGTTTATTTTAATGGTAATTTGGTGGTCCCTTTACACTCAAATTCAGCACACTCAACATTTACAATATCCTCAGTAATTTTCTTGAGGCTTCTGAAGAAGATTCTAGACATGCTGGAGCCCCTTTCTAGATTGTCTCCTCTGTTGCATGACTTCATTGACTTCCTTAAGGTTAATCATCCAGTTTGAACATTTTCCTTGTCCATCAATTTACTTCTCAACGGAGTGGCGCGGTGGTGCAGCGGAAGACCTTCTCCCTTACAGCACCAGAGACCCGGGTTAATTCCTGACTATGGGTGCTTGTCTGTACGGAGTTTGCACGTTCTCCCCATCACCTGCGGGGACTTTCTCCAAGATCTTCGGTTTCGTCCCACACTCCAAAAATGTACAGGTTTGTAGGTTAATTGGCTCGGTATGAATGTAAAATTGTCCCTAGTGTGTGTAGGATAGTGTTAATGTGCAGGGATCGTTGGTTGGTGTGGATTTGATGTGCCGAAGGGCCTGTTTCCACCCTGTATCACTAAAATGAAACTAAACTGCCAGGACTTTAAACAAAATCTGTAGAGAAACATTGGCTGGCTTTTCTCTTTGAAAATAATTTGTGTTTCGCATGATGCAGCTGATGATTCCTCTGAAGATTTCTTGAGCACAGCTACATGTCCCAGGAAAAGTTCCAGCTTAACCTGATGACTTAATTCAGTTTGATTCACATGTTACAGAGTGAAAGCTTCACTTTCAAAACCACTAAGTTCCAGCCATGCCTTCTATAACTTCAGAAACATACCTTTCATTTGCCAAGGAGTTTCTCTGCAAATTCTCAACCACAGTATCTTTCAGAGTAAAACCGAACCCGAGGCCTATTTATACTTTAAAACTAAAGAGGTTAGCTATAAAGAGGGTAGGACTAAAGGGCCTGTCCTACCAGCATCCGACTCCATGCGATGAGCGCGATCAAAGTAGAAGCGGGGGCCGCGCGGAGGTCGGGTGATCCCTGTACAGGGCCGTTCCCACCAGCATGCGCCCGCATGCGGCAAGCACGACCAAACCGGCAGCGAGGACTGCGCGGAGGTCGGGTGAGTGGCACAACGCAGCGCAAAGTGAGGCGAACTTGGAGCAAAGTCTTCAAGGTAAGTTCGCCAGGACAGAGAGGGGCACACAGAGAGGGGCACAGAGGCACACACACAGAGGGCCACGGAAACACCTACAGAGAGGGGCACAGAGGCACGACGTCGAGGCGGTGTGTAATGCGTTGAGGTGACTGCGAGGCGACAAGCCGTTGCCGCGCGGAATTTTTTAACATAGTCAGTTTTTCGGAGCCCCACGCGATGTCGGGACAAACTCCGCACAATTTCGCACAGCTCCGGCGATCGAAGTGGGACCGGCCCCACGACGCCGGACGGCTCACGCGACCACGTTAAGTCGCGCTCATCGCATAGAGTTGCATGCTGGTGGGACAGGCCCTTAAGTGAAGATAAAGGAAGGAATTTACACTTGGAGACAGAGGATGTAGGCAGGTTACTAAACCAGAACTTTGCGCTGGCATTCACCAGGGAGATGGATGTGGAGGACAGTGAGATCAGTGTGGGGGAATACTAATAAGCGAGGGCAATTTGAGATCAGGAAGCTGGTGGTTTGGGGCTCTTGACGAGTATAAAGGTGGATACATCTCCATTGCCTGATGGGGGCCTATCCCATGTTATTGAGAGGGGCGAGAGAGTTGATTGTAGGGGCCTTGATGAAGATCATCACATCTTCTCCAGCCACAGGCAAGATCCTTGAGGACTGAAGAGTAGCCAATGCTGTTCCTTTGTTCAAGAAAGGAAATCGGGATAATCCAGGAAATTGTGGTGATCCTCACCTCAATGGTCGGGAAGTTATTGGAGAGGATTCTTCAAGGTAGAATTTACTTACATTTGGAGGAGAATGGGCTAGTTATTGATACTGGTATTGAGGGAGAAAAGGCAGATGAAGTTCAATCTCCATAGGTGTGAGGTGTTGCACTTCGGTGGGGGGGTCAATGTAAAGAGAAATTATACGGATGGCAGTATCTGTAACAGCAATGATGCACGGAGGCATCTTGGTGTCCACAGTTCCCTAAAAGTAGTGAAGAAGGTGGATGGAATGTCTGCCTTCATTAATCGGGGCACTGGGTATAAGAGTCAATAAATCATGTTGCAGCTTTATGAAACTTTGCTGAGACTGCATTTGAAGTACTATGTGTAGTTCTGGACACCCCATTACTGGAAGGATGTGTAGGCTTTCGAGGGGGTACAGACAATGTTAACCAGGATGCTGCCTGGATTAGAGGGTATGAACTAGAAGGAGAGGTCGGACGGTTTTCTCCAGAGTGCCAAGGGCGAAAGGCAGACCTGATAGAAATGTACTAAGTTATTCGAGGCATAGATAGGATACACAGCCTGAAACTTTTTTTCCAGCATGGAAATGTCAGAGGGAGAAAGTTTAAGGAAATGTATGGGGCAAGTGTTGAGTGATTTGTACCTGGAACACATTATCAGGGATAGTGGTGGAAGCAGATAGGAGAGAAGCTTTTACATAAGCACATCAATATGCAGACTGTGGATCACATGCAGGCAGATAGAATTGATAGTTTAATTTAGTTTATTGTCACGTGTACAGTGAAAAGCTTTTGTTGCGTGCTAACCAGTCAGCGGAAAGACAATACATGATAACAATCGAACCATTGTATAGATACATGATAAGGCAATAACGTTTAGTGCAAGGTAAAGCCAGCAAAGTCCAATCAAGGATAGTCTGAGGGTCACCAATGAGGTAGATAGTAGTTCAGCACTGCTCTCTAGTTGTGGTAGGATGAGTCAGTTGCCTTATAACAGCTGGAAAGGTGGTGGTGGATTGAATCCGGAGGTGTGCGTTTTCATACTTTGATATCTTTTGCCTGTTGGGAGAGGGGAGAAGAGGGAGTGGTTAGGGTGTGATTCGTCCTTGATTATCTTGCTGGCCTTGCTGAAACGGCATGAGGTATAAATGGAGTCAATGGAAGGGAAGTTGGATTGTGTGATGGTCTGGGCTGTGTCCACAATTCGCTGCAATTTCTTGCATTCTTAGATGGAGCTTTTCTGAAACCAAGCTGTGATGCATCCTGATAAAATGCTTTCTATGATGCATCTGCGGAAGTTGGTGAGGGTTGCTGAACTTCCTAAGCCTTTGAAGGAAGTAGAAGCGTTGGTGTAATTGCAATTGGTTTAAAAGACATCGTGTTCGGCAGCAACATGGGTTAAAGTGCCTGTTCCTGTGCTGCATTGGTTTATATTGAATGTATTCATGGCAGCTCAATGTTTTAATGCAAAACTGAGAATGTATCCAGTCCAGCTTGTAATTCAGGGATTTGTAATGCCAGTGTTTTATCAACGCATGCTTTCTCGGGCTATTTCCCTGTATATTTTGTTGTAATTGAGACGACTGCTCAGACTGCTTTCCTTTCACCTTATTCAGTGCCCTTTGGAAGTTATCTATTTTGACTTCTTTTATTTGCATTTAGCTTTCAAGAACATTTAGTTTTCCCGTCAGAAGGATATTTAGGTCAGTTCTCTTATCCAAACCTGCCTACCACATTGATCTTTCCAACAGAGAATGTTCTAATTGTTGGACTCCTAGCTCATTCTTTCCTCAGTTTGAGATCTGAATGATTTTTGAAGGCATTTACTTTCATTTGTCAGACATTGTGTAATATTAAATTACTTCCTAATTTTGAGAAATGTTTCCACACTTTTTGACCTCCCTTCTGTCACTTGTCCCCAACTGCTGGCAAATTGCCCTCACCCCAATCTGGTGGAGATCAAATTTGCAGTCATTTTATGCAGCTTTATAGCCCTTTGGTTAGGCTGCATATGGAATTTTGCTTGCAGTTCTGGTCGCCCAATAGGAAGGATGTGGGTACTTTGGAAAAAGTGCAGAGGTGATTTACAAGAATAAATGCCTGGATTAGGATTATATCCATATCCCTCCATTCCCTGCATGTCCATATGGCTATCCAAAAGTCGCTTAAATGCTACAATCTTATGTGCCACCACCACCACCCCCTGCAGCACATTCCAGGCACTCATCACCCTCTCTGTAAAAAAAATACTTGCCGCGCATATCTCCTTTAAAATATGACCCTCGGTCCTTAAAGCAATACCCTCTAGTGTTTGATATTTCCATCCGGGGAGAAAGGTCCTGACTGTCTACCATATCTCTGCAACTAATAATTTTATATACGTCTATCAGGTCTCCCCTCAACCTGTGGCATTCCAGTGAAAACAATCCAATACTATAGCTAATACCCCCTAATTATGTGCGGGCAGATAAGAGTTGAGTCTTAGCATCATGTACTGGCACAAACATTATGGGCCGAAGGGCCTGTTCCGATGCTGTACTGTTCTATGTTCTATATTCATAGAACCATGGAGTTATGCATTGCAGAAAAAGGCTTTCAGTCATTCATCCCCATGGCAACCATCTAGACTAATTTCCATTGGCCTGCATTGGGGAAAGTAATCTTCTGTGCCTTGCTCATTTAAATATCTGTCTAAATGTCACCTACAGTATGCAAGTGTCTGATTCCACCATCCCCTGCATGATAGATAACCTTCCATGAATCAATACTTTTTTGGCATATCTTTCATTCATTTGTTCTATATCTCTCTATATCAATGTCTATATCTCTGGATTCCCTTTCCCTGGACCCACAGTCTGAACAAGGGTCTCGCCCCGAAATGTCACCTATTCCTTTTCTCCAGAGTTGCTGCCTGATCAGTTGAGTTACTCCAGTTTTTTGTGTCTTATCTTCGGTTTAAACTAGCATCTGCTGTTCCTTCTTACACGTACTTGCAGAATTCTATCTGCCATTACGATGATGGAAATCTTTCCTGTCATTTGAAGCTTAGAACAAAGAATATGAATCCCTGTAACAATTGGTCTTCCCCAAGAAAAGGTGATACCATTGTTACATTCACCAATGCACGCACTATAAGTGTTCTGTCATAATGATTCTGTGGTATATCAATGTATTTGTCAAAGGGGATACTTGTTACCCAGTACAGCATTTACGTTAACCAGTACACAGTTGTGTACTATAAACACGTTTGATTTAAGGCGCTGTACCATTGTGTTCTATTCCTCAACATTTTCCCCAGTTTCCCACAATGATATTATTGACTTGGAAGAACAGTTTTGGTCTGAATATGTAGGTAAGAACTGCCTCCTGCGTTTTGATTGTGTGAATGAGGAATCCAACATTCCTACAGGTTTCTTAAGCTCTCCTTTTGTGCTTATAGTGAGTGAGGGAGGCATTTTATTACATCTAATCTCTACACAAAACGTCACACACGCCTTCTCGCCAGAGATGCCGCCTGTCCCACTGAGTTAAACCAGCATTTTGATTCTATCTTCAGTGTAAACCCGTATCTGCTGTTCCATCCGACACATGCAGGTAATGCTTCCCCTGCATACAAAGAGGATAAGTGGAATAAACAAACACATGATGGTATTAAGAGAAAAAGATGAGAATGAATGAGAGAAACAAAGCGAACGAGAGCACTGAGAATGAAAGTGTGAAATACTGAAGAAGATGGGGAGAACACACTGCAGAAAAGGAAACAAGGACATGAAAAGTGGATGACAGGGAAATCATAGCCTGCATTTCAATCTTTCTCCCCAGCATGGAAGAAAGAGATACTGGAAATGATTTGGGAAGTTGTACTGAGGTTGCCTAGGTTGGGGGCAAATTGGTATTACTGCAAACTGAAGATAAATTGAAAATTCAGGGACTGAATTTCCTGACCTGTTGTGAAACACCTAGAAATAAACACATTTTTATTCTTAATATATTCCAGGTTAAATCAATTTTCAACTGGATGGGACTATATATTTTTGAGTTGTATGAAAGTTTCTAGGTAATGCTGGTTGGTTGAACTACAAAGAAGAGGGTGGAAATCTTGTATGGCCAAGTTTCATGCACTTCAAAAGTTTCACAGGTTGCACTCACAAGACAAATAGCCAGGCATTGCAATTCCCTTATTGCAAAGTTTGTGCTTCTGACTATCAATGGGGACCTGGCGTTGTGGTAGAAACCAGTGTGTATGAAGTATTTTAAACAAAAGTCTTTTCCACTGTGGCTCTTTCATGTCACAATGAGTGGATGTTGAAACTCAATACAAAATAGCTTCCAATATTATTCCAATAATTCCCAATGTGACTGGACAGCAGCTTAACTCTAGTTGAGTACATTGAAGTCTTGGGGCTTAATATGGAGAGGAAGGATTTAGAGGGATAAGGACCAAATGCAGGCAAATGGGACTAACGTAGATGGTCCATCTTAGATGGCGTGGACGAGTTGGGCCAGAAGGCCTCTTTCCATGAAGTATAGCTACAATACTCTATGACTCTAATAGTTAATGTAATATTTTTAGATAATCATTCTATTTTTTACTCCCTCTTTCTCCACCGATGTTGCCGTACCTCTAAGCTTCGATTTATTTCCTTTCTATTTTCAATTTATAACTGTTGTTCTTTTTAAGTAATTGTTAACATGATACATGGTCCGAGAACACTGATGCAATTATAAAGAAAGCACATCAACGCCTCTACTTCCTGAGAAGATTACGGAGGTTCGGTTTGTCAAGGAGGACTCTCTCTAACTTCTAAAGGTGCACAGTAGAGAGCATGCTGACCGGTTGCATCGTGGCTTGGTTCGGCAACTTGGGCGCCCAGGAGCGGAAAAGACTACAAAAAGTAGTAAACACTGCCCAGTCCATCATCGGCTCTGACCTCCCTTCCATCGAGGGGATTTATCGCAGTCGCTGCCTCAAAAAGGCTGGCAGCATCATCAGGGAGCCACACCACCCTGGCCACACACTCATCTCCCTGCTACCTTCAGGTAGAAGGTACAGGAGCCTGAAGACTGCAAAGTCCAGGTTCAGGAATAGCTGCTTCCCCACAACCATCAGGTTATTAAACTCAACTGAAACAAAGTCTGAACATTAATAGACAATTATCTGTTTATTTGCACTTTATCTGTTTAGTTATTCATGTGTGTATATATTTATATAATGGTATATGGACACACTGACCTGTTCTGCATTCATGCCTATGATATTCTGTTGTGCTGAAGCAAAGCAAGAGTTTCATTGTCCTATCTGGGACACATGACAATAAACTCTCTTGAATCTTGAATCTTGACATTTCGTCTGCATCTCATCCAATCCCACATATCTCTGCAACTTAAAATGTATGTGTTCTCATTTTTCATGTGACATCGTCCTTACGAAGGGGTTTTGACCCAGAAACATTGATTATTTCCTTTGCTGATGGTGATGTTTGATCCATACTATACCTCCAACATGTGTTTGTTATTCATTTCCAGCATCTTTCAGTGGCTGTGGATGAATTTGTTTCTATCCTAGGAAAATGTGTCCTCATTTGACCTTACTCACTTGAATACAAAAAACCTGTAATTTCTAATTTTTTTTTTTACAACATAACTTTAGAACCAGATGTAAATCGCTCATGGGATACAGAGGCAGACACTTAAATATTCTGACATCAAGTGAAGCCATATGTCCTGAGATTCTTAGAGCAATGTTAAATGATATCTCCAAATAGCTAATAGTTACAGATAGAGGAGAAAGATTTCATAGGAGCCTGTGGGCAAATGTTTCACACAGAAGTTGGTGGAACAAGCTACCAGAGGAAGTAGTTAAGGCAGGTACTATAATAACGTTGAAAAGTCATTTAGACAGGTACATGGATAGGAAAGGTTTAGAGGGATATGGATCAAATGCGGGCAGGTGGGACTAGCGTAGATAGGGCAACTTGGTCGGCAAGGGCAAGTTGCTCCGAAGGCTCTGTTTCCATACTGTATGACTTCATGAAAAGATTTTGGAGTGGGCCATTCAATTAATAATAGCAGGAATAAAAGTGTTCAACAAGTCAAAAAAACATGCACTTACATTGTGGTTGGGACCATTCTCACTGCAGTGAAGAAAGCCAAGGGGTGACCTAACCCCTTTTTATAAAATCACTAGACTAAGTGGGACCCGTCGGGTCCCATGTACACACGGGAGGGCTGGTTCCCCAACGCAATATTCCACCTCTCCACCAATGGCCAGTTGGGGGAGGGGGGGGGGGGGGCAGGGGCTTTCTGGAGCGCTAGTATGGGTGTTGTTGGCCAAAGTGACAGGTTTCTAGAGGTTTAGTATGGACATTGTGGGCCGAATGGATTCTGAACTGGCAGCTCAGGCCTGGTGGGCTGCAACTCAAATGGTCAAGATGAAAATTTTAGTTATGTAGATAAGGGTCACAGAAAAGATAAATGATCCAAGGATAGAGGAGCCTAAAACTAGAGGGTAAATTTCAGGGCAAGAGAGTGGAGATTTAAAGGATTCATGCTGGGAACATTTTTCACACAGAAGATGGTGGGTACATGGAAAAAGATATCAAAAGAAGTGTTGGTGGCAGGTATAGTTAGAATGTTTAAAAGACATTTGGACGGGTACAAATGTGAAAAATAGAGGATGTGGCACAAATAAAAGCAAATGGCACTAAGTCTGGAAGGAGCCTTGCGTGGTGTAGATGAGATGGGCTATAGGCTGTGTTTCTGTACTGTATAACTTATCGTGCAACAAACTAAATAATGGAAAGGCTAGAAATTTGCAATGAAAGCCCGAAAATGCTGAAAAAACTGAGCACGTCATGCAGCCCCCACGAAGATAGAAGCAGAGATAACATTTCAGGTTAGTCAGAATACTTTTCATAGTCTCAGGATTTCTTCAGCAATTTACAGAATGGCTACATTCTGCAGTCAGTAACCATCCAACTGACCTTTATGGCATTCCCCACTGAGAATACCTTATTACAGCTGCCAGCAGTGGCTTTCGGCTGTGGGTGGTCTTACATTCACAAATCCTGCCTTGAGTTTGGGGCATTATGAATTCTGCCCACAAAACCTTGCCAGTCCTTTATCCACTCAACCTGTCTTAGCTGACTGTCAATATCCCCAGAATGTTTCTGAATTTATCCCGCTTTGGGGCGACCGAAGCTCCCGCGATTAAGGCGGTAGAAGTTCCTGCGGCTTGGAGCTCCCGAAGTCGGTCTCCAACAAAGGCCGCCAACTCCTCGATGTTAGGCCACAGTGCGGAGATATGATATGGAAAATAATCACATCTCCATGGAGCTAAGTGATTGGAAAACGTTTCCCCCAACCCCCTCCCCCGACCCCCCCACATAAAAGACTAAAAACATACATTTAACAAATACAAACAAACAACAAAGAGGGAAGGGACAGACAGACTGTTGGTGAGGCAGCTAATGCCTGAGGCAGGTGTTATAGCCAGAGGGGGGGAAGGGAGAGGATGTGAGCAGAAGAGGGGGGAAGAGAGGGGAAGGGCAGGGAGTCTCCCTGCTAGCTGTGTTCCCCTGTCACAGGTTCGAGGAAGACTGAGTCACTGGGACAAGCCTGAGACACCATGATACCGTGTAATCAAGACTGGGGTGATGGGGAGGAGCCCTAGACACCCAGAGCATTTACTGACACTAAGACTGAGTGGCTAGGACGAGCCTGATATTCCAGTGCCTCATCCTGCCCTAGGACAATGAGGGACTGCGCCCACACACAGAGGCTAAGACTGAGCTGTCAGTATAAATTAGAGACAGTCGGTGGCAGCTGTTCAACCCCAAAGCTGAACTACCATGATAATCCTGAGACCGACAACGCCTCCTCTCGAGGCAAGGGTTAACGGCCAGGAGGAGCGTGGGATCACCATGCCTCCTCCTTTACGGCCAGGAATGAGCTGCCAGGACAAGATGAGATCGCCAGCGCCACTACACATGCACCCTGACCGCGCGGGACAAGGGCCCCATGTGGTCCTGGACTTTCTCATCACTGTAAATATAATATATACATGAACATAGACACAAAGTGCTGGAATAACTCATTGTGACAGACAGCATCTCTGGAGAGAAGGTATGGGTGACATTTCAAGTTAAGACCCTTCTTCAGTCTGACGTCAAGGGAGAGGGAGAT
Organism: Raja brachyura; assembly: GCA_963514005.1. Next base: position 6,445,589 of record OY740800.1, on the reverse strand, counting down.
ACATAGATAAGGAAGTGTAAGGTGTGAAAACGGGATAAAGGGGAATGGAGATCAAGGCAAATTATCATTGTTAGCTGGGTGAAGGTAACAACAAAGCAAACAGAGATAAACTGTAGTCAGAGACAGTGAGACTGGTCGGAGAACTGGGAAGAGGGAGAGGATGGAGAGATAGGGAGAGCAAGGGTTACTTGAAGTTAGAAAAGTCTATGTTCATACCGCTGGTGTGTAAGCTGCCCGTGTAATATGAGGTGCTGTTATACGGAGATACGAGTTCACCTAACTGCAAGTGTTGGTGTGGTCACTGCCAAATCCTGCATCATCCCAGATGCCACACAGGATTGGAAACATTTTCCTGATGCAGTTCATTTAGACATTCTGAAAAACCTTAATTTTACCTTTCTGCACTCAAGGAAAAGCAGGTGGAGCAGGGTGTTAAATTATCAAGAACGTTTGTTCTTTCCCTGTCCATAACAATTTTAACGTCAGGCTTTTAAGACAATTTGTGAGCATTTCCTGCAAGTACCAAGGTTCCACAATCACCTTAAGACCAGCTGCACATGCAATGGATTATGGAAATCACACAGAGAGACAGAGCAACCAACAAAGTTAATGCAGCAGTGATATCAATAATTTGTGGTGTGTATAGTATCTACCAGAGATGTCACGTGAATGATTTTAGTCCCAAAGAAAAAAAGCCTGGAGCAGTGTTAAATACTGTACATAATCTTCTTTCATCTTCCATAAGATTTTTGACTCTGTCAACAATTTTGCAGAAATTCTACTTCCAAATGTCTCCTCAATTCTACATTATCTTCACCAACGACATCCAAGCCATGACTCTAACCAATGAATACACCACAGACCCAGTCCCAGTTTAGAATGGCATCAAGCAAAATTATGTCCTCACCCCAACTCGCTTTTCAATCTTCTTGTCTCCAATGAGCTCCCACACAATGAGTGGGGAACTCTTTAACTTTCCTTACCTCCCCTCCAAAATTAAGATCACACCATTGAGTAGCAATACACAGATTAGACATTCATTCACCTTCCTAAAGAACAAGATCCAAATCATGGTTGATTTGTTTACTGGAGTTTGAAAGAATGGGCCTTATATCACCCATCGACAGGAGCAAGGTTCCCTACAACACTGCCTTCATTGTACAACAACCCTTCCTGATCAAATTCCCTCCTGGGATAAATAAAGTTCTATCGTATCCTACCGCATTGTATCGTATCATATCGCATCGTATCGCATTGCATCGTATCCCATTGCATCATATCGTATCGTATCATAACAGGGTTAACAATGAGAGTCTGGTACAAATAGATTACATCTCAGGATCCACCTCACAGAGTTGATGTTAATGTCAAAACTAAATCCTGCTTCCGTGGGATCTGCAGTATTTTGGCCAACTGAGGAACAGAATCGCCAATGATCAAGAGCTCAAACCTTGCACAGACCTCCTGGTTCACTAAGCAGTGTTCAACCTGCACCCCTGTATGTTTCAAGGCTGATGATAAGTCAGGACACTTCAATGCAATGGAGAGTTAGAAACAAAGCTATCTCCATGGAATCCTTTAAAACATTGGCAGGATAAGCAGACCGGGATCTCTGGCCAAGATCCCAGCAATGACACTCGACTTGAGCTTTGTCAGTTTTGATCATTATCAAAACTGTCCGCATCATCTAAATGTCTGACTCCAGATTCTCAAAAGAGGCAGCCGCTGATCACAGCAAAATGTTTCCAGTCAAATTGAGAAAACAATTCAAGGATTTTCAAAGTCTCCTTCAAAAGCTCCTGCTGGCAGAGATAATGAATAGATGAATGGTTGACTAACAGGAAACAGACAATCAATAAGCAACTCAGTTGAAATGGAACTTCAAGAACAAAATTCCAGTCTGGAGAACTCCTGAAAGAATCACCAGAATGGAAATCTTACATCTGATGGCAGTCAGAAAATGTAATGCATTAGAATCCACTATGGTTCAACTATAGGCAGAATTATTGACTGTAAGATCACAAGCTAGAGCTGATTTGAAAATCAGAGAAAAGTTTATGGTAAATAATTGGATTAGTTAGAGATCTTCAGCAACACCTTACTGGGATCCTCAGAGTTACAAATTATATTAGAAACAGGTGTGAGAGAGCCCCCTCCCTCAGATGCCAGTCTGATCCCTACCACTGGCTGACCGGCCAGGAGAGGCCCATCTCCAGCCTCACTGGGAACCACTGGGTCTGGCAGATGTTGGTCTGGTCACCTCAACCTTGCAGACTCCCTATAAAACCTAGGCACCCTAGGCCGAGGGGGAAAGAAGGTGAGACAGGAAGGAGGAAGAGGGAAGGAGGAGGAGGGAGGAGAGAGGAGGAAGAAAGAGAGGAAGATGAGAGAGAACAGGAGAGAAAGTGGGACCAATCTGCTTTCACCTCAGGGGTGTTTCCCTGTTGCAGAAACAGACATAGGTTCATAAGTCATGGGAACAGAAGTAGGCCATTTGACCCATCAAGTCTACTCTGCATTTCAACCATGGCTGATCTATCTTTCCCTATCAACCCCATTCTCCTGCCTTCTCCCTGTAACCCTTGACACCCGTACTAATCAAGTATCTGTCAATCTCTGGCTTAAAAGTACCCATTAACTTGTCCTCCACAGCTGTAAGTGGGAATGAATTCTACGGATTCACCACTCCTTGACTAAAGACTCCGATAGAATACCTTTCTCTGGTTAATAAATTTGGTATGTCACAATGATGGAGCCTCAGCTTTTTGCAATCCATATTAATGACCCAGACAAGGTACTGAAGATATTTTGCTAACTTTGCTGAATACATAAAGATATAAGAAAGTAAGTCATGAGGGAACTTTAGGAAGCTGCAAACATCGTAGAGACAGGTGAAAAGAGTGGGCAAAGATCTCGCAAGTGTAGGAAAATGCACAATTACACATGTCAGTCAGAAAAATAAAAAATAAATGGTCCAAATGGTGAGAGACTGCAGAGCTTTTAAATGCCAAAGGATTTGTGCATCCTCGCACATGATTCACAACAGGCTAGTAGGCGAGTAATCAGAAAACCAAACAAAATGTTATCCTTAATGGACAAATGGGCTCGGTTCGAGGGCCTGACTGAAACCTGGACGGGGAATGGATGAAGAATTATATATAATAGATCACCGATATATCTCCAATGTAGAGTAGAATGTTTAAAACTCCACTCATATTATTGATTTTCAATTTTTATTATTATTTTAATTTCTTTTATTTCTTTCTATTAATTTCCTTCTTTATTAAAAATAATTTAAAAAAAAAATATGTAGAAGTATAAACAAGAATGACTTGAGAATGTATGTGATGAATAGTAAATTCTTTTGTTTCTCTTTTTTTACTTACATTTTAAATTGTCTTAATATGTATCAATATGCATTAACTTCTAATAAAAAATATAATTAAAAAAAAAAAAAAATGTTATCCTTAATTGCAAGATGAATTGATTGCAAAAGTAGGGAGATTATGCTTCAATTATATAGGGTAACGTTGAGGGTATATTGATCTTTGTAAGAAAGAGAAAACAAACTGGCGTGGAATTATTTTTTTTAAACGTTGCAAGAAATCACTTTGTTGTTTCTTGCAACGTTTAACATTGGTAGATGTGATCGTCAAAACTCAACATTGCATTCATAACTGTGAAAAAAGCAAAATAATATATCTGCTTTGGTACAGTCCATTAGTGTAAGGTCTTCTTTCATGGTGGTTGTATTTGGGAAACCCTTAAAGTCATATTATATCATGTGATGGAAGGGACAAGGAAAAGCTAATGGTTTCAGAAGTTACTGATGGAACTGCATGACGTAACTATGTGCCTGATCATATTGGTTTACATTTTAAAGGGTTTATAATTAACAATTTAAGTCAAACAGTCAAAAAGTCAAAAGTCAATCAAAGTCAAAAGTCAAGTCAAGTCAAACAAACTTTATTGTCATTTAGAAATACATTGATATATGCACTTCCAAATGAAATTCCGTTGCATTTGGCTCCCAGTGCAACACGATAATTAACAGAAGGATAAACATGGATAAAATGGATAAAAAAGGATAAAAGGATAAATAGACAATGGTGGCAGCCCATTACATGGCATTCAGGAGTCTGATGGCTCGTGGGAAGAAGCTGTTGCAGAACCTTGATGTTCTGCTCCTTATGCTGCGATATCTTTTGCCCGAGGGCAGCAGAGTGAACAGTCCATGATGGAGATGTGTGGGGTCTTTTATAATACTGCTGGCCTTAGCCACGCAACGTTTGGTCGCAATGTCCCCGATTGAGGGGAGAGAGGTCCCGATGATTTCTTCCGCTGTCCTCACCACTCTCTGCACGGACTTCCAGTCAGAGGCTAATTTATCCGAGATGCTAAAGCTGAGTGGAATACTGGCAAAGTAAGTATTTAATAAGAAAAAATAAATCTTAATAGTAGACCAATCTTCTCCCTCTCACCCAAAACGCCACCTATTCCATTATTCCAGAGATGCCGTCTCACCCGCTGAGATACTCCAGCTATTTATGTCTATCTTCAGCTTAAACAAGCTCCTGCAGTTTCATCCTACACTCTCTGTTTTATATATTGGATTCCAAAAACAGTTTTCCATTAATATTGAATTTTGGAAGGTATTCCATCTGCCGTATAAATCCTGCTGTTACAGACCGAGCCTACTCAGAGTGACAGGTCAGCTGCAGGTCAGAATAAATAACCCACAACACATGGCTCCTGATAGCCCTTGACAAAGCCCAGAATACCCAAGCAAATAAGCTGTGTTCACAGACAGGGGGCAAGGATAACTAGACAGCGCTTCACTGACGTGCTAGAAAAAGTGCCTCAAGACTTGCAAGGACTTGCTTAGAAGTGAAGTACAGGAGAACAGCGGTCCTCTTCAAATTAGAGTAACCAGGAAGAATGAGAAAATGCTGGAAAAGTGGGCCCATATCAGCTGCCTGCAGTTGGAGCTGAAATGATCTGCTCATTATCCAGTGACCCTCAAATCATGTATAGGAAAGAACTGCAGATGCTGGTTTAAAATGTAGCTGGAAATGCGTGACATTTCAGGTGGAGACCCTCCTTCAGTCCTAGGTCTGAAGAAGGGTCTCGACCCAAAACGTCACCCGTTCCTTCTCTCCAGAGATGCTGCCTGTCCCGCTGAGTTACTCCAGCATTTTGTGCCGACCCTCACATCATGTTCATTCACAACAATCCTTGGAGCATCCTTCACCTCTCCATTTCTGCAATGTGGAAGAAGAAAATGATTCAGCAAAATTACTAAAATAACAGCAGTCTTTTAAGGTAAACATACCAATTACCTTCTGATCATTTAATTTCCAATTCATCTAACTCACTGTGCTTTTCTTAAGCAAAGGTGTTCTAACTGTGCTTTCCAAGCTAATGGTCCCCTGGTGGATTCAGCAAAGTTAGTGGAGGTCTGCTGCTTCCTATAACATGCTCAGTGATGTCTGGGTGTTGGATCCTCTGAGAGAAAAGTAATTGACTGCAGGGTTGCAGCTGCTGGGGTAATCTGCCTTTAATTTTTACTTTAGCAAACAGCATGGAAACAGGCACTTCGACCCAGCGAGTCCACGTCGACCAGTGATCCCTGTACACTAACTCTAGGAACTATTTACAATTCTTACCAAAGCCAATTAGCATACAAACCTGTATGTCTTTGGAGCGTGGGAGGAAACCAGAGCAGCCAGAGAAAACCCACACGGGCACGGGAAAACGTACAAACTCCGTACAGACAGCACCTGTAGGCAGGATTGAACCTGGGTTTCTAGCACTGTAAGGCAGTAATTCCACCACTACGCCACCATGACCCCCCTCCCCTCTGTTAAAAGGAGGTGATATGATGTGGCAGAAAGACCATCCATACAGCACCCACTGTGCCGCTTCCACAGTTGTTACAGCAATGCTCAGCCCCACAAACTCTATACAAAAGCAGATTACAGCAAATGAATGTAGACACAAGGAACTCCACAACTCCCTGGTCAACTCGTCCCTTCCCACCCAAACCACCCCCTCCCCAGGTACTTTCCCCTGCAACCGCAGGAGATGCAACACCTGTCCCTTTACCTCCCCCCTCAACTCCGTCCAAGGACCCTGACAGTCTTTCCAGCTGAGGCAGAGGTTCACATGCACCTCCTCCAACCTCATCTACTGTATCCGCTGCACCAGGTGTAGATTCCTGTACATCGGCGAGACCAAGCACAGGCTCGGCCATCGTTTCACTGAACACCTCCGCTCAGTCCACCTGAAACTACCTGATCTCCCAGTTGCTAACCACTTTAAGACCCCCTCACATTACCACACTGACCTTTCTGTCCAGGGCCTCCTCCATTGTCAGAGTGAGGCCCAGCGCAAATTGGAGGAACAGCACCTCATATTTCGCTTGGGCAGCTTACACCCAGCGGTATGAACATTGACTTCTTTAACTTCAAGTAACCCTGGCTTTCCCTCTCTCCCTATCCCCTCCCCAGTTCTCTGACCAGTCTTACAGTCTCCGACAACATTTTATCTCTATTTGCTTTGTTGTTACCTTCTCCCAACCATCAATGATCTGTTCCACATTTTCTTTGATCTCCATACCCTTGTCCTGTTTTCACACCATACGCTTCCTTATCTATACACTTCCTTACCTATGTACCTCCCACTCCCCTGACATCAGTCTGAAGAAGGGTCTCGACACTGAAACGTCACCCATTCCTTCTCTCCGGAGATGCTGCCTGTCCCGATGAGTCACTCCAGCATTTTGGGTCTATCTTCAATTTAAACCAGCATCTGCAGTTTCTTCCGACAGGCATTGGATTACAAAAAGAGACTCAAAGTGCTGGAGTAACACAGCAGACCAGGCAACATCTCCGGAGAACATGGAAAAACGATGTTTTAGGTTGCAACATTTCAATCAGACTAGAATCAGCCAGCAAAATTGTTTCAAACTAGAATGTAGTATATCCGTGTTCTCCAATATTGCTGCCTGACCCATTGAGTTGCTCCAGCATTTTTAATGGAAAATCTATGCCCATTCGAACCCCTTATCACAAATTAAGTTCCACAAGAGTGACCAAAGCTATAAATGTTGTTGACTTGTGTAGTCTTCAGTGTGGTCAGCAGAGTGTTGGTGTTCCTTATCTCTGCGATGGAAGTTTCCTGGTTTGGCTGCCCAAACCTGGTGATGGTTGCCAGTTTAGTTTAGAGATACAGCACGGAACCAGGCCCTTCGGCCCACAGAGCCCACGCCAACCAGTGATCCCCGCACACTAACACTATCCTACACTTGATATAAGTGTAAATTGTCCCTAGTGTGTGTAGGATAGTGTTAATGTGAGGGGATCGCTGGTTGGTGCAGAAACGGTGAGCCAAAGGGCCTATTTCTCTAAACTAAACGAAACCAAACTACACACTAGGGACAGTTTTACATTTATACCGAGCCAATTAACCTACAAACCTGTATGTCTTTGAGACCAACTTTCTTCAGTCAGGTCACAGGAATCCAACATGGCCTTTGTGATTAACATGGCTTTGTGATTGAGCCTCTCTGTGGCAACTGGCCCACCTTTGTGCGGCTGAGATTGCCACATTCCCACACAGCACTCGTGACTCAAGTTAAAATTAAAGCTGAGGGCATTGCTCCAGTTTTGCGAAGAGGAAGAACAGAACAACTGTTACAGTAACCATATAACCATATAACAATTACAGCACGGAAACAGGCCATCTCGGCCCTTCCGGACTGTGCCCAACACTGACTCTCACCTAGTCCCATCTACCTGCACTCAGACCATAACCCTCCATTCCTTTCCTGTCCATATACCTATACAATTTATTTTTAAATGATAAAATCGAACCTGCCTCCACCACTTCCACTGGAAGCTCATTCCACACAGCTACCTGAGTAAAGATGTTCCCCCTCATGTTACCCCTAAACTTCTGTCCCTTCATTCTTAAATCATGTCCTCTTGTTTGAATCTTCCCTACTCTCAATGGAAAAAGCTTATCCACGTCAACTCTGTCTATCCCTTTCATCATTTTAAAGACCTCAATCAAGTCCCCCCTTAACCTTCTGCGTTCCAAAGAATAAAGATCCAACTTATTCAACCTTTCTCTGTAACCTCCTAACCCAGTAAATCTCCTTGTACTCTCTCTATTTTGTTGACATCCTTCCTATAATTTGGCGACCAAAATTGTACACCATACTCCAGAATTGGCCTCACCAATGCCTTGTACAATTTTAACATTACATCCCAACTTCTATGCTCAATGCTCTGATTTATAAAGGCCAGCACACCAATAGCTTTCTTTACCACCCTATCTACATGAGATTCCACTTTCAGGGAACTATGCACTGTTACTCCTAGATCCCTCTGTTCAACTGCATTCCTCAATTCGCAACCATTTACCATGTACGTCCTATTTTGATTTGTCCTGCCAAGATGTAACACCTCACACTTATCAGCATTAAACTCCATCTGTCATCTTTCAGCCCACTCTTCCAAATGGCCCAAATCTCTCTGTAGACTTTGAAAATCTACTTCATTATCCACAGCACCACCTACCTTAGTATCATCTGCATACTTACTTATCCAATTTTCCAACCCATCATCTAGATCATTGATGTACATGACAAACAACAGTGGACCCAACACAGATCCCTGAGGCACCCCGTTAGTCACCAGCCTCCAACCTGACAAACAGTTATCCACCATTACTCTCTGGTATCTCCCATTCAGAATCCATCTTGCTACTCCAGCATTAATACCCAACAATTGAACCTTCTTAACCAACCTTCCATGTGGAACCTTGTCAAAGGCCTTACTGAAGTCCATATAGGCAACATCCATTGTAAGTAGTTCTCTTACCGGAGAGCAGCCTCGGTTAGATTGGGTTTGTTGGGAAAGCTAACACAAGCAAGAAGAATGGATCATGCAACCTGCCCCACTATGTCCCTCTCACTTACCCCTCACCAGCAAGATCTATGTTATTTTATTTATTAGCTTAGAGATACAGCGTGGAAATGGGCACTTTGGCCGGCCGAGTTTGCACACGCCAGCGATCCCCACACATTAACACTATCCTCCACTAGGAACAATTGTTATATTTCTAGGAATCCCAGGGCCATGTTAATTATCGCCTCAACAAAGCCCAAAGCAGGTTCTGAAGTAGGGCCATGTTAATTATCCCCTCAGCGAAGCCTAAAGCAGGTTCTGAAGTCACTCAAGCTTAGCTCAAGAAACACAATTGAATACTAATTTCCAAATGGCCTCACGGCTAATGCACTCATTACTATTGCTGATGTCGACAGTTTTTTTGGAGATTAAAAGTTGCAATGGTTAATTGTAAGAACATCATATAAAGGCCATTGTTAGCTGTGAGCTAGGTGGAAACGAATGTCAACAAGACAGCTTTGAAGCTAGTTTGACTTGGGTGGGGAGGGATGGAGAGTATGTCTATCTTCAGCTTAAGCCAGTATTTGCAGTTCCTTCCCACACCCCTTCTCCGTGCCTTCTTCTTAAAGACCATCTATATATTACTAAAACTCTCATCTTGTTTGTCTGTCTGACTGTCTGTCTGTCCGTCATGACGGAAATTATGCCAAAACGGTACACGAGTGTGCTACAATTTTTTAACCCCCCGTACTCACCATTGTCCTGTGGTGCATTGTATCAAGTTTTGTTCAGATTGATGGTATATTTTACATTAATCATCATTTTAAACGTGAAAAATGTAACCTTTCACTTAACTTTTCATGGTAAAAAATCCAATTCCTCTGCCCTTTACAATGTGACAAAGACAGGACACCGAGTCCTCTATTTTGAAACCTTGTAACAGGCAGGGACAGGGCAAGGGAATTGGATTTTCTTTTAAAGTTTAAAAAGAGGGAATGTGAAGGGGGGGGGGGGGAGTGCTGGGGGATGGGGGGAAATGAGCCATGCCTGTGCAGTAGGGGGCTATGGGTGAGTGGTGGAATATTGCATTGGGGGAACAGGTTGCATTGGGAGAACGGGTAAGTGGTGGAATATTGCATTCGGGAATGGGTTGCGTTGGGGGACCAGGCCTCCTGTGGGGGCTATGGGTGAGTGGTGGAATATTGCGTTGGGTGAACAGGTTGCGTTGGGGGACAGGCCTTCCATGTGACAGGGACCCAATGGGTCCACTGGGTCTAGTATAGCATAAAATCAGGTACACTAACTTGGCTGGGATCTAGAGCATTTGGCTACATGCTTCCACTATCAGCCAGTACATTACTGGGATGCATCCTTGTTTGTTTTCCACTGGCACTCTGTAATACTCATTTGGCTTTACAATAATAGTGTTTGCAATGTTTGGAATTAACAAGAGCCATATCGTTAATATAATCAAAGAATGGGGTATGAATAAATAGTTGGTCCTTTTGTTGCACGGTGCACAAACCAACAACATTGCATTGAATCTCTATTGCAAGGCAGATGGCTGGAGGCGGTGGAAAACTAAAGAGGTATTCAACAATATTTTTGCAATATTTTGTTGTGTGTTAAAGGAATTGGAAAAGGGAGAAGATTGCAAATGCTTTTTGTACAGTTTTAAAAAATGTGACTGAGAATGTATGAATTGAATATATGTAAGGGATTTAGACCAAATGATTTTTTCATGCCAAGTGCTACATTATAATCCAATTTGCATAATTTCACTGCAGTAATGAGCAAGAATTAGCATTCAGATTAATTCCGACATTGGTTGGTTTAGGGCACATTGAATGTCAAATGAACAGTTTACGCATAAAACATGGAATTAATTCCATGCCATCACATATTCAATCAAAGACAACTGTGCCTCAGTTTAGGTGCAGTTTTATTAAACATAAACTTTATGGACAGCTATATACCTTACATATCAAGTGCGGCTTCATTTAAGTGACCTTTTCATCCAGGCAACAAGTGACAATCAATCTCTTCACCGCTACTTTCTTTTTCTTATTTTGTTTAGAGATACAGCGCGGAAACAGGACCTTCGGTCCACCGAGTCCGCACCGACCAGCGATCCCCGCACACCAACACTGTCCTACACACACCAGAGATCCTTTATATTTATACCATGCCAATTAATGTTTAATTTTACTTCGGAGTCACGAGGGAATCCCGGCTGTGGTAAACCGCGGAGACTGGAATCCGCGGGGAACCCGGCACAACAAGGCAAACCGCGGGGTGAACCCGGCACAGGGAACCCGGCCACGGGGACCGTGTGCAAGACACGGCTGCGGACCACAGTAGTGCGGATAGCCGGCAGCATTTTTCAGACTCCAGTGGCCCAGAGAGGTTCAATGGAGTCTAAAAGGCCTGGGCAGGCCAGGAGGATCCCCTCCAACATGGGTACGTCCTCGGCCGTTTTACCCATGTGGAGCATGGATAGCGTCAGTAGAACGCTCATCCCACTAATGCTCCATCCTGATATGGTCCATGGAATGGCATATCAGGAAAAATATACCGCCGTCGTATAAGCCTGGAGACTCGGCTGGGTCCGGGCTGTAAGATTCACTGCCTGCGGATAATGACAGCGGCCGTTTATCCCGCATGGAGCGGAAGACTCGGAAGTATGTCCAGGGAACATACTGGAGTACAAGCGTGAGGTTCCAGAAGATTCTGGCATGGCATCAAGACCCTCACTAATGAAGAAACCTGGAGGCCAGAGTTCCCTGGTGAAGGAGCAGCCACTTCACGCCACATCATTACTAGACAGGTGCCGGCGGTGGGATACCATGCACCTGCAAAATAGTTCCTGAAACGACCAGCAGTGAACGGCGCAATGTGGGGGTACAATGCACACTTCAAAATGAACTGCTTCCAGAAGAACGCCATTGGACCTGCCTTAAATTCCAAATCTGCAGCCTCAAGTGAGGCCAGCAATGTCCTGCCACCGAATCCTCTCTTCAGGAAACCTGCCCAAACAGGTAAGACCCAGATGAAGAATTAAAGCTGGGGGTTACACAAAAAGCTGGAGAAACTCAGCGGGTGCAGCAGCATCTAAGGAGCGAAGGAGATAGGCGACGTTTCGGGTCGAGACCCTTCTTCAGACGAATTCTGAAGAATTAAAGCTGTCCGGCTTATCAAGGTACCACGGCAACAACACACCCCACGCCTCTATCGACAGCAAGCGTTTCACTGAAGCTGGTGGCAGCTTCAAAACTGGGCGCTGGCCTTTCAGGCCAAGGCCCAAACCGGTCGTCAGGGAATTGGGTCCACGCACCCCAGCAATCCTACTCTCCAAATCTGGGACGGAATTAGAACCCGCACCAGGGGCCTTTGGGCTTACCACAAGACCACCAATAACCATGAAGGTAGGTGGGTCTGGTTCTTTCTGGAATATGAGGTATGTGGACCATTTACAAGTTGGTAAATTTACACTTGTTTTAAGCAAGACAAAGTTGCCTTTCAAGACAGGCCGCAATTGCGGGCCGCTCATTGTCACAATGAAAGATACCGGTTCAACTCACATGTGCAGTATAGACATATCTCAATAGAAAACGTCATTACTGTCTAACAACAGAGGAACAGTTTCCACTCACTGGGCTCACCGAAGATATTTGAAATTTCGCTGGATGGGACAATGATACAGTCAAAAGCATTGCAAAATGGGCAACTTCAGCCCCAGGCTATTTACCAAATTACTGAAACCAGTGCTTCGGCTGCTCAGAGCTAAAAGCTATTGTTATGGCCTATCTGGAGGAAGTTCTAAAACGCTGTATTTTGCCAAATCAGCAGTATCAGCCACAAACTATATTTCAGAAATTGGGTTCTCATCCATCCAGTTAAATTTAAGTTAATAACAAATGAAATTATTGAGTATTAGGATTTACCTTTAACCCTATTAAATTGTCTGGGATTGGCAATATATTGGGTTCAGCTGTGCTATTTGCACCTTTTGCACCATCAGAGCTATACAGCGTGCAAAGGAGCAAGCTCACAAGTACCATGTAGGTCATTACTACCAGACCTATGCTATTCCCAGCTGAAACTATCAAAGTCACCATGGTGGACAAACAGCATTCAGCATTGCCCCACTAACCTTCATCAGTAACTCGTGAGTTAATTACTAACTGATGCTATTGCTCAAAGATGGATAATTGCTCAATACCATCTTTAGTTACGGAGGCGGATGGGTTTGCATGAGTTACCAATTGTTCAGTTATATGGTATCAACTACCTATACACGATAGGTGCATTCTGTGGATTAAAGGTTTGTACGAATATGCATAATCTGCATGCTCAAGTCTAACTTGATACACTCTGGTGCTGTTATATGTTATATGCTATTCACATGGGTGTAATCAAGTCAAAATACCCGGTAATAGTTTACTTAACTTCATTTGGCATTAGTGTATCATCATGTAAACGCAATGACAACACAGAATGGATGTTGGATCGCAAGTATTCGCGGACATTGTGGGCTCGATGGAACACCTAAAGATCTAAATGTTTGCATCCAGGCTCAATCACCAGTTGCAAAATACGTGGCATATCAGTGGCGATGGAAGCATTCTCGCTACACTGGGGAAGAATGCTCTTTTGTCTCCCTCCATTTTACCTCATCAGTTGGGTCTTGCAAATTCAGCAATTTTCCACTTCAGGCATTTGCGTAGTGCCTGACTGGCCTGTACAGCCATGATTCCCGCTGATGTTGGGAATGATGATAGAACCTTATATGGTTATTTCCAGGCACAACATTACTGGCTAGCCGTGACTCGGGAAACCATCCTCTGCATTACATAATCAATTCATTGACTTGCAGACTGGGAGGACCGTTCCTGCGGCTCGGATTGTTAAACCAAACTATGGACGTGCTCACTGCAATTGCAGGGATAGCACCAAATAAGCAGTACTTCCCTCATAGGAGATTGGAAGTATTTTGTATTACATATAAATTGACACGGATGACTGACGTCTTGAAGTTCAGTTCTATATGGGGTATTGACAATCATTAATAGAGTGCCATTTATTGTGCCCAACGTGCCTTCTCAGCATATTGGCTGCGGGGAGCAGGATCCACTGCCGGGTCACCTTATGATATCTAGATTATGAAGGGTATCTTCAACTCGAAACCCCCCAGGCCAGGTACGCAGAGATATGGGATGTTAACATTGGAACATCCCTGTCCTTGGCTCACTTTCCAAGTGGTTATGCTCATGGCGCTGAGTCAGCACAACTGAGTCAGCACAACATTACGTGCCCTCCACCCCCAACCCTCTATTATAAAGGTCAACTGGTATTTTAGTTCTCTTACCTTACTATATATTTAGTCAATGTCTGTTATCTGTGATTTCACACCGCTGCTTTGAAGAATGTCATGCATGCGTGCTAGCAGGGTCTTCACGTAATCCCTCAACTCCTTATAAAATAAAGATCAAACTTCAAACTGGTAAGTTCTCATTTAATCTTACTATTAATTAAGTACGACTTTGGAGTGTGGGAGGAAACTGAAGATCTCGGAGAAAACCCATGTGGTCACGGGGAAAACGTATAAACTCTGTACAGACAGTCCCCGTAGTCAGGATCAAGCTCAGGTCTCTAATGTTGTAAACGCAGTAAGGCAGCAACACTACCACTTGGAGGGTACGTACTGTTTCTTAAAAGTAACAAGGAACTGCACAACTGTGTTTTGGAGAAACTGGCTGGAGTTGGAGGGAAAGTCTGCAGCAGGAACAACACATCAAGGAACTGACTGCAATGCCACAAGAGTTTCAGCAACAGCATTTAATTAAAGAAAGTTAGCATACTTTCTCCTTTCACAATCTTAGGCAATTTATTTCTCCTCTATCTGCACCAGGACATTGGGTCTTATTTCCTTTCTCAGTGTAGTCTTACCTGTTGTATTCTGCTTTCACTAACAGCATGCATTTCTGCAGGTGCATACCGCAAAACCTTCCTTCGGTCATACTTCACCCGAATCAGCATATTCCTATTCTCCTAGCACTTGCTTCTTGCTCCCCTTAACTACCTGCATTAGTCAAACTCACTGCCACTTGCTTCTCAGCAGCCACTCAAACACGCTGCTCCCTGCAGACAGCGCAGTGGTGCAGCTAGTAGAGCTCACAGCGCCAGAAACCGGTTCGATACTGACTTGGGTGCTGTTTGGGTGGAGTGCGCAGGTTTTCCAGTGACAGCGTGAGTTTCTTCTAGCTGCACGGTTTCGTCCCACATCCCAAAAACATGCAGATTTGAGGTTAAAGAAGGAACTGCAGATGCTGGAGAATCGAGGGTACACAAAAGGCTGGAGAAACTCAGCGGGTGCAGCAGCATCTAAGGAGCGAAGGAGATAGGCGACATTTTGGGTCGAGACCCTTCTTCAGACTGGTCAGGGATCAGGGAAACGAGAGATATAGACGGTGATGTGGAGAGATAAAGAACAATGAATGAAAGATATGCAAAAAAGTATCGATGATAAAGGAAACAGGCCATTGTAAGCTGTTTGTGGTGTGAAAATGAGAAGCTAGTGCAACTTGGGTGGGGGAGAGATAGAGAGAGAGGGAATGCCAGGGCCCGAGGGCTGAGGGAGAGGTGGGGAGGGGAGGAGGCAGCAAAGGTTAACAGAATTGAGAAAATTCAATGTTTAAGCCCAGAGGATGCAAACTCCCCAAGCGGAATATGAGGTGCTGTTCCTCCAACTTGCGGTGTTGCTCACTCTGGCCGCAGAGGAGGCCCAGGACCGAGAGGTCGGATGCAGAATGGGAGGGGGAGTTGAAGTGCTGAGCCACCGGGAGGTCGAGTTCGTTATTGCGTGTTGGAGGTGTTCGGCGAAGCGATCGCCAAGCCTCCGCTTGGTCTCACCGATATAGATCAGCTGGCATCTGGAGCAACGGATGCAGTAGATGAGGTTGGAGGAGGTGCAGGTGAACCTTTGTCGGACTTGGAAGGACTGCTTGGGTCCCTGAAAGGAGTGGAGGGGGAAGGTGAAGGGACAAGTGTAGCATCTCTTGCGGTTGCAAGGGAAAGTGCCCGGGGAAGGGGTGGAGCGGGAGGGAAGGGAAGAATTGGCAAGGGAGTTGCGGACGGAGCGGTCTTTGCGGAAGGCAGACAGGGGGAGATGGGAAGATGTGGTGAGTGGTGGGGTCACGTTGGAGGTGGCAAAACGGAGGACTATCTGTTGTATGTGCCGGCTGGTGGGGTAAAAGGTGAGGACCAGTGGGACTCTGGCTTGTTGCGAGTGGGGGATTGGGGAGAGAGGGCAGTGTTGTGGGGTATGGAGGAGACCCTGGTGCGAGCCTCATCTATGGTGGGGGAGGGGAATCCCCGTTCCCTGAAGAATGACGACATTTGTGATGACCTGGTGTGGAACACCTCATCCTGGGAGCAGATGCGGCGTAGACGGAGGAATTGGGAATAGGGGATGGAGTCCTTACAGGAAGCAGGGTGGGAGGAAGAGTAGTCCAGGTAGCTGTGGGAGTCAGTTGGTTTGTAGTGGATGTCGGTCAGGAGTGTATCACCTGCAACAGAGATGGTGAGGTCAAGCAATGGTAGGGAAATGTCGGAAATGGTCCAAGTGTATTTGAGTGCCGGATGGAAGTTGGTGGTGAAATGGATGAAGTCAGTATTGAGGTTAATTGTCCGCTGTAAATTGCTCCTAATTTGTAGGGAGTGGATGAGAAAGTGGAATAACATAGAACAAGTGTGAATGGCTGATTGGCTCGATAGACCGAAGGGCCTGTTTCCATACTGTATCTCTAAACTAAACTCAACCACACCAGTTTGTATGGAAAATAGAATAGAATAGAATAGAATAGGATGCCTTCTATTGTCATTCAAACAGCTTGGTTTGAACGAAATAGCATTTCCCACAGTCTTATCAATTACAAAAAAAAACAAGACACACACTTAACACACTTTTCACAAACATTCATCACAGTGAATCTCCAACACCTCCTCACTGTGATGGAAGGCAAAAGTCTTATCTCTTCCCGTGTTCTTCTCCCATGGTCCAGAAAGCAAAAATAGAAAGAATTTGAAGATGGCAATGTTGAAACAAGGTAATTTTCACTTTTATGGAAATAAAAATCAGAAGAAATGTAAAACAGGCTTCATAAGTGATAGGAGCAGAATTAGGCCATTCGGCCCCTCAAGTCTACTCCACCATTCAGAGGAAACGATAGACAATGGCTGATCTATCGCTTCCTCTGGACCCCATTCTCCTGCCATAACCCCTGACACAAGTACTAATCAATAATCTGTCTATCTCTGCCTTAAACATATCCACTGACTGGGTTTGGAATTAAGTCACAACCAACATTGTTCCTGTTGGCTTTAACTTTCTGGATTTATCTTGCAATTTCAAAAATAAACTTCACCTGAAGTTATTTTACGTTTGAATATTTTCTACGTTTATCATAAAGCAGTAAGACTGGCATTACTTGTGGAGGATCTATTTGAGGTTAACTCCCTGAGGCAGGTACAAAATGATGTAGCAATGTTACAAAATTTTGAGATTTAAAAAATCAAGTCTGCAATTTATCCCATCTGATAAAGCATAAAAAGAAGTTTAATTTGGCACCTAATTCACTTTCATATCTTCAGTATTAAAAAAGGTTATGGCCATTTTCATACTCAGAAATTAGCATCTTGTTCCCCATTGCCTTTCCATTGACTTAACACAAAAGCTGCGATCTAGGACAGTCAAAAGCCCATAATTTTCTTAAACATTAAGAGAACTCAATGACATTTTCAGTTATTATAGATTGAAGCATTCTGAAACAAATATGAAACAATATTACTTGGATGACCTGAAATTAAAGCATATAATTAGTTAGTTACCTAATTGTAGCTAATTACAAAATTCAATTACTAGATCTAAACATCTATCCATTTCTTAAGAAAAGATAAACTTTTTTTAATTGCCTAAGTGTACAAATAACATTCACACAATAATTCACAATGTAACATGATTTTTAAATCTCATTTTCATGAATTTATAGGCCAAATGGAAGGAATTTAGTGTTTAATTCCTGTAAATTAATGACCATTTAAATCAACTTGCGAGTGGGTTTGAGTGGAATGCGGTGGATTAGAACGTTGCGGTTTGCGGTGAAGTCGGCATGAAAAACACTGCCGGTTCATGCATTTTTTTTGTCCCCATTTCGCAACATGAAAATGTGATTAAAGGCTTCCTAAAAACCAACTTTTAATATAAAAATAAACTGTGCACTTTATTTTCTGCCCTACCTAAAATCCTTCTCATTGTCGGCGCTCACGGCTTTAGAAGATGATTTTTAAATTACTCTAGTTCATAAATAATCTAGTGTAATTTAAAAATACCTTCATGAATGAAATGTCGGAGCGATTTTTCTTCAGCAACGAAATCGCCCGACATGGATCGATTTGCCCTAGTCTGTAGAAAAACGGCGCTTTAAACACGCCCCCCTCTGAAAGGCGCCAAAGTCACGCACACAGGGAGCGGCAGAACTGCAGCGCTGCTCAAGGTAAGTTTTGTAACATACCTAAATGATGATGAGGTAAATATGCCAATTCGGATAATATAATATTGACAACAACCAACAGATAAAAGATGTATAAAAACTGTTCAATTTTGACATGGCAACTTTTGTTACTTTCATATTTCCCTCCCTTTGCAACCTGCATGTAATCAAAGGCAACCAAAAAATACATTAACAAATATTTTAGGCTCTTCCATTACACAGTAAAGACCATGAACATTATTGCTGTTGGGGTAGTAATGTTTGATATATATTCCTGCCAGTGTGATAATAAAATGAATGTTTAGACTGCAAACTGCAAATAATATTTAAGTCATGAGTGTTTTATTATTATATGTACCGCAACGGAACAACAAAATTCTTACTTAACGCAGAACAACAGGTTTGCAAACACTGTACTCAATGGATAATATGATAAACAGTCACAAAATAGTTCAATAAATCAAAAAACTGCGCAAATAAACCAAAACCTTGATGTTCCCAGTGCAACCAAGTTAGTTTGTAGTTTGGTTGCCGTTTGTATTGTTCAATTGTTGTTGGGAAGAAGCTGTTCCTGAATCTAGGCGTTACTTTTTCAGGCTCCTCCTCCTCCTTCCCGATGGCAGGAGTGAAATGAGGGTGTGGGCTGGGTTATAAGGTCATCAGTGATAGGAGAAGATTAAGGCCATTCGGCCCATGAAGTCTACTCTGCCATTCAATCATGGCTGGTCTATATCTGCCTCCTAACCCCATTCTCCTGCCTTCTCCACATATCCCCTGGGTTGATACTAGTTATTTAACACAGGTAAGGCACTGGTTTGCAAATGCTGCAAAGTGCTTATCCCACTATTAGGCAGCCCTCTAGTTAGCAATTTCAGCAGTCAAGCACAAAGTATTTCAGAAGCAACAGAGGGAGTGGGAGGGGAAGGTCAAAAATGTGCTTTAATTGCTTAACTAATTGTTGAATCTCATTTACTCCTTCACATATTCAAGCATCTTATTCCACATAATACACTAACACATCTTCCCAAGTGAAATCTTATTTCAAGTAGTGTCTTACAATCCATGACACAGAAGGATTTAGTAATTTGAACCTTTAGTTTGAGAGTACATTGTATATTGTTACATTGTAGTTGCTGTCATTGTCTTTTCTTCCTCTAGGGTTCACTTCAATACTTCAATACATCAATTAGTCACAACTGCAGGTAAAAATATTTTCATTCGCCCATTGTTGTGACTTCATTGATTTACCCTCATTATAATCCACAAATAGGCAGATTATTAGTTAATAAATAGTTTCTGATAAGACCAGTATTCTGCCTGAGAAGTGTTTAGACTTTCCACAAATTCCACATACATGGAATAGGAAAAATAGGAAAACTTTTATTGTCAATCAGAAATGTTGTTGCCTGCAGTCATACATATAGTAAAGAACAAAACACACAATAAACACATATTTAACATCCACCACAGTGAGTTCACCAGACACCTCCTCACTGTGATGGAAGGCAAAAATCTTAAGTCTTTGTCTCTTCCCTTCTTGTTCTTCCTCTTCCTCTGCGCTGAGGCGACCCAGGCCTCCGATGTTGTGACCCCACCGGGTGATGTAAATAAGTCCCGCAGCTGAACCGTGCTCCGTGAACGGGCCGGTTCAACTCCGCGGCCCGGGGCGGTCAAAGCTGCCGCCCTCCAGTCCAGCGGACGCAGCTGTTGCCGCGGGAGCTCCGGAAAAACAGGTCACCAACCTGTGACCTGCGAGCTCCCGACGATGTCATCCACTGGGCCCGCGGCCGAACCTCCGAAGTCGCTGCCGCCGCCACCGGAAAGCCGCCTGCAGTCATATATGTCAGAGGTTATGGGGAGAAGGCAGGAGAATGGGGTTTCAGGATGGTGAAGCAGCAACACTGCCACTGCGCCACCGTGCCACCCGACATAGGTAGGAAAGAACAAGCCAAACTCATAAAACTACTCTGAAGAAACCAATTGATGGTAATTCACATCCCCTTGTACAATCTGTCAAGGCTTTTCATTGCTTTCAACAGTCCCTTAATACAAATTGTTGAAACAAGAAATTAAAAATATAAATACTCCTAAAATAATGTTAATTACCTAATTAAAAACATTAATTGCAAACACAAATAATTGGGAGCAGATTACTCAGTGTAAGGGGTGGAGAACTATCAGCCAATTAGCTGTGCTGCTTTGCCGTTGGACTGCATCTGATATTCATGCTGGGAAATGCAGGAGGCTGTGTGTGAAAATGTGGCAAGGCCCACCACAGCCTGGGCCAATGAGCAAGAAGGTACAGGGCCAGTCCCACTGCGGCGACCGAATCCACGAGTTCTGGCGAGTTTGCCCTCGACTCATACTCGCAGCAGGGTTGACACAAAGTTGTAGGAGGTCTTAGTAACTCTCCTTCATGCTCGAGAGTGGTCTCCGCGTACTCAAGGCCTCAGCTAGGTCGCGGCGTTTTTTTCAATATGTCAAAAAATGCCCGCGTGTAAATAAAGGTCGCCGTGGAAAAAAATCGATACTTCCTTTACTCGTACGTTTAGTCGTAGTAGGTCGGCATGTTAGTCGTAGATAATCGAGGGTAGTCGAAGGTAGTCATAGATAGTCTTCAACATAGTCGAAGGAGGTCGAAGGAGGTCGAAGGAGGTCTTCAACATGTCATTTTTTCATACTCTCCTAAACTCTTCTAAACTCGCCAATTAGGTCACCCAAGTGGGACAGCCCCTGTAAAGATAAACAACGTGCTTCTGAGATCTCTTCAGTGCGCTCCCTCTTTATCTTCCTTACACATAAGGTCTCAATTCACACCAATTCTCTACACCCTTTTCCCAGCACTTCTGCCTCACAATTGCACTTCTATTACAAGTATTGGGGCGGCACGGTGGCGCAGCGGTAGAGCTACCGACATAGCGGCAGAGACCCGGGTTCAATCCTGACTATAGGTGCTGTCTGTACGGAGTTTGACCGCGTGGGTTTTCTCCAAGATCTTCGGTTTCCTCCCACACTCCAAAGACGTTCAGGTTTGTTGGTTAGTTGGCTTGGTAGAAATGTAAAATTGACCCTGGTGTGTGTGGGATAGTGTTAATGCGCGGGGATCGCTGGCCAGTGCGGAGTCAGTGGGCTGAAGGGTCTGTTTCCACGCTGTGTCTCTAAACTAAACAATTGCGTCTTCCTATGTTCAGATTCAAAGTGGACATGTGGAAGAATCATCCAGAGAGATGCTGCCTGCACAACAGTCACCTTATTTGTGAGTGAGCACAAGGCATACCCCCATCACATACAGGACTTTGATATGACAACAAGTGCCAGTGAAACAGAAGGTATCGAGCTGCTCAATTCATTTGCAGAGATTAGCATTTGCCAACATGTGTGAATTATCCCTCTGTGCATTGTTTACAGTGAGTAATATTATACAAATCTTGGCAAGAACAACTGACAAATGATTAAGTTGTCGTCACATGCTCACTTACCTTGGCAATCCTCTGCAGGACACATGAACACTGTGCCGAATCCCCCGGTAATATTCCTAAGTGTACCTGTGTTTCCAGAATAAATATTTTGACTGAGACTCTGGAGTCCTTGAACTCCAATCAGATTCAGATTCAAGTTAGTTTGTTGTTAGATACACCAGGGTGCAATGAAATTCCTTGTTTGCACGAAGCTGAGAGTAAACAGTATACACAGCAGTGACATATAGAACAATACAGTACATTGAAAAAATACAAAGGAGCAGAATGGTGCGTTGTGCAATCTGACCGAGTGCAACAAAAATCTACAGTCATCCATTTTCTTGGACTTGCCATTGTACAGAACAAGGCAGAATATGACCTTAGAAAAACAAGAAGTCAGGATCTGGAGCAACAATCAATCTGCTGGAGGACCTCAGCAGGTTGGGGAGCATCTGTAGTGTGAAATTAATTGTCAATGTTTCAGGTTGAAATCCTGCATTTGGACTGAGGTCAGAATATGACTTTGTTCACACCGCCCGGAGTGCCCCTGGTGCACAAACCTCTGACGATGGTGACATCAGGTTAGGGCGGCACGGTGGCGCAGCGGTAGAGCTGCTGCCTCACAGAGCCAGAGAGCTGGCTTCAATCCTGACTATGGGTGCTGTCTGTACAGAGTTTGTACGAATGATCTTGTGTCCGAATTCTTCGGTTTCCTCCCACACTCCAAAGACGTACAGGTTTGTGGGTTACTTGGCTTGATCTGAATGTAAAGTTGTCCCTCGTGTGTGTGGGATAGTGTTAATGTGTGGGGACCGCTAGTCGGCACGGTAGGCTGAAGGGCCTGTTTCCATGCTGTTTCTCTGAACTAAACTAAACAGTTGGAAGATAGTGTAAAGCAGCATTAAATTGAAGACTTCCTTGAATTACATCATATTTATACCAATTAGTTCTACCCAAATGATTTTCTTGTGAAGCAATTCATCGCTCGTCAATAACAGGGTCTCAAATTGCAGTAAATTCAGGATTAAATAGTGGCAGCCACGTAAAATGAATAAGACAAGGAAACGAGAGGTCATGTTGGTTGGAATGGCGTATACCAGAAATAAAGAGCATAGAGGAATTAATTAGTGTTGAATCAATCGTAAGCAGAGTTTAAATAGGAAGTAAATGTGCTGGAGTAACTCAGCAGGTCATGCAACATCTCTGGAGAACATGGATAAATGATGTTTCGGTCAGCACCCATCTGCAGACTTGAATGAAATGTCACCAGTCCATGTTCCTCAGGGATGCCTCCTGACCCATTGAGTTACTTGAACACACTGTGTCCTTTTGTGTAAATCAGCATATGTTCCTCAATGAGATAATGGATGAATGAGACAGAAAAGTAGCTGGGGGGGCAAAGGAACAGGAGATAGAGATAGCAAACTGACCAAGAGACAGGAAATGGGCGGTGGGCGGTGAAACTCTCGTCGCAGCGGCCTCTGCAGTCCGTCTGTCTCTTTTTTATTTTTTGTCTCGTTTGAGTGTAGTTAGTTAGTGTTTTTTTAGCTGGATATGTGTGGGGGGTGGGGGGCGGAGTGGGGAAACTTTTTAAATCTTTTCCCTGTACGGAGGAGCCGACCGTTTCTCAGTCGGGTCTCTGTTGCCGTTGGGGCCTAGCACCGTGGAGCGGCCTCCAACCGGACCTGGGGCTCCAGTCGCGGAGCTGCGGACTTACTCACCATCGTGGAGCTGGCTGAGTTCGGAACGGGGGGAGCTGTGGTGGCGCGCTGTTGCTGCCCGACCCCGGAGATTCGGAGGCTCCAGCTGCAGGCCGGTTGACGGTGACGCCGGGAGCTCGCGGGTCTCTGGTGGGAGACCGCTTTTCCGAGCTCCCGCGGCAGCAACTTCTCCAGCCCGAGTTGCGAGGTTGAAGACCGCGGGACTTGCTAGCACCCGCCGGGGGTCCAACATCAAGACCCGGAGCGTGGCCTTGCATCGCCCGGCGCGGCATGAATGGCCGCGGGACTTATTTACCATCGCCCGCCGGGGGCTTTGACTCTGACATCGGGAGAAGAATGGGGAGTGCAGGGGAGAGATAAGACTTTGCCTTCCATCACAGTGAGGAGGAGATTCACTGTGATGGATGTTTGTGATAATTGTGTTGTGTCTTGGTTCTTTTCTTGTATGTATGACTGCAGAAACGAAATTTCGTTTGAATCTCAATGAGGTTCAAATGACAATAAATGGTATTGTATTGTATTGTATTGAAACCGAGTGATAACAGTCTAAGAATAAGTTTGCAATCAAAGTCAGATGCCTAAACATTGCTCCTCATCATTTTTCTTGTGTTAAAAGAGTTTTGTTTGTCAACCTGTTGCAGTTTCCAAGTCACATATAGACTACCAACTTCAGGTAAGGTCACAGTGCAGCAGAGCTGGGTTTCCAAGTGTAATGCTGCTCTGAAACTTACATTGCCTGCTTTACGCAATGTTCTGTATTGATGTGTGGCAAGATCTTGCAGTTCTCGGCATGCAAGGTGGCAACTGTGAACACTGCAGCCAGTGATTAAAGGAACAAGTATAACACTCTTCCAGCTAACATGGAGCGTTGCCACTGGATCAATGGGTGGATGGAAAGGTGGGGAGGAGTGGGATAGAGTGCTGCCAACAGTGTGAGGAACATTTGACTAGGAAGGAACTGCAGATGTTGGTTTCCATTGAAGATAGCCACAAAATGCTGGAGGAACACAGCAGGACAGGCAGTATCTCTGGAGAGAAGGAATGGGTGATGTTTCAGGTCGAGACCCTTCTTTAGACTGAGAGTCAGGGCAGACACAGATATATGGGAGGGTAAAGGGCCTGTCCTACCAGCATGCAACTCTATGCGATGAGCGTGACAAAACGTGGTCGCTTGAGCCGTCCTGCGTCGCGGGGCCGGTCCCACTTCGATCGCCGGAGCCATGCGGAATTGTGTGGAGTTCGTTCCGACATCGCGCAGGGCTCCGAAAAACTGACTATGTTCAAAAATTCCGCGCGGCAACAGCTTGTCGGCTCGCAGTCGCCTCGACGCATGACACACCGCCTCGACATCGTGCCTCCATGAACCTATCTGTAGGTGCCTCCATGACTCCGTGTGTCGTGTGTATGTGTGTGGCTCCATGGCTCTCTCTGTGTGGGCCTCTGTGCCCCTCTCTGTGTGCCCCTCTCTGTCCTGGCGAACTTACCTTAAGACTTCGCTCCAAGTTCACCTCACTTTGCGCCGCGTTGCGCCACTCACCCGACCTCCGCACGGCCCTTGCTGCCGGTTTGGTCGCGCTTGCCGCATGCAGGCGCATGCTGGTGGGAACGGCCCTGTACAGGGGATCACCCGACCTCCGCGCAGCCCCCGCTTCTAGTTTCATCGCGCTCATCGCATCGAGTCGGATGCTGGTGGGACATGCCCTTAAGGTGTGAAAACAAAGCATTAAAGTGGATGCAGATCAAGGAAAGTGTAGAATAAATCA
This sequence comes from Raja brachyura, assembly GCA_963514005.1. The sequence goes on along the minus strand of OY740800.1, from coordinate 6,420,184 downwards.
GTGTTAGCTAGGGGAAGGTGAGAATGAAGCATACACAGAAAGATTTAATCAGCAGGATAGTCAGACTGGTCGGAGAACTAGGATGGGGGAGGGATAGAGAGAGAGGGAAAGTAAGGGTTACTCCTTTATTTTCTTTGCAATTTGCGGATTGAGACAAGTCTGAAGAAGGGTCTCGACCCAAAATGTCACCCATTCTTTCTATCCTGAGATGCTGCCTGTCCCACTGAGTTACTCCAGCATTTTGTGTCTATCTTTGAAGAATAATGTCTACAGGGGGCTTGAACCTTGTGCAAGGGGATTCTCCTAAATTTCAGCAAGGCAAACGGAAAGCCTTGCTATAATTAGTAAATGGTTTCTCTGACGAGTAATATAGCACCTAGAAATATCCGCACAATTCTATGCCAGCCCTATTTTCAACAGTGCTTCATCAATAGTTTTTTTGTATTAATATGAATTCCAATAAAGAGAAAACTAATGATTGAAAACCTATTTATTGACACCAACTTGCAATATTCACATCCTGTGATGGAGTACTGCATTAACCAATGTGATTTACTGATGAAATTAGTAAATTCAAAGCGGTGAGATAAATAGGAAGGATCTGAGACGCAATGAAGCCCGGAGTCTGGTAATTAACTGCCATGGACTATTCATGCCCGACAAAACAAGAGCTATTTTCCTTTCTCATGAAAGTAAAACAAATACAGCACCCTGTTAATTACTAAGTAGTTTTGCCCTTTTATTACAGGTTAGATATGAAATTCTGAAAGAGGCAAGCTGGCAAGGTTTCTAAGGAAATAAAGAATAGTGACAATCTCTGCAAAAAGAATGAAAATGTGGTTCCACTACTATGCCAGAGCCGAAAGCTGTAGCAGGAATGGATTCAGAGAAGACCAGGGAATTAATTTCAGCAATTACATGTTGGCTGCTGCACATACCTTCCACACCACCCTGGCCACACTCTAATTTCACTCCTGCCAATGGGAAGAAGGTATGCCAGTCTAAAACCATAACCTTACCCGCTGCCTCGAGGATATAAAGTGCTGGATGGCCCAGAACTTCCTCCAACTAAACGAGAGTAAGTCTGAGGTCATCCTTCTCGGCCCCTCGGACTCAATCAAAATGATAGCAGGCAGCATTGGAAGCCTTACCCCATTACTCAAACCTCACGTCAAAAACCTTGACGTGATATTTGACTCAGCACTGAAATTTGACAAACAAGTCAAAGCCATGGTAAAAGCTAGCTTCTTGCAGCATCGGATGGTTGCTAAAATAAAACAATTCCTCCAGTTTGATGACCTCGAAAAGACCATGCACACATTTATCTCCTCCCGCCTAGATTACTGCAACTCCCTTTACACGGGCATCAGCCAATCTTCCCTGTCCCGCCTGCAACTGGTCCAAAACGCCGCAGCGAGACTCCTGACGGGCACTCGAAAAAGGGACCATATCACCCCGATCCTGGCCTCTCTCCACTGGCTCCCTGTGCGGTTCCGAATAAATTTCAAGACCCTCCTCTTTGTCCACGAAGCCCTCAATGGGCTTGCCCCCACCTACATTAAAAGTCTTCTCACCCACTACACCACCTCCAGGTCCCTCAGATCGGCCGACTTGGGGTTGCTGAATGTCCCGCGGTCTAGGCATAAGCTCAGGGGCAACCGCGCCTTTGTGGTTGCAGCTCCTAGACTGTGGAACAGCATCCCCCTCCCCATTAAAACTGCCCCCTCCATCGACTCCTTTAAGTCTAGACTAAAAATGTATCTGTTCTCCCAAGCCTTTCCTGACGTCCTCTGTCGAGGGCTATTTGTATATATGTATGTAGCCTGCTTGTGTATACTACTCTTATAACAAATGTAAAGCACTTTGGTCAACGAGAGTTGTTTTTTAAATGTGCTATATAAATAAATGTGACTTTGAAAAAGTTCACTTAAAAAGATAGACAAAGTACAAATTCTTAAGACCATACAAAGCTTTAATTTAACGTCTGACGGGTGTGGACCTAGAGACCCAGAGGCAACAGTTTTACGTCTGAATCTCCAACAGCACACACAAAGAAATATCAGAATACTCAAGCTTATATATATACAGATATTAAACCAATTGCATGACGTAAATGTACAAAAACCATCATCCACCTCCAACACCATCAGACTGCTGAACTCGGAGTCCCGCTGATAGATTTGTCTGCACCCTGTATTTATTTTCCATATTGCTATCACTGCACTCTGTATTTATTTTTCCATATCGCTATCACTACGAACGACGCTAAACTGCATTTCGTTGTACCTATACTTGTATTTGTGCAATGACATTAAAGTTGAATTGAATTGAATTGAATTGAAATATGGAGTTGTTTTTTACTCTTTGCCAAAAGCCAGACACCCCAATGGCATCCTCTGGGCCCCTTCTTATCTGATTAACCTCTTCAACTTACATTAAAAAACCTTGTAAGAGAGCTGTGAACTATTCAACTTAAGTTTAAAAAACCCTTGTCACGATGGGAGTTGTCCAAATCCCATCATGCATTACAATTGGCCTTTTACAACAGGGAAGCTTAAATATGACAACAATCAATTAATAACTAACTCTTTCAACTTGACTCGACTAAAAAACTGTGACATCCAAGGTTCGAGAACAGCTTCTTCCCAACTGCCATTGGTTATTGAACACTACAAACTCCGACTAAACTCCAAACTATGAACTGCCTTGGTTTCACTGGGGACATTGGCCTTTGTTTTTGCACTATATTGGGTTGTAATCAGTACAGTTAACCCTCCTTAACATGGACCATAACGGGGAGGAATGGTGTCCATTTTTAATGATTGTCCGTTATAACCAAATGTAATATATGGCATTTCATGTGTAGAGACCCAACAATAAAATTTATGCTGAGCAAGAACTGCACTGACTGAGGTGTCCTTTTTTCAGCTGTAACATTAAAGCAAAGCCTTCCCTGCCCTCAGCTACAAAGCTCCAAGGTCTCAATGCAGCAGTACAGGCGGTGGCGGCAGGCACGGCCTAGGTAGCTGTGTGGACCGGGAGTGGTGTCGGTTGGTGCGGCCGAGAAAGTGGCGAGGGGCCGGTGTTGGCATCTCCATCAGCGGGCAGAGATGAGATAGCGGCCAGGGGTCAGTATTGGCAGGTGCAGCCTAGGGCACGGAGTGGCGTTGGATGGCGTGGCCGGGAAAGCTGCGAGGGGCCACTGTCAACAAGCATGACCAAGTGTGGTGTTAGCATTCTAGCGTGGTGGTGAAGTTCAGTGGGTTTGTCCACTATAAACAGTGTGAAAATGTTCCAAGAGTAAAAAAATACTCGTGCAAAAGTACCACGAGTTTGATTTTTTTTTTAAACTCTGGAGAGCTCTTGGGTGAACTCGCATCGTGGGACAGGCCCTTTACACAGCGGGACAGGCAGCACATCTGGAGACAATGAATGGGTGATGTTTTGGGTTGTGACCTTGTTCAGGGTCTTGACCCGAAACATCACCCATTCCTTCTCTCCAGAGATGCTGCCTGTCCTGCTGAGTTACTCCAGCATTTTGTGTCTATCTTTGGTTTAAACCAGCATCTGCAGTTCCTTACTACACAGGTTGAAACATGTTGGGAGATGACTTTGAAGAATCATCCAAAGAGATTGAAATATATATTGAAATAGATTGTTACACTCCAGGATATTACAAGGTCCCCATAATTGTCTGGGCTGTTTTACCAAAGGAAATGGATAAGGGACAATGGATGAAGCATTATTATAACTTACAGGATGTTAATATAAATCCACCACTGAACCCATGAAACAAATGCATTCAGCAGTTCATGTCCGCTATTAGCAAAATGAATATTTAGAATAGCTTTTAGACTACAAACGTTTTATGAATTGGGTATCAATGGAGTTCTATATTATGAAAACCTTCAGGCAAGGTGGAACACATTGTATTGAACATTGGATCTAACTTTAGCGTGGTTTTTACTGTGTCCTTTAATGATGTGCTGTAGCAAACTCCGTCAATAGATCTGTGGAATTCTTTGTCACAGAAGGATGCGGAGGCCAAGTCAGTGAATATATTTAAGGCAGAGATAGACAGATTCTTGATTAGTACAGGTGTCTGAGGTTATGGGGTGAAGTGAGGAGAATGGGGTTAGGAGGGAGAGATAGATCAGCCATGATTAAATGGCATACATGATGGGCCGATGGGCCGAATGGCCCAATTCAACTCCTATCACTTCACCTCATGACCTTATAATAAGAACATTTTTGAACTCGAAAGTAGAAACTCAACTTGGAATTAAATCTCAAACCAGAAGACAAGTACCAAATTTATGGAAGCTATAGAAGTTACAGTGTTATAATGCAGGCATTCATATTTAGACACTGGCTTAGTCAATTGACTTCCTGTTTACAGCTCCAGTGATCTGGGTTCAACGCCACCTTCCCGTACTGTTAATGTGGAGTTTACAACCTTCTGTTATGACCTTTGTATAGGGTGACCTGTACAAAAGGGACGGGTTACACCTTAACTGGAGAGGGACTGACATTCTGGCAGGCAGGTTTGCTAGGGCTACACGTGTGGGTTTAAATGATAATATGATAATTAATTATATGAATGCACAAATTATAAGGAATAATGTGGACGAGCTTCAGGCTCAATTAGAAATTGGCAAGTATGATGTTGTGGGAATTATTGAGACATGGCTGCAAGAGGGCCAGGACTGGGGACTGAATATTCAAGGGTATACCTCCTCTCGAAAAGACAGACAGGTGGGCAGAGGGGGGGTGGGGTTGCGCTATTGATGAGGAATGAAATTCAGTCCCTTGCAAGGGGTGACATTGAAACAGAATATGTGGAGTCAGTATGGATAGAACTAAGGAATTGTAAGGGTAAAATGACCCCAATGGGACTAATCTACAGGCCCCCAAACAGTGGCCTGAACATAGGGCACAAGTTGAATCAGGAGTTAAAATTGGCATGTAGCTAAAGTAATGCTGTGGTTGTTATGGGAGATTTCAACATGCAGGTAGACTGGAAAAATCAGGTTATGTACTGGACCCCAAGAAAGGGACTTTGTAGAGGGCCTTTTTGATGGATTCTTTGAACAGCTTGTATCGAGCTCACCAGGAAGAAGGCAATTCTGGATTTAGTGTTATGTAATGAACCGGATTTGATAAAGGACCTCGAGGTTAATGAGCCATTAGGAGGCAGTGACCATAATATGGTCAGGTTTAATCTACAATTGGAGAGGGAGAAGGATAGATTGGAGGTGTCAGTGTTACAGTTGAATAAATGGGACTATGGGGCCATGAGGGAGGAGCTGGCCAAAGTTGACTGGAAAGATACACTAGCAGGGATGACAGTGGAACAGAAATGGCAGGTGTTTCTACGAATAATACAGAAGGTGCAGGATCAGTTCATTCCTAGGAGGAAGAAAGATTCCAAGGGGAGAAAGGGACAACCATGGCTGACAAGAGACGTCAGGGATGGTCTAAAAATTAAAGCGAAGAAGTACAACGTAGCAAAGATGAGCGGGAAGCAAGAGGATTGGGTAATGTTTAAAGAACAACAGAAGATAACCAAAAAGACAATACGGGGAGAAAAGATGAGGTACGAAGGTAAGCTAGCCAAGAATATAAAGCAGGATAGTAAAAGCTTCTTCAGGAATGTGAAGAGGAAAAAATTAGTAAAGACCAAAGTTGGACCTTTGAAGACCGAAAAAGGTGAATTTATTATGGGGAACAATGAAATGACAGATGAGTTGAACAGGCATTTAGGATCTGTCGTCACTAAGGAGGACACAAACAATCTTCCTGATATAGTAGTGGCCAGAGGATCTGGGGGTGATGGAGGAACTGAAGGAAATCCACATTAGGCAGGAAATGGTGTTGGTTAGACTGATGGGACTGAAGGCTGATAAATCCCCGGGGCCTGATGGTCTGCATCCCAGGGTACTTAAGCAAGTGGCTCTAGAAATTGCGGATGCATTGGTGAAAACTTTCTAATGTTCTATAGACTCAGGATCAGTTCCTGTGGGTTGAAGGGAAGCTAATGTTATCCCACTTTTTAAGAAAAGCAGGAGAGAGAAAACAGGGAATTATAGACCAGTTAACCTGACATCAGTGTGGGGAAGATGCTGGAGTCAATTATAAAAGATGAGATAGACGAACATTTGCATAGCAGTAACAGGATCGGTCCGAGTCAGCATGGATTTATGAAGGGGAAATCATGCTTGACTAATCTTCTGGAATTTTTTGAAGATGTAACTAGGAAAATGGACAAGGAAGAGCCAGAGGATTTAGTGTACCTGGACTTTCAGAAAGCATTTGATAAGGTCCAACATATGAGATTAGTAGGCAAAATTAGGGCACATGGTATTGGGGGTAGAGTGCTGACATGGATAGAGAAGTGGTTGGCAGACAGGAAACAAAGAGTAGGGATTAACGGGTCCCTTTCAGAATGGCAGGCAGTGACTAGTGGGGTACTGCAAGGCTCGGTGCTGGGACCACAGCTATTTACAATATACATCAATGATTTGGATGAAGGGATTCAAAGTAACATTAGCAAATTTGCAGATGATACAAAGCTGGATGACAGTGTGATCTGTGAGGAGAATGCTATGAGAGTGCAGGGCGACTTGGACAGGTTGGGGGAGTGGGCAGATGCATAGCAGATGAAGTTTAATGCGGATAAATGTGAGGTTATCCACTTTGGTAGAAAAAACAGGAAGACAGATTACTATCTAAATGGCATCAAGTTGGGAAAAGGGGAAGTACAACGGGATCTGGGGGTTCTTGTACATCAGTCTCTGAAAGTAAGCATGCAGGTACAGCAGGCAGTGAAGAAAGCGAATGTGATTTTGGCCTTTATAACAAGAGGAATCGAATATAGGAGCATAGAGATCCTTCTGCAGTTGTACAGGGCCCTAGTGAGACCACACCTGGAGTATTGTGTGCAGTTTTGGTCCCCTAATTTGAGGAAGGACATTCTTGCTATTGAGGGAGTGCAGCGTAGGTTCACAAGGTTAATTCCCGGGATGGCGGGATTGTCATATGCTGAGAGAATGGAGCAGTTGGGCTTGTACACTCTGGAGTTTAGAAGGATGAGAGGGAATCTCATTGAAACTTATAAGATTGTTAAGGGTTTGGACAGGCTTGGGCAGGAAACATGTTCCCGATGTTGGGGGAGTCCAGAACCAGGGGCCACAGTTTAAGAATAAGGAGTAAGCCATTTAGAACGGAGACGAGGAAACACTTTTTCACACAGAGAGTGGTGAGTCTGTGGAATTCTCTGCCTCAGAGGGCGGTGGATGCAGGTTCTCTGGATGGTTTCAAGAGAGAGCTAGATAGGGCTCTTAAAAATAGCGGAGTCAGGGGATATGGGGAGAAAGCAGGAACGGGGTACTGATTGGGGATGATCAGCCATGATCACCTTGAATGGCGGTGCTGGCTCGAAGGGCCGAATGGCCTACTCCTGCACCTGGTGTCTATTGTCTATTGTCTCTTGGGTTACATCTCAATGTTGTTGTTACCACTCACATTCCAGAACTAAAACACGTTGTGGGTTGTTGGCCAGCTTGTAGTTGAGCAATAGAATCTGGGGTTGGTGTGAGCAGTAAGGAAAATGAAATGGGCTAGGTTGGGATTAGAACAAAAAATGTGTGTTTGGAATCAGGGGCTGAAGAATATGTTTCTATGCTGTGTTTTTCTATGAACCTTTTTCAGATTATTCTCAATAAGGTTACCATTCAACATCTTCCTAACCTAATTGGTAGCCTTCTCTTGGAATCTAAGAATGGCCGGCATGGTGGCACAGTGGTAGAGTTGCTGCTTTACAGCGCCAGAGACCCAGGTTCGATCTTGACTGGTGCTGTCTATACTGAGTTTGTACGTTCTCCTTGTGACCATGTGGGTTTTTCCTGGTCACTCTGGTTTCTTCTCACACTCCAAAAATGTACAGGTTTGTAGGATAATTGGCTTTGGTAGGAATTATAAATAGTAGGATTAAATGAGAATTTACCAGTTTGATGTTTGATCTTTATTTTATGAGGAATTATGATGAGGGATTACGTGAAGAACCCGCCAGCCCGCATGCGCGTCAATCTTCAAAGCAGCGGTGTGAAATCACACATAACAGAAGTAGTGAGGAAGGCAAGAACGGCCTCTGCACCAGGCCCTAATGGTGTTCTGTATTGTGTCTACAAGAATGCCCCAGATATTTTGAAATTCCTCTGGAGGAACATGAGGGTTGCGCCAAAGCCTGGCGAAGGGCAGGGGGAGTCCTGATCCCAAAAGAAAAACATTCTTCCACCATCGAACAGTTTCGGCAAATAAACCTTCTTAACATAGAGGGCAAGATTTTTTTCAGTGTGGTGGCAAAAAGACTTACAAAGTATCTGAAACAAAACCATTTCATACGTCAATCCAAAGGCATAGCAGGCTTCTCGGGATGCCTTGAACATACCAGCGTCATATGTCATCAATTCCAGACTGCTAAGAAAGAATGAAAGAATCTGCATGTCTTGTTCCTCAATCTGGCCAACGCCTATGGATCAGTTCCTCATTCGCTACTGTGGACTGCTTTTGAATTCTTTCAGGTGCCGGCAATAATAACAAATCTGGTAAAAAAATACTTCCAGGATCTGCAATTTTGTCTCACAACATCAGACTTTACCACAGCGTGGCATCATTGAAGAGTTTGGGCCGATGGTATGCTGCAAAGCTCAAGGACACCGAACAGTTTGAACAACTGAAAAAGGATACCATCATGCACATAGCTCGCATCAACAAGACCTTGCTACCAGGAAAACTCAAGCTGTGGTGCTCCCAGTTTGGCATACTACCAAGAATCATGTGGTCTTTAACTATGTATGAAATCCCCATCAACAAAGTGGAAAAGCTGGAAAGAATGATCAGCACACATGTGAAACAGTGGCTTGGACTTCCACGATGCTTAAGTGCTGTTGGACTGTGTGGGAGTGGCAAATTGGAATTACCCATTGCAGGACTTGTAGAAGAGTTCAAATGCACTAAAGCAAGGTTGGTCATGACCCTCACTAAATCTGAAGATACTGTTATTCGAACAGCGGCCCCCCGTGTGGCAACGGGGAGGAAGTGGACCCCATCGGAAGCCGTTCAGAGTGCTAAGTCTGCTCTTCATTTCCGGGATGTGGTTGGCCAAGTCCAACACGGGAGAGCTGGGCTCGGGCTTGTCCCAAAAGCTCCTCAATAGCACAAGGCAACATCAGTGCAGAACAGACGGCTCGTGGTGGAGGAGGTGAGAAGAGAGGAGGAGGCAGAGCGACACGCCAAGGCCGTCTCAATGGCCAAGCAGGGCCAATGGACTAACTGGGGGAGCCTGGAAAAGAGGAAACTCAGCTGGCGTGACATCTGGCAAATGGAGGGATCTCGGCTAAGTTTTGTCATCAGAGCCACTTATGATGTTCTACCATCACCGCAGAACCTGAAGCAGTGGTTCAGAGAAGACCCCGCTTGCTCCCTTTGCCAAACACCTGCATCACTAAGGCACATTTTAACAGGATGCACTATGAGCTTCGCCCAAGGGAGTTACACTTGGCGGCATAACCAAGTTCTCAGACAGCTGCCATCAATCCTTGAACAGAGACGAACGATCACAAGTGCACCCCCACAAACATCGGCAGGAAACGTCCACTTTACAACATTTGTACCAGCAGGCCAACCTCCAGAGCACCAGATAACATCAATGGATGCAAGCATTCTGCAGCCTGCTCAGGATTGGAAAATGGAAGTGGATTTAGAAAAAAGGCTTGCGTTTCCCTCAGACATCGTGGCTACAACACTCCGGCCAGACATGGTCCTGTGGTCCACAACAGCCAAGTTGGCATACGTTGTGGAATTGACAGTTCCATGGGAAGATGGTGTTGAAGAAGCTTATGAGAGGAAAAAAAAATCAAGTACTCTGAACTGGCAACTGAGGCTGCCCAGAATGGCTGGAAGACCAAGATTTTTCCTGTTGAAGTGGGATGCAGGGGATTTGTTGCTACATCTATGACCAGGCTATTAAAGAAAATGGGGGTGAGGGGTCGCTCCCTCCAACAAGCAATCAAATCATTATCAAATTCTGCGGAAAAAAAGCAGCAATTGGATTTGGATCAAAAGGAGAGACAACAATTGGGCTGCAAGATGAATACAGGAGGGTATGGAATTGAGGCGGGCGTGACTGGGATGCCAAGTCACACCGTTGAGCCCTCTGGAGATGTTGTGGGCTTATCAATGAAACGTCAAAGAAGGAGGGTGCCCACCTGATGACCCTGATGACGTACCTACCCTACCTTTCACCACTCCAATCCCACTGCAAATAGCAAGAGTGCCAACTTATTATAGGCATTGAAACATCAAGTCCTATTAGCTCTACTCTATGAAGAATTACGATGAGGGATTACGTGATCCCATTGTCTTGTTTAATGTGTAGTTTGCTGTGGTTTTTATATGTTTTTAACTGTGTACATGTGGGGGACAGGTGGTGTGGGGGGAACTTTTAACAACCTGCCAGCCCGCATGCGTGTCAATCTTCAAAGCAGCTGTGTGAAATCACAGATAACAGTTATTGAACTGAATATAGTAAGATTTGAGAGACTAGAACTACCGACTGACCTTGATGAGAGAGGGTTGGGAGTGTAGGGCACGTAATCCCTCATCGTAACTCCTCATAAAATATAGATCAAACTTCAAACCAGTAAGTTCTCGTTTAATCTTACTATTTTACTTGAGTGACTAAGTGAAGATTTCAAAGTTCTGCGATTTCATGCCATGGAGACTAGTCCAGGCCTCGCACACTGCATCAATTGACCAGGGATGAGTGAAATTTAATAAAGCATGACATAGATTTAAACATGCTGATGCTTTTTAATGACGAAATGATAATTATAATAATCCCATTCATCCAGGAGGAATTAAAAAATAGAACCTAAAAATAGTGTTGGCAAATACCTCCGGTCTGGCAATGGGTTTGTTATAACACATTTGGAAATTCGCTTGTTTGACCATCCTGCAGCCGCTAGGATGAGGCCCAGCGAAACATCCATAACCCTCGCTGCTGATGTTGTTGCAGCCCTGGTGGAGTGAGATTTGAAAATATCAGCGTTCACTCCTGCACAAGCCAAAACCCGTTAAATCATCTGGGGATGGACTATACTGATACCTACATATGAGGTTTTTGTAACTCACAAACATTGCTGGTTCAGAGCCTCTAAGGCTCAGGTGACATAATGACTGTATAGATGTGTGGCTACACACACCTCCAAACGCCCATGGGGTATGCCATGAAATTAGTTTGAGACCTGACGCCCCCGGTCTACTCTGCACGGCTAAGTCATGAACATAAGTATCATATTATTTGCGGCTGTAACCATCCTGTCCAGTCGTAGCTTATGCAATTATTGGCCCCTTTGTGCTGAACCCAGCGCCATGAGGATAACCACTTTGTAAGTGATTTAGACCGAGGACAGGGATGGAGCTGGAGCACACCAGCAACGCAGCGTCAGCAGGACATAATATCCCGTATCTCCGAGTACCTGGGCCTGGGGAATCTGAGTTGAAGATACCCTTCATAAATCTGGATATCAGTGGTCAAGACCCAATAGCGTGGTGTCCCGACCCCAGCGGGAAGTGTGACAACAAAGCACTTCTGGTACAATTTATAGCACTATAACTCTTGTGAAATATAGCTTTGAGAGGAATACCAAGACATCTGTTATACGTACCGTGTCATACAAGAATGTTGCCTGGGTTCCAGCAACTAAGTTACAGAGAAAGGTTGAACAAGTTAGGTCTTTATTCTTTGGAGCACAGAAGGTTAAGGGGGGACTTGATTGAGGTCTTTAAAATGATGAAAGGGATAGACAGAGTTGACGTGGATAAGCTTTTCCCATTGAGGGTAGGGAAGATTCAAACAAGAGGCCACGACATGAGAATTAATGGACAGAAGTTTAGGGGTAACATGAGGGGAACTTCTTTACTCAGAGAGTGGTGGCTGTGCGGAATGAGCTTCCAGCAGAAGTGGTGGAGCCAGGATCGATTTTAACATTTAAAAGTAAAGTGGATAGGTATATGGACGGGAAGGGAATGGAGGGGTATGGTCTGAGTGCAGGTAGATGGGACTAGGGGAAAATAAATGGTCGGCACGGACTGGAAGGACTGTAATACGCTCCCCTCCTCAGAGAGGGAGATATAATGCAGCCCTGCACAGGCCATGCCGCGGACCCCTGAGACCCGCGCTGATATGACTCCACTCCTTCCCCATGAGATGGTCTATCCGGGAAAGATGTCCGAAGATGCTCCCCACTGCAGGAGGCGAACCCTCCTGGCCGTGCTTGTCCGAAGTCAACCGGTCTGCCAAGCCAGGTCTCCCCACGGAACCGGGATTCCCCGCGGCTTTCGTAGCCGGGTTTCTCCGAGTCGGGTGTCCCCGCTGAGCCGGGTTTCCTTGCGGAGACAGGATTTAGACCTTGGAACGTCATCCAGCAGGAACTCTGTAAAATAGCTTCCTGCAAGAAAGCACAACCTGAAAAATAAGTTCAAAACTTACCTTCAGGTTTTGAAACTTACCGCTGGAGGAGTAACGCGCCTGCCAGCCAGTCACGGCGCAATGCGCTAAACGTAATGACGCGCATGCGGGCTGGCGAGTTCTTCACGTAGTCACTCACGTGACTCCGAAGTAAAATTGACCCTAATGTGTAGGTTAGTGCTAATGTATGGGAATCGCTGGTCAGCATGGATTGGATGGGCCAAAGTGCCTGTTTCTGCGCTCTATCTTTAAACTAAACTAAAGTAAAGTAATCTAAGCTAAATCTGCTTTGTGAATTAATCTAAAATTCACAAATGATTGAAATTAATTTGTGAGAAGGAGAGAGAACTTAGGAAATCTGAGATAGACACAAAACGCTGGAGTAACTCAGTGGGCAGGCAGCAACTCTGGAGGGAAGGAATGGGTGACGTTTCGGGTCGAGAAGAAGGGTCTCGACCCGAAACGTCACCCATTCCTTCTCTCCAGAGATGCTGCCTGTCCTGCTGAGTTACTCCAGCTTTTTGTGTCTATCATCGGTGTAAACCAGCATCTGCTGTTCCTTCCTACACATAAGAAATGTGAGTCAGGATCAACTTGGGCACTGAGAAAGAACCTTTACCAGGAGCATACCAGTAACTAAAGAAGATAGCTTACCGCAATAAGGGGTCGGCCATTTTGGACTGAGATGAGGAAAAACCTCTTCACCCAGAGAGTTGTGAATCTGTGGAATTCTCTGCCACAGAAGGCAGTGGAGGCCAATTCACTGGATGTTTTCAAGAGAGAGCTACATTTAGCTCTTCGGACTAAATGAATCACGGAATATGGGGAACAAGCAGGAACGGGGATACTGATTTTAGATGATCAGCCATGATCATATTGAATAGCGGTGCTGGCTCGAAGGGCTGAACTGCCCACTCCTGCACCTATTTTTCTATGTTTCTATGTTCTATACAATACAATACAATATAATTAACTTTATTTTTCCATTAGGAACTTTAGTTTCTGCAGCCATACAACAAAAAGAAACAATTTTACAAGACACACCGCCAACTCAATTCACATCCATTACAGTGAATCTCCTCCTCACTGTGGTGGAAGGCAAGGTTTTGTCTCTCCTCTGCTTTCCATCCTCTCCCGATGTTAAAGTCCCCGGCGGGCGCTGGCAAGTCCCGCGACGGTTAAAGCTGCGCCGGCGATGTAAGGCCCTGCTCCGGGTGTTAATTTTGAAGCCCCCAGCGGGCGCTGGCAAGTTCCGTGGCCATTAAAGCCACGCCAGGCGATGTCATGCCCCACTCCGGGTCATTTTCAGCCCCGTAACTCGGGCGGGAGAATCTGCCGCCGTGGGAGTTCCGAAAAGCGGTCTCCCACCAGGGGCCCGCGTGCTCCCGATGTCACCATCCACCGGGACTGCGGCTGGAGCCTCCGAAGTTCCGAAGTCAGGTCGCAGCCGCGCGCCACCACAGCTCCCCACGCTCCGGGGCCGGCCAGCCCCACAACGGTAAGTCCGCAGGCTCGACGACTGGAGCCCCCAGGGCGTACCGGCTGGAGGCCGCTCCACGGTGCTAGGCCCCAACGACAACGGAGACCCGACAGGGAAAAGGTCGGGTCACCCATACAGGGAAGAGATTAAAAGTTCCCCCCACACCACCTGTCCCCCACATGTACACAGTTAAAAACATATAAAAACCACAGCAAACTACACATTAAACAAGACAATGGGATCCCGATTTAGGTTTAGACCAAATTGTCACATGTAGCAAAGTGCAGAGAAAAGCTTTGCTTTGCATGCCATCCAAACAGATCAGATATACCATGTATAAATACAATCAAGTCAAACTCACATTCAATAGATAGAGCAGATCCATGCTGTACCTCTAAAGCTAAAAGTAAAACATCACCATGCATAGACACAAAGTGCTGGAGTAACTCAGCGGGTCAGGCAGCTTTTTCTCCAGAGATACTGCTTGACCCGCAGAGTTACGCCTGCAATTTGTGGCAATCTTTGGTATAAACCAGCATCTGCAGTTCCTTGTTTCGACATCATCATGCTTCATCTGAACAAATACTTAACCATCTCCTCACACCTTCTACTAATCCTAACTTTACTTACCCCACCTAAATAAATCATGATCCTGTAGACGTCTGTCAAATCTTCTCATGCCGGAATGAGACCACAGGCAAATTGAAGGATCAATGTCTCATACTCCGTTAGGGTAGCTTCCAGCCTAAAGTTATAGACGTTTACTTTAGTTCAGTTTAGTTTAGTTTAGTTTAGAGACACAGTGCAGAACCAGACCCTTCGGCCCACTGGGTCCAGACTGACCAGCAATCTCCTTACACCAGCACTATCCTACACAGTAGAGACAATTTACAATTTATACTGAAGCCCAATTAACCCACACACCTGCACGTCTTTGGTGTATAGGAGGAAACCGGAGCACCCGGGGAAAACCCACGCGGTCATAGGAGAACGTACTAATTCTTTACAAACACCACCCATACCCAGGATCGATTCCTGGGTATCTGATGATGTAAGGCAGCAACTCTACCGCTGCACCTAGTTGAATTCTGCAATTTTAGGTAACTAACCTACAAACACCCACCTCTTGAACTTCATCCCACCCACCTATTTTCCCCTTCCTCCACCTGGATATACACCCATTACTGCCTTCCCCCTGCTCCATGTCCACTTCCACCTATATTCCTGGCTCCGGCCTCACATCTGTACCTCTTTTATCATCCCTTTATCTTGTCTCTATCGACTATCACTTGTCCTTATCCCCCTCCCATTTAATAATCAATATAAAAGAAGGGTCGCGACCTGACACATCGCCTATCCATCGTGTTCTCCAGAGATGGTAATGGGAGGTGGCCCGGGGAACTAGAGTGGACAGTCAAGGAGCGGACATCGGTCGCTGGTCGACTGAAGGAGGCGATGGCTGGAGGTTCGCAGCAGCCTGAGGCTTGCCTGAAATAGGCACTGCTCATAACAATGGGAGAATGGCCTGATCCTGGTAAATGGTTCCAAAACATAGTGCCTCTTGCATGCGGGCTCCATAGACTATTTCTGTACAATTGCGATGGTTTAGCTATACTCTACTGGACTGTTTGCAAGAAAATAATTTCACTGTGCGTTTTCACTTTGCACTAGTGACAATAAAGCACCATTGAACCATTGACCGGACCCACTGAGTTCCTCCACATCTTTGATGCCGGTTGGAACATGTACTCCATCATGCTCCTGAAGTAGACAACTAGTAGTCTCCATCTTGCTGACATTGAGGGAGAGGATGGTGTTCTGACACCATGTGAGTATGCATTCTGTCCAGTTTTTTTGGATTTAAAGGCTACTGTGAGGTTAAAAAATGGGAAACTTACTGGAAGGAGCCAAATCAATAAAATATTAATTAGTTTCACAGGACAACCTCAGTGGACGTTAAAAAACATTTCAGATTTAGTCAAAACCTATTGTTTGGAACTGAACTGGTCCATAAAAATTATTAATCAAGGAAATGAAGCATGTAGAGCATGGATTGAGAAAGGGGATAGAAAGCAAAACAAATTACTAGATGTCATAACTAAAACAAAATTTACAAGTCATGAGTGCATGGTAGATATGCAAACTTCTAAGGAGAAATGTGTCTGTCTTAACAAATGATGAAGATAGACACAAGATGCTGGAGTAACTCAAAGGGACAGGCGGCATCTCTGGAGAGAAGGAATGAGAGATGTTTCGGGCCGAGACCCTTCTTCAGACTCATGTCAGGGGAGTGGGAGATACATAGATAAGGAGAGAGCAGGCTATTCTAGACTGGGTATTGAGTAATGAGGAAGGGTTAGTTAGCAGTCTTGTTGTGCGTGGCCCCTTGGGCAAGAGTGACCATAATATGGTTGAGTTCTTCATTAGGATAGAGAGTGACAAAATTAAGTCAGAAACAAGGGTTCTGAACTTGAACAAAGGTAACTTTGAAGGTATGAGATGTGAATTGGCCAAGATAGACTGGCAGGTGATTCTTAAAGGGTTGACAGTGGATGTGCAATGGAAGGTATTTAAAGACTGCATGGATGAAGTACAAAAATTGTTCATACCAGTTTGGCAAAAGAATAAATCGGGGAAGGTGGTGCATCCATGGATAACAAGGGAAATCAGGGATAGTATAAAAACAAAAGATGAGGTATACAAATTTGCCAGAAAAAGCAGCCTACCGGAGGACTGGGAGAAATTCAGAATCCAGCAGAGGAGGACAAAGGGCTTAATTAGGAAAGGGGAAATAGATTATGAAAGGAAACTGGCAGGGAACATAAAAACTGACTGCAAAAGTTTTTATAGATATGTGAAGAGAAAGAGACTAGTTAAAACAAATGTTGGTCCCTTGCAGTCAGAAACAGGTGAATTGATCATGGGGAACAAGGACATGGCAGACCAATTGAATAACTACTTTGGTTCTGTCTTCACTAAGGAAGACATAAATAATCTGCCGGAAATAGCAGTGGAACGGGGGTCAAATAAGATGGAGGAACTGAGTAAAATCCAGGTTAGCCGGGAGGTGGTGTTGGGTAAATTGAACGGATTGAAGGCCGATAAATCCCCAGGGCCAGATAGTCTGCATCCCAGAGTACTCAAGGAGGTAGCCACAGAAATAGTGGATGCATTAGTGATAATTTTTCAAAATTCCTTAGATTCTGGAGTAGTTCCTGAGGATTGGAGGATAGCTAATGTAACCCCACTTTTTAAAAAAGGAGGGAGAGAGAAAGCGGGGAATTACAGACCAGTTAGTCTAACATCGGTAGTGGGGAAACTGCTAGAGTCAGTTATTAAAGATGGGATAGCAGCGCATTTGGAAAGTGGTGAAATCATTGGACAAAGTCAGCATGGATTTACGAAAGGTAAATCATGTCTGACAAATCTGATAGAATTTTTCGAGGATGTAACTAGTAGAGTGGATAAGGGAGAACCAGTGGATGTGTTATATATAGACTTTCAGAAGGCTTTCGACAAGGTCCCGCATAAGAGATTAGCATACAAACTTAAAGCACACGGTATTGGGGGTTCAGTATTGATGTGGATAGAGAAATGGCTAGCAGACAGGAGGCAAAGTGTAGGAGTAAACGGGTCCTTTTCAGAATGGCAGGCAGTGACTGGTGGGGTACCGCAAGGCTCAGTGCTGGGACCCCAGCTATTTACAATATATATTAATGATTTGGACGAGGGAATTCAATGCAACATCTCCAAATTTGCAGATGATACCAAGCTGGGGGGTATAGTTAGGTGTGAGGAGGATGCTTGGAGGCTGCAGGGTGATTTGGATAGGCTGAGTGAATGTGCGGATGCATGGCAGATGCAGTATAATGTGGATAAATGTGAGGTTATCCACTTTGGTAGCAAAAACATGAGGGTAGACTCTTATCTGAATGGTGGCAGATTAGGAAAAGGGGAGATGCAACGAGACCTGGGTGTCATGGTACACCAGTCATTGAAAGTAGGCATGCAGGTGCAGCAGGCAGTGAAGAAAGCAAATGGTATGTTAGCATTCATAGCGAAAGGATCTGAGTATAGGAGCAGGGAGGTTCTACTGCAGTTGTACAGGGTTTTGGTGAGGCCACACCTGGAGTATTGCGTACAGTTTTGGTCTCCAAATCTGAGGAAAGACATCCTTGCCATAGAGGGGGTACAGAGAAGATTCACCAGATTGATTCCTGGGATGTCAGGACTTTCATATGAGGAAAGATTGGATAGACTCGGCTTGTGCTCGCTGGAATTTAGAAGATTGAGGGGGGATCTTATAGAAACTTACAACATTCTTAAGGGGTTGGACAAGCTAGATGCTGGAAGATTGTTCCTGATGTTGGGGGAGTCCAGAACAAGGGGTCACAGTCTAAAGATAAGGGGGAATTCCTTTAGGACTGAGATGAGGAAAACATTCTTTACACAGAGAGTGGTGAGTCTCTGGAATTCTCTGCCACAGAAGGTAGTTAAGGCCAGTTCATTGGCTATATTTAAGAGGGCGTTAGATGTGACACTTGTGGCTAAAGGGATCAGGGGGTATGGAGAGAAGGCAGGTACGGGATACTGAGTTGGATGATCAGCCATGATCATATTGAATGGCGGTGCAGGCTCGAAGGGCCGAATGGCCTACTCCTGCACCTATTTTTTCTATATTTTTCTATGTTTCTAAGTGTAAGGTGTGAAAACAGGACAAAGGGAATGCGGATCATGGCAAGTGTAGAATAGATCATTGTTCGGTAGGTGAAGGTAACAACAAAGCAGACAGAGGTAAACTGTAGCCAGAGACAGTACGGCTGGTTGGAGAACTGGGAAGGGGGTGGGGAAGAAGAGAGAGGGAACGCAAGTTAGAGAAGTCAATATTCATACCGCTGGGGTATCAGCTGCCCAAGCAAAATATATAGATAAAGATAAGTGGATGAGTGTGATAAACAGCCCATTAATCATTTTCCATTTGGATGAAGAGAAGAACAAAGATTTATCAGAATGTATGTAAGCAATGTGGCATAATTCAGTGTCAACAGAACACGAATATGTGGAGTTTATAATGTGGATCCAACTGCATACTATAAAATAAAGCAGGTGGAGCATGGATTGGGAAACATTATGAGGAAAAATCACAGAAATGTTCAGTCTGGCGGGAAAGTTTGTTGAAGAGCACCAATACTAAAGGACTTTCAAAACTTACAAATAAGATTCAGAGGAATGCTAGATGTTACATTTACAGCAAAAACATGTCAATAGATTCCTAATTTGCCAAATGTCATGCCAATAAGCAAAAGGAAGTTTGTAAAATTCTGTGTACAATGGATGTAAAAATATCAGACTTAAAGCTAGAAAAGAAACGTGCTCCTTCACTAACACTGGGGCAACAGAAAGACAAACCAGGAATGCAATGCTGAAATAACAGGAATAACAGGAATAATAGGAAGGAATTGCAGATGTAGGTTTAATCCGGAGATAGACATAACATGCAGGAATATCTCAATGGGACAAGCAGCATCTCTTGAGGGAAGGAATGGGTGATGTTTCGGGATGAGACCCTTCTTTGGACTCAGGGGAGAGGGAGACAGAGATGTGTAAGTGTAAGGTGTGAAAATGATATATCAAAGGGGACAGAGATATAGGAAAATGTCGAATAGACCATTGTTGGCTAGGGAAGGTGAGAATGAGGCATATAAAGATAAAATCTAATCAGGAGGACAGTCGGACCGGTGGGAGAACTAAGATGGGGAGGAATGGAGAGAGAGGGATAGCAAGGGTTGCTTGAGGTTAGTGAAGTCAATATTCATACCGTTGTGCTGTAAACCTGCAACCTAGCTTACAACCCAGCGGTATGAATATTGATTTCTCTAACTTCAAGTAACCCTTCCTTTCCCTCTCTCTCTCCATCCCTCCATATGGTAGCTGACAAGCACAACCTGGCAACTGAATCAGGCAGCTGGCTGTCCTCTCACCAGCCAGAGTGTGGTCTAGACCTTTCATCTACCTCGTTGGACACCTTTGAACTATCTTTAATCAGACTTTATCTTGCACTAAATGCCTTTATCATGTACCCGGACACTGTGGACGGCCTGATTGTAATCATGTGTAGTTTTTTTCATTGACTGATTTATAGATAAATGAGACTATGATGTGAAGTACCAAGTGAGAAAATAAATCTGTTCAAGAAGGAACTGCAGATGCTGGAAAAAAGTGCTGGAAGGTGGACAAAAATGCTGGAGAAACTCAGCGGGCGAGGCAGCATCTATGGAGCGAAGGAAATAGGCAATGTTTCGGGCCGAAACCCTTCTTCAGACTGATGGAGGGTGGGGGGGGGCGGGAAGAAGAAAGGAAGAGGAGGAGCCAGAGGGAAGAGGGAAAGCTGAGAAGGGGAGGAGACAGCAAGGGCTACCGGAAATTGGCGAAGTCAATGTTCAGGCCACTGGGGTGTAGACTGCCCAAGCGGAATATGAGGTGCTGCTCCTCCAGTTTCTGGTTCGCTCACTCTGGCAATGGAGGAGGCCCAGGACAGAGAGGTCGGATTTGGAATTAGATTAGATTAGAATTAGATTAGAATGCTTTATTGTCATTGTATGTGTCACATACAACGAGATTACTGTGTCTCTCCATTTAAAAGAACTTCAAACATTCACATTCTCATTCTTTTTACACTCCCTCCCCCTCCAAACCCACCCATGGATTCACATTTACATAAATTAACACTGTCTCCCACCCCCCACCCCCCTCCTTCCCCATAACCCGCTCCCGAGACAGAGTTCAGTTCCAAGATTGCTGATGGGTAAAAGCTGTTCTTGAGTCGGGCAGTGAGTGACTTTAACGACCTGTACCTTTTCCCTGAGGGCAGCAGTGTGAAAAGGTGGTGACAAGGATGTGTAATCTCTTTCACGATATTACAGGTCCCGCTGCGGCATCTGGAGTGGTAAATGTCCTCCAGAGGGGGCAGGGGGAGTCCAATGATACCCTGGGGAGTTGTTATCACCCTCTGGAGAGCTGCTCTGTCAGCTGCTGAACAGTTCCCAAACCAGGCAGTTATGCAGTAAGTCAGTATGCTTTCTACCGAACAGCAGTAGAAAGACTCCAGCAGTTTAGCAGACAGATGGGCCTTCCTCAGTGTTCTGAGGAAGTAAAGTCTCTGTTGCGCCTTTCTTACAACTACAGCAGAGTTCACAGACCATTTAAGATCCTCACTGATTTTGATTCCCAGAAATGTACAACTAGGCACCCTCTCCACCTCCTCGCCCCCTATCTCCAGTGGCCTGAGCTCCACTCTATGTCGCCTGAAATCAGTGATGATCTCCTTTGTCTTTTTAGTGTTGAGAGAGAGATTGTTGTGAGCACACCACTCAAAGTCTGTGCACCTCCTCTCTATAGGCGACCTCGTTCCCATTTGAGATGAGCCCCACCACAGTTGTATCGTCCGCAAATGTTATGATCCTATTTGCAGGGTGATGGGGCAAGGGAGGAGGAGTTGAAGTGCTGAGCCACAGGGAGATCAGGTTGGTTATTCTGGTCTGGAACTTCCTTCATCTCTATCACAATGATATGAAACAACCTAAGTTGGACATTCCTGATTTCATGTAGGCCAATGTAGACACCCCGTTGCCTTACTTCAGTTGATGTATACAAGGATGAGTTGCAGTCACGTAAGTAGGCAGCCTGTTCATTAACAAAGCTGTAGGAAGGAACTGCAGATGCTGGTTTAAACCAAAGATAGACACTAAATACTGGAATAACTCAGTGGGACAGGCAGCATCTCTGGAGAGAAGAAATCTGTGACATTTTGGGTCGAGACTCATCTTCACCCATTTCTTCTCACCAGAGACGCTGCCTGTCCCGCTGAGTTACTCCAGCATTTAGTGTCTATTAGCAAAGGTGTCCTTGTAATTTCTAACTGATTCTGCTTTCAATGTACATTAAAACAGATATTCTTTAGACTGGTAGATAAAGATGCTGGAGAAACTCAGCAGGTGAGACGGCATCTATGGAGCGAAGGAAATAGGCAACGTTTCGGGTCGACCCAAAACATTACCTATTTCCTTCGCTCCATAGATGCCACCTCACCCGCTGAGTTTCTCCAGCATTTTTGTCTACCTTCAATTTTCCAGCATCTGCAGTTCCTTCTTAAACAATTCTTTAGACTGGTCCTTGTTTTGAATTAATGGTTGAATTTTAGAACCCCTGAATAATGCTTTACAATCTCTTGGCATTGTCATGGGAAAGGAATGCAACAGAATTACAGAAATGTGCAGATTCTTAAAAACTGAAGATTTCTCTGAAGTGCATTGAAACTAGAGAACTTTCAAGACAAAAGCAATTCTAAAAGCAATGAAAAGATGCATGGAGAGAACTCAAGCATATGAACAACTCTGCAATATTAGGAAATGGTTCAATAAACATGAGAATAGCAGCAACTTCAGTCACTTTCACCTACAAGACTGTATCATCTTCTGAGCAAGAGAGTGCAAGGATGTCAGCATCAACTGCACCTTGACAGGCACTGACAACTGCACCAATCATCACCTAATCCATACTGTCATTTCCATTAGCTTGCCCAGAAATACAGGCAGCAACAAGGCCCTGCTGCCAGAAAATCAATGCAGAAGGTTTTGCAAAGAACGCTTCTCTCAACAACAGAATGTAGTCTACCACCCTAGTCTGCTTCAAGGTCCACTGAATTAACTCTTCTCTACTGGAAGGGATTGGAACTGGATTGTTGGGAATGACAAGGAGATATTGAACTGGTTAACTACAAAGGCAACATGGGATTGGATTGGAAATTCCACCAGACTTCAAGAGAAAAAAACACAGCCCCACAGGTATCTGAAGGCCAATGGCCATCAAAGAAAACTCATGACTCAAATGCTTATTACTCAGCGGTGCCGGTTCAGAGCCGCTATAGCTCTGGGAACTAAGCTTTCCAGAGTCTGGTAGTGCGGGCGTAGAACGCCTTGTAACGTCTGCCTGAAGGGAGTAGTTCGAACAGTCCATTACAAGGTCTTTATGGATGCTGACGGCCTTCCTGAGGCACCGTGTGTGGTAGATGCCCTCCAAGGCTGGTAGCTGTGTCCCAATAATCTGTTGCGCTCTGTGGACAACGCGCTGAAGAGCTCTCCTCTCCGCCTCCGTGCAGCTGAGATACCACACAGAGATGCCATACGTTAGTATGCTCTCTGTGGTGCAGCGGTAGAAGGCCGTCAGCAGCTGTTGGGGCAGACCAGTCCGTTTCAATGTTCTTAGGAAGAACAGTCGTTACTGTGCCCTTTTGACCAGCGCAGCGGTGTTGGTGGACCATGTGAGGTCCTCTGAGATGTGAGTGCCCAGAAACTTGAAGCTGGACACTCTCTCCACACTGTCCCCGTAGATGGAGATTGGGGCATATTCCTCATTCTGTGACCTCCTGAAGTCGATAATCAGCTCCTTGGTCTTGGAGGTGTTTAGCGACAAGTTGTTCTGTGAGCACCAGTCCGCCAGGTTCTGCACCTCCGCTCTATAGTTTGTTTCATCGCCGTTGGTGATCAGCCCGATCACCGTTGTGTCGTCTGCAATCTTGACAATAGTATTGTTGTCAAATGCAGGGACACAGTCATTGGTGAAGAGGAAGTAGAGCATGGGGCTCAGTACACAGCCCTGTGGTGTGCCGGTGCTCAGGGTGATAGTGGAGGACAGGTGCAGCCCCAGTCTCACTGCCTGCGGTCACTCCGTTAGAAAATTCAGGACCCAATCGCATATCAGTGAGCTGAGGCCTAGCTGGTGGAGTTTGGTGGTGAGCTTGGTGGGGATGACCGTATTGAAGGCAGAGCTATAGTCAATGAAGAGCATCCTCACATAGGTGCCCTGTCTTTCCAGGTGGGTCAGGACAGTGTGAAGAGCCGCAGAGATGGCATCCTCTGTGGATCTATTTGCCCTGTATGCAAATTGATGAGAGTACAATGATGCAGGGATGCTGGATTCAATGTTTGAGAGGACCAGCCTTTCAAAGCACTTCATTGGTATTGGAGTTAGGGCAACCGGGCGGTAGTCATTCAGGTTGGTGACTTTAGACTTTTTCGGCACCGGCACTATGGTAGCTGTCTTCAGGCACTTAGGGACCGTTGCCAGAGATAGAGACAGGTTGAAGATCCTCGTAAATACCTCCGCCAGCTGTACAGCACAGTCCTTCAGTACCCTACCCTGGACTCCATCCGGGCCTGCAGCCTTGCGTGGATTAATCCTACGCAGAGCGCACTGTACCTCCTGGGTGCTCAGTGTTAAGGCCTGTCCCTCCGCCCTAGCCGGGGTTGTTCCTCTCCTGGTGGTGTTGCCAGTTTCAAAGGTGTTTAATTCATTGGGCAGTGTGATATCTCTGTGGGGGCTGCTCTTGTAGTCAGTGATGTCCCTGACACCCTGCCACATGCTTCTGGTGTCCGCGGTGTTGAAGTGGTCTTCCACCCTTTGCCTGTGGATGTCTTTGGCCTTTTTTATGCCTTTGTTCAGGTTTGACCTGGCAGCAGTGTAGGCAGAAGTGTCCCTGGATTTAAAGGCAATGTTGCGTGCCCTTAGCAGAAGACCTCAGACCTCTTCAATGGAGATAGTGAATGTCAAGGGAAAATGGTTTACTGGCAGGAACTTTGCAAATAACCCACTCACCAAGGCCAAAGATAGACACAAAGTACTAGGTTAACTCAGCGGGTCAGGCGGCATCTCTGGAGAAAAGGATGGGTGACGTTTTGGGTCGGAACATATCTTCAGATTGAGTTCCAGTTTGCAGCTCCTTTCTACCCTTTGCAAATAACCCACTTACCAAGGCCATCAGGTTGTTCCTGCACTACCTCCAGCAGCGACTGCAGAACCTACATAGATCTCATCATCCAGCTCATAACTCACAGAAATGAAGCTAAAGCAGGTCGGCCACAACCTTGAAGGACTGCTATGAAGAAGAGGGCATTGATAAACCAAAAATGTTAGATCATTGATTCCAACAGAAAACACGAGTTAACAAAAATGTGCAAATATTGATTAATCGATTATAAAAAAAGCAATAAATTCCACAGAAACGTTATCAAGATTCTGATGTTAATAAAAGAAAAATAAGGCCCACATTGGCCCTATCAAGTCACACCATTCACTTGGTCCAGACAATGTAACCATCACATACAGACGGTATCAACTAGCAGAAGAACAGTATAAACAGCTAGGATTCAGTGAGGGTGTGATCGGTGTTTCACAGAAAATGCACCCTGCAGCCTCTATCTTCGATAAGCAATGAATTCATCCTCAACTCATTAGTATGTGTTTCTAGTTTTATAATTATTGTACTTGTGTTTTGGAAATCCTTTGTAAATTAAAATCTGTCAAAATTAAAGAAAAAATAAAGAAAATCCTCAGATTTAAACATACTTCTTTTACAAATATAACTGCATTTAAACTGTTTCATTTGCTGGAAGTATCTGCTCCATGGTTGGGAAGGGGGACCAGTCCTTTGAAATAGTAATTATTCACAGATAAACCCATTCAGAAAAGTGACAACGGTAATGAAGTAATAATTTTTTTTTTGAAATATAGCTTGATAGTTAAAGTGAGGGTACTAGAAGATGCTTCCAACAGATAGGGCATAACGTAAGCTTAGGACTTTAGTACATACAATATCATAACCAAACCATCTCATTGACCATCATTGTTACACATATACAATGACCACAAGAACAGGTTGGAGGCTGTATAAGAAGTGTTGAACAATTCACCTGCTGCCTTACAAGGGCGGCACGGTGGCACAGCAGTAGAGTTGCTACCTTACAGCACTTACAGTACCAGAGGCCCGAGTTCGATCCTGGCTCGGGTGCTTGCCTGTACGGAATTTGTGTGTTCTCCCTGTGATCTGCATGGGTTTTCTCCGAGAACCTCGGTTTTCTCCCGCACTCCAATGACGTACACATTTGTAGGTTAATTGGCTTGGTATAAATGTAAAAATTGTCCCTCGTGTAGGATAGTGTTAATGTGCGTGAATCGCTGGTCGGCGCGCTTGTTTCCGTGCTGTATCTCTCCACTAAACTAAAACTAAACCTCTTCTAATCTGCTCATCAGCAGCAGGTCCTGTTCTCCACAACCTACCAAGACCAGAGTTACAACTGTTTTCTTTTCTTTTTGTGGTCTCTTTCAGCATCTGGTAAAAGAGAGTTAAGGGCCTGTCCCACCAGCATCCGACTCCATGCGATGAGCGCGATCAAACTAGAAGCAGGGGCCGCGCGGAGGTCGGGTGATCCCCGTACAGGGCCGTTCCCACCAGCATGCAACTGCATGCGGCAAGCGCGACCAAACCGGCAGCGAGGGCCGCGCGGAGGTCGGGTGAGTGGCGCAACATGGCGCAAAGTGAGGCAAACTTGGAGCGAAGTCTTAAAGGTAAGTTCGTCAGGACAGAGAGGGGCACACAGAGAGGGGCACAGAGGCACACACGCACAGAGGGTCACGGAGCCACACGCATAGAGGGTCACGGAGGCACCTACAGAGAGGGTCACGGAGGCACGACGTCGAGGCGGTGTGTAATGCGTCGAGGCGACTGCGAGCCGACAAGCCGTTGCCGTGCGGAATTTTTGAACATAGTCAGTTTTTCGGAGCCCCGGGCGATGTCGGGACGAACTCCGCACAATTCCGCACAGCTCCGGCGATCGAAGTGGGACCGGCCCTGCGACGCCGGACGGCTCAAGCGACCACGTTAGGTCGCGCTCATCGCATAGAGTTGCATGCTGGTGGGACAGGCTCTTTACAATTCACGAAATGGAGATGGCCCAATCTGTTGTCCTGGACCTGGCGTGGCATGGACTTTCGTAGCAAATAAAAGGGTAGTCCGCCAACTCAGCATGTCTTTCCTAACTAGAGAAAAGTCAGGGCAATATCACTCTGATGGTGTTTTACTTATTGTTGTAATTGACCAGTAATAATTCATAAATCACTTAAAATCTACAGCTGGCAGCTTAAATTAAGTATTGGAAGGAACTGCAGATGCTGGTTTAAATGGAAATAGACACAGAATGCTGGAGTAACTCAGAGGGACAAGCGGCATCTCTGGAGAGAAGGAATGGGTGACAGAGGAAGGGTCTCGACCCACAGCATCACCCATTCCTTCTCTCCAGAGATGCTGCCTGGCCCGCTGAGTTACTCCAGCATTTTGTGTCTGTCTTCAGCTTAAATTAAGTGATGGCAGCAGCCATAAGCGAACACACAAACCTTCCTGCTGAATGTTTCTGTCAGTTTATCCTACATGGACATTGGTGCAACAATTGTTTACCCTTGCTGCATAACTGGAAAAAGTAATGATGGCATGGGAATGCCATTTCAAAGGTTCAAAGGTTCAAAGGTATTTTATTGTCAGGTACAGTTAAGGTACAGTGAAATATGATTTCCACTTTCGCTGCAAATCAAAAGGTTTAATTAGATCAACCACTTTACTTCCATCATAGAAAATAGGAATGATCAGCTGAAGAAGTGAAGATAAATAAGGTCATCAGGTCATAAGTGCTAGGAGCAGAATTTGGCCAATCAGCCCATCATGTCTACGCCACCATTCAATCATGGCAGATCGACCTCTCCCTCCTAATTCCTGCCTTCTCCCCATAACCCCTGACAACCGTACTAATCAAGAATCTATCTATTTCTGCTGTAAAAAATATCCTTAAAAAAATAAGTAATTTAAACTGTTTTTATATTAACCAATCAGTGTTTCCAGAATTGGTGCATTGGACAAGAAAAAGCTCTGGCTTGGTTCATATGGAAAAGATGTGATTAATATTTCATTGTTTTAACCTTCTGAAAATGAGAATTAAGGGATACAAGGGCATCATAAATTCACACCGCAACATGCTAAAATGTTTAAATAAAAATGACAGCCGCAATATTTTCTTCCCTTATAATTCATATAAAATGTCTCAACTAAATCCTGGCACAGTGCTAACTTTTCTCCATCCTGTTCCAACACCCAGTATATTTCTTGTGCTTTAATGGAATTAAATTGAGCACTGCGTTCAAATAAGTTATTAATCAAGGAAATGTGCCTGGGCATTATAGAAACAAATGTTTTAGAGATATGGCATTGAAACTATTATCAATCATCCATTTATTTTATTCCCTCCACACTCTCAACTTCTCCTAGATTTTGCCACCTGCCTACATACGCAGGCAGTTTACAGTGGCCAATTAACCTTCCACACCAATGTTTTTGGGAGGAAACTGAAGCACTTGGAGATACCTCCACACAGAGAGCTCCCCCGTCAGGATTGAACCTGGGTACCTGGTGCTGTGAGACAGTACAACTGCACCACTGATCTACTGAACATAATCAGGTCCTCTGTGTGTGGGTAAAGTATTCACAATAATCCGGGGCCTCTTGGCTGCGCGCACAAAGTACGTGAGCGCAGTGTTTGCCACGGGTTACTCACTCGTTTCGTTGGCACTTCTGCAAAAACTAAATTGTGCATCTGAGTTTGGCAATCAGTATCAGCCACACACACGGGCATAGACAATGGCTGGAAAGATGGGAATTGCTTCTGGATTAGTTAAAAAGGATCTTGCCGTCAGTAACGGTGGATGGCCAGACCTCTGGCAGGGTCGCCACCTATCTGAATGTTACCAAATGTTATCCGTGGACCCCACCCTGCCTCTTGGTCTCCTGAGGAGCATTCCTTCCCTTTGACACAGCCGTACAGTACGGCACACATCTCCAAGGTGAATCTCATCTGTCACACGGTTTTGTATTTCAGCAGTCTGTCCACATTTTCCTCAAGACCATATACATCACTGTGAAATATTGAAGTAGGAAGAGTATGGACTCATCTGCAAATGTCGAGCTCTGTCCTGCATACACGTACACAAAATTAATTGGTGAAGAAAAAAGCATAGGTGCTAACGACAGCTATTAGGATGTCCTGACAGCTTCTGACATTCTTTGTTAGTATTTCTGCAAAATTCCATCCTTGCTGCCACTACTCTTTGGGCCTCTTTCCAGCAATTGCAAAGCGGTCTAAAACATTTATTGCCACTAACGGAGGTGCTAGACGGTTGTAGCAGTGTTGAGCTATTGAATATGAGGTTGTTGCTGTAAATGCCAGTGATTAAACATAGCACGAGACTGTGGGACATATTGAAAAGGCACCGTACATTTGCCAAAGAGAGACACAAAAAGCTGGAGTAACTCAGCGGGTCAGGCAGCATCTCTGGAGAAAAGGAAGAGGTAATGTTTTGGGTAGAGACGCTTCTTCAGACTGAGAGTGAGGGGAAAGGGAAACAAGAGATATAGACAGTGATGTAGAGAGATATAGAACAAATGAATGAACGATATACCTTAAAGTAACGATGATAAAAGAAACAGGCCATGGTTAGCTGTGTGTTAGGTGAGAATGAGTTACAGACAATGAGACTCAACAAGACAACTTTGATGCTGGTACGACTTGGGTGGTTCCCCCGAGCATCTGCAGTTTCTTCCTGGACATTTGTCAAAGTTATGTTGCCCAGCACTGAGCATGGTATTCAATGAAGCTGGGGGAGATAGGACTGGCATTTCTAGGTAGTGGACCAGGGTAACATGAGCAGTTGAATTGGAGGGTGTGAGAAAGGTTGGGGCCAGGATGGGGACCCAGGAAGTGTGGTGGGTGAAGTGGCAGTCCTGTATGTGACTAAAGCGGGATAGACTAGAGTGAAGGCTGGGGGAGGGGAAAGGGGAGCGTGGCATGACCCCAGTGTAGACCTGCTCCATGGGAGATTGGGGATAAAAATGGTGTAAAAGATTGAGCACATCCATGGATCAGGGATGACACACGTGTGGGGTGGGTGTGGGGTGAGTGTGGGGATGGGGGTGGGGGTGGGGGTGGGGGTGGGGGTGGGGGTGAGTGTGCGGTGAGTGTGGGGGTGAGTGTGGGTGTGGGGGTGGGGGCGGGGGTGGGTGTGGGGGTGAGTGTGGGGGTGGGGGGTGGGGGTGGGTGTGAGTGTGATGGTGGGTGCCCTGAGTGATCAAAAGGAAGAATGGGAGTCCAAATCTAGCATTTCAATTTTAAAATCTAGTTGTCCTGGCAGAACCCCACAATGATTGATCATGAGGTCATAAGTGATAGGAGCAGAATTAGGCCATTCGGCCCATCAAGTCTACTCCGCCATTCATTCATGGCTGATCTATCTCTCTCTCATAACCCCATTCTCCTTCCTTCTCCCCATAACTCCGGACACTCGCACTAATCAAGAATCTATCTCCGGACTCAAGACAACAAGGCTTAGTTGCTCCTTAAAGCATCAAATATAAAGCTCCTTGTGCATAACGTAAATATAGTTATATTACAGGGGAAATGATGTCATGTGTACATCATGACATCATTGACCATCGCCAGAAGCATCCGGTCAGGATTTACAAAGTGACAAAAAAATAATACAGAAATAATTATTTCTGGATTTCACTTTGGATTGGAGCAATCTTTTATTTCATAACATGCTTAAATACATTTTTGGCCAGTGGTACTTTCTCAGCTGCTCTCTGTAAGTCCATGTGCACAACATGAATCCTATTACAAGAGTTCAAACACAATTTCCTCTTCACAAGTCCTTGCGGGCTGTCACTTATTAATCTGTTCATTTATTGACCTAATGAAAAATAATTTGTCTGTTAAGCTTAATAAATCAGGGAGTAGATTGAAATTTTTTAATTAATTTGTAAGCATTACCAAGGGATTTTTAGCTACATGGTTTCATTCGTCCAAGCAACAATTTGCAATTCACTTGTACTTTATATGTTTTCCTACCAATAAAAAATAAAGGAAGTTCCCAATAATTTGTGGACTGTGAAATCTATTAACAAAATAAGTGATACTTGCACTTTTTAAATAGAATTTTCTTGACTCTAATTTTGATCTCTAGCCCGATTCCGTGTCCTTTTACAAAAATGTGTCTTAATTTCTAATAGAAGACTTCAAAGTGGCACCAAATTAAATCCATTGTCATATCACATCACTCCTGCCCCGAAGCTTTGACCCCCACCAGTTTGCGCACAGAGCGAATAGATCTACAGAGGACGCTGTAGCCACAGCTCTCCATGATGCACTGTCCCACCTGGAGCAGCGGGGAAGCTATGTGCGAATGCTCTTTGTGGACTACAGCTCTGCTTTTAATACTATCCTTCCCCACAAACTGATGGACAAACTGGGGGACTTGGGACTTCCACACTCCACCTGCATGTG
Source organism: Raja brachyura (assembly GCA_963514005.1). The sequence continues at coordinate 6,388,956 of OY740800.1, read as the reverse complement.
GATAAATAGCTTCCTGTCGGGCCGCAGCCAGAGAGTCAGCCTCAGTACCGGCTCTCCACAGGGCTGCGTGCTGAGTCCCCTGCTCTACACCATCTACACACATGACTGCACCTCCGCCCACCACAGCAACACCATTGTCAAATTTGCAGATGACACTACGGTGGTGGGACTCATCTCCGGGGGGGACCAGTACGCCTATCGGGATGAGGTGGAGCAGCTGACAGTGTGGTGTGGAGAAAATAACCTGCTCCTCAACAACTTAAAGACCAAGGAGATAATAATAGACTTCAGGAAGAACAAAACAGAACTGGTACCACTAATCATCAGAGGGGACTGTGTGGAGAGGGTGGCGGATTTCCGCTTCCTGGGAATCCATATTGAGGAGGACCTGACGTGGAGCGTGAACACCTCTGCGCTGCTGAAAAAGGTCCAGCAGAGACTGCACTTCGTGAGGGTGCTCAGGAAGAATAACATCACTCAGAGACTGCTGCTGTCCTTTCATCGGTGCTCCATTGAGAGCATCCTAAGATACTGTGTATGCGTGTGGTACACCAGCTGCACAGCGGCTCAGAGGAAAGCGCTCCAGAGGGCCATTGACAACGCCCAGAGGATTGTTGGCTGCCCTCTCCTTACCTTGGAGGACTTACACAGTTCCCGCTGCATCAAAAAATCCCAGAATATTATAAAGGACATTTCCCACCCCGGACACTCCCTGTTTGAACTGTTGCCGTCAGGCAGACGGTACAGATCTACAAGGACAAGGACAAACAGATTTAAAAACAGTTTTTACCCCACTGCTATAAAGGCACTAAATGTAGCCGCCAAGGAACGCGGGGACTAGGGGACTGTGGTTGGTACACTGTGAAATCGACAGAAGGATGTAGGGTTGGGTGTTTATGCGTGCTATTTTCATATTTCATATTTATTTTAGTTGTTTATCTTTTTTAATATTTTACCTTGCATGTATCGTTAGCTTTTATGGTTTGAATGGTGCACTGACTGGTTGACATTTTTAAATTTCGTTGTACATGGTTCATGTTACAATGACAATAAAGAAACTACATATAATTCGAAAGATTTGCTAAATCAACCTTTTCCGTAGTGTGTCAAAAATGGTACTTAGATTAATCAAATCTGATCTGCCGTTTCAAAGGTTTAAAGGTTTAAATTTATTTGTCATATGTACCATAAGATGAAGTGAAATGAAGTTACCATGTAGCGTTACAATTAAAAAATAATACACAACATAATTAACACAGACATTCACCACAGCATTCTTCACTGTGGTGGAAGGCAATACAGTTCAAACAGTCCTCCTCCTCTTCCCTTGCAAACCCGTGTTCTGGACCTTGACCCTCCGTAGTCACCGCTACGGTCGGCCAGATATTCAAGCCCTCTGGTCGGGATGGTCGGAACGGCAATGTCGGGACAGGTCGAACACACCCCGCAGTCCAGTGCTCCCAAATAGGCCACCTCCTTACTGGAGACCGCGGCTTCCAGATGTTGTAGGCCGCAGGCTGGTGGTCAGAGCGCTTCTCCGGTGACCCCCGGCGAGGGATCGTCCACTCCACAATGGAAGATCTGCTCCACGCCTGCTGCCAGAAGCTCCACAGACCGAGACTCCAAGATGTTGTAGGTTGCAGGCCAGCGGTCGGAGTGCTTCTCTGGTGACCCCCCGGGAAGGGGTCGCCCAGCTCCGCGATGTTAAAGTCCCCGCTGCGTTGCCGCTGAAGCTCTGGGCCCGACTCCGGGAAAGGCTGCACCAAACCAGCCGTAAGGCCGCGAGGAGGGGGGCGAAGAAGCGACAAGAAAGAAAGTCTAATCTCCGTCGAGGTAAGTGCCTGAAAACGGTTTCCCCCTATTCCCCACCACCACCCCCCACACAAGACATACAGAGAAAAACTAAAACATACTTTTGAACATACTAAAAATAACACAAAAAATCGAAACAACAAACCCGTTGCAGGCGAGGCAGCCGACTCGGAACCAGAATTGCTAATAAATTCCAATATCTGATTAGCTTTTTTTTTGTTAGTAATTTTATTCCATATACTGGATTTTAGCAGTAGATCTATTGCCTGATAGTGCCAGAGACCCAGGTTTGATCCTGACCATGGGTGCATGTCTACGGAGTTTGTACGTTATCCCTGTAACCTGCATGGGTTTTCTCCGCGATCTTTGGTTTTCTCCCACACTCCAAAGACGTAGATTTTCAGGTTAATTGGCTGGGTAAAAATGTAAATTGGCCCGAGAGTGTGTTCAGGATAGTGTAAGTGTGCAGGGATTGATGGTCAGTACGGGCTCGGTGGGCCGAAGGGCCAGTTTCCACGCTGTATGTCTAAAACTAAAAACTAAAACTATGCTGTCCTGTCCTAGGTGTAAAAGATTATTTACTCAAATGCTAATTAGTTGCATTCACTATCCTATTTATTAATAGCTGCCATTTTGGTTCGTAGGTGTTTCAAATCTCAATTATGTCACTCTCTCTATGGCAGGGTTTCCCAACCTTTTTCGTCCCATTTACCCCAGACAACTTTAATAGCACATAACAATGTTAGTTCACTTATTTATGAACAATTAATGATGAACAGATACTGGTATACCAGAACCAAACACAGTCAGTCAATGAGAAAAAAATGTACAAATCCAGTATAAAAAATTTACTCCCTGGGTAGGCGAAATTTACCCCAGGTTGGGAACACTTACTCTATGGCACCAACAACAAACTGCATTCAAGTAACTCATCCTCATATTAACATCATCTATCCATAGTATTACTAAAACTCTCATCTTGACCTCTTCCATTTTGATTTTTTTTTAATTAACGCAAATACAGTACCGTTTATCGCTAGGATTTTTTAGCCACCTTACTCATCGTTCTCCTCTCCTCCAAGCGTACCAAGTTTTGTTCTGATTGGTTGAAGATTACAAAAGCTATGAAGGTTTAAAAAATCGTGAGATCAGCAGATTGGTCTTGTCGCCTGTCTGTCACCATGAAGGTAATGCCCCTTCAGGCACCCGCTGGAGAACAAAACCCCGGAGGCGGGACTGAGTCCACAAGTGTTGATGAGTCCGCAAGAGTGGGTCGGGAAAGCCGTAGTGTGGAGTCAGGAAAGCCGCTGTGTAGAGTCATGAAAGCCGCTATGTGGAGTCAGGAAAGCCGCTGTGTGAAGTCGGGAAAGCCGCTGTGTGGAGTCCAGAAAGCTGCTGTGTGGAGTCGGGAGGTGCTGTGTGGTGCCGTGGCCGCTGAGTGGAGACCCTCTCCCCACACACCACCCCTCCCCCCACACCCTCACTTCCCCCCTCCCCCTCCACCTCCCCCTCCCCCTCCCCCTCCCCCTCCCCCTCCCCCTCCTCTCCACATGGAAAAAGCCAGAAAAAGCAGCCTACCAGAGGACTGGGAGAAATTCAGAGTCAGCAGAGGAGGACAAAGGGCTTAATTAGGAAAGGGAAAATAGATTATGAAAGAAAACTAGCAGGGAACATAAAAACGGACTGCAAAAGTTTTTATAGATATGTGAAGAAAAAAAGATTAGTTAAAACAAATGTAGGTCCCTTGCAGACAGAAATAGGTGAATTGATTATGGGGAACAAGGACATGGCAGACCAATTGAATAACTACTTTGGTTCTGTCTTCACTAAGCAAAACATAAATAATCTACCGGAGATAGCAGGGGACCGGGGGTCAAATTAGATGGGGGCACTGAGTGAAATCCAGGTTAGCCGGGAAGTGGTGTTAGGTAAATTGAATGGATTAAAGCCCAATAAACCCCGAGGGCCAGACAGGCTGTATCCCAGAGTATTAAGGAAGTAGCCCCAGAAATAGTGAATGCATTAGTGATAATTTTTCAAAACTCTGTAGATTCTGGAGTAGTTCCTGAGGATTGGAGGGTAGCTAATGTAACCCCACTTTTTAAAAAGGGATGGAGAGCGAAAGCGGGGAATTACAGACCAGTTAGTCTAACATCAGTAGTGGGGAAACTGCTAGAGTCAGTTATTAAAGATGGCATAGCAGCACATTTGGAAAGTGGTGAAATCATTGGACAAAGTCAGCATGGATTTACAAAAATCATGTCTGACAAATCTTATAGAATTTATCGAGGATGTAACTAGTAGAGTGGATAAGGGAGAACCAGTAGATGTGTTATATCTGGACTTTCAGAACGCTTTCGACAAGGTCCCACATAAGAGATTAGTATACAAACTTAAAGCACACGGTATTGGGGGTTCGGTATTGATGTGGATAGAGAACTGGCTGGCAGACAGGAAGCAAAGGGTAGGAATAAACTGGTCCTTTTCAGAATGGCAGGCAGTGACTAGTGGGGTACCACAAGGTTCAGTGCTGGGACCCCAGCTACTTACAATATATATTAATGATTTGGACGAGGGAATTGAATGCAACATCTCCAAGTTTGCGGATGACACAAAGCTGGGGGGCAGTGTTAGCTGTGAGGAGAATGCTAGTAGGCTGCAAGGTGACTTGGATAGGTTGGGTGAGTGGGCAAATGCATGGCAGATGCAGTATAATGTGGATAAATGTGAGGTTATCCACTTTGGTGGCAAAAACAGGAAAGTACACTTTTATCTGAATGGTGGCCGATTAGGAAAAGGGGAGATGCATGAGACCTGGGTGTCATGGCACACCAGTCATTGAAAGTAAGCATGCAGGTGCAGCAGGCAGTGAATAAAGCAAATAGTATGTCAGCATTCATAGCAAAATGGTTTGAGTAGAGGACCAGGGAGGTTCTACTGCAGTTGTACAGGGTCTTGGTGAGACCACACCTGGAGTATTGCATACAGTTTTGATCTCCAAATCTGAGGAAAGACATTCTTTCCATAGAGGGGGTACAGAGAAGGTTCACCAGACTGATTCCTGAGATGTCAGGGCATTCATATGAAGAAAGACTGGATAGACTCGGCTTGTACTCGCTTGAATTTAGAAGATTGAGGGGGGATCTTATAGAAACTTACAAAATTCTTAAGGTGTTGGACAGGCTAGATGCAGGAAGATTGGTCCTGATGTTGGGGCAGTCCAGAATAAGGGGTCATAGTTTAAGGATAAGGGGGAAATCTTTTAGGACTGAGATGAGAAAAACATTTTTCACACGGAGAGTGGTGAGTCTCTGGAATTCTCTGCCACAGAAGGTAATTGAGGCCAGTTCATTGGCTATATTTAAGAGGGAGTTAGATGTGGCCCTTGTGCCTAGAGGGATCAGGGGGTACGGAGAGAAGGCAGGTACGGGATACTGAGTTGGATGATCAGCCATGACACCTTCCAACTTCCCCCCTTCCTCCTCCTCCCACACACCCCTTTACCCCTCCCCCATTTCTCCCCCCTTCCCCCCCACCCCACCCCCCACCCCCCATGCCACCCCTCCCCCCCATGCCACCCCCTCCCCTCACTCCATCCCCTCCCCCCATGTCCCCTTCTCCTTTCCCTTTCCTTCACCTTATCTCCCCTTCCTCTTCCACCCTCCTGCCCCTTCCTCTTCCCCTTCCCTCCCCCACTTCCCCCCCTTCCCTATCCCACTTCCTCTCCTGCTTCTGTCCCCCCTTCCTGTCCCCCTACCTCTACCCTTTCTCTTCCCTTTCCCTCCCCCTTTTCTCTTCCCCCTCCTCTACCCCACCTTCTCTCTGAAAAGGTTCCGTCAGTCTTCAAAACATTTTATTTAGCTCCCTATCAAATATCGATATGCGAGTTAATGAATCTTAAAATAGTTTGAAATGCTTTGTTAAAAAGAATATTACTATTTGCGAAGAAAAAAAATCCATGCCATGCTAATCCCAGACGATAACATTTCATATACACCCAAAATGTTGTTAATGACTTTGGGCATATCTCTTGATGGGTGGTGCCCTGATAAGCATGGATATTGGAGAGCTCCTGAGTACGAAAGGTAAGCATGCATTGTGATTTAACTGCACCTATTTATGCCAGCGCAGGTCAGTCTCATTATTCAGTTGCCACACTATTGAAAATGTTTAAGTGCATTTTGCATGCACAATACAGCATTTAATCTGTTAATGTGCAAGTCTCGGTGATTAGTGGCTAAATACCTTGCATCTGCCAACCCATTCCAATGCTAATTGATGTCAAGGCTAGAGCCCTTAAAGGACAAATTCCATCAAGCTACCATATTTCTGCAAGGATATTCTAAGTGGTGATATATCTGTAATGGAGCCAATACAAGTAAGGGGCCATTCCTCTGGTTTTACAGATATAATTTGTTACATTTTCATCGAAGCGCTCCTCTGGTCTGTAAAATCCCCAGCATGGAGATGAAGACAAGTGATAGGATGTGTGGGAAGGAACTGCAGATGCTGGTTTATACCGAAGATAGACACAATATGCTGGAGTAACTCATTGAGACAGGCAGCAGGTCTGAAGAAAGGTCTCGGCCAGAAACGTCACCCATCCCTTCTCTCCAGAGATGCTGCCTGTCCGGCTGAGTTACTCCAGAATTTTGTGTCTATCCAAGTGAAAGGAGGTAGACACTGAGATCAGATCCAAGAGTGATGCTCGCTGGAGGCACAAGAGACTGGGATCCAGAGCAGTAAACTTACTGGAGGAACTCAATGGGTCAGCCGGCATCTGTGGAGGGAAATGAATAGATGACATTTCCAGTCAGGACCCTTCAAACTGACGAAGGGTCCTGACCTGAGGGGGGAGGGGGGAGGGGGGAGGGGGGAGGGAGGGTGAGGCGTGAATGTTGCTGGTGCTTATAAGGTGATTTCAGGTCACATCCGTTTTTCTTGAGGCTCTCGATTCTTGACTCTTGACATTGCAGTACTGAATCTTCCACCTTTGGCTTTCTGGGCATCTCATTTAACCAACTGGTGGGAGATATGAACAGATAATGCTGGAGTAGCTCAGCCGGCCGGACAGCATCCATGCGATGAGAATTAGAAGTAATGGTTCAGGTTCAGATCCTTCCTTAGAACTGGGAAGGATAAAAATCAGGTTAGTCTTAAATTGCAAAGAAAATAGAGGAGTGACCCTTGCTTTCCCTCTCTCTCCATCCCTCCCCCATCTGAGTTCTCTGACCAGTCTGACTGTCCTGCTGATTAAATGTTGTCTTTGTATGTTTCGTTGTCACCTTCCCCTAGCTAACAATGATTAATTCTACATTTGCCTTGATGTTTGTCCCCTTTGATGTTTCGTTTTCACACCATAGCCTTCCATATCTCCCTCCCTCTCCCCTGACTCTCGACTGGAAACGTCACCCATTCCTTCCATCCAGAGATGTTGCCTGTCCCGCTGCGTTACTCCAGTACTTTGTGTCTATTTTCAATGTAAACCAACATCTGCAGTTCCTTCCTGCACAGGGGAGTGACTATCTCTGATAGTGTCAGGTCCATAAATTTCCATAACGAGATCCTTGGATGAATGATTTCTCTGCATATGCTGACAATTCCGCATGAGCACATTTGAGTTGTTGACAATGTCAATATTTTAGTGTGCCGTTTGCAACCATTGGGACTGATGGGCTGCTTCAGGCAAAGAATCCTCTTCAAGTTATGGAATTTATTCTTGCAGCTTTATCATTCCGGTGCAAATGCCTGAGGAATGTCGTGCCTTCGGGCAACGATGGTAGTAAAGAAAGCAAATTCAATGATCGGTAATAAAGAAAGCAAACACAATGCTAGCATTTATTGCAAGAGGGCTTGTATACAAAAACAGGGATGTAATACTGAGGCTCTATAAGGCGCTGGTCGGGCCGTATTTGGAATATCGTGAGCAATTTTGGGCACCGTATCTGAGGAAGGAAGTGCTGGCTCTGAGAGGGTCCAGAGGAGGTTTACAAGAATGATCTCAGGAATGGTTAACCTATGATGAGCATTTGTCGGCACTGGGCCTGTACTCACTGGAGTTTAGAAGAATGAGTGAGGACCTCATTGAAACATACTGAGTACATAAGGATTGGATAGAGTGGATGTGAAGAGGATGTTTCCACTAGTGGGAGAGGTCACAGCCTCAAAATTAAAGGGTGTTCTTTTAGGAAGGAGATGAGGAGATGAGGAAACATTTATTTTGTAAATCTGTGGAATTCGTTGCCACAGAAGGCTATGGAGGCTAAGCCAGTGGATATTTTTAAGGCAGAGATAGTTAGATTCTTGATTAGTACAGGTGTCAGAGGTTGCGGGGAGAAGGCAGGAGAATGGGGTTAGGAGGGAGAGATTGAATGATTGAATGGCAGAGTAGACTTGATGGGTTGAATGGCCTACATCTACTCATATTCCTTATGGCCTTATGACACTATGAGCAGGTATCAATGTCAACTTTGCGCAAACTTGCCATGTTCTTCATCTTGTGTCCATCTTGTGATGTCCTAGAACCTCTACAATGGAACTAGTGGTAGGTGACAGCAGGGACAATTGACACAATGATGTGACATTCCATAATCTCTTTGCCAGCAAAATACAAAGTATAGTCATGATCATAACAGGCAACCCAGGAAGCAGCTTGTGGGTGGCAAGATCCCACAAACAGCAAAGTGATCATGATCAAACATTATTTTTCAGTGATATTACTGATGGGATAAAAGGCACAGCAGGTAACTCTCCTCTCCTTTTTGAAATACCTCAATGTAATTTCTCATGAATTTGGTGATGAACTCCGAAAATGGTGTTGGATATAAAGAAAATTATTATTTTTTGTTAAATGAACATCATTTTCATTCTGGAAGATAAAAATATCATTGCCACAATGGAAATGAAATACAAGTGAGGAGGAGGCAATTATTAAATTCAATTAAGTTCATACTAAGAATTTGGGAATTGTATCTGTAGATTAGAAAATTGGAGGTGTCATTGTTCCTTTAGAAGTGAGGATGGTAGATCTGAAAATGACATTGCTAATTTTATCAGTTCCACACACATTTTTGAAATATTTTATTAACGAAAAGATAATCAACCATGGATAGGACCTCAGAGATTAAAGGTGAAATGGTAAGTGTAGGAAGGAACTGCAGATGCTGGTTTGAAAACAAACAAGCTGGAGTAACTGAATGGGTCAGAAAGTATCTCTGGAAAAAAGGAATAGGTGATGTTTTGTGTCGAGACACTTCTTCAGACTGCAAGTCAGGGGGAAGGGGAATGAGAGATATTGATGGTGATTACGAGAAGAAATGAATGAAAGATATGCAAAAAAGTAACAAAGATAAAGGAAGCAGGCCATTGTTAGCTGTGGGCTAGGTGAAAGCAAGTTACAGACAATGAGACTCAACAAGATCACCTTGAAACAAGTACAGCAACTTGGGAAGGTGGGGTGGGGGGGGGGGGTGAGTAGTGAGAGGGGATGCAAGGGTTACTTGAAGTAGGAGAAATCAATATTCATGCCGCTGGGTTGTAAGTTGCCCAGGCGAAATATAAGGTTATGTTCCTCCAATTTGCATTTGGCCACATTCTGCCAGTGGAGGAGGCCCAGGACAGAGAGGTCAGTGTGGGAATGGGAAGGGAAGTTAAAGTGTTTGGCAACCGGGAATTCATAAAAACAGTTTTTGTTCGAGTGATCGAACTGGAAATACGAGGCCAGGATTATGGGAGATATAAGGATATTAATGGATATCGATAGGGACTTGAGCTTTCTCCTTGCAATATAATTACAGTGAATTATCCGTCTCAGTACCATTTGCTGCCCTCTCCCCACATTCCAGGATGTCTCTTGCATCAAGAAATGTATCTGTCATATTCTTAAAAATATTCAACAGCTTGGCCTGTACATTGTATGTCCCTCGTGTTCATGTTCATAAGCAATAGGAGTAGAATTAGGCCATTCGGCCCATCAAGTCTACTCCACCATTCAATCATGGCTCATCTATCTCACCATCCTAACTCCATTCTCCTGCCTCCCCATAATCCGTGACATCAGTGCTAATCAGGAATCTATCTATCTCTGTGTACCGGACGCGGAGTTGTCCGTTAATCAACGAGGCAGACACGTTGGTTGTCCGAAATTCTTGTTCTTTATTACTACACTAATTTTCCTTTCAGTTCAGTTCAGTTTTATTTGTCATATGTAGGTTAACACAGGGTCAACGGTACAATGAAATGTGTTTGACAATCACTTCCGGTTGGCGCCATGGTGTGAGTGGAGTCGCGCCATTACAGCTCCACTAAAAATTGTATAAAAAACGGGGGTCTAGGGGTCAGTCAACCGTACTCACCGCGGGAGAACGACTGGGAACGGCTCCGGTAGCGTTTAAAAGGTCCGTGACGTCATCAGGCGCGCGACTTTTTCAAGAAAATGATGTCTCGCTCCCCCCCCGGAAAAAAACCTGGAAAAAGGGAAATAGGCCCGACTGGTGCCCTGGGCTCGAGTCTGGCTGCTTCCCAAGAAGAGATTTCACAGAGGAAAGCTGATCTGGAGGACCTCAAAGTTAATATCCTAGGTGAGATGAAGAAATTACTTAAAGATAATAAGAAGGATTATAAAGAGGATATTAAAAATTTAAGGGCTGATATTCTAGTGTTTCATGAAAGAATTAAAGAAGATTTAAAAAATGAAGTTATAGAAACGGTAAAAATTATGATGAACGAGTGGAAAGAAAAGGCTGATGTTGAGTTACAAAAACAAATGGTGGAGATAAGAGACGCAGCTGCTGGTATGGAAAGAATGCTGGATGATAAGATTGATCCTATTATAATTACGCTCGACCAACAAAAAGAGACAATTAAAGAGCTAACGGAGATGGCTGCATTAAACACCAAGGAGAGAGAGAAACTCCACTCCGAGAACAAACGTCTATCAGAATTATTACGCAAAATAAATGAGAAATGTATCGATCTGGAGGGACGTCAACGGCGTAAGAATTTGCGTATAGTTGGTTTGAGCGAGGGTCGCGAGGGAAATCAAGACCCTCGAAAATTTGCTGCAAAACTACTGAAGGATATTTTGAATCTGGATCAAGAACCCCTGTTGGGTCGTGCACACAGGGCATTAAGGCGGGCTCCCAGGAGGGATGCACCCCCAAGACAAATGATTGTAAAGGTGGTTTACGATCATGCTTTTGAAGAAATGATGAAGATAATAATACGCAAGAAAAATTTTAAGTATGAAGGAGATAATATCAGTATCTTCAGAGATTATCTGGCGGAAGTGGCCAAGAGAAGATCCTTATTCACAGAAACAAGAGGTGTTCTGAGGAATCTGAAGGATACGAAGGATCTGAGATATGGCTTGATGTACCCAGCAACATTAAGAGTAACCTACAACAACAAAGAGTTCCGTTTCGTGAAGCATACTGTAGCACTGGAATTCGCCCGAAAAATACAGAATGAAACAGAAGAGGAAGAAGAACAAGTGGATCAAGACCAAGAAGATGATGGCTGAACTTTTATGACCCATCCGCGGTTATGAATCATTATGGAGAAGGAGGATGAATATTGGACATGGACTTAAATTTTGGTTTAAAGAGAGATGGATAGATTACTGTGTTATCTACCCATATAAAATGGCAATTATTCACCTAACATAGTATTATCTACCCCCCCCTAACATAGTATTACTAATTAGAATAGTAATTATAATAGTCACTAGTAATATGAATTAATACTAAGTATACAAATTTAGTACCCTACCCCAAAATATATAGCATTTACGATTGGAGCTGGAATTATTAACATCTTTTTTTTTTTACGGAAGTCAGTAGATTAGTAGCCACGGTAGTGTGGCTTGCACTAACACACACTACACTCTATATAGGTGTAGTTATTTTTTTTTCTGAGCACTTTACTAACACCTTTCAACTCACTTTCACTCACACTTTTTATTATTTTAGGTATGTTAGATATTTGATTTTATATTATACAGTATATGAAATTATTTCTGATTGGTATTATATAGTCAGTTCAAAGAGACGTGTATATGAAATAGAAAGACGTACACTAATTTTCGTCAACCCAAGGTCTGGTTACAATGTTGAGTTGTACAGGCCGGGACGGTTATTCCAATATAAACCACCTTAATAGTAAAATGCAAGATACTAATGGGAAGATTGGGGGTAATGGAATCACCTTCTGTAGTTGGAATGTTAAGGGAGTTAATGAGCCAATTAAAAGAGGTAAGGTGTTAGCTCAATTAAACAGATTGAAGTCTGACGTCTCTTTTCTTCAAGAGACCCACCTTAAAAAAGATGCTCGACACAGACTAACAGCTAAATGGATTTCGAAAGTGTATCACTCCTCATTTATACATAACTCTAGAGGGGTTGCAATAATCATTCGTAAAGGTATACCTTTTAAATTAAGTTCTATAATAGAGGATACAGAAGGTCGGTATGTAATAATTACAGGGGAATTATATTCTAAAAAAGTAACTCTAATGAATATATATGCCCCTAACTTTGATAACCCATTATTTTTTAAGAAAATATTTAATAATATCCCTATAGCTGCAGAACATAACTTAATAATTGGAGGAGATTTTAATTGTACTTTGGATAATTATTTAGATAGATCGTCAACAAAAAGTAAATCTATTTCTAAGTCAAGCATACTTATAAATTCCTTTATTAGTACAGCAAACGTTAAGGACATCTGGAGAATAGATAATCCAATAGGACGAGAATATTCATTTTTCTCACCTGTATTCGGAACTTACTCGAGGATAGACTATTTTTTAATAGATTCAAAATTACTTCCATTTACATATGATTCAAAATATCATAATATTATTATTTCAGATCACGCTCCATTAACTTTTAAGATAAAATTAAAAGATATAATTATAAAATCTAATAATTGGAGGTTTAATCCCGAAATATTAAAGGATAAGGCTTGTTATGATTATCTGGTAAAACAGATTAAATTATTCTTTGAAACTAATGACAAACCTGAAGTTTCACCATCATTACTTTGGGATACATTTAAAGCATTTATGCGTGGAGCTATAATATCGGCACAAGCATACTTTAATAAAGAAAATAGAAAGACGGAACAAAACTTGGAAAAAGAGATAAAACAACTAGATATGGAGAATACAAAACAGCCCTCTAAATTGTTAAGTAATAAAATTGCAATATTAAAATACAAACTAAATAAAATATATTCCAATCAAGTAATTAAACTTTATCAACAAACTAAACAAGTGCACTTTGAATTTGGAGATAAACCGCAAAAATTGTTGGCTCGACAACTTAGAAAGCGAGAGGACGAAAAAATGATACATAGAATTAGATCTGAGAATGGCAATATATCGACCTTACCAAAAGATATCAATGATATATTTTTACAATATTATCAAAGTCTTTATTCATCAAAAATAACAGGACAAATGGATGAAATGGATACATTTCTACAAAAATTTAATATTAACAGCTTAGATCAGGGAGGTAGAGACTTGTTGAATGCGGATATATCAATAAAAGATATTGAGGAGTCAATCGGATCATTAAATAATGGAAAAGCAGCGGGCCCGGATGGCCTGAGTACAGAATTTTATAAGAAATTTCAAGATCTGATCTCCCCAAGATTACATGCAGTGTATAAATATGCATATGAACAAGGAAAATTGCCGGAATCTCTAAATGAATCTACAATTACACTAATTCCTAAGGTTGACAAGGACTTGGAAGACCCAGGATCATATAGAGCAATTGCTCTTTTAAATACAGATCAAAAAATTTTAGCTAAAGTTTTATCACGAAGATTAAGTTTGGTGATTACTAAAATAATACACCATGATCAAACAGGTTTTATCCCAAAGCGTTACTCATCTTATAATTTGAGACGATTATTTAATATCATATATTCAAAAAGAGTTGGGGATAGGGATTTAGCTGTTATGTCCTTAGATGCAGAAAAAGCTTTCGATCAGGTTGAATGGCCATATTTATTTAGAATAATGGAGAAATTCCAATTGGGGGATAGATTTTGTAAATGGATAAGAATTCTATATTCGAATCCCACTGCAAGAATATTAACTAACCAAATATTGTCAGCTAAATTTAAGCTTCATAGGGGTTGTAGACAAGGATGTCCGCTGTCGCCTTTGTTATTCGCTATGGTGATAGAGCCTTTAGCTGAAAGGATTAGATCCGAACCAGAAATATATGGATATAATACTGATACTACAACTAATAAAATATCTTTATATGCAGATGATGTATTAATTTATATTACAAAACTAGAGATCAGTATACCCAAACTATTTAATGTTATAACTAAATTTGGCAGATTTTCGGGATATAGAATCAACTGGAATAAAAGTGAGATTATGCCTATAACCGGAATAAGATCAAATATATTGCAACAATATCCACTAAAAATAGTTACGGATAAATTTAAATATTTAGGTATTAATGTATCTAAATCCTATAACTCATTAATTAAATCTAATTATCCCCTATTATTAGATAAACTTAGAAAAAATATTTTATACTGGAAAACACTTCCTATATCTATGATTGGTAGAATAAATGCTATAAAAATGATCTTTTTACCACAACTGCTATATTTGTTTCAAGCTATTCCCTTCTATCTCCCAAAGAGTTTTTTTTTTAAAAATAGATAACATTGTCAATAGTTTTATTTGGGATTATAAAAATCATAGAATAAGTAAAAAACATTTATGTAAATCAAAAATAAATGGAGGATTAGCACTTCCAAATTTTTTGTACTATTTTTGGGCAGTCCAGATTAAGAATATGAATTTTTGGTGGGTAAATTTGGATCACGAACCAACGTGGTTAAAGATGGAAAAGGAAGATTGTTTACCTTTTAATGTAAGTTCAATTCTTTTTGCGCCAAGAGAAATACAAAATAAAATTTATAGGAACAACCCTATAATTCATAGCAATAGACGTATTTGGAAACAAATAGTCAAGACTTTATGTTTGGATAATTTGTCACTTAAACTACCAATTATGAATAACCCTTTATTTAAACCCTCTATATTAGATAGGGGGTTTAGACAATGGGAGGATTTAGGTATTTATAGGATTGAACATCTGTATAGAAAGGGAAAATTTCTTTTATTTCATGAGTTACAAGAAATTTATGGGTTACCACCACATAATTTGTTTAGGTATCTACAAATTAGAGATTATATTAAGTCTAACACACAAGATTATAAAATTAAAGAACCAGGATTATTAGATGAAGTATTTAATAAACATCCAAATTCAGAAAAATTTATAGCTTATATTTATAATCTTATTTTGGATAGGGAGAATCCAACAACAGAAATATACCGTCAAGCATGGGAAAATGAAATTGGTTTATCTATAACAAAAGATTCTTGGGAAGAAAGTTTACAACGCATACATCGCTGTTCATTAAACGCGAGGCATACATTGATACAATTTAAAGTTTTATATAGGTTACATTATTCAAAAACCAAATTAAATAGAATTTTTCCTAATGTCTCTCCTATTTGTGATAAATGTCAGAATTTAGAGGCTAATTTAATACATAGTTTTGTATCGTGTTCAAAACTTAGTTATTATTGGACAGAAATCTTTAGAGTTATATCTGAAGTTCTTAGAGTTAAACTGGATCCAGAACCAAAGTTAATAATATTAGGAATTCCGGATTCACAATGCGTATTAACAGTAAATCAAAGAATTTTCTTAGATTACTGTTTGATAATAGGGAAAAAAATAATATTGAAATTTTGGAAGGGAACATTAACCCCCATAATTAAAATGTGGACAGCAGAGATGTTGGAGACTTTGTATTTGGAAAGAATCAGATTTGTCCTAATGGACAAATGTGAAATCTTTGAACAAATATGGTCTCCATATATACAATATTTGAAGGGCTAGCTGTTCTTGGCATTACTACTCAATGGGTACTAGACAGGATTTGACGAAAAAAATATGGATTTTCTAATTGGGTTTTGTGTACACGTCTCCGCAACACGACGTTATAATTACAATACATTTTGTTGTTTCTATCTTAAATATTCATATTATACCATATATTGTTCATAAAGGGGAATTATATATATATACTGAATAGATATATACTAAGTAGTGTCTGTTTTCTTTTTCTTTTTTTTTCTTTTTTTTTTTCTTTGACTTTTTATCTTTTTTTATTAGTTAAACACAATCATTTTCTTTCTTTTTTTTTTTTTTTCGATTTAAAGTCTATTCCTTATTTCTTATTCTTTCTTTATTTCTAAAAAAACAGAAGATAATAATAGCGAATATGATAGTTGTACATTTACTGAATTACGTTGGTATTTGTAAATTTGTTTTACTACTTGGAAATTACTATAACTAATAAAAATATTATTAAAAAAAAAAGAAATGTGTTTGACAAGACAACGGGTCACCTCAGCAATGATATTACAAGGATAAAAAATAAGATGAAATAAAATAAGATAAAAGTAATATTGGTCGGTAAAAGACAATAATAAATAAAATAATCAACATATGATGTGTTTATGAGTTTAGAAGCCTGATGGTCTGATGGTAAAAACTGTTCTTAAGTCTGGTGGTACGTGCAGCCCTGCTCCTGTGTCGTCTGCCTGACGGTAACAGGGTGGCCAGTCTGTGTGCTGGGTGGCCGTGGTCCTTGATGATGCTGTGTGCCTTCCGCAGGCACCGCCGGTGGAAAATGTCCTTAATGGCCGGGAGACAGTTGCCAGTGATGTGCTGTGCCGCCTTCACCACTCTGTAGTGATTTGCAGCTGTGGGCAGAACAGTTCCCGTACCAGACTGTGATGCAGCCCATCAGCAGGCTCTCGATGGTGTATCTGTAGAAGTTCAAAAGTCAAAAGAGTTTATTGTCATGTGTCCCTGACAGGACAATGAAAATCTTTCTTTGCATAGCACAATAGAACATAGAAGGCATTGACTACAATTATATACGTAAATACACACGTGAATTAATAAATTAATGAAGTGCAAATAACAGATGGAGGGATATTAATGTTCAGAGTTCCGAGCCAAGTTTAATAGCCTGATGGCTGTGGGGAAGTAGCTATTCCTAAACTGGGTTGTTGCAGTCTTCAGGCTCCTGAACCTTCTACCTGAAGGCAGCAGGGAGATGAGTGTGTGGCCAGGATGGTGTGGGTCTTTGATGATGCTGCCAGCCTTTTTGAGGCAGCGACTGCGATAAATCCCCTCGATGGAAAGAAGGTCAGAGCCGATGATGGACTGGGCAGTGTTTACTACTTTTGTAGTCTTTTCCACTCCAGGGCACTCAATTGCCGAACCAAGCCACGATGCAACCAGTCAGCAAGCTCTCTACTGTGCACCTGTAGAAGTTTGTGAGGATGCTGGCGTTCATGCCAAACTTCCTCAGTCTTCTCAGGAAAAAGAGCCACCGGCGGGCTTTCTTTGTATTGTGTCCGTGTGCAGTGTCCAGGAGAGGTCCTCAATGATGTCCACACCGAGGAACTTGAAGTTGCTGACCCTTTCAACCTCAGCATCACCGATGTGGAAGGGGAGGTGTCCACTCCCCTGTTGTCTCCGATATTCCACAATCATCTCTTTAGTTTTGCTGACATTACTCACTCACCACACGCGCGATTAACCCTTAAATACTCCCCAGGGGCACCCGTGACCACACCGTGACCCCCACCTCTCTTCACCGGGACACATGACCCCCCCCCAAAAGCTGAAGGTTACGTACAGTGCATGGTCCACCACCCGGTACCGCCACATTACCCCCACCCCCCCCCCCCCCCCCCGAACTGGAGGCACAAAAACGGATGGGCAGCTGAACGAGGCGGCCGGACCTCATACGTACGTCCCCACGCAAAGGTGTATTTTCTGGTAGGGACGAACTACGTGGGACCCTCGACGGCGGACGCCCTCGACGGCGAGGATGGGCCAGCTGGACTGGCTCACTCAGGACCAAATGGGACCTGCGTTTGGGCTGAACACTTTCTTAGCCATTTACAGTGGCAGACGTGACCGTGCCATCGTTGAGTGCAGATTTCCTCCAGGCGCAATCTCTGCTAGTGCACCCTGCTGCGTCTGCTGTGCCAATTCACAACCCGGTGGCAATGGTGGATCATATCTACACACAAATGTTGGCAGAGTACCCAGCTATCCTGACCCCTCAGTTCGACTTGATCAACCCAAAGCATGTGGTCCAGAATCACATTCTGACTTCGGGACCACCGCTTCACGCCCGTGCCCGCCGAATGGCCCCCGACAAACTCTGGCTTGCGAAGATGGAGTTCCAAAAGATGAAACCAATGGGAATGGTCGGGCGATCAAACAGCCCATGGGCCTCCTCTTTGCCGATGGTGCCCAAGGTCTCCAGCGGATGGAGGCCTTGTGGCGACTGCTGCCGCCTGAATGACACCATGAGTGCAGACATGTACCCGGTCCCGCACATTCAGGACTTCTCTGCCCATCTGGCTGGAGCTAAATTCTTCTCCAAAATTGACCTGGTCAGGGGGTACAATCAGATCCCCATGTGACCAGAGGATGTGCCCAAAACGGCTATCATCAACCCTTTGGACTTTTCGAATTTGTGTGTATGCCCTTCGGCCTTAAGAACGCCACACAGGCATTCCAACGCCTGATGGACACTGTGGGGCAAGGGCTTGATTTTGTCTTCATTTAACTGGACGACATCCCGCAGGAATTTGCCTGAATGATTCAGTTCTATCACCAATTTGTGCCGGCAGCGGCGGGTATACTGCGGCCGCTATTTATCCTGTTGTCAGGCAAGCTGCGGGACGTGGAGTGGACCGACATTACCGTGGCAGCCTTCGAGGGGGCGAAAGAGGCATTGGCTCGGGCGATGCGAGCCAATAGGTACATCCGCAGGTACATCCGCGGGTCGACGCCCCTACAGCACTAACTGTGGGTACCTCGGACTCTGCGGTTGGTGGTGTATTGGAACAGTTTGTAGACGGTCACTGGCGGCCTCTCGTCTTTTTCAACCGTCAACTCAACCCGATGGAGCATAAATCCAGCACGTTTGACCGGGAACTGCTCGCTTTATACCTGGCGGTGAGGCATTTCTGTTATTTCCTGGAGGGCCGCAACTTTGTTGCATTTACTGACCATAAGCCCCTCACTTTCGCCATCGCCAAGGTGGCCGATCCTTGGTCCGCTCGGCAGCAGCGCCACCTCATCGCTATCTCCGAGTTTACGTCGGACATCCGCCGGAAGGCCATCCCGCTTGTCGGTCCTGCACGCGTGCTCTGGTGGCCTACTTGGTTGCCCATTTCGGGGCACCGCTGGACATCTGGTCTGACCAGGGTGGCTAATTCACTTTGGAGCTGTGGTCCGTAATGGCTTGCCTGTTGGGGCCTCAGCTCCACCACTCAATGGCCTATTGCCCCCTGTCGAATGGGTTGGTGGAACGTTTCCGGCTTAAGGACCTTTGAAGGCTCGCCTCATCAAGGGTCCTGCTGGGAATTCACACTGCCCCAAAGGAGGAATTGCAGGCATCATCTGCCGAGTTGGTTTACGCCGTTCCACTGACCGTGCCCGGGGGAGGTTATCCCAACCGCTGGCGGCCCCCAGGAGCCGCCGTCATCCATGTTGGTCCGAGTGCGGGCGAGGGTCAGCGCCCTGTCTCCTGCCCCAACGTCTCGGCTTGGTGTCACTCCATCTCACGTGCTGCTGGCTCTTGTGGTTTGTCAACGGATTAAAAATATCCAGCCTTCCGTGGCAAAGAATTCCACAGCTTCACCACCCAGCCTCAGCCAATATCTCCATTTAAATTATCCCCCCCTTAATATGATTGTTGCACCTCATTCCAGACAGGATAAATATTCTTCCCATTGTTATTAAATCATATGGAAGTTGCAGCGATTAATTCATAACAAGATCCATTCAGAATATCTGTTCTAATGTACATTGAAGGCAGCAATCAGTTTTAAATGAACAGGATAGCTTTGCTAACAGACAGACTGTCTACTAAGACAAATGAGTATATTGATTAGCCTACATCAAACCAGAAATCTTCGTCTTAAATTAGTTCACACCATAGTGATGGAGATAAAGGATGCTTTCAGATCAGATTAATTTTGTCACTTGCCGCATAAAGACAGGCCACAGGCATGTTTGTCTCTCAATAATTGGGGAAGTGGTGCAACTCTCACCATAGTATTGTTGGATGGGAGAACCTTCTCCGAGATAACAATCATCTATTCTACATTTACCTTGATCCTCATCCCCTTTTGATGTCTCGTTTTCACACCTGACATACACGTCCTTATCTCTGTGTCTCCTTCTCCCCTGACTCCCAGTGTGAAGAAGGTGAAAAATATACATCTTCGAGTTGCGCTGGGATGCATCCTCAGTGATGTGACCTGGGGTCATCGGGTGTTTTGGGTCTCACAACATCAGACACCCTCGCCCAGGCGACCCAGCCAGGGTTGATCAGGCCCCGACCTGCGTCCCAGCAGCAACTGCCCACGGATCAGCCATCTTAATAACTACTCTGCAGGGGTTGGGAGACTGTAGTGCATGGAGGGACTGGGCTCTGTGGGGTGACTCCCGGCCGGGCTCCTCCTGCGTCTCACCAGGTTCAAGGCCTGTGCGCTGCACCTCTTTCTCCTTCTCCGAACATTTCATTCTGGCCTGATGGATGTTTAGGCCACGATGGTTCATTGGGCCTTTCCGTTGCTTTGTTGGGTGTCTTTCTCAGGAAAGACACAGACTGGGTCGACCCGAAACGGCCTTCTATCCAGAGATGCTGCCTGTTCCGCTGAGTTACTCCAGCATTTCATGTCTATCTTGGATGTAAACCAGGATCTGCAGTTCCTTCCTACGCAGTATTGTTGAGTGTCAGGGTTCCCTGTCTGCAAAAGCTTTTAGTCCATTGATTTGAATTATTGTGTCCCAGAAAAGGTGTCTGAATTCAGGATTAGTTTGGCAATTACTTTATGTCCCCATTGTAAATATGTGACTCTGTAAAGTGACTTGTCTACAATCAAAATGTTAAAGCTTAGTTGATAATAAAAGCCATCAAACGTGTAATTAGTTGTTTACTGTCGTCTGTGTGTGCCATTGAAACTGTAGTTAAATGGTTATTATTGCCCTTATGTTTAAAACATGTATAAACACAATGTACTTTAAGTTTGGGGAATATATCATGAGAGTCCCCAACAGAATGTCTGTTTCTCTTTTATATCAACCAGCCTTCAGCATCCGAGTGTCTTAGTTCAAAAAATCACAATTCTTCAAGGTGAAGGTGAAAAGATTTAATTTGAATCTGAGGGGTAGCTTTATCACACAAAGGGTGGTGGGTGTATGGAACAAGCTGCCAGATGAGATGGTTGAGGCTGGGACTTTCCCAACATTTAAGAAATAGTTTGACAGATACATGGATAGGACAAGTTTGGAGGGAAATGGACCAAACGCAAGCAGGTGGAACTAGTGTAGCAGGGACATGTTGACCAGTGTGGGAAGTTGGGCCGAGTGATACAGCATTGGGCTTCCATGCTGTATCACTCTATGACCCATGTCCAGATTGGACAAGTCTGCCAGCATTTTGTAAACCACCTCTCAGTCTTCTAACCAGTGTAGCTGGGACCTGTGTAGAGGCCCACAGGAGCCGTTGGAAGTGAAGGAGGGGGAGGAGTGACACCCGACCGGTAAGGTTTAAAATCCAGCGCGGGGCTTGTTTACCAAAATGCATAATGTTCCATTCGGAGAAGTGTTTTTTGGGGGGTTTTTGAGGAAGCCGCTGATTGGTGGGAAGTGGACTAGGGTAAGCAGCTGATTGGCCATCAGATTCCAGCAGTTTGCTGTGTACTTTGTACTGTGTTGATATTGTATCCTGTGTAAGGGGGGAGTATGAAGGCCAGGGCAGTGTACTGTTGGGGATGTCAGATGTAGGAGGTCAGGGAATCTGATAGCCCTCCAGACGTCCACATCTGCGCCAGGTGTGTCGAGATGGGGCTCCTAAAGGACTGTGTTAGAAACCTGGAGCAACAGCTCGAGAACCTCCGTCTGGTCAGGGAGAGTGAGGAGGTCATAGAGAGGAGCTACAGGGAGGTAGTCACTCCCAGACTACAGGAGGCGGACAAGTAGGTCACAGTTAGGAAGGGCAAGGGGCAGAGGCAGGGGCTAGAGAGTACCCCTGTGACT
The DNA here is from genome assembly GCA_963514005.1 of Raja brachyura. The sequence goes on along the minus strand of OY740800.1, from coordinate 6,366,946 downwards.
GTACACCTGGAAAATAGGTACTCGTGTTTGAGTACAATTGGAAGGGACAGCCTACCTGGGGGCAGCAACAGCGGCCGGGCCTCCGGCACAGAGACCGGACCTGATGCTCAGAAGGGTAGCAAAAAGAGGAGGGCAATTGTAATAGGGGACTCCATTGTTAGGGGGTCGGATGGGCGATTCTGTGGACACAGTCGGGAGACCCGGATGGTAGTTTGCCTCCCTGGTGCCAGGGTCTCGGATGTGTCGGAACGTGTCCAAAGATTCTGAAAAGGGAGGGAGAGGAGCCTGATGTTGTGGTACACATTGGTACCAATGACATCGGCAGAAAAAGAGAAGAGGTCCTGAAAGGAGAATTTAGGGAGTTGGGGGGAAAGTTAAGGAGAAGGACCAAAAGAGTAACAATTTCAGGATTACGGCCTGTGCCACATGACAGTGAGAGTAGGAATGGAATGAGGTGGAGGATAAATGTGTGGCTGAGGGACTGGTGCAGTGGGCAGGGATTCAAGTTTCTTGATCACTGGGACCTCTTTTGGGGAAGACATGATCTGTACAAAAAGAATGGGTTGCACTTGAACCCGAGGGGGACCAATATCCTGGCAGGGAGATTTGCAAAGGCTACTGGGGAGACTTTAAACTAGAAAGGCTGGGGGGAGGGACTCAGGTAGAGGGGGCTAGGGGACAGGGTGTGGGGCAAGAGGCAGAGAAGGGAAACACTCGGACCCAAAATGTAGGCGAGAAAGAGGAAAAAGATAATAAACAGAGAATAAGGGATGGTGGGTTTCTAAAATGTGTATATTTTAATACTAGGAGCATTGTAAGAAAGCTGGATGAACTTAGAGCCTGGATTGACACCTGGAAATATGATGTTGTGGCAATCAGTGAAACATGGTTGCAGGAGGGCTGTGATTGGAAACTAAATATTCCAGGATTTTTGTTGCTTCAGGTGTGATAGAATTGGAGGGATCAGAGGTGGAGGGGCTGCATTGCTTGTCAGAGAAGATATTACTGCAGTGCTTTGGCAGGATAGATTAGAAGGCTCGTCTAGGGAGGCTATTTGGGTGGAACTGAGAAGTGGGAAGGGTGTAGCAACACTTTTAGGGGTGCATTATAGACCGCCAAATGGGGAGCGAGAATTAGAAGAGCTAATATGTAAGGAGATAGCAGATATTAGTAGTAAGCACAAGGTAGTGATTGTGGGAGATTTCAATTTTCCAAAAATAGACTGGGAAACACATTCTGTAAATGGGCTGGATGGTTTGGAGTTTGTAAAATGTGTGCAGGATAGTTTTTTGCAGCAATACATAGAGGTATCGACCAGAGAAGGGGCGGTGTTAGGAAATGAGGCAGGTCAGGTGGTGGAGGTATGCATTGGTGAGCACTTCGGGACCAGTGATCACAATACCATTAGTTTCAATATAATTATGGAGAGAGTCAGAACTAGACCTAGGGTTGAGATTTTTGATTGGAGAAAGGCTAACTTTGAGGGAAAGCGTAAGGATTTAAAAGGAGTGAATTGGGACATTTTGTTTTATGGGAAGGATGTAGAAGAGAAATGGAGGACATTTTAAGGGGAAATTGTAAGAGTACAGAATCTTTCTGTCCCTGTTCGGTTGAAAGGAAATAGTAAAAATTGGAAAGAGCAATGGTTTTCAAGGGAAATTGGACACTTGTTTCGAAAAAAGAGAGATATCTACAATAATTATAGGAGGCATGGAGTAAATGAGGTGCTAGAGGAGTATAAAGAATGTAAAAAGAATCTTAAGAAAGAAATTAGAAAGGCTAAAAGAAGATATGAGGTTGCTTTGGCAAGAAAGGTGAAAGTAAATCCAGAGGGTTTCTACAGCTATATTAATAGCAAAAGGATAACGAGGGATAAAATTGGACCATTAGAGAACCAGAATGGACAGCTATCTGCAGAGCCAAAAGAGATGGGGGAGATATTGAACAATTTCTTTTTTTCGGTATTCACCAAGGAGAAGGATATTGAACTCTGTGAGGTAAGGGGAAAAAGTAGAGTAGCTATGGAAACTATGAGATTCAAAGAGGAGGAAGTACTGACACTTTTGAAAAATATAAAAGTGGATAAGTCTCCAGGTCCTGACAGGATATTCCCTAGGACATTGAGGGAAGTTAGTGTAGAAATATCAGGAGCTATGACAGAAATATTTCAAATATCATTAGAAACGGGAATAGTGTCGGAGGATTGGCGTACTGCGCATGTTATTCCATTGTTTAAAAAGGGTTCAAAGAATAAACCAGCAATTATAGACCTGTTAGTTTGACGTCAGTGATGGGAAATTAATGGAAAGGATACTTAGATATAATATATATAAGCATCTGGATAAACAGGGTCTGATCAAGAACAGTCAACATGGATTTGTGTCTGGAAGATCATGTTTGACAAACCTTCTTGAATTTTTTGAAGAGGTTACTAGGGAAATTGATGAGGGTAAAGCAGTGGATGTTGTCTATATGGATTTCAGTAAGGCCTTTGACAAGGTTCCTCATGGAAGGTTGGTTAAGAAGGTTCAATGTTTGGGTGTTAATGGCGGAGTAGCAAGATGGATTCAACAGTGGCTGAATGGGAGATGTCAGAGAGTAATGGTGGATGGCTGTTTGTCAGGTTGGAAGCCGGTGACCAGTGGAGTGCCTCAGGGATCTGTGTTGGGTCCACTGTTGTTTGTCATGTACATCAATGATCTGGATGATGGGGTGGAAAATTGGATAAGTAAGTATGCAGATTATACTAAGATAGGTGGTGTTGTGGATAATGAAGTAGATTTTCAAAGTCTACAGAAAGATTTGGGCCATTTGGAAGAGTGGGCTGAAAGATGGCAGATGGAGTTTAATGCTGATAAGTGTGAGGTGCTACATCTTGGCAGGACAAATCAAAATAGGACGTATATGGTAAATGGTAGGGAATTGAGGAATGCTGTGGAACAGAGGGATCTACGAATAACTGTGCATAGTTCCCTGAAAGTGGAATCGCATGTAGATAGGGTGGTAAATAAAGCTTTTGGTGTGCTGGCCTTTACAAATCAGAGCATTGAATATAGGAGTAGGGAAGTAATGTTAAAATTGTACAAGGCATTGGTGAGACCAATTCTGCAGTATGATGTACAATTTTGGCCGCCTAATTATAGGAAGGATGTCAACAAAATAGAGAGAGTACAGAGGAGATTTACTAGAATGTTGCTTGGGTTCCAGCAACTAAGTTACAGAGAAAGGTTGAACAAGTTAGGTCTTTATTCTTTGGAGTGCAGAAGTTTAAGGGGGGACTTGACTGAGGTCTTTAAAATGATGAAAGGGATAGACAGAGTTGACGTGGATAAGCTTTTCCCATTGAGGGTAGGGAAGATTCAAACAAGAGGGCATGACATGAGAATTAAGGGACAGAAGTTTAGGGGTAACATGAGGGGGAACTTCTTTACTCAGAGAGTGGTGGCTGCGTGGAATGAGCTTCCAGCAGAAGTGGTGGAGGCAGGATCAATTTTAACATTTAAAAGTAAACTGGTTAGGTATATGGACGGGAAGGGAATGGAGGGGTATGGTCTGAGTGCAGGTAGATGGGACTAGGGGAAAACAAATGGTCGGCACGGACTGGAAGGGCTGAGAGGGCCTGTTTCTGTGTTGTAATTGTTATATGGTTATATGGTTATATGTGCCAGTCTGAAGAAGTGGCTCGGCCCGAATCATCAACCATTCCTTCTCTCCAGAGATGTTGCCTGTCCTGCTGAGTTACTCCAGCTCTTTGTGTCTATCTTTGGTTTAAAGCAAAGTGGCATGTGCCACTTGGCGATATTTTCGGTGACAGCCGGCATCATCGAATGCGTATCAGGTCACCGAAAAACTTGTGCGTGATGGCGTATTGACACACAGTGTTTTTACAAGTGTCGAAACATTTCTTTTGTAACCGCTGGATTTTGAAATGTTCAAAATCTTTTGGCAACCCTGATATGACGCCTGCAATCGCAGATAACATCGCCAAGTGGTACAGGCCCTTACGTTTTCTACATGCAACAGCCCCACCCTCAGTGGGATCAGTGCGGTAACTTTTCACCGTATTCTTTCTATGGTAAGTATACCCTTCACTATATACATCAGTAACCAGGCCAAACCTGCCCATTATACTCCAGGTCTAGCTTCTCCAAAGACTGCTTACTGCAAGAAGATGTTCTTATGTTCAAGTTATTAGACGGTAAATCCACTAATGTTCTTTTAATGAGCTGGACTATTAAAGCCAAGATCATCAAATGTGCTTGTTCACCCCGACCATCCACCCCAATCATGGCCCAATCTAAAATCTGGCACCAGCAACACACTGATGAATGATATTCCAACCAGATTTAAATTATTTTTAAATCTTACTGCAAATTAAATTGGATCATGATCAAATCTTGGAAAACGAGGAACTCCCGAACATACCCCAGCTGAAATACAGACAAGTGGGATTTAGTAAAAAAAAACACATTTCCTGAACTTCCACTTGATTAAAAAAATAAAAAAACTACTAACAGTGAATTAATCAAGGAAATGGCAAATACCATCGTGAACTAAATAAATCAAAAATAAGTCACTGGACAATGTAACCAGGAGAGATTATTTCCCTAGTGTTCTACAGACTGATTACAAGCTTTGTCCCAGAAAGTGGTCTTATTTGCTAATCAGAAAGCCAATACATTTCTTATGATGAGTTAGTTATCAATCATAGACTGCCACCAGCAGCCAACAATATCTTTTTAAACTCAAATGAACATTATTCCTTGACAAGAAATAAACACTGCTCAATAAGGGAGCGGCCTATTTTACTTAAAATCTTTCTACCTGACAACCCAATGTAATATTGCTGCAAGATTACTATGCTGTTTAGTCCCGTCGGACTGGCTTATAGTCTGCAGTTGGTCTCATTATACACCAGAAGAATAAATTGGATAATCAGAGCTCTGCAGATCTGAATTACACATGGGTACAAATAAAGAATTGTCCATAGGAATAATACAAATCATGAATATTGCAGCCTGCATGTGTGTCTTTGAGAACCCAATATGCATTTAATACATTCTGGCATCATACACTGTTGTCAGTTTACAGTTAACTGTCGTGAATGAAAGGTGTACTGTTAGATTTAACACCGTTATTGGCCTGTATTTGCATACTGAAGCTGCAGATTCTAGCGCTATCTAGCTCATGAATGCATCTTGCACAGCGGCATGCATTGAAAAGAGATTGGAGCAGACAAAATCCAAGTTGAAGCCAGGACTAAGCCTTGTCAAGTCAAGTCAAGGCAAGTCAAGTTTACTCGTCACATACACATCCAAGATGTGCAGTGAAATGAAAAGTGGCAATCCTTGCAGATTATGCAAAAAAAAAACTACAAAACAGAATGGAACAGAAACACATATTCACATATTACATATTTGTGGGAGGAAAAATAGAAAAAAACCCAGCAATTTTAAAAAGACACCGCACAACAGTAAATAGGTACAGTACAGTTGTCCACCGTTGAATGCCCTAATTTTGGCGTTGTTTGTGTACTGAACTCTGCTGCTGCAGTTTCACTAACTTCAATAGAACATGCCTACATGCAGAGATGTTGGAGACGTTACATTTGGAAAGAATTAGATTTGCCCTATTGGACAAATATAATTCCTTCGAACAGATATGGTCTCCATATATACAGTATTTAGAGAAGTAGCTGTTCTTGGCATCACGGCTCGACGGGTACCCTACGGGATTTGAAGAAAATAATTCATTTTCAAACTAGGATTAATATGCATGTCTCTATTGATATTATTATTTGTAATAGTTTTATTTACAATATATTTTGTTGTTTTTCATTTATATATATATATATAATATTTTTTCACTTTTTTGTTTGTGGTTTTTTTTCTTTATTTTTTTTTTTCCTTTTCTCTCTTTTCTTATATATAATCAAATTATTATTTAATCACAACTTTATTGATTTATAACTGCTCTATTTTCTTCCTGTCTTTATTTCTAAAAAAATAGAAGATAATAATTATCAATGTGTTATTTGTATAAATACCGAATTAAGCTGATGTTTGTAAACTTGCTTTAAACATTGTAAATTGGTTACGTCTAATAAAAAAATATTTTAAAAAAAGAACATGCCTACATTGTGACTGGGCACGTTTAGCACATTTGACAGGCAGCCAGTCTCTATCCACAGATCTTTCCGCACCACGACGCCTGAAACTTGCCAGATCATTTTAGTCCGTTTTTAGATAACCAATAAGCAAAGTGACAATGTGAATTAATTTCATGCACTTTGTGCTACATTGTATTTCACTCCTGAATTTGATGGAATGAAGTGTCAGTCGTGGAGGTTAACTCATGACACACACCACAAAAGATGAATTTCTCCCAAAAATATTCCTATCATCGCAGAAGGTCTTCACTCGCAGTAAAATAAGTGAAACATCATTAAAGCATTTTTCTCGAGCAAGATATAAACTATCAGTGGAACTCAACAGGCCACAGGTTATTTTCTCCTGATTTATTTATCACTGGCTCTTGTGTCTATATGTTACACAGAGTTGGTTGTTCATACGTTCATAAGACATAGGAGCAGAATTAGGCTATTCGGTCCATCGTGTCTGCTCCGCCACTCGATCATGGCTCGCCCATTTTTCTCTCTCAACCCCATTCTCCTGCCTTTTCCCCATAACTTTCGCTACCCATAATAATTAAGAACCTATCAATCTCCACGTTAAAAATACCCAATGACCTGGCCTCCACTGACATCTGTGGCAATTCATTCCAAAGATTTGCCTCCTGTTGGCTAAAGAAATTCCCCCTCCTCTCAATTCTATAAGGGGCGTCGTTATAGTCTGAGGATGAGCCCTCTGGTCCTAGACTCTCCCACAACTGGAAACATCCTCTCCACATCTAGGCCTTTATCTATCCACTCTATCATTATTCGGTAGTTTTCAAAGAGATTGCCCTCATTCTTCTAAACTCCAGTGAATACAAGCCCAGAGCCATCAAATACTTCTCATACACTAACCTAATCAAGCATGTAAGAAGGAACTGCAGATGCTAGTTTAAACCAAAGAAAGACCCAAAAAGCTGGAGTAACTCAGCGGGTTTGACAGCATCTCTGGAAAAAAGGAATAGGTGATGTTTTGGGTCGAGACCCTTCTGAATAGACCCAGCTTTTTGTGTCTATTAACTTAATCAACCCTCGGATTATTATCATAAACCACTTTTGGACCCTCTCCAACACCAGCACGTCCTTCCTCAAATATGGGGCCTAAAACTGCTCACAATACTCCAAATGCAGTCAGACCAGTGCCTTATAAAATCTCAGCATTACATCCTTGCTTTTACAGCATACAGTACAGCCTCTACTTCCTGAGATGATTACGGAGAGTCGGCTTGTCAAGGAGGACTCTCCCTAAATTCTACAGGTGCACAGTAGAGAGCATGCTGACCGGTTGCATCGTGGCTTGGTTCAGTAACCTGAGCGCCCAGGAGCGGAAGAGACTGCAAAAAGTTGTGAGCACTGCCCAGTCCATCATCGGCTCTGACCTCCCTACCATCAAGGGGATCTATCGCACTCACTGCCTCAAAAAGGCTGGCAGCATCATCAAGGATCCACACCATCCTGGCCATACACTCATCTCCCCGCTACCTTCAGGTAGAAGGTACAGGAGCCTGAAGACTGCAACGTCCAGGTTCAGAAACAGCTTCTTCCCCACAGCCATCAGGCTATTGAACTCAACTCAAACAAAACTCTGAGCATTAATAGCCCATTATCTGTTTATTTGCACTTTATCTGTTTATTTATTCATGTGTGCATATATTTATACAATGGTATATGGACACACTGATCTGTTCTGTAGTCATGCCGTCTATATTCTGTTGTGCTGAAGCAAAGCAAGAATTTCATTGTCCTATCTGGGACACATAACAATAAACTCTCTTGAATCTTGAATCTTGAATCTATACTAGTCCTCTGGAAATTTATGCTAACATTGCATTTGTCTTCCTTCCTACCGACGCAACCTGCAAATTAATCTTTAGGGAATCCTGCACCAGCACTCCCAAGTCCATTTGCACCTCCAATTTCTGAAACCTCTCCACATTTAGAAAATAGTCAATGCCTTTATTCCTTTTACCAAAGTGCATGAGAATATACTTTGGTACACAGTACTCCATTTGCCACTTCTCTGTCCACTTTCCCAACCTGCCCAAGTCCTTGTGCAGACTCCCTGTCTTCTCAACGCTTCCTGCCCCTCCACCTATCTTTGTATAATCCGCAAACGTGGCCACAAAGCCATCATTTCCATAATCCAGATCATTAACATATAACGTGAAATGTAGCGGACGCAACACTGACCCCTGCAGGACACCACTAGTCACTGACCACCAACCAGAATAGACCCCTTTAGTCCCACTCTCTGCCAGGCCGTCAATCTTCCATCCACACTCGTAGCTTGCATCTAATACCACGGGCTCTTAGCTTTAGCAGCCTCACATGCGGCACCTTACCAAAGGCCTTCTGAAAATCCAATAAACAATATCCACTGACTCTCCTCTATCTATCCTGCTTGTTACAATTCCTCCCCCTTCTGCCATGGGGTAGACTGAGACTCCCATCCCCCAAGCCTTTCCACTCATCACTTTAATTTCATGTTTCATGTATTTTGTGTTGCTATGACTGTTGGCAGATCAGTTTCCCTTCTGGGATCAATAAAGTTCTATCGCATCGTATGGTTACTTCCTCAAATAATTCCAACAGATTTGTCAGTTAAGAATCCATGGTGACTTTGACCTATGTTATCAAGCACTTCTATGTATACAGAAACCTTATCCTTTATAATGGACTCTCATCTCTTACCAACCACTGAAGTCAGGCTAACCAGCCTATAATTTCCTTTCATTTGCTTCACTCCCTTCTGAAACAGTGGCGTTACATCTGATATGAGTCAAAATCTCTTATCAGGAGTTGTACATTACTATCCCAGGTAAATAGTGCCATAGAGATCTAAAGAGCACCACCATTTGCAGTTCCATGCGTCTCCATCTGAAGGACATCCTGTTCAGAGAACAGACATGCACCATGTTCATTTTACTTCGGAGTCACGTCAGTGACTTTGTGAAGACCCCGCCAGCACGCATGCGCGACATATCGTCGCTGGCAGTTGCAGTCAACAGCTGGAGGGGGAGTGCGCTCTTCACCGGCGCTTCAAAAAGGCCTCAAGGTAAGTTACACTAACCTTGAGCTGGTTAGTTCCTGTAGGATTTTTGTGCTTACAGGAACGATGGAGGAAACTAAAGGGAAGGCATCGAAACAGCTTCCACGGACCGCGGGACTTCGGACAGGAATCAGCGGCCACAATCCCCGGAGCTGCTCGTTACACCGGCAGCACCTGCACCGCGGGCCGGGTTCAGTCGGCACGACCCGACTCTCCACCACAGCAGGACAGTGAACAGCATGTTGGTAGGAGGTCCGCGCAGGAGCAGGGTAGGCAAGACCCTGACTCCCTACCGCTTTCACCGGGACACCGGTCCAGCGGGCAGAAGATGCGTAAAATTGTGCCCCCTTCAAAGGCACGTTCCATTTCCCCTCTGTTACAGGCCACCAGAGGGCGGACCAGGGAGAAAACTGCTCCGAGGTTGACTAGCCCCACTGCAGCGGTCGGCGTCGACTTACCACAGGCACAGTCCGCCAGATCGTGAGCCAGTGGTCGTACATACCGGTCGTGTGGCCCCGCAGTAGCGGCTGGCAGTGACCTTGCATTGCAGTCCCGTATAACCGAGACTGGCGGCAAGCCCACATGGATGTCAGGAAGCCCCGCTGAGGCGGCCGGCACCGACTCATCGCCGCTGCTGTCGTACCAGACGGGCGGTCCGCTTCAGTCCGGAAGACCGCGGACTAGCGGCAAATCCACGTGGGAGTCCTGTAGCCCCGCAGGAGCGGCAGGCAGCGACTACCTACCTAGGTACCCGAGACATCACCTCGACGGTCGAAGCCCCAGTAGTTTACCAGAACTTGGGGAAGTCGACTTGCCGTCCGCAGATAGCTGCGGCGGTCGCATGACTCGAATGGAGCTTATGGTGGAGCGGCTGCTCGAACGGGATCTCCTCCAACAAGAGCAGGTGTCCCTAGGATCTAGGAGACACTCAGCAGCACCACCAAGTATCTCTCCCTCGTCAATGGGCAGTGCTAGGAGTCAGCAGTTAGCTGGCTTTGAAGAGGGGTTGGTGCAAGAACCGGTGTTGCCCGACGTACCTGAAGAGGAACTACTGGAGGTAGAATCAAAATTTGCCCAACCCGGGCAGTCAGGGCAACCTCTTCAGCCCAAACTAGCGGCGAACATAAATTACTTGACCACACACCAGCTGTGGTGGAACAGGTGCTTGCAGAGGCAATGAACAAATAAAAGCTCCGGGTAATTGTTTGTCACCTAATGTCCCAACCGTCAACACGCCTATCTGGGGTAACATCAGTCCCGGGATCAGGGCTCAGGAGTTGAACATTCAGAAAATCCTGAAATTGTTGACCTCAGGGATTACTGCCTTCGCCAGATCCATTGACGGGACGGACATGACCGAGGAGCAGCGGATGCACTAGCGTTGCTGTGCAGCACACAGTATGAGATCAACTGTTTCCGCAAGAGCTCCATCCGGCCAACTCTCATCCCGAAATTTGCGGGTTTGTGCAAAGCTTCTGCTACGCCGCTACCGAGACAGCTGTTCAGTGAAGACCTGCCAAAGCAGGTTAAAGACCTGGACGAGGAGGCAAAAGCGGTCGAGTTAATGTAACCACCATCCTCAAACAGGCCACCGACGTATCGCAGACACCATCCCTACGTATCTACTAGGGCTCGGGGACAACTCGATAGGGCAACGAGATCCTATCCACCGGCCGCACCCTACCAGCAAATGCCTTTTTTAGGGCAGGGCAACAGCGACCACCATGGAAGATGCGCCAAACCCCCCACCCCAGCAACACAACGACCAACAAAAGCCCAGAAAGTCAAGCCCCGCCGGTAACCATGGAGGTAAGGGGGTCTGGTTCCCTTGGGAGTGCTGCTTGTATAACCTCACAAATAGGAGGGAGATTGCATGCATTCTGGGATGCATGGGGTTCTAGTACTTCGGATTCCTTTATATTACAAAGTATTCAGGGTTATGAGATTGAATTCATAAATGGACATCTTCCCCCAACTCAACATGTACCTGACTGGAAATTTGCACTTTCTCACAAAGAGAAAGTGGAAGGACATGCGGAATTATTAAGGCTATACACCAAGGGGATAATAGAAAAAAATGACACATGAAACTCTTGAGTTTGTATCTAACATCTTTACCAAAACCAAAAAAGATGGTGGTTGTCATATCATAATTGATATAACCCATTTGAATACCTTTGTACAATATACCCATTTCAAAATGGAGACATTTGAAACGGCTAAACAATTGATTTCCAGAGGGTGCTTCATGGCCTGCATTGATCTAAAAGATGCATACTATTCAGTACCTATACGGAAACATCACCGGAAATACTTAACATTTGTCTGGATGGGGCAGCTATGGCAATACAAAGCTCTACCTAATGGGCTTAAAACAGCCCCTAGGTTATTTACTGAAATTCTAAAACCAGTCTTGGCATCTCTAAGAAGACAAAACCACATAGTCATGGCATATCTAGATGACATCTTAATTGTGGGAAGAACTTTGGAATTACCCAAATTAGGAGTAACAGCTACCAAAACATTATTCGAGAAACTAGGATTTGTCATCCATCCAGACAAATCTAAGTTCGACCCTTCTGTGGTTATGGACTATCTGGGATTCACAATTAACACCAATCATATGATTATCATTATCCCAGGGAGCAAAGCAACAGACATAATAGAGGCATGTAACAGCCTTGCTTGCACCAGGAAACCGACTATTAGACATGCTGCTAAGGTAATTGGAAAGCTTGTAGCTACATTTCCAGCTGCACAATTTAGCCCATTACACTATCAAACCTTGCAAAGAGCAAAAATCTTAGCATTAAAAGCAAATGCTGGACATTTTGACAGGCCTATGCAGCTGCCAAACAAGGCGCAAATTGAACTACAATGGTGGATCAGCAATGTTTGTGATTGTTTTAAACCCATCATTATATCAAACCCATCAGTCGTGTTAAAAACCGACGCCAGCGCCCAGGACTAGGGAGCTACCGACACTACTTCCAGTTGTGGCGGCAGATGGGATTTGCATAAGTCTACTCTTCTTCAATCACAAGGTATAAACTATTTGGAAATGCTGGGAGCATTTCACGGGCTGTGGGCTTACTGCACCAATCTGCATCATACGCACGTCCATCTTCAAATAGATAATACCACTGTGGTGGCATATTTGAACCATATGGGTGGTATCGTCAATATCTTGTGATGAATTGGCAAATTTAATCTGGCTCTGGTGTATTGAAAGAAATATTTGGATATCAGCTACGTACCTTCCGGGTAAGCTCAATACAGTGGCGGACGCCAGGTCACGAGTATTTAATGACAACATTGAGTGGATGTTGAACCCCCAAATAGTTGCTAAAATTATAGCCAAATATGGAACACCAGATATCGACCTCTTTGCGTCCAGGTTGAACCATCAGATACCAACATATAACTCTTGGGAACCAGACCCTGGGGCAGTGGCGATGGACGCATTCTCGCTACATTGGGTGAAATGGTTTTTCTATGCATTTCCCCCATTCTGCCTCATCAGTCGGGTATTGCAGAAAATACAACTAGATTCTGCATCAGGTATACTGATAATACCCGACTGGCCCACACAACCATGGTACCCGGTGGTCCTCAACATGATAAAGAAACCATGGGCACAGGTTACCAAATGCCCGAATTTGGTGACCAATCCCATAACAGGGGAATATCATCCATGCCATGGTCATCTGAACCTGTTGGCTTGCAGGTTCTGAGGAGACCACTACTGGAATTCGGGCTGTCATCCAGAACCATGGACATCATAACAGCATCGTGCAGAGAGTCCACAAGGAAGCAGTACCTCACCCACATCAAGAAATGGGAGGCCTTCTGTAGTTGGACCAAGACCACCTACAACTCTGCAACAATCTCCAATGTGCTGGAATTCCCCACGGGCCTTCATTATGATCAGGGCCTCAGTTACAGTGCCATAAACAGTGCCAGGAGTGCACTATCATCCTATCTCAATATTGGACTGGGATCTCACCAGCTGGTATCCAAACTAATTGGTATATTTAATTCCAACCCTCCTTGACCACGATATAAGATCACCTGGGATATAGGGGTGGTGTTGACCCTACTCAGGAGCGGGTCACCTATGATGGGATTACCTCTGGACAAACTCACCTTCAAAATGGTGATGTTAATGGCACTGACCACTGCACAACGGGTCCAGACTCTTCAGAAACTAAAACTGGATAGAATGGTCTCGACCCCTAATAAAGTGACTTTCTTTATCGATGAGTTGCTAAAGAAGCACAGACCTGGGTCTACAGGACTAAAATTGGAATTCCCAGCATACCCGTTGATGAAAGACGCTGTATAACCACCCATATCTGACATTATATTAATGACACACATACCATCACAAATATGGAGACGGGTCTGTTGATCAGCCATAAGAACCCACATCACAGGGTGACAGTGCAAACTAACTCCAGGTGGCTCAGGGTGGTATTGGATGCAGCAGGTATAGACACTAACATTTTAAAATCTCATTCTGCCAGGGCTGCATCCACATCAGCGGCGAGGACCATGGAAGTACCCATGGATCATGTCCTCGCAACAGCGGGCAGGGCCAGTGAAGCTAATTTTCAGCGGTTTTATAATAAACCTGTGGCCACTCCCGCAACGTTTGCGGAGTCAGTTTTAAGTGCTGTTCCCTAAAAAGGTTTATCCCCGAGTAAGGGGTTTATTGTTTGTATTAATAAATACGTTATTATTTTTCAGCTTGTTCAAGTCTGAAATACGTTAACATACTTCAATTATTACAGCAGTGTGTGAGCATGGACGTGGTCCAGGGCATGAAATCACAGAGCTTTGAAATCTTCACAAAGTCACTCACGTGACTCCGAAGTAAAATAGTAAGATTAAACGAGAACTTACCAGTTTGAAGTTTGATCCTTACTTTATGAGGAGTTACGATGAGGGATTTTGTGCCCTCCGCTCCCAACCCTCTATCATCAGGTCAACTGGTATATAGAGTCTCTTAAATCTTACTATCTTCAGTCATTGTTGTTATCTGTGATTCCACACCACTGCTTTGAAGAATGTCGCACATTCTTCACGAAATCCCTCATCGTAACTCCTCATAAAATAAGGATCAAACTTCAAACTGGTAAGTTCTCATTTACTCATCTTACTATTCTTGCTCACAACTCACAAGATGGAGTCCACATTGTCAGCCATTGAATGAAGGTGTTCAGGTGATACATACTTTATCACTTGCTCACAAATGCATTGGTATTTGCACATATCACTATCACAACATTTCAGAAAATTTAGACGGGTACATGGATAGGACTGGTTCAGAGGGATATGGGCCAAATGCAGGCAGGTGGGACATGATGCATATATAAAGGTTGGGCCAATTTTTTTTTCAAAAGCTCCAGACATCTTAATTTAAGTGCAGAAATCTTATGTTTGAGCTCAGAGTAAGATATTCTCAACTCCCCTTTAGTAAAACATTGGTGCATTTGCAGAGTTTTCCTAGCTCATGCTACTCATTAGAGTAACCAGGCTGCATAATCGAGCATAAAGCTAGCTCAGGGTGGTTTTGACAAACATGGGTTTAGCATTAGATTACTCATTACTGAGTATGTAAACAATGTAAGTACAGCTGCTGTGAGAAACACCGATAACTATTCTGGATTATGTAACAATAACACAAGTGAATGGAATAAATGTATTTTTTATTGTCTTTCATGCTGCTGTTCAATTGCCCTGTTCTGGAGCACAACTCTCTGCTTGCAACCATCTTTCTTGTTTTCATTACAGTCACAGTAAATATTGAACATTTACCAGGTTGTCGAGATTTTACAACCAAATTATATTCCACTTCATGTTACACAGGTATAACACTCAGACCGAGTGGGACTAGTGTAGATGGAACATCTTGGTCGGCATGGGTAACCTGAGCCTAAATGGCCTGTCCCACTGTATGAGGTGATTCAAGAGTTCTCCCGAGTTTTCCCCGAGTCGAACTCGGAGAATGTCCGTAGCGGGTCCGTAGGAGTTCGTGGATGTCTTGTGGCGGCTCATACGAGTAAAAAGTAACACATTTTTTCATCACGAGTATTTTTTTACTCGTGGACATTTTTCACATTGTTGAAAAAACTTCACGAGTTTACCGGATTTCCTGAGTACCTACCGTTACTCGTACGAGCCACTACGAGACATCCATCAGGGGAAAACTCGGGAGAACTCTTGAATTACCTCGTACAGTGGGACAGGCACTTAAGGGCCTGTGTGACTCTATCACCTAGAGCAGGGATTACTGAGTAGCAACCAGTTATGCAGACAGTGACTTATTTTCCTCTCTTTAATCTAAGGCATTGATGGTATTAAAGCATCCTTAATATTTACCCAGCTGAAATCAATTTACTTAGTTCAGCAGCTGAACCTAAAATGGTTCCAGATATAATGTAT
Source organism: Raja brachyura (assembly GCA_963514005.1). Next base: position 6,351,278 of record OY740800.1, on the reverse strand, counting down.
CTGCCTCGAGGCTTAACTAGATTAGTTTAGTTTAATTTAGTTTAGAGATACAGAGCCGAAACAGGCCCTTCGGCCCACCGAGTCCACGTCGACCAGTGATCCCCGCACATTAACACTATCCTAATGTGCTAGGGACAATTTACATTCGTACCAAGCCAATTAACCTACAAACCTGTACGTCTTTGGAGTGTGGGAGGAAACCATAAGACCTCAGAGAAAACCCACACAAGTCACGGGGAGAACGTACAAACTCTCTACAACAGGACCTGTAGTCGGGATCAAACCCGAGTCCTCGGGCACTGTAAACGCTGTAAGGCAGCAACTCTATTGCTGCAACACGTTGCCGCCCATTTACTGAATGAAAGTGGAGCATGACATAATAATTAATATCTAACTAATTGTGAAGCTCCAGAAACCTTCTGATCTCCACATAAGCCCACTAACCTATTTATTGTAACTTCAATTCCAATGTATGATAGATATCACCAAACCTAATGCACATGTGGCAAGGAATACCTATTTGAGAATTTTCTTTCCCTAGCAGGTATATTATTTTATTTGCCAGGCAAAATATATTATATTTTAAGTTAATATATGTTGAGCTTTGCTCTTTACTGTATATTTTGTTCAACTTGCAGATAATAATTTCACTAATCATTTATTAGATTATTTGAAAATCCCAAACACAATAATTGCACTTTCATATCTGAATTATATTCTTTAATTACAACCCAATCATTTTCAAAATTATTCAATCTTTGCAATGACTTCAGTTGGCTGAAACTCTTGCTTAAATAAAGATAATAAAATCACTAATTGAATTTCTCACTAGAAAACTGAACCAGAATCTATCTGCTTTAAAATAAATATTGCAGTTTTAATTTCACAGTAAGCATCTCAGATTTCTTGTATCCAGCCTCATCAATGGTACCATTCCTTTTGTAGGAAATGTCCCCCGGTACTGCATATAAATAAGCCTTTTGCAGTTTAATACATTTTATGTGATTAATAAATTGTCACATCCGTGACATTTTTTGAATTCATTGTGCAACAGCCTCGCGCTATAGTCTTTATTTCAAAAATATCGTCATTCACAATCAAAAACCAGATATAACCATTATTCAAAGCTGTTATAGAATGCTACTTAAAGTTTGCAACATACTAAATGGTGATGAATTATCATCATACTCAGTGACTGACCCTAATAAAGGGCAATACATTTATAAATAACCCATTTTAATACTTCAAATTAGCATCACAGAATCATAGATCCATTGCAGCACAAAAGCTGACCATTCAGCCCATCAAGCCCATGCTAGCTGCAATTTATCCAATTCCAATCTTGTATCCCTCCCAACTGCCTTGTAAACAACTTTTTCTCCAGTACCAATGCAACTCACTATGAGAGCCCTTGTTTGACTGTTTCCACCAGAGAGCTGCAACTCATTACCACACTCAGCTCAAAATAAGTTTTTTTCTAACATCTCCCATGTATCCATTGCCCTTCACTCCAAAACTCTGTTTGCTGTTCCTTGCACTATTCCAAATTAGACCATTATCATCCTTAAATTAGAAAGAACATGCTGGAGTAGCTTGGCGGGACAGACAGCATCTCTGTAGAGAAGGAATGGGTGACGTTTCACGTCGAGACTATTCTTCAGACCGTTCTCTCTTACCCTAAATAAACCTCCCATGATCTTTGACACAACATTGGGCTTTTAAAACAAACATGAGAATAGCAGATTTATCGGGAAAAGGTTGAACGCCCTGCACAGAACAACAAGTATTTCTGGTGTGAGTTTGGAATTTCTGCATGTGCACAAATTTAATCTTGTTCAAAGCTCAATTAATATTCAATAACTATCAAGTCCCCAAGGAAATCCCTTTACTGCACAAGAGCATTACTATCTTATGTCGTGGGGCACAATATTATCGAGAAAGTAACAAAGCCTAATTTGTGCTAAATTATGGGCAGGTTGGGACTAAAAACTTCCTCACACTGGGAGCTAGCTGAGATTGACCACATTGATTTAGCTCAGGGCACGGAGCAGTCATCATAGCAAAGTTTAATTCTGTCAAACTGGACTGGTGCTAAATTACATCCCAGAGGAGAGGCGAACAGGATCCCAAATCATTATTTCAATAAACTCCCTGATGACCTTGGTTTATTATTTCATCTGAAGGGCAACATCTTTGGCAGGCAATGCCTCTGACACCATAATGAGATATTACAATATGCTGGCGAGCTGATCCGATCCGGACACAGCTTCCCATTACTCATTCTGTTATATAAGAGGACTGCTGCAGAGCACATGCAAAGACATTTGGAGACAGGTGGTGGAAGAAGTTGCTCTGTGGGCGCTTCTACCTTTTGGCCATGCACAGCTTGAACATTGTATCTGTTGCCAGAATTAACTCTCAACATCTTCGAACTGTGCGCAGAACAGTATTTTTAGAAATATCTAATTTACTGACTCAACTGACGCCAGTAAAGTGAAGAGGAAATTAAAACGCCAAGGCGCGCTCAGAAGGGTTGCATAAAATTGTCGCACAAAAAAACATGTTCTATTTGCTCCTGTGTAGAGGAACGTTACCACTCTCTCTACTTGTCTTTCACTCTCAGGAAGCTAGTTACTTGGACCCCAAGTTTCTTGAGTTATGAGCCTGTCCCACTTACGCAACTTTTTCGGCGACTGCCGGCACCCGTCATAGGTCGTTGCAGGTCGCCGAAAATTTTCAACATGTTGAAAAACCAGCGGCGACCAGAACAAGGTACGACTCTTTGGGTGACTACTCACGACCATACAGGCTTCCCTCTGCGACATGTCGCCAGGGTGTCGCCTGTATGGTCGTGAGTAGTCTCCTCAGTCGCCCAAAGAGTCGTAGCGTCTTTCTGGTCGCCGCTGGATTTTCAACATGTTGAACATTTTCGGTGACCTGCAATGACCTGTGACGGGTACCGGCAGTCACGGATAAAGTCGTGTAAGTGGGACACGCCCACAAGACTCTTGACGTGTGACAGAGACCAACTCTACTGCAATAAAGTGATATAAAAACGGATAGGCAAATGTGGCAAGATTCAATGTGTAGGAAGGAACGGGTGATGCTGGTTTAAACCAAAGATAGACACAAAATGCTGGAGTAACTCAGCGGGACAGTCAGCATCTCTGGATAGAAGGAACGGGTGACGTTTCGGGTCGAGACCCTTCTTCAGAAGAAGAGTCTATGTGCTCCTGCCTATTTCTGGTTACTTAAATTTAGTTTAAATCTCATCTCAGCATTATGAATTGGCCAGAAGGTGATTCACCCGGTTAGGTGAACAAGAAATTAAATACATGAGGATGTTTCAAAGCAATAGTTTTTCAGTCGGAAGGTAGAGCATTACCAGCTAAACCGTACGGTCGCAGTGGCAGTCCGCCCAGCTTCAACATGAATCCCCAAATTAATGAAAATGCAAGTTCCAAGTTATTTCACCATCAGCATTTTTCATCAGTCTCTTAAGTGTGGGATGATGCAATGCATTGCGTACATCAGTAGGATTTGTTGCAAAGGTTCAGTTAAGCTGTCTATTATATTTTAATAATTCTTTCAGTACAAAACAAGACCATACTATTTTCCAGTTAATTCCCAGGGAGTTCATGCTACAGCAGTCATTGATGCCAGTTGGGAAAGGAACATGGTCAGATTAGATAAGTGAAATCGATGTAATGTTAATGCTCTTTTTTTGCTTTATGTGCCCAGATCCTATTATAGCAATCTGTTTCTGCGTTTAGATCGGTTTTATTTCAGTCTCTAGCCTGCAGCTCGTTGAATCACACAATTTTTGAACAGTTTTTTGTCAGATTATAATGATTTAACCAACCTTGTTATTGTAACACAACATATTGACCAATGAATATATATTTTTCCACAAATTATTATATATCTTCTGACAAATGTTCAAACTAATGAAAAGCATTGAATAAAATATTCTTTAAAAGTGTGAAACCTTCTCAACCAAATTCATATGTAAAAAGTATTTCTTGTAAAATCATATGTGTGGAATCCAATTACTAATCTTCAGAAATAGAAAAACTAGTGGCACAAAAGTATTTTACATAGTGTCATTGTGCCTGCCTCCTCCACCTCCTCGGGCAGTTCATTCTACATACCCAACACTTCCGTGTGAAGACATTGCCTCGCAGATCTCCTGTAAATTGTCCCCATCTCAGGAACATTAACTCTATGGTCTCGAGTTTTTAACTCCCCAACCCTAGGAAAAAGAATGACAAACCAACTTATCTATGTTCCTTGTGAATGTACATACCTCTATAAGGACACCCTCGGCCTCATAAGGTTCTCCTGGCCTATTCAGCCTCTCCTTGTAACTCATGGGCTTCAGACCTGGTAACAATGTTGTGCATCTTTTTTGTACCTTTTCCAGCTTAATGACATCCTTCCTCCAGCTGGACGAGAACTGACGCAATACTACACTACACTACAACTGATTGATTGATTGATTGAAAGATACAGCATGGAAACAGGCCCTTCAGCCAACCGAGTCTACGTCAACCATCAATCACCCGCTTCTACTAATTCTATGTTATGCCACTTTCACTTCCACTCTCTACGCACTTGGGACAATTTACAGAGGCCATGTAACGTACAGGCGTGGAATGTAGGAGAAAACCAGAGCTTCAGACAACGTGCAAACTCCACACAGACAGCAACCGAGGTGTGAATCGAGTCTGGGTTTCTGGTGTTGTGAGGCTGCAGCTCTACCAGCCGTGCCTCTGTGAAGCCCAAGTGTAGTCTCAACAATGCCTTCTACAGTTGTAACCTTACATCCCACGCTTACTTAAGCCCCAGCACCCTGCAGGGTAAAGGCCCTGTCTCACGGTGCGAGACCTCCCAAGAGTGACCCCAAGTGAAGGAAAAAAAACGGACTCGTGGTTATGCACGAGATTCAAAGTTTATGGTCAAGTTTTTAACCGAGGTCCCACGGGCATGTTTTTATACGATGTGCCAAGGTGCTCTCCCGTGTTACCAAGTTCCTCTCCCGTTACACTTGAGCCAACCGTGAATTAAGGTATGTTTTAATAAAGCAACAATGTTAAAGAAAACATCTCCATCCTGTGGCTTTGAGTTAAAGATAGATATCAGCGCGGCTGCATCTATTAATATGACCTACAGAGGGAAAATGCGCATCAGATTGTTGGGAGACGGAGCTCAGGGTTCGCCTCCTGAGCTGCTTTGGTCCCCAGGCGTGAGGGAGGTTGGGGAGGGTGGGGGGGGGGGGGGCGTCATTAATCTGTCTGGGGTGACAAGTCTCTTGGGTTAGGAGTGGTGTGCAAGGGAGTGGTGTGCAAGGGAGGCATAATTCCCTCCGATCTCTCTGAAGCCCCGGATGAGAACAAAGGAAACCTAACTTGGCAGCGCGTACAAGCCCTTTGTATATTCGGGTCTCGACCCGAAACGTCACCTATCTCCTTACTCCTTCACTCCTTAGATGCTGCTGCACCCGCTGAGTTTCTCCAGCCTTTTGTGTACCCCCGTTGTATATAACTTTGCTGCTGACGTGCACACCCACTCTCTCTCCCTCTCTCTCCCTCTCTCTCTCTCTCTCTCTCTGCTCTCTCTCACTGCAGCTCAGAGCCCATCCTATAGTGGTAACATTCACATCGGGTCCCCTCCACACCCACACCCCCTCTCTCCGACACACACCCCCCACAAGGCAACAGGCAGCATGAGAGACAGAGAGTTTGTAGGGTGTTAGTTTTGTATAAGGATTTATTATTAAATTATTAGCCAAAGCCAGATTTACTTATTTTAAACGAAGTTTGGAGCGCTTGACAATACTTTTTTTTCTCTTTGCGCTCGTTTTCAGAAAGGGTTCAGACCCCGCTTAGCTCGTTGCCCCCTTTGAACCAAGCCCTGCGAGAAGGAGGGAGGGAGGGAAGGTGTGAGTGAACAAGAGCGCCGAGGAGGAGAGGGAAATAGGGGGGGGGGGGGGTGGGGGGGGGGGGTGGGTGGAGGAGAAATAGGGAAGAAGTTAGTTGTTCAGATCAGAAACCTGTAGGCTGGGAGCCATAATGGTGAAGAGCACACCCAGTTCTTCTGAGGAGTGCATAAGAGACATCGATCCGAAGCAATGTTCCTCTAGAACTATAACTGAAACCGTGTCCACATCACCTCCTCTTGGCCGGACCGCAACACCAAATCTATGCGTCAGGAAAATCCATTGATTCATCTCCATGGTTTTTATAGCTAATTTTCCAATAAATAACTGCAGTAATCACCCCCAGAAAGGGTAGGATAGGGCTGAAGCCCAGTGTTTAGACGTTGGAATGGTTTTTTTTTATCATTCTAATAGAATGATTTTCCACTCCTGTGGTAATTAAACCTTTTTTTCACTCCTAGTTTTTTTAACATATTTTTAGGATATACATTATATATAAAAGTGTACACATGGGAAAATAAGACGAAAATGACCAAAAAACAAAGAATATTTAGTCTAGGGTGAATTAAATTTTGTGATTAAGACTCGAGCGTGAATGGCACTGAAATAATTTAAAGAGTTCCCACGGTAGACTCACGATTCACTAAGTTAAACGCACGGGCCCTACGTTCTTACAACGAGTCTAAATGTTTCAGTTTTAATCTTGAACACTAAATTTGACTCGTGGAAAAAGTCAAACATGTTTGACTTTTTTCACGAGTTCACAAGTTTCACGGGTACCTGCCGTTAGCGCCACGAGTGGACAAGTTGATCGCGCGAGGTCCGACGTTCCGGCTATGTTGGCTGTACGTGATCACCACGAGTGAAAACTCGGGGTCACTCGTGGGCCAACTCGCAACGTGAGACAGGGGTTTAAAGAGACTGAAAAATGGTGGGTTCAGAGTATTGAGCATTACCCAGACCATCAGGGTTGTGCGAACAACTTCAGGCAACAAATGACGACATGAATGCTGCATGGAGTTGCAGGACAGACAAATAAGAAAAGGATTAACCTGACAAGGGTTCTGACCCATCATGACATTAGGACTTCTTGCAACAATATGGTATAAGTGACTTGCCAATGCTTCAAACGTCATTTGTTGAGATCTTAGTATACAAAATAAAGAACCATGCAGCCAGACTATTTTAAATCAGGAACAGAACACGGGCTTCACTGTCAGGACTAAAATTTACTGCACAGCCCAAATCATCCTCCGGCAGGTGTTAGTGAAGTGCCTACTTGAACCACTTAGGAAATTAGTTGAACAGCAATCGATATAGATTAGTGGACAGGATGTCCAGGACAGGAGAATATTCTAAACAATATTGGACAAATAAACTAATTGGCAAGATTTGAATGTATATAATATGCCGGTATTACTATTGAGTAAAGGGGACTATAGAGGCATGAGGGAGGAGCTGGCTACATTTATTTGGAAAGGGACCCTAGCAGGAATGACAGGGGAACAGCAATGGCAGGAGTTTTGGGGAATAATTCAGAAGACCCAGTATCTCTTTATCCCAAAGAAGAAGAAGATTCTAAGGGGATAATGGGGGCGACTATGGCTAATAAGGGATGTCAACGACAGCATAAAATTAAAAGAGAAGATATATAATTTGGCAAAGATTGTTGGGAAAATAGAGAATTGGAAAGCTTTTGAAAGCAAACGGAGGTTAACTAAGAAGCCAATACATGGAGAAAATATGAAATATGGAGGTGAGGCAACCAATAATATAAAAAAGGATGGCAAAGGTTTTCTAAATGGGAGAAGATTCGGGAATTGGAGGTGGAAAGGGACTTGGGAGTGTTGGTACAGGATTCTCAAATGGTTACTTTGCAAGTTGAATCAGTAGTAAGGAAGCCAAATGCAATGGGCCACTTGCCCAAAGCGACCAACATGTTCCATCTACACTAGTCCCACCTGCCTGCCTTTGGCCCATATCCCTCTTGACTCCACGACTCGATCAGCCATATGGCCTAATTCTGCTCCTCTGACTTATGGACTTATGGACCTATTTCCAGTGGCTAGGAAATACGGTGCATATAAATCTTTGTGTAAGATAACGTGGAATGTTCAGCTAAAACAAAAACAATATTATTCTGGAGGAGGAAGATTTGCTATTCAAGTCTCGGGGTGGACCAAGCTGTGTGATATGTCAGTGCTTGGCAGCATACATCAATTAGTCTGAAGAAGGGTCTCAACCCAAAACATCATCCATTCCTTATCGCCAGAGATGCTACCTGTCCCGCTGAGTTACTCCAGCATTTTGTGTCTATAACCATATAACAATTACAGCACGGAAACAGGCCCTCTTGGCCCTTCCAGTCCGTGCTGACCATTTATTTTCCCCTAGTCCCATCTACCTGCACTCAGACCATCCCCTTTGGTGTAAACCAGCATCTGCAGTTCCTTCCTGCACATCAATTAGACCATATATACGTTCAAGGAATACACCATAAGGTTAAATAATGAGTTGGATACAAGTGCGTTCCATTAAATATAAACATGTAAAGGATGTCTTGAGAGAGTGCTTTGGCATTTTAAATCCATTTTTAGAGGTTAGATTGAGACTACTCTTTTTGGAGTCTAAGATAAGGTGATATGTCTAAAATCAGGTCCAGACCAATTTGCAAAAGAGTTGAGAATCATTTATAATGAAGGGAGTGCAAGATGTATGAAACTCTTACCCATTAAAAGCAATTGATGGAAGCTTAATTAGTGATTTTAAATCTAAGCCAATAGATTTTTGCTGACTAAGATATGCAGCTGAGGCAGTGGATAGAGTTTGAATACAGATGAATTATGATTTAATGAAAAATCCAAATCAGTTGGAGCATCTCAGTTACCATCTTTTTCCCAATATTCTTTGCTCCTTATCCTGAGTAACTTCCTCAAAACTGGAAGAAACCCAACAATGGACCAGCCAAGCATCACATGCTAATTCTGTAAATAGGCACAAACAGCTGGAGTAACTCAGCGGGACAGGCAGCATTTCTGGAGAGGCGTCTCGACCCGAAACGTCACCCATTCCTTCTCTCCAGAGACGCTGCCTGTCCCGCTGAGTTACTCCAGCTGTTTGTGTTTATCTTCTGGAGAGAAGGAATGGGTAACGTTTCGGGTCGGGACCCTTCCTCAGACTGGGAGTCGGAGGAGAGGGAAACGAGATATGGAAGGGTACAAAGAACTTGTAAAGTGTGAAAATAAAATAAAATAAGTTTGTAGGCAGAACTTCCTTTCTTCAGTGGCAGGAATGTCAGCTAATAATGAGAATTGCAGCTAATCTCCAACCTAACATTAACCAGAATGTTAATAAACACTGGCCATGGATCAGAAGTGGATGAACATGTCGTTCAAGTACATCACTGGATTGGAAATGCAATTTAAGAAAAAAAATCTATTCAGGACAAAATGTTGCTGACTAAGCATAATGTGTTCAATCTATAAATGATCATAATTTATACCAATCTTCTCTCTTTTGGCATTCAGTTGGCTGAATAAGTGTCTGACAGATCTGACTTACAGCTAATCAACATTTACAAGGTTGTTTTCTGCAAAATAGATGAAAGTACCCAAGAATGAAATGAAACTGCTTCAGTCAGAAAGGGGAAAAAAGGTTAAGGTAAATGCATTCTATCTGAACAAGTACAATTTCAAATCAGAAACAAGGTGAAAATACTGGAAGAAGCAATGAAATAAAATGGCAGTTCTGCCGACTAAATTTGCTTTGTCCACAAATGCAATGTGTTTTACTGCAAGATAAAATTTAAAATCTACCGATGAGCAAAAATATACACAAAATTCTTTGTCCATTCCACTTCGATGTTGTCACCCTCCAAATGCAATTGCAAACAGAACATTTAACATTAAGATCTATCCTAAAGCCTTCAATTTCCTTCCCAATCTCATATTTATCTCATATGTTTTTCCAGAATTAAATTAACACATCAGCTTCAGCGGGTACATTGTGTTTTTTCATTAGGCGGAGGTGAAAGTAAGTGTAAAAAAATATCACTAACTGGAAATCGTTCGTGTGTGCTGAATACTAAGTACACACATTTCCACATCCCACCTATTCATCTTGGTTGATGTATAGAAAGGAATTGCTCCATTTTTTAAGGCAGGCATTTCACAGTCAATGTTCAGCGGTGATACAGATAAATAGTTTGTCCATTTTTAGAACCAACCGTTAGAAGCATTTATAAAAATGGGGAGAGTTAAAAATTAGACATTCTTTGGTTTAAGTCTAAACAGAGCTGGTGCCTATAGACTTTCTTGTTTAACAATCATTATTCACACTTTGGTTGATTAGATCTTATTTTGAGAAATAATAAACGTGAGTCTGGATAAAACAGGGTGTCACGGTTGCACAGCGGTAGAGTTGCTGCCTTGCAGCGCTTGAAGCGCCGGAGACCCGGATTCGATCCTGACTACTGATACGGAGTTTGCACGTTCTCCCCGTGACCGCATGGATTTGCTCAGAGATCTTCAGTTTCCTCCCACACTCCAAAGACGTACAGGTTTGTAGGTTAATTGGTTTGGTATAAGTGCAAATTGTCCCTAGTGTGTGCAGGATAGTGTAAGTGTGCGGGGACCGCTGGTCGGTGCGGACCTGGAGGGGCGAAGGGCCTGTTTCCGCGCTGTATCTCTAAACTAAACGAAACCAAAAGCACAATCATGCCTGAAATGATTGTGTTTGAAGGGTTAAAGGAAGTTAGGTTATTTTTTTGACAATAATGTTTTCTGCTGTACTAACTGAGTCACTGCAAAAAGGTAATTGAGTGCAGGTCAAACTCCCATTCTACGCCTAAGACAAATGAGTATCCATAAATTGTAGTTCGCAGAGTACTGATTTATGGACATTGTTTGCCTTCTGGCAGTCTTCAGGATAAAAGTAATACTCAGATATTACATTATCCACCCAACTGTACGCCCGCATGCTCACACCACAGAAGCACTGGACACAATTAGACTGGTAAGATGACTTGCTGTACAAGACTAATTCATTGTCATTGCCAGCGCTCTTATGTTTCAACCAGATAACAAAGTATAAAGAAAGAGGCACTTCCACACCTGTTTTAAAATGGCAAACAATAAATCCCACTATTGCCAAGAACTTGTATTGTTTTCAAGTAGAGTAACTGTACGAATAATGGATTTAAAGCAGTTTGGTCAAGATTCTGGAAGCAGATAAAGGAAAACGTTGGTGGTGTCCCCCTATCTCCCCTGTCCAGGAAACTCTGAAGAAGTGATGTTGGTGACAGTAGATCACTGTTTACCACAACTTAAAATTGTGATCATGTTCCACTGGATGTCCCCACAGAAATCCTAATTGAGTCTTTATCTGGCTAGCTGGCTGGCTTCCTTTTTTTTTCCTGAGTGAATTGGCACGGTACTGTCCATGCATGGAAATGACCAAGTGTGAATACTGATTGCTAAACCTCTACTGAAAGCACAGGCTCTGCACTACAAGGCAAACTTCCTACTCAGCATTTCTTTAAGATATCAATGGTTCGCTCTAAAATTTATTTTTCATTTGCAGCATGAGGACATTGTTGATAAAGTAACACCCCTTCATGGTACACAATTTCCTGTAAGCCACCATCTTGGATCGTTGAAGTCCTCGTGAGAAAGGTGCTCCTATGAGGGCCTGTCCCACTTAAGCAATTTTTTTCGGCAAAGGAAGGCTTACTTGAAGCTAGAGAAAATAAAACTCATACCACTTGGTCGTAAGCTATCCAAGCAAAATATGAAGTGTTGTTCCTCCAATTTGTATTTGGCCTCACTCTGACAGTGGAGGAGGCCAAGAACAGAAAGGTGAGAATGAGAATGGTAGAGGGAGTTAAAACGTTTAGGAACCGGGTGATCACGTAGACCTAGGCGAATGTAGATGCTGGGTCAATGAACAAATATAATTCCAAGTCAGAATGGAGAGGAACCTGGTCGAGGTTCTGCTTCAGAGGTAGCTTCACTTGAGTTATTTGTGCAAATAGAACTCAAACGTGAATGGTTAGGTTGATAGATGATAGGGTGGCCACATGGATCTTGAACATCTTTCCCCTGTTCTGAAGATCAAGGTAGCCCTCTCATTCTCCATGTAAAATGGATAGCCACCAAAATCCTTGTAACTGGCATCAAGGGAATTAGGATAAATCTAAGTAAACCTAAAGCATCAGCGGTTGCTCGAGACATCTGAAACCTCAGCACTGTCCATATGGAGCTCCCAGAGGAAGTGGCAGAGGTGGGTACAATTACAACATATAAAAAAACATTTGGACAGGTACATTGGTAGGAAGGGTTTGGAAGGATATGGGCAAGCCACAGGCAAGTGGGACAAGCTCACTTAGGCAACTTGGTCGGCATGGACAAATTGTGCCGAAGGACCTGATTTTGTGATGTATAACTCTATAACACTATTTATGCAATAGCAAATGATATAACCATTTCAATTATTCATAAAACCTCCAGTAACTAATAATCCCTTTAAAAACAGGAAAATAGTTCCAACTATTGCCAAATGCTGACTTCACTGCCAACAGTTAACCCAAGGTGTTGGCTGGATTGAAGATACACACAAAATGCTGGAGTAACTCAGCGGGTCAGGCAGCATCTCTGGAGAGCTGGAATGGGTGACGTTTCGGGTCGAGACCCTTCCTGCTGGTTGGATCAGCGGATGCCTATATGGTATCAAATCTGCATTGCTCAAAGACTGAGGTCATAAACTCCACACTCTACATGTTCGTTACATGCTCAAGTCATGTAAGTGCTGTCAGTCTTCTAAGTATAGCTGAGACAAGCTTGTACCACAGAGAAAATTACAGCCAAATAGTGCCCAGACAACAAAGAGCCCATCTTCATGGCCTAAATTCTGTATTGAGACGACTTTAATTTTATTCAATTATGTTTAATAGAGCTACTATGCAGTGGTACAAAGGACCGTGGGTGGGAGGGGGATTGTGTTCGCTGTAACCGAACAAGGTATTATCAAAGGTAGACACAAAATGCTGGAGTGACTCAGCGGAACAGGCAGCATCTCTGGAGAGAAGGAATGGGTGACATTTTGGGTCGATACCATTCTTCAGGCCTGAAGACTGAGTCTGAAGGGTCTTGACCCGAAACGCCACCCATTCCTTCTCTCCAGAGATGCTGCCTGTCCCACTGAGTCACTCCAGCATTTTGTGTCTATCTTTGGTGTGACAGTTGTCTAATTTCATCGGCTTCATGTATTGTGCGCATGGAAGAGATGCTTTACATGCCGCTTGCATCTATTCATCCAAGTGTGATCTTAATGAAATCTCACATTTTTGCGAGGAGGGATGGAATGGATGTGACAACCGGCTAAAGCAAAGGCATAGTTAGGACAGGGAAATAATCCCACCACTTAATTTACCAGGTTCCCGAATGTAAGAACTATTTATACATGTAACATTTTTGTTTTTGAAATCAATGTAACTCTTTTTTAATTTTTAATGCCGAGTTACAACCCGGCCCTGTGGGAAGGGCTTGCGGCAGCTGGTTTCATAGTGCCTTCATTGTTGGTAGGTGCTGTCCTTTCACATGGACCACTTACAACTTGATGCTTGGGTTCAGAGTGCCCAGTCACCTATGCCTTGTGTGGGAAAATGACCCCCACCCTCCCATCTCCATTGGCCAGTGATGTGATGGACGAAGGGGTCTGGACCAATCGCTGACAGGTCCCGCCCCCCCGGCAACGTCATGTCCGTTATTTGATTTTTCGCAAGAGCGGCCATTCGGTTAGTTGGCTTATAGGCGACTCAACCTTTCGGTTAGTTTGCATTTAGGCGTCCCACCCTTTCGGTTAGTTGGTGTTTCGGCTTCATACGCTTTTGGTTATTTGGCGTTTCGTGTTCGTTTCCGTTCGGTTATTTGGCTTCCACCTCTTTGCTTCAGCTTCTCGTCCTTCGACGCTACTTCCGCACACGAGATAAATAAGGTATTATCAATGTTGATGGCCCTGGCCTGCTGGCGGCTGGGGGAGAGGCGAGGATCGGTAGAATCAATGGTCACCGCCCGCGGGTGGCCGGAGTGCGGGTAAGGATTGGCGGTAATGCTGGCATTGGCAGCGGCAAGCGCGGTGTGGAAGTGGCTAGAGGGGGGGTGGTGGTGCAAGCAGGGGGTGGCATGAGAAGCCAGGGCTGTACGCCGCCAGGGTAGATATGCTATCTTGGGTTGCAACAGCTGCCGGGACTGCTATTGGCCGGGGACCCCATGGTGCATGCCGGAGGTGGCGTGGGCACCCAGGGGTGGTGTGGGCATCCGAGCTGTAAGCAACTGGGGAGGTGGTGTGAGCCAGAGGTGCTGCGTTAGGTCCATCCCCGATGACCAAAATCTGTTATAGAGACACCCATCAAAATGTAGGTTGACTAATTCCAAAATGTGTTCAAATTTTTACATTTTATCAACGTTGAGTTCCTGATCTACCATTGGCAATTTCTTCAGGGCCATTGACATGCATGAGTTCTCAGTGAAGACATTATTTTACCATATGTTGGAGCAGCTGGATTTTTGAGCCTATGCGTGCTGCCTCACAGTTTCTCACTTCCACGAGAATTTCTTCCTTTATTACTTCCTTCAGACATGGGTGTCCCTCCATTTGTTCACCGGACGTCTCATGAAAGTAAATGCAGTATCAACCCCTTTGCATCATCTCCACACAGAGAGGTGCCTCATACTCAACGAGCACCTTTGGAAAATAATGGTCAGATGGTCAGTGTGTTTGTGATCGTCCCAAGGATATCTATGCCATGTTGTTGAATGCGGAATCTTAGAAAATAGATGATAAATAAAAAGCAGGCTTTTCTCCTCTTACAAACTCTGATACTAATAACGCACAACAGTGCTATAATGTAACGAAAATGGCAACTATCTTTACGACATACCAGCAGAACAGTAACAGCACCACTACATCAAAAGCAATGTCCCTCAATCTTTGCCTAATGTTATAGATCTGAATTGAGTATATACTTAATTCATGGTAAGTTATTGATGATTAAATTCAGCTAGCCACTTTCAAATTATAATAGCTTTTTACGAATATTTGAGCTAGGACTACTGAGTGTTTGAATTAACTCTTACCAGGAAAATAAAACAGCCCCATAATAGTCATCGAGCACGGAATCAGGCACTGGGGTCTGCATTATCCATGCTGACTGACATTCCTGTCCATGCTCATGTCATTTTCCTGCATTGGACCCATGTCTTTCTATTCCTTTCCTGTCCAAATATCTGTACAAATCCTTTTTAAAAACTGAGATTGTACCTGCATTTACAGTTCCTCTGGCAACCACCCTCCATATGAAAAACTTGTACTTCTCGCCCATGATCTCCATTAAATATTTCCTTCTATCACCTTTAAACCTGTGTTCTCTAGTTTTGGACTCCTTTACCACTGGATAAACCCCCCAACCACCCTCCCCCCCCAACATGCCCCAGTGAGAACCAGCCTATGAAATCTCTCCTGGGGATTTATGGGCCTGTCCCATTAGGTTTTAGGCGACAACAGGAGACTATGCGGTCGCCACATGGTCGCGGATGGTTGCTGGGGAGTCGCCTACATGTTGAAAAATTAACGGCTGTAAGGCAGCAACTCTACCTCTGCACCACCGTGCCACCCATTATTTATAATGAAGAGGATGCTTTTACCTTAGCATATAATTGATCAGATGGTAGGTCGGACAGCACAATAGCATATGGAATTTAATCCCAACAGGTGCAAGGTGATGCATTTTAAGATGTATATTGCGGGTTGAACGTATGGAAGGGCCCTAAGGAGTATTGAGGGACAAAAGGCAGTAGTGACAGTACAGGTAGGTAAAGTGGTGAAGAAGGCATATGAGATGCTGGCTTACATTAGACAGGGTGCAGAATATAACAGCATGAAGGTGATGGTACAACTTTATTAAACTTTGGTTCGGCCAGAGCTGGAGTACTACTTGCAGTGCTGGTCGCCACAAGATAGGAAGGATGCAATTGCACAAGAGTGGGCTAAGGCTGGATCATTTCAGTTAAAGAAGGGTGTGTGAATTGGCTGTTTATTTTCCTTGTTACAGGGAAGGTTGAGAGGGACCTGATAAAGGTGTGCACAGATGTGAGAGGTACAGACAATGAGAAAATGGACAAACAGAGTTTTTCCCCAGAATGGAAATGTCTAAAATCTGAGAATATGGTTTAAGATGAGAGGACAGAGGGTTAGAGAAGTTCTGGAGAAACTTTTTTTTACCCAAATGGTTGCAACCTCCAATATTTTTGCCTGAGAAGGTGATGGAGACAGGTGTAGAATCATAGAAACATACTATTTTGGCCTTAACCATCAAACGCTGACCATTCTGTATTAACCCCATTATCCAGCACTTGATCCGTATGGGCAGTGGGCAAATGCTATAGACCTGCATGGGAAGGTAGACGGTCCCGCCCCCACGAGTCTCACGTCGATGTTGCTCATCAGCCTGGGAAGGCAGTCCATCTAGGACAGGGAAAACACTAATTTAAAAACTCCACTGCCTTGTGGCCATATCCAGTCATGGAAAAGGCTCCAGGAGTAAACCTCAAGAAAATCCGGAGTCGGAGCCCCTAAGGCAGTTCGTCGTTGTCTACAACCTCGCTCTGGCAGCTCCTGTGACGGCGCTGGTGCCAAACTGTAACGGCCCTGCTGTTCCTTTGGATCGATCAGTGACGTGGAGAGGGGGGGACGTGCTGCATGGGCAATGGCCTGTCCTCTATATGACATTGCCCAGGCTTGCATCCAACCATTAATCATCGTAAGCGACGCTGCTCTAGCCGAGGTTTGGAGCAAGCAGCCGGCAACTAGGATGCATCACCCATGGTCAGTCATGACCGAGGGGGGGCTACGAATGCGGTCCATAGTCCTCTTTGCCCAAGCCATTTGTCTGGACACCCATGTACTCTCACAAGGTTCAAAATGTACCTGGATAAGGACTTGTACCTCTTTGGTAGAGAGGACTACAGTCGCAGATTACAGATTACAATCGCAGATCAACAGGATCACTGTAGATAGGTAGTTGATGG
The DNA here is from genome assembly GCA_963514005.1 of Raja brachyura. The sequence goes on along the minus strand of OY740800.1, from coordinate 6,334,256 downwards.
TCAGTATGAATACGCTGGCTGAAGGGCCTGTGTTATATAACTCTATACCTTTCATTTGAATTATAATACTAGATTTTATCCCATTTGGGTGGCAAAAGAGATTTAGTGTGATATAGAAGTATAACTTTCTCCACAACTAAAAGTGTCCATTTTGATGAAAACTGTGCCCATCCTTCTCTTCCTGTTTAAATAAAAGCTTCAAAGATCTTGAGCTATAACACGATTAGAGGGTCATAATGTTGAGAGACCATTTGATCACACTCTTTGCAAACTCTTAAAAACAATCTATTATTTGGCTCCTACTTGTTCACAAACACAACTTCAATGCATTTTCTCCCTTTCAAGTAGTTATTTGAATATCTTTTGAAGTTCTTTTCTGAATCTATGTGCACTGACTTATTTGTAAGTGTGTTCCAAATATTAATCACTTGGGCATGATAAAGATTTCCCTCCCAAAGATTGTTGTTCTTTTGTCATCCAAATCAGAAGGCAGGCACGGGCTATTGATTGGGCATGATCATCCATGATCACAACGAATGGCGGTGCTGGCTCGAAGGGCCGAATGGCCTCCCCCTGTACCTATTTTCTATGTTTCTATGTTATCTACAGTTCCTGAAACTATCAGTTTCCCCTTCTTTATTCGATGAGAACACGATGTTCCGCAGCATTATTAAATCTCCTCTTATCCTTCACCATTTTAAGAAAACACTCTGGCATTTTATTTTATCTCTGCCACTGCAATCTCTGGAAACCTTACAGTAAATAGTTTCTGGACCATTTCCAAAGCCTCCATATCTTTTCTAAAGTTTGGTCACCAACTTTAGACAGAGTATTTCTGAAAATGGTAGTATAATATATTGTGGGGTGGGGCTACACCATGTCCTTTCTTATAAAGATGATGATCCTGTATTTTATATCATTCATTATCCTTGTTCTCTGAATGGTAATCAGCCATAATCACACTCAGCACTTTCTATTCTTGCTCTCTTTAAAAGAGTGGCATTTAGGATATATGGCCTCACATCTTTTTTCCATCAAAATTATATGGTAGCTTACATGTAACACCCCAGTGGTATGAACATTGACTTCCCTAACTTCAAGTAACCCTTGCTTTCCCTCTCTCTCCATCTTCTCCCCATTCCCAGTTCTCCCACCAATCTTACTATCTCTGACTACATTCTATCTCTGTACCACCCACTCCCCTGACATCAGTGTGAAGAAGGGTCCCGACCCTAAACGTCACCCATTCCTCCTCACCAGAGATACAGCCTGTCGCGCTGAGTTACTCCAGCATTTTGTGTCTGGCCTCATACTTGCTTGTGCTACATTGCATCTGCCATGATTCTAGGCAGAGAGGAAGAAGAGTACCCTTAGGGGCTGAGATTCCTGCATGTTTCTGAAGAGCAGTGGCTGCAGGAGGCATCTTCCTTGTGTGAGGGGCATTTGCAGTGTCTCTCAGGGCCAGAATGCCCTCTATGAATATTTGTTTTTGGGGTGCGTTCCAAATAATAGTCACTTGGGCAAGATAAAGAATGCAAACGTCACATTGGTTAAAAATCACAGGTGTTCCTCTTTCCTGTGTGGCATATATTTAGTTGAATTATTTAGTTTAGTTTAGAGATACAGCGCGGGATCAGGCCCTTCGACCCACCGAGTCCACACCGACTGGAGATCCCCGCACATTAACACTACCCTACACACACTGGGGACAATTTTACACTCTTACATTTATACCATGCCAATCAACCTACAAACCTGTAGCTCTTGTGAGTGTGGGTGGAAACTGAAGAACTTGGAGAAAACCCACGCAGGTCACGGGGAGAACGTACAAACTCCGTAGGCAGGATTGAACCCGGGTCCCTGGTGCTGTAAGGCAGTAGCTCGACTGCTACGCCACCTTGCCACCCATATATCAGCAGAGACAGCCTGAAATGGATACCAAGGCAATGTTTCAGACAGTGTTGGTGACCTTTATTTTGGCATTGAAGGAAAATCTGCTGAAGATTCCAGGGAATGTGGTGACCAGGATCCCAGTTTGGGTCAATCTACTGGAGGTTTGTTTTGACAAGGAGTGTGCAACATTCTGCCTGTGGCCAAAAGGGAAATGTTGTCTGATCCTTTTGAATAACATTCAGTTTGCACCTTCAGCTTCATTAAAAGCTAATTCCTCTGCAAGTGAACAGTGCCAGTCACAATTCAGACGAACACTGTTGAAGTCAAACTACAAATTAATTCTGAGAGAGCCACAACTAAAAGAGCAAGGGTGTACAAACATAGTTCACTAAAATGACTGAAAGATGTTAACATGCACAAAATTTGTTAATGTCACATTAATACAATTTTAATCTCTGCAATGGGAGTAAAATCATTGGTGACTTTCATTTCAATGCACAGATACATTTCCAGGTAGCTCTATGCATCTTCCTTCCACTCTGCCTAACTATCAGCGGACATGCCCTCACTCGAGAATTCAAAGCGAAAACCCTATCATTTTATTCCTTCCTTGCAGAGATTTCTTACAACCTTTCAAACCTTCAGCTTTCCCCTCTGCCATTTTCTCTCTTAGCTGGAAATTGCCTCCATGGATTTTTGAATAATATGTACCGCAGTTGTTTAATTTAGTTTACCTTGGTTTAGAGGTACAGCATGGAAACAGGCCCTTCAGCCCACCAGGTCCCCACTGACCAGCGATACCCGCACATCAACACTGCCCTGCACACACTAGGGACAATTTTTACATTTACCAAGCCGTTTCACCTGCAAACCTGTGTGATGGGGACTCACAGCGGGCGCTGGTCACTGGACGTTCTCCTCCGCCGGGATCAGATTCTCCGCTTTCCGTTTGGCAACATCTCCCGTGCCGGGCCGGGTCACTTCCGGTCCCTCTGAAATTGTGTCCAGTTCGGAATCTCCGCCGGCCATCCTCAGCTCCAGTAAAGATGCAATGGTGCAGGAAGGGGCGGACCGTCCCGGGGCTGTGACTGGAGAAAAGACTAATCCACACGGCCCTGAGTGACAGGAGAGGAGATCCACATGTGGTTTTTAAGATTTTTAAACCTCACTGACTTTTACAATAGACCACCAATTGGAACAAGACTTGGTGCACTTGCAGCACAGGAGAACGGCGAGTGAACTGGCGAAAAATCGTAGTGCTATCGTGTCCCATTTTTGCGCAAATAAAAAGACCGCGCACCGGAAGAGCACAAGATCAGATAGATGGATAGATGGATAGATGCATAGATGGATAGATAATGAAAATAAATAGGGTTCCCATTTCCCTTATATTCGACCTTCATTTGGATATAGATTTAAGGCTTAAAGAAATGTTATTCGATTTTGAAGAACTATTTTGTCATTATTCAAGCATAAATGTTGGCGCGTGGAACAGCCAGACAGTTTTTAGTAATTGATAGCAACTGGAATGCTAACCTATATGCTTCTCAATTTATTCCAAACTACATGCTGTGTGGAGAATCATACACAGACAACGGCGCTGATTAGTCATGACATGGCAGGCAGGATTTTTCCCATAGGAGTACCATTTTTAATATATTGGCTTTTTGTACAAGCACTATTAGCAAATACATTTCACAATTACTGTGATGGGGAACAAATTTATGACAGAGAAGGCAATGACCGCACTGCCTTGAAAAGGGACAGCCAGATTCCATCATTATGTTTAAATAGCTTCCATTTTTTAGTGACAGAAGAGGTGATTTATTGTAAAATAGGAGCAACGAGACCATCCAGGAGAAAGCAAGATGCAGCTTTTTAACTAGCATATTTTTTTTTAAATCCTGCAGCTTCCTGCACTCTCCACAGCTCGAAAAACACTGTGGGGTATTTTTTCATGTTCCAATTCTGACATTGGAATATAACGTTTCATTATCAATTTGGCATCTTATTATTGAAAAACATTTTTGCAGAGATGCACAAGCGATGTGAAGGTTGTATATACAGTCGTGTGGCATTATACCAATGAACCTTTATACGGAGTTATTGATTGCCGGTTCCAAATTACATGGAGTCACCACAGATATATGAATGATAAGTATTCACCCGAGGATCCTTGATGAACCAATAGCTTCTCAAACTCAGTAAACAAGGACTAAAGGAACAATCAAAACAGGACAAAAAATGATCAGAAAAAAAACTGGAGAAAATATTAAATCAAAAATAAATTAAACAAAAGTATATTAAAGGGTCTGTCCCACTTTCACAAACTTATTCACGACACCTGCCGAGTTTGCCCTTAACTCATACTCGTAGCATGGTCGTCACAAGGTCGTAGGTAGGTCGTAGGAGGTTATGATGCTAGTCGTTGGTACTCGTGGCATCAAGTAGGTCGGGGCGTTTTTTCAACATGATGAAAAATGTCCACGAGTAAAAAATGTCGTGAATTAGGTCGTGAAAGTGGGACAGGCCCTTAAGAGAGAAATTATTACATTTCAGTTTCAGACAAGCCTGTGGAAGAAATTGAAAGACCACATTCCAATACCAAATCTCAAACATTCATTTGTGCTTTTGCCTCACCATGTATAAACGGTAAGCTAGTTTTTTTGTGATTCCACAATTCATTATCTTACCACAAAATACCCACCTGAGGAACTGTGGAAATAAAACCTGGTTCTGTTGATTCTTGTTGGGCAGTCCCTTGGGGCAAGGATGATTTTGTTTCACTGAGGTACTGAGATGCCATTTGCGATTTGTGGATTCAACCCTTTGTGGGGAAGATGAGGTTTTTTTTTGTTTTTTTTTTAATTTAATAGAGGTAAATACATCAGTGTACATCACATATATATTGTTACAATCATTGTACCCCATAATTTTATGGCTTTTAAGAAAAAAGAATAGAAACAAAGAGAAAAGGTGAAAAGAGTTGTGAAAGTGAAAGAGCGTGCCAAAGGGGGAAAAAAAGAGAACCCTTGGTCAAAGAATTAGAGAAAGGGGTTTAAAAGATAGACCCTAGAAACAAAAAGAAAAAAGAGAAAGAAAAAAAGAGAGAAAAAAAGCACAAAAAAAAAGCCAGTTACTATATTATATATATCACGCAAAAGGGAATCTACCAACTCGATAGTTTTTCATCCCCCCACCCCCCCCCCACCAAGATCCGAGGTATTCTTGCACCCTATCTTTGTAGCAATTCTATGAATGCAGACCACGTCTGATAGAAACGATCTGATTTTCCTGCCAGGCGGAGTCTCATATCTTCCAGATGTAATGTTTCAAACATAGTTCAAATCCACATATTTAATGCTGGTATAGGGGCATTTTTCCAGAATTTTAAGATTAGCTTTTTTCCTATTATTACGCCGTAATCAAATAGATTCTTTTGATACACATTTAATTCCGAACTACCTTCTGTCATTCCAAAACTAATCCATTCTGGCTTTTGTGTCATTTTTATTTTAAACAATTTTGTGAAGGGAAGATGAGAGTTGATGGGGTGGGAGGGTGGGTGGTGCATTTCGTCTGCTGGTTTTCCTGGGCTTCTGCCTCTTCCTTTCAAAGAGACTTAAAGATCTCATTGCCAAGTTGGGTCCTCCTCCTCCATTTTGTCAGTGATAGACCAGGTCTTGCTACATGGCATTCGAGACGACGGACAAAGTTGGGAAATAAGGCAGGATCAATGACTGAAACATTAGTGGGTGAGGTATTAAGTTATTATTTTTCATCTGTATTTACCATGGAGAAAGACATGAATACTAGAGAACTTGAGGAGGTTAACAGTGATTTTTGAAGAGAGTCTACATTACAGGAGGTGCTGGAGGTTGTAAAACGCATTAAGGTAGCTAAATCCCTCGGACACGATCAAGGATCAATTAGGGATAGCCAACATGCCATGTATATGCAGAATATTGGCTCACGAAGAAAGACACAAAAAGCTGTACCTCAGCGGGTCATGCAGTATCTCTGGAGAAAAAGGAATAGGTGACATTTCGGGTTGAGACTCTTTTTCAGGTCTCAGGCTCAACCCAGCGGTATGAATATTGATTTATCTAACTTCAAGTAACCCTTGCATCCCTTCTCTCTCTGTACCTCCTCCACCCTAGTCATCATGCTAGTTTCACTGTTGGATCATCTTCGATCAACTTTGAGACCCGCACTCTTCTGAAGACCAGACACCGGGCATTCATGTCTGATGATACAGAGGTCTATAAGAAGTCCAGATACGACCTTGGTAATGCCATCAAAAAGGCCAAAAGGGACTTCTGCTCCAAGCTGGAGGATGAGACAGATGCTCGGCAGCTGTGGCGGGGCCCAATGCAATCACCTCCTACAAGGCGAAATCAGAAGGCAGCTCAAATGTCGGCGATACATCACTCCCTGATGAGCTCAATGCGTTTTACGCACGTTTTGATAGGGAGAACACCGATGTGCCTTCCCGAGCCCCCATTCGCTGTGATGGTATTTCAGTCTCGGTCACAGAGGCCGACATCAGGAAATCCTTCAGAGGGTTGAACCCTCAAAAAGCGTCTGGACCTGATGGTATACCTGGTCGTGTTCTAAAAACCTGTGCGGACCAACTGGCTGGAGTTTTTACGGACATTTTCAACCTCTCACTTCTGAGGTCTGAGGTTCCCACCTGCTTCAAAAGGGCATCAATAATACCGGTGCCCAAGAAGAGCAAGGTGACGTGCCTCAATGACTATCGACCTGTGGCACTAACGCCTGTGGTGATGAAGTGCTTTGAGAGGTTGATCATGGCACAAATCAACTCCTACCTCGACAAAAACCTGGACCCACTGCAGTTCGCTTACCGCCACAACAGATTAACGGTGGATGCGATCTCACTGGCTCTCCACTCCGCTCTGGACCACTTGGACAACAAAAACTCATATGTCAGGCTGTTATTCATCGATTACAGCTCGGCATTTAATACTATCATCCCCTCCAAGCTGGTTACCGAAGTCCAGAACTGGGTCTCTGCGCATCCCTCTGTAATTGGATCCTCGACTTCCTCATCCACAGACCACAGTCTGTTCGTATTGGTGGAAATGTGTCAGACTCGATAACAATCAGCACGGGAGCACCTCAAGGCTGGGTGCTCAGCCCCCTGCTGTACTCAATCTATATTCATGACTGCGTAGCCGGTTGCAGTACGAACTCCATCATCAAGTTCGCTGACGACCCCACTGTTGTGGGACATATCACTGATGGGGATGAGTCGGAGTACAGAAGAGAGATCGGGCAACTGTCCATATGGTGCCAGCACAATAACCTGACCCTCAACACCAGCAAAACCAAGGAACAGATTGTGGACTTTGCAAGGAGTAGGATGGGGACCCACAGTCCCGTTTACATCAATGGGTCGATGGTTGAAAGGGTCAAGAGCTTCAAATTCCTGGGCGTGCACATCTCTGAAGATCTTTCCTGGTCCAAGACCATTGATGCAATTATCAAGAAAGCTCATCAGCGCCTCTACTTCCTGAGAAGATTACGGAGAGTTGGTTTGTCAAGGAGGACTCTCTCTAACTTCTACAGGTGCACAGTGGAGAGCTTGCTGTTCGGTTGCATCATGGCTTGGTTCGGCAACTTGAGCGCCCTAGAGAGGAAAAGACTACAAAAAGTAGTAAACACTGCCCAGTCCATCATCGGCTCTGACCTTCCTTCCATCGAGGAGATTTATCGCAGTCGCTGCCTCAAAAAGGCTGGCAGCATCATCAAGGACCCACACCATCCTGGCCACACACTCATCGCCCTGCTACCTTCAGGTAGAAGGTACAGGAGCCTGAAGACTGCAACGACCAGGTTCAGGAATAGCTACTTCCCCACAGCCACCAGGCTATTAAACCTGGCTCGGACAAAACTCTGAACATTAATAACCCATTATCTGTTATTTGCACTTTATCAGTTTATTTATTCATGTGTGTATATATTTATATTATGGTATATGAACACACTGATCTGTTTTGTAGTAAATGCCTACTGTGTTCTGTTGTGCTGAAGCAAAGCAAGAATTTCATTGTCCTATCAGGGACACATGTTTCACTGTTTGTTTCACTCGTTATCACCTTCTCCACAATCAACAATGGACCATTGTTGGTTCCACATTTCCTTCTTCATCATTGCTAGCTTTGATTTGTCCTTTTGCATAGCTTAGATTCATTTGTTCTATGTTCCTTTTCATACCTCTCATTTCCCTCTCCCTCTGAAGAAGGGTCTCAACCCGAAACGTCACCTGGTCCTTTTCTCCGACGCCGCTGCTTGACCAGGCGAGTTATTTAAGCTTTTTTTGTGTCTATCTTCGGTGGAAACCAGCATCTGCAGTTCCTTCCTACACAAAGTGTCTCACGGATTTGATTGTATTGAAGAGATGACCGAGGATTGATGGAGGCATTACTGTACAATGGGCTTTAGCAAGACCTTTGATAATGTACCACACGGTAGGATTTTCTGGACTTTTGAACACATGGAATCCTGGGCTACCTAGCCCATTGGCTATAAGGAAGAATCTCGACCCGAAACGTCACCCATTCCTTCTCTCCAGAGATGCTGCCTGTCCCGCTGAGTTACTCCAGCTTTTTGTGTCTACCATTGGATACAAAACTGGCTTGAAAGTAGGAGATAGAGGGTGATGGTAGAAGGTTGTCTCTAAGACTGGAGGCTTGTAACAAGCGGTGCTGTGTTCACCATTGTTCGATTTTTATATTAATGATTTCGAAGTGAATGTAGATCCAGAATCCGATTGGTTTATTGTCCTGTACAATGACATGTCACGTCATGTCAATGAAATTCCTCATTCACATGAATCTCACAGCTTAAGCAGATATATCCTTCAATAATAAATACAATATTCATGAGGACAATACAAAACAGCAGAATGGTACATGATTGTTGTGCAATCTGAATTAGTGGAAAGGAAATTAAAGTACAATAATGGAATAACCACACAATAGAATTGAGAGCAAGATTACATGGCAGCACCATGTCATGGGATATGTGGAGCTATATGTAATTTGTTACATTATTTCAAAGTGGAAAAAGAGAATGGCATGGTGGCGTAGCAGAGACCCACGTTCGATGCTGGCTACGGGTGCTATCGTTATGGAGTTTGTATGTTCTCCCTGTGACCTGCGTGGATTTTCTCAGAGATCTTCAGTTTCCTCCCACACTCCAAAGACGTACAGTCAAGACGTAGGTTAATTGGCCTGGTGAACATATAAAATGGTCCCTAGTGCGTGTGAGGTAGTGTTAATACATAGATACATAGAAAATAGTTGCAGGAGAAGGCCATTCAGCTCTTTGAGCCAGCACCGCCATTCAATGTGATCATGGCTGATAATCCACAATCAGTACCCCATTCTTGCCTTCTCCCCATATCCCTTCATTCCGCTAGCACCAAGAGCTCTATGCAACTCTCTTTTGAATGCATCCAGTGAATTGGCCTCCACTGCCTTCTGAGGCAGAGAATTCCACAAATTCACAACTCTCTGGGTGAAAAGGTTTTTCCTCATCTCAGTTCTAAATGGCCTACCCCTTATTCACAAACCGTGGCCCTGGTTCTGGACTCCCCAACATCGGGAACATGTTTTCTGCATCTAGCGTGTCCAATCTCTTAATAATGTAAAGATCCCCACCGATATCAGGCTTTTTTTAGATCCCCTCTCATCCTTCTAAATTCTAGAGTATCCAAGCCCCATCACTCCATTCTTTCCACATATGACAGTCCCGCCATCCTGGGAGTTAACCTGGTGAATCTATGCTACACTCCTTCAATAGCAAGAATGTCATTCCTCAAATTAGGAGACCAAAACTGCACACAATACTCCAGATGTGGTCTCACCATGGCCCTGTACAATTGTAGAAGGACCTTTTTGCTGCTAAACTTATAACCTCTCATCATGAAGGTCAGCATGCCATTAGCTTTCTTCACTGCCTGCTGTACCTGCATGCTTACTTTCAGTGACTGATGTACAAGGACACCTAGGTATCGTTGCACTTCCTCTTTTCCTAACCTGATACCATTCAGATAATAATCTGCCTTCTTGTTCTTGCCACTGAAACGGATAACCTTACATTTATCCACATTATACTGCATCTACCATGCATCTGCCCACTCACCCAACCTATCCAAGTCATTATGCATCCTCATAGCATCCTCTTCACAGTTCACACTGCCACCCAGCTTTGTGTCACCTGCAAATTTGCTATTGTTACTTTTAATTCCTTCTTCTAAATCATTAATATATATTGTGAATAGCTGCGGTCCCAGCACCGAGTCTTGCGGCACCCCACTAGTCACTGCCTGCCATTCTGAAAGCGGACCGTTAATTCCTACTCTTTGTTTCCTGTCTGCCAAACAATTCTCTATCCATGTCAATACCCTACCCCCAATACCATGTGCTAATAAGTTTGCCCACTAATCTCCTGTGTGGGACCTTATCAAATGCTTTATGAAAGTCCTGGTACACTACATCCACTGGCTCTCCATTATCCATTTTACTTGTTACATCCTCAAAAATTACATCCTCAGGAACTGATCCTGAATCTATAGAACATTGGAAAATGATCACCAATGCATCCCCAATTTCTAGAGCCTCCTCCTTGAGCACCCTGGGATGCAGACCATCAGGTCCTGGGGATTTATCAGCCTGATCAGTCCCATCAGTCTACCCAACACAATTTCCTGATTAATGCAAATTTCATTCAGTTCCTCCGTCATACTAGATTCTCTGGCCACTAGTACATCTGGAAGATTGTTTGTCTTCCTTAGTGATGACAGGCCAAAGTATCTGTTCAACGTCTGCCATTTCCTTGTTCCCCATAATAAATTCACCTGTTTCTGTCTTCAAGGGACCCACATTTGTCTTAAGTATTTTTTTCCACTTCATATAACTAAAGAAGCTTTTACTATCCTCCTTTATATTCTTGGCCAGCTTACCTTCGTACTTCATCTTTTCTCCCCATATTGCCTTTTTAATTACCTCCTGTTGTTCTTTAAAAGTTGCCCAATCCTCTGGCTTCCCGCTGATCTTTGCTATGTTATACATCTTCTCTTTTCGTTTTATACTCTCCTTGACTTCTCTTGTCAGCCATGGTCGCCTCTTACTTCTCTTAGAATCTTTCTTCCTCTTTGGAATGAAATGATCCAGTATCTTCTGGGTTATTCCCAGAAATTCCAGCCATTTCTGTTCCACCGTCAACCCTGCTAGGGTCTCTTTCCAGTCAACTTTGTGCAGCTCCTCCCTCATGCCTCCATAGTCCACTTTGTTCAACTGCAGTACTGACACTTCTGATTTTATCATCTCCCTCTCAAATCGCAGATTAAAATTTCTCATATCATGGTCACTACCTCCCAATAGTTCGTTTACGAGTTCCCTTATGAAAACTCGTTCATTGCACAACACTAAATCCATGATTGCCTTCTCCCTGGTAGGCTCCAGTACAAGCTGCTCTAAGAATCCATCTCGGAGGCATTCTACAAACTCCCTTTCTTGGGGTCCAGTACCAACCTGATTTTCCCATTCTACCTGCATATTGAAATCTTCCATAACCACCATAGCATTACCTTTGTTACATGTCAATTTTAACTCCCGATGCAACTTGCACCCGATCTCCAGGCTACTGTTTGGGGGCCTGTAGATAACTCCCGTTAGGGTCTTTTTGCCCTTCCAATTTCTCAGTTCTATCTACAATGACTCTACTTCTGATTTTACTATGGAGTCACGTGAGTGACTCGTGAGAAGGCCGTCCCCATGCATGTGTGTCATTAAGTGTGACGCGTTGCACACGGACTGACTGTTGGGCGCGCGGCTCCTGCCAGCGGTAAGTTTTTGAACCTGGAAGGTAAATTTTAACTTATTTCTAAGGCTGTTTTTTGTATTGCAGGATTGCCTGCTGAATTCGGGGCGAAGTTGAACGGGCCGCGGGAAACCGGTTATGGACCGTGAGGAAATCCCAGTCCGGACCGCGGAATCGCAGGTAGCCGGCGGCCGTTGGGTTCGCTCCCAAGTTGCTGACAAGGAGGTCAGCGACACCCAGGAGGGGAATGCGAGTGGGGGTTCTCTCAGTTGGGCTCCCAGACCGCTATGGTCCCCCAGAGAACGGGGTTAGACTGACAGTTAGCCGGTCTTACTACCCCAGTCTCTGTTAATGGGGTTAGCAGCTCCCACGTCACAATGGTCCCCCAGAGAACAGGGTTAAACTGGCAGTCAGCCGGTCTTGCAACCCCAGCCATTCACTATACAGTCTGCAGCTCCTACACCATTATGGTCCCCAGAAATAGGGGTTAGACTGGCAGCAAGCCGGTCTAGCTACCTCAGTCTCAGACAATGCGGTCAGCAGCCCCCAGACCGCTTAGGTCTACCGAGATAAAGCGGCTAGACTGGCAGTACGCTGGTCTCGCTACCCCTGTTGCGGACTATGGAGTCAGCAGCCCCAGACCGCTTAGGTCTTCCCAGATAGGGGTCAGACTGGCAGTAAGCTGGTCTCGCTACTCCAATCCGTCAATGGGGTCAGCAGCTCCCAGACCGCTTAGGGCTTCCCAGATAGGGGTTAGACCGGCAGTAAACCGGTTTCGCGACCCCAGTCGCTGACAATGGGGTCAGCAGCCCCTGACCGCTTAGTTATTCCTAATTAAGGGGAAAACTGGCAGTAAGCTGGTCTCGAGACCCAGTCACTAACTATGGGGTCAGCAACTCACAGGGTGGTTCCTCAGGAAAGGGATTAAACCATGAGGAAGCCGGTCAGGCCTTGGGACTAGGTCGAGTCGGGCCAGGAGGTCCCCCCCTCCTTCTATGGGTAGTGTCTGTGAACGTCTAAAAAGAGAGCTTTCTGAGCCCGGGTATTATGAAAAGCCCGCTGGCAGCGGCACCTGTGTCAGGGCTGCACAATGTCTCCCTCTCTGAGGACGGGAGCATCAAGGGTCAGTTTCGCTCGACCCCGAGACATATTCTGATATAGGTCCAAGGGGCCATGTCAGTGCAGGTATCCTCAGGGGCCTGCGGCAGCACCTGCCTCAGGGCTGTCTACGAGTCTCCTTCCTCTCGGTGGAGGGGATTGTGAGGACATACTCGCAAGGGAAGAGGCAAAAAACCCGGCAGGGGCCAGATTTCCTCACGCTACAAGTGCCGGCAGTGAACAGAGCTATCAAATGAAACCATCGTATCGGTGATGACACCCCCACGCCTCAACGGCAGTAGCAGTTCACTGAAGTTGATGGGCGCTTGAAAGCTGGGCCAAGCTGGTCTCAGCAATATGGAAATCAAGGATGGGAATGGAACCCACATCTGGGGCCTTTGGGTTTACCATAAAACCACCGGTAACCATGGAGGTAGGTGGGTCTGGTTCTTTTGAAACATGGGGTAAGGGGAACATTTACAAGTTCGTAATTTTTTACACTTGTTTTGTTCGTAATTTTTTACACTTGTTTTTGTACAAATGAAAGTGATAACATGTGATGGGTATTATTACACAGTATACAAGGGTACCAAGCATGGCTTGGAATTGGGGCCAGAATTGTCTTTCAAGGCAGGCTCAGGATTACGGACAGAGCAGTTTTAAGGCAGGCCAGTAGTATGGCCAGAGCTGTCATTCAAGGCAGGCACGGAATTATGGCAGGCGTGGCCTGTTCCTTGTGAAAGATGGAGAGATGTCAGTTCATATTTCATTTACTCCCATGTGCAACATAGCTTTTCAGTATATAGAATTTCTCTACTGCCTAACTAGTAATTTCCTTAGGATCTTTATGGCATGCATCGATCTCATAGATGACCCATTCCCAGGAGATCACCGGAGACATTTCAAATTGATCTGGGGGATGTTTCTTACGCTGTGTTTGCTTAAATCAACTGTTTTCAACCATCCAGTCAAATTTAAGTTGATACCAACTGGAAGTTACACGTGCTAGAGCTCAAAGATGGAAAATCACGAATGCCATCTCTAGTAACGAAGGCCGATGGGATTCGCATGAATCACCAATTTTTCAGTTATTGGTATCAACTACCTATAGACACTAGGTGCATACTATGGGTTAAAGGGTTATTGTGTGAATATGCAAAACCTGCATGCTTAGTTCCAAATTGATACACTGTGGTGGTGGCATACGTTAGTCACATGGATGAAATAAAGTCAAAGTATCCTGTCATAATTTACCCAACCTTTTTTGGCGCTGGTGTATCATCCTGCAAAGTCAATGACAACACAAAGCATTTTAGGATCTATGGCTCGATGGCATCCAATATTGATATGTTTGCATGCAGTCTCATTCTCGCTACACAGGAGAGGAATGTTCTTTTATGCGGTTCTCCATTTTGCCTCATCAGTCGGGGCTTGCAATATTCAGCAAGATCCCGAATTTAGGGTTCTCGTACTGTCTGACTGGCCCACATATCCATGGTTTCCCGCAAACGTTGGGAATAATATAGAACCTTATATGGGGTTCCAAACATAAAATTTGCTGGTTCAGCCTGGGATTCGGGGAACCAGCCTCTACATGATTCATTGCTTTACAGAATCTGAGAAGACCGCTCCTGCGGCTCGGGCTGTCAGACTGATCCATGCATGTCTCACTGCAAAATGCAGGGATAGCACCAAAAAAGCAGTACTTTGCCTCTTCAAGGAGATGGGAAGCATTTTTTTCTATTAAATGTTATGTCACACATTATACGGCATGGACACTGACGTCTTAGAGTTCATTTTCTATGGGTCTTTGACAATAAATTATGTTATAGTCCCATTAACTGTACCCAACGTGCTTCTCATCATAGTTGCTGCAGCAAGTGGGACCCGCTCTCTCGGGTTTCACCCTTTGGTGTCCAGTATTTAGGATATTATGAACACAAGTTCTCCCCGACCCAAGTACATGGAAGTATGGGATATTGACATTGTGTTAATATTTATTCACCATGGGGCTCCAGCTATCTTTGGTTCGGCTCTCATAGGTAGGTTATTCCCGGGCCTTGCCCTCAGCGCACGGGTCCAGTCATTACATAAATTGCGAATGGACAGATCATTACACCTGCAATATCATAATTCATGTTTACATACCCCATGCACCTTTGGTTACATGTGGTCACATGTTTACATCATCATGTCTAGTTCATCTAGAGCCTTAGAGGCTCTGATACTAGTTCAGACCATCTCCAGATGGTTTTGCGAGGTTTGGCTTATACAGGAGTAGATACTGCTTTCTAATCTCACTCCACCAGGGCTGCTACCACACCAGCAGCAAGGGTTATGTGCGGTTCTCTGGACCACATCCTGTCTACTGCAGGATGGTCTAACAAATGAGGTATCCAACATTTATTTTAACCCATTGCCAGACCAGGAGTATTTGCCAACTCTATTTAGGTTCAATTTATAGTTCCCCTCGGTTCAGAGGGGTTACTGTTATTATTGTTTGTTCTTTTATCAGCATCAGCATGTTTTAAATCTATGTCATGTATGTATGCATTATGAATGTTTCCCTTATCTATGGTCAACAGATACAGTCGTGCTTGTGTGGACTCGTTTTTCCATGGCATGAAATCACAGCTTCAAAATCTTCACGTAGTCACTCACGTGACTCCGAAGTAAAGTAGTAACATTAAACAAGAATTTACCAGTTTGAAATGTGATCGTTATTTTATGAGGAGTTACGATGAGGGATTACGTGCCCTCCGCTCCCTACCCTCGTAACATAACGATCATCTGGTAGTTCTAGTCATCTATAATCTTACTATGTTAGTCCAACAACTGTTATCTGTGATTTCACGCCGCTGCTTTGAAGATTGACGCACATGCGTGGTGACGGCCTTCTTCACGTAATCCTTCATCGTAACTCCTCATAAAATAATGATCAAACTTCAAACTAGTAAGGTCTCATTTAATCCCTTGCAAAGGACTGAATTTCATTCCTCACCAACAGAGCCACCCCACCCCCTCTGCCCACCTGTCTGTCTTTTCAATAGGACGTATAACCCTGAATATTCACTTCCCTGCTCTACTCCTCTTGCAGCCATGTCTCTGTAGTTCCCACAACATCATACTTACCAATCTCTAACTGAGCCCCAAGCTCATCCACTTTATTTCATATACTTTGCACATTCATATACAACAAGTTTAATTCGGTATTCACCTCCCCTCTCACAATGTGTGGGGATGGCTGGTCGGTGCAGAGTCAGTGAGCCAAAGGGCCTGTTTCAGCGCTGTATCGCTAAACTAAACAATCTCCATGGTATCTTGGCCAGTATCACTAAAATTGATTATTTCTCTTGTCACAATGTTTGTTAGTTGGCCCTTCGAGCCAACACCACCATTCAATGTGGTCATGGCTGATCATCCACAATCAGTATCCCGTTCCTGCCTTCTCCCCATATCCCTCGACTCTGCTATCTTTAAGAGCCCTATCTAGTTCTCTCTTGAAATCTAGTGTGCTTGTTGCAAACGTTAAAATGTGCACTGCAAAATAGAAAGCCTGAACAAGCCAGAATAATGTGGAACCTCTCTCAAATTAAGGCCATCATTGCACAAATCGATGTTAATGGTCTGAAATTGTTGTTATCACTAATATATTTCAATGTCTTGTTCCCCAGGCAAAGGTGATACTGTGGAGATGTAATGAGAAGTCCCACGTTACTGCTGACTCTACTCTTCCTAACCTGGGGCTAAGTACTAAACTGCAACTGTAAACATTTTAAAATCATACATCAGCATTCAAGTATAAGCATTCAACTTGCTGGTTTTGACCTTGTTAAGAAATATTCTGCAGCGTCCCTTCATGATCATGTACCTCAATGCTGCACGTCAATGAATGAAACGTTATTATTCTCACATGTGACGTGCCACAGTGAGATTCCTTGTTGCACAAAGCCAAGGAATGCAAAGAGTCGCTGCAGATTGGGTACCAATAAAGTTACACAATTAAGTTCTCATTTGTCCCCCCACGCCAGGTCCCCCTTTGTTTTAGATTAGCTTTAGCTTTACAGATACAGCGCGGAAACAGGCTCACCGGCCCACGCCGACCAGCCATCCCCCGCACGTTACCACTATCCCACACACACACTAGGGACAATTTACACTTATACCAAACCAATTAACCTACAAACCTGTGCATCTTTGGAGCGTGGGTGGAAACCGAAGATCTCGGAGAAAACTCCTGGCGGTCACGGGGAGAACGTACAAACTCCGTACAGACAGCACCCGTAGGCGGGATCGAACCCGGGTTTCCGGCGCTGCAAGCACTGTAAGGCAGCAACTCTACCGCTGCGCCACCGTGCAGTTACCGTGTTCTCGGCAGTTCCCCCCACGCTGGGTCCCCCTATGTTCTCGGCCGTACCCCCCCCCCCCCACTTCTGACCTCCAGCACGCACGTGGCCTGAAAATAGAGTGAATGCAATGAGCAAGACCTGCCCCTGCACCCTGATAGAAGTGATTTGGAATATATTGCTGCTCCTTCATCTTTCCCCAATAAACCCCCTGCTGACACACAGGCACAGGGGGGTTTATTAATACACGCACAGCGACATTTTGAAACAGTGACTCACAATCGCATTCTCAGGGCTGGTTATATATTGGCAATAAATATCAACCCTGATAATGACCGCAACCTGAGGACATTTTTGTTAAATAGTGGTAATATGGAGAAATGGAAATCAGTGATGCACATTGTCGATTTAGGGGTTTGATTTATGGGATTGAAAACTGAAGTATGTTAAACAAGTCGGATCTCTCACAGGTCTTGAGGAAGAATTGCTACACAAACCAATTGATTACCTTCCTTCATCCCGGGAAAGAAACAGGGACATTCCTGCAAGAGACAAACTCAGTCCCCTGGGAAATACCTGACTTGTGAGAGATTAGATGATGCAAACATACCTCTTTCTCAGTTAGGTAGAGGGAGAAGATCATGTTAATCACTCCGTGCAATATCAGGCTGTGTCTTTGAGAGCATGAGCGCTCTATTCACTTTACTGGGTAAACAGCAGCAGAACCACAAGGTCCACTTAATGCAGAAAACTGCTGAAGAAAAATACTGCAGGTGCCATATACTGAATAAGGATTAAAATGCCGGTCAGATAGTATCTGTTGACTGAGAAACACTAGTTGTGTCAGCGGGTTAGATGACCTTTCACCTGAACTGAAAAAACGTTAGCGACCTGGAAAAAGTATAGAGACGATTTGAGGATGTTGCCAGGACTCGAGAGAATGAACTATAGGGAGAGGTCGGTTAGGCTAGGACACGATTTCTTGGATGCTGAAGGGTGATCTTATAGAGTTGTATTAAATCATCAGGGGAGCTGATAGGGTGAATGCACGGACTCTTTTACCCAGAGCAGGGGAATCAAGAACCAGAGGACTTAGGTCTATGGTGAGAGAGGAAAGATTTTTTTTAAACCTGAAGGGCAAAATTTTCATATAGTTGGTGATGAGTAGATGGAACAAGCTACCAGAGGAGGTAGTTGAGGCAGATATAAGAACATCATTTATAGGGCACTAGGAGAGGCACATGGATAGGAAAGGTTTAAAGGTATATGGGCTGTAGGCAAATGGGATGAGCATAGATGAAGCATCGTTGGGCTGAAGGACCTGTTACCATGCTGTGTGACTGTGACTATCAACAAGTTTTAATGCAGAGGAAGGGGGCAAAACAATAAATGGGAAGCTATGTATTAGGATATACTCCAGAAGAGATTAGGTGAAAAGTAGATAATAGTGAAAGATGACAGAGGATGGTAATGGACCAAGAAGCAAAAGATTAGCCTTGTGGACATATAAATGAGCATATAATGGTGTGGGGAGGTAATCTCCGGATTACTCTCGGTGCCAGGCACATGAGAGAAGGTCAAGGAGCAAAGGGCAAATGGAAGTGTGATGATGGAAGACCTGGCAGAGGGATTCAGTTTCTTGGACCAGTGCAAGTGGGGTGGAGGAGGAGGTCGAGGCAGTCTTGAAGTGTATAATGGTGAATAAGGGCCGTATGCCCCTGTCCCACTTAGGAAACCTGAACGGAAACCTCTGGTGACCTTGCGGCCCACCCAATGTTTCCATGAGTCCCCAGAGGTTTTGGTCACCACAGGATCTTTCCTATCGACCACACACACACACACACACACACACACACAGTGAAGGTGGGGGCCAGGGACAGCGGAGGAGCGCTGTCTGCGCGATGAAGAGGAAGGTAAACAGCTGCCACAGAGCACGGTAAGTCCTCTAGAGAGCGGGGAAGGGGGAGAGGGACGGGGAGAGGGACGGGGGAGAGGGACGGGGGAGAGGGACGGGGGAGAGGGACGGGGGAGAGGGACGGGGGAGAGGGACGGGGGAGAGGGAAGGGGGAGAGGGAAGGGGGAGAGGGAAGGGGGAGAGGGACGGGGGAGAGGGACGGGGGAGAGGGACGGGGGAGAGGGACGGGGGAGAGGGACGGGGGAGAGGGACGGGGGAGAGGGACGGGGGAGAGGGACGGGGGAGAGGGACGGGGGAGAGGGACGGGGGAGAGGGACGGGGGAGAGGGACGGGGGAGAGGGACGGGGGAGAGGGACGGGGGAGAGGGACGGGGAGAGGGACGGGGGAGAGGGACGGGGGAGAGGGACGGGGGAGAGGGACGGGGGAGAGGGACGGGGGAGAGGGAAGGGGGAGAGGGAAGGGGGGAGAGGGACGGGGGAGAGGGACGGGGGAGAGGGACGGGGGAGAGGGACGGGGGAGAGGGACGGGGGAGAGGGACGGGGGAGAGGGACGGGGGGAGAGGGACGGGGGAGAGGGACGGGGGAGAGGGACGGGGGAGAGGGACGGGGGAGAGGGAAGGGGGAGAGGGACGGGGGAGAGGGAAGGGGGAGAGGGAAGGGGGGAGAGGGACGGGGGAGAGGGACGGGGGAGAGGGACGGGGAGAGGGACGGGGGAGAGGGAAGGGGAGAGGGAAGGGGAGAGGGAAGGGGGAGAGGGAAGGGGGAGAGGGACGGGGGAGAGGGACGGGGGAGAGGGACGGGGGAGAGGGGACGGGGGAGAGAGGGACGGGGGAGAGGGACGGGGGAGAGGGACGGGGGAGAGGGACGGGGGAGAGGGACGGGGGAGAGGGACGGGGGAGAGGGACGGGGGAGAGGGACGGGGGAGAGGGACGGGGAGAGGGACGGGGAGAGGGGAAGGGGGAGAGGGAAGGGGGAGAGGGAAGGGGGAGAGGGACGGGGGAGAGGGACGGGGGAGAGGGACGGGGGAGAGGGACGGGGGAGAGGGACGGGGGAGAGGGACGGGGGAGAGGGACGGGGGAGAGGGAAGGGGGAGAGGGAAGGGGAGAGGGAAGGGGGAGAGGGAAGGGGGAGAGGGACGGGGAGAGGGAAGGGGGAGAGGGACGGGGGAGAGGGACGGGGGAGAGGGACGGGGGAGAGGGACGGGGGAGAGGGACGGGGGAGAGGGACGGGGGAGAGGGACGGGGGAGAGGGACGGGGGAGAGGGACGGGGGAGAGGGACGGGGGAGAGGGACGGGGGAGAGGGACGGGGGAGAGGGACGGGGGAGAGGGACGGGGGAGAGGGACGGGGAGAGGGACGGGGGAGAGGGACGGGGGAGAGGGACGGGGAGAGGGACGGGGGAGAGGGAAGGGGGAGAGGGAAGGGGGAGAGGGACGGGGAGAGGGACGGGGGAGAGGGACGGGGGAGAGGGACGGGGGAGAGGGACGGGGGAGAGGGACGGGGGAGAGGGACGGGGGAGAGGGACGGGGGAGAGGGACGGGGGAGAGGGACGGGGGAGAGGGACGGGGGAGAGGGACGGGGGAGAGGGACGGGGGAGAGGGACGGGGGAGAGGGAAGGGGGAGAGGGAAGGGGGAGAGGGAAGGGGGAGAGGGAAGGGGGAGAGGGACGGGGGAGAGGGACGGGGGAGAGGGACGGGGGAGAGGGACGGGGGAGAGGGACGGGGGAGAGGGACGGGGGAGAGGGACGGGGGAGAGGGACGGGGGAGAGGGAAGGGGGAGAGGGAAGGGGGAGAGGGACGGGGGAGAGGGACGGGGGAGAGGGACGGGGGAGAGGGACGGGGGAGAGGGACGGGGCAGAGGGACGGGGGAGAGGGACGGGGGAGAGGGACGGGGGAGAGGGAAGGGGGAGAGGGACGGGGGAGAGGGAAGGGGGAGAGGGAAGGGGGAGAGGGAAGGGGGAGAGGGAAGGGGGAGAGGGACGGGGGAGAGGGACGGGGGAGAGGGACGGGGGAGAGGGACGGGGGAGAGGGAAGGGGGAGAGGGACGGGGGAGAGGGACGGGGGAGAGGGACGGGGGAGAGGGAAGGGGGAGAGGGACGGGGAGAGGGACGGGGGAGAGGGAAGTGGGAGAGGGACGGGGAGAGGGACGGGGGAGAGGGACGGGGGAGAGGGACGGGGGAGAGGGACGGGGGAGAGGGACGGGGGAGAGGGACGGGGAGAGGGAGGGGGAGAGGGACGGGGGAGAGGGACGGGGGAGAGGGACGGGGGAGAGGGACGGGGGAGAGGGACGGGGAGAGGGACGGGGGAGAGGGACGGGGGAGAGGGACGGGGGAGAGGGACGGGGGAGAGGGACGGGGGAGAGGGACGGGGGAGAGGGACGGGGGAGAGGGACGGGGGAGAGGGACGGGGGAGAGGGACGGGGGAGAGGGACGGGGGAGAGGGACGGGGGAGAGGGACGGGGGAGAGGGAAGGGGGAGAGGGAAGGGGGAGAGGGAAGGGGGAGAGGGACGGGGGAGAGGGACGGGGGAGAGGGACGGGGGAGAGGGACGGGGGAGAGGGACGGGGGAGAGGGACGGGGGAGAGGGACGGGGGAGAGGGACGGGGGAGAGGGACGGGGGAGAGGGACGGGGGAGAGGGAAGGGGGAGAGGGACGGGGGAGAGGGACGGGGGAGAGGGACGGGGGAGAGGGACGGGGGAGAGGGACGGGGGAGAGGGACGGGGGAGAGGGACGGGGGAGAGGGACGGGGGAGAGGGACGGGGGAGAGGGACGGGGGAGAGGGACGGGGGAGAGGGACGGGGGAGAGGGAGTGGAGACAGCTTTAAGAAGTGTAATCAAGTTTAGCGGGCATTTTACCTTCCGGCGGATCTTCTAGGTCCTGAAAACTCCAATGAGCAAATCCAAATGGCCGGTCAGTGACGGAGATTGCTTTTGACTAAGTAAATAGCAACCCCACTCCACCTATTTTTAGTCACGGCTGGTTTTGATTTTGTTGAAATAATTGAAGGAACATAGAAGAAGCCTCGACCACGCGGAAACCACTTTCGACCATTAGGGGGAGTGACCAGAACCTCTGGGAACTTCATGAAAACCTTAGGAGGGGCGCAAGGTCACCAAAGGTTTCCGTTCATGTTTCCTAAGTGGGACAGGGGCATAACTAACTATCTGAGGATGTTGTGGCGATTGTGGAGATTGGTAGATAATTATCTATCTATGTTAGCCATAGAGACATAGAGTTGTGCAGCGTTGAAAGAGGCCCTTCCTCCCAACTTGGCTGACATGTCCCATCTACACTAGTCCCACCTGCCTGCGCTTGGTCCATATTCCTCTAAACCTGTCCTATCCATGTACTTGTCTAATTGTTTCTTGACCATTGAGATAATCCCAGCCTTAACTACCTCCTCTGGCAGCTCATTCCATACACCAACCCCCCCTTTGTGTAAAAAAGTTATCCCTCATATTCCTATTAAACCCTTTCCCCTTCACCTTAAAGCTATGTCTTCTGCTTCTCGCTTCCCCTACTCTGGGCAAGAGCGTCTGCGTCCACATGATCCACTTCTCTTGTAATGTTGTACACCTGTACAAGATCACCCCTCATCCTTCTGCGCTCCAAGGAATAAAGTCCCAGCCTGATCAACCTATAGATCAGACCCTCAAATCCTGGCAACATCCTCGTAAATCTTCGCTGTACCCTTTAAAACTTGACAATATCTTTCCTATAACATGGTGCCCAGAATTGAATATAATACTCCAAATGTGGCCTCACCAACATCTTATGCAACAGCAACATGACCTTCCAACTTCTATACTCAGTACTCTGATGAAGGCCAATGTGCCAAAAGCCTTTTTGACCACCTTATCTACCTGTGATGCCACCTTAAAGGAAATATGTACCTGCACTCCTAGATCCCTCTGCTCCACAACACTCCCCAGACCCCTACAATACACTGTGTAGGTCCTGTCCATGTTAGACTTTCCAAAATGCAACACCTCATATTCTGTCCCCTTGCACGTGTGGCTGCTAATCTTGCCGTGTATGTTCTAATCCAAATCATTGATATAGATGACAAACAGTAACGGGCCCAGCACCGAACACTGAGACAGGCCATTAATCACAGGCCCCCAGTCTGAGAAGCAACCTTCTACCGTCTTTCCATGAAGTCTATTGTCTATCCATTCAGCTATCTCTTCTTGGATCACATGCAATCTAACCTTCCAGAGCAGCCTACCATGCAGAACCTTACTGAATGGTTTGCTGGTCCATATATACAACAGCTACAGCTCTGCCCTTTTTGGTCGCACCTTCAGGAAAACTCAATCATATTTGCCACAGGTGAGCTACTAGAAAACCAGAGATGTCCATTATTTAAGAAGCGCAGCAAGACAAGCCAGACAGTTGCCTTATATCATGAGGCCATAAGGAATAGGAGGACAATTAGGCCATTCGGCCCAACAAGTCTACTCCGCCATTCAACCATGGCTGATCTATCTCTCCCTCCTAACCCCACTCTCCTGCCTTCTCCCAATAACCTGACACCTGTACTAATCAATAATCTATCTATCACTGCCTTATCTATCCACTGACTTGGCCTCCACAGCTTTTTGTGGCAAAGAATTCCACAGATTCACCACCCTCTGACTAAAGAAATTTCTCCTCATACCCTTCCTAAAAGAACGTCCTTTAATTCTGAGGCTGTGACCTCTAGTCATTGACTCTCCCACTAATGGAAACATCCTCATCACATCCAGTCTATCCAAGCCTTTCACTATTCTGTATGTTTCAATGAGGTCTCCACTCATTCTTCTAAATTCAATGGTGAAAAAAGTTACTGGAAGGGATTTTGAGGGACAGGATTGGGAGGTAAAGACTGATTGGTCAGCATGTGGTGGTTGTTTGGAGACCATGTTTCACAAACCTGATTAAGAGTCCTCAGGAGATGATCTAGAGCAGTGGTTCCCAACCTTTTTTAGTTCATGGCTCCCTTGGGCTCTTTAATTTTTCTGGGCGCCCCCCCCCCCCCCCTCCCCCCGACATTATTAGCGGGAAAAAAGTGGCCCTCTTCATTGAACCTGTGGCCCCCTAAATCCATAAATGAATGTTTCTGTGGCCCCCCTGAAATTTGCCATGACCCCTTTGGGGCCATACGGCCCCAGGTTGGGAATCACTGATCTCGAGGATGGCCATGGGCAGGGCAGTGGGCGTTGTCTACAAAGACTTTGACAAGACTTTTGGCAAGGTTCTGCATGGTAAGCTGGTCCAGAAAGTTAGACCATATAGGATTCAAAGTGAGATTGCAAATTGGATATAAAATTAGCTAGAGGCAGAAGTGGTAGTGAAGGGTTGCTGTTCAGGTTGTAGACCCATAACAAATAGTATGCTGCAGAGTTTGTTGCTGGGTCCTTTATTCTTTGTCATTATATTAATCAATGATTTAGTTTAGTTTAGATTCGTTTAGAGATACAGTGCGGAAACAGGCCCTTTGGGTCCATGCCGACCAGCGAATCGTGCACATTAACACTATCCTGCGCCCATAGGGACATTTATTTAAACATTTACCAAGCCAATTAACTTACAGACCTGTACATCTTGGGAGTGTGGGAGGACTCCGAAGATCTCGGAGGAAATCCATGCAGGTCACGGGGAGAACGTACAAACTCCGTACAGACAGCACCCGTAGTCGGGATCGAACCCGGGTCTCCGGCGCTGCATTCACTGTAAGGCAGCAACTCTTCCGCTGTGCCACCGTGACCACAGAGAATGTGTGACAGAGGCCCCTCCCTTGGATGCCGTTCTGATCCCTATCACTGGCTAACAGATCGTTCCCAGCATCATCCCAGCAGTAACAGCTAGGTACAATGAGCTGATATCGGTTTGGCCACCTCAACCTTGTCGGCCTGCTCCCCATAAAACCCAGGAATTCTAGCTGGTGGAGGGGAGACCTGTGCATTTTCCCCTGCAGTTTACCATCATTACCTAGAGGGGAGACCACAGAGAAAGGGTGTCAGGGCATAGGTTATGCGTGGGTGGAGAGAGCAAAAGATTAGAAGAGGTGGAATGGGGGCTGTGGAGACCATGGGTCCATGGATAGATGGATGGAGGGAGGGAGGGAGGGAGGGAGGGAGGGAGGGAGGGAGGGGAGGAGATGTGAATGTCAACTAGAGAGGTAAAACATAGAACAGTGCCGCACAGGAACAGGCCCTTGTGCCCACCAAGTCTACACCCACTATGATCGCAATCTAACTCATTTTATTTCTTTCACATGGTCTGTATACTTCTGTTCCCCACCTGCTCAAGTCTCTTTTTAAATGTCTCTTAAACATTGCTATCATGATCTGTTTCCACCTCTTCCCTCGTCAGTGAGCTCCAAGCACCCACCTTTCCATCTGTTAAAAGAAACTTGTCTCGCACATCATTTTTAACCCTTCCTCCTCTTACCTTAAACCTATGCCCTCTAGTAATTGACATTTCCACCCTGGAAGAAAGACTATGACTACCTATCCTGCCTCTGCCTCTCACAATTGTATATACTTCTATCAGGTCACCTCTGATGCTCCAAGGAAATCGATCCAAATTTGTCCAGCCCTACCTTGTAACTAACACTCTCCAGTCCAGACAACATTCTGGTGAATCTGTGTAGGGGGGAACTGGTAAAAATGAGGGAGTGGGGACTGGAAATTGGTCCTGGGCCTCCTCCATTGTCGGAGAGAAATGAAAATTGAAGGAACATCAAAAGTAACAGCATATTTCGCTTGGGCTGCTTGCAACCCATCAGTCTGAAGAAGGGTTTCGGCCCGAAACGTTGCCTATTTCCTTAGCTCCATAGATGCTGCTGCACCGGCCGAGTTTCCCCAGCACTTTTGTCTACCTACAATCCAGTGGGACAATCTAACTTCAAGTAACCCTTGCATGCCCTCTCTCTCCGTCCCTCCCCCACCCAAGTCATTATACTACCTTCAAAGTCATCTTGTTGAGTCTCATTGTCTGTAATTAGTTTTCACCTAGCCCACAGTTACCAATGGCCTGGTTACTTTTTTTCATATTTTTCATTCATTTGTTCTATAGCTCTCTATATCGCCATCTCTATCTCTTGTTTCCCTTTACCTTGACTCTCAGTTTGAAGAAGGGTCTTGACCCAAAACAGCACCTATTCCTTTTCTCCAGAGATGCTGTCTGACCCACTGAGTTACACCATCTTTTTATGTCTGTCCAGGTGAATCTCTTCTGCAAGGCTGTCCAAAGCCTACAGATCCTTTCTGTAATAAGGTGACCTGAATTGCACATAGCATATCTTACCAACTCACATACTCAATGCCCTGACTGATGAAGGCAAGCAAGCCAGTGGCCTTTTGTACCAACCCATCCACTTGAGTTACCACTTACAGGGATCTATGGTCCACTGTTTATGACCTGCATTAGTGTTCAATGTCTCCATTGTTTGGGAACCCCACTCTGTACAAGTGACAACAAAGTAAATGTCTTGTGCCGCATAAAAGCAAAGGTCTTATCGGATGTCAGGTATTCTGACACATCACATTACATAAACTCATAGAAAAAGTAAATTATTTTCAGATAATCATCATGCAATCAATATGGAAAATTTAAAAAAAGTAGAAAAAAGTTTGTGAAGAAATTCAAATTAAAATTTAGCACTTCAAATGATATAACATTTGTATTAGCTTGGCAACAAAATATCCATTTCCTTATTAACTGGATAATGTTTTTAAATTTTAAATTGACTTGAGGAAAATATGTCTTGCAATGAGAGGATTCCGTTGCATGATAAAATAATTCGACAATAGGTCACATAGAGTCATGGAGTGATACAGCGTGGAAACCAGCCCTTCAGCCCAACTCACCCATACTGGTCAAGATGACCCAGTTACACTAGTCCCATCTAGTGCAGATGGGACCACATTTGGTCCATATCCCTCCACACCTGTCCTATCCATGTACCTGTCTGATTCTTATATTGTGGGATAACCCAGCCTCAACTACCTCCTCTGGCAGCTTGTCCCATGCACCCACCACCCTTTGTGTGAAAACGTTACCCCTCAGATTCCTTGTAAATCTTTTCCCCTTCACCTTATTGGTCCTCTGGTCCTCGATTCACCTACTCTGGGCAAGAGACTCTGTGCATCTATGGTCTCATGTTCTGGATTGTATTTGAAACAGTGTTCTGATATCACTAATTTACTTTACTAAAGTCCTGCAAGAAAATATTTTTAAGGATGCAATTACATTCTTCCATTCCCAGAAAGTTCAGGTGCCTGTGTAAATGCCTCCTAAATGTCACTATTGTATCTGCTTAATGAAGATTGGCATTGCAGTCGGCATGGGCAAGGTGGCAGAAAGGAAATGACTCCATGCTGAATAACTCTATGAAATTATGAATTTGTGATCAGGCAACAGAATCATCCTTCCACAACCAGAGAGCACTGCTGGACTACTATCTACCTTTTTGGTGACCCTCGGACTATCCTTGATCAGACTTTATTGGCTTTACCTTGTGCTAAACCTTATTCTCTTATCATTTATCCATACACTGTAATTTGTAATCATGTATTGTCTTCCATTTAACTGTACCTCGATACACATAACAATAAACTAAACTGAAGTGAATAAATCATAATCCTTATACAGATGGCGCATTGAACTATTTCTGTTCAGGAAAGGTCTATGAGAGTGCTTCAGTTTTCCACCAGAGGGTTTATTCTCGCACTTGTCCAGATTAAACTCCATCTGCCACGTGAATGAGCCTGGATAGAAACATATCGACATTTGGTGTTCGATCAAAGCATAATGTCATAAAATACTTTGTGATCCAACATCTATTCTATGTTGTAATTGATTTTACGTGATGATATACCAGCGCCAAATAAGGTTAGGTAAATATGACCGGAACTTTGACTGGATTGCATCCATGTGACTAACATATGTCACCACCACAGTGTATCAACTTGGAATTAAGCATGCAAATTATGCATATTCGCTCAATAACTCTTTAACCCATAGAATGCACAAAGCCTTAGCATCATTTGTAATATAACTGAAAGCCCTGTCTCACGGTGCGAGTCCACCCATGAGTGATCCCAAGTGAAAGAAAAAAAAAGACTCATGGTTATATACAAGATTCCAAGGTTATGTTCAAGTGTTTAACCGAGTTCCCACCGGTATGTCATTTCTGCGATGTTCCAAGTTCCTCTCCCGAGTTACCAAGTTCCTCTCCCGTTACTCTTGAACCAACCGTGAATGAAGGTATGCTTTAATAAGCAACAGTGTTAAAGAAGACATCTCCATCCTGCGGCTTTGAGTTAAAGATAGAATTCAGCGCGGCTGCATCTATTTATATGACCTACAAAGGGAAAATGCGCACCGTCCAGTGCCAGAACAGTTATACTTATGATTTGTTTGAAACACACATCACATAGTTAGAAGACCATCGGGCGAAGGTTTGTTATATTTGGAGGGGCAAGCGAAATATAATGCTGATAGGTCTGAGGTGTTGCACTTTAGGAGGGCTGATAAATTAGAACATGTGCAATAAGGGGTAGCAACATTGGGAATACCGTATCAACAAGGAACTTTGTTGTACAAGTGAAAGAAAATCACTTGAAGGCAACATAACAGCTGGATAAAAGATAGACACAACGTGCCGGAGTAACTCAGTGGGTCAGGCAGCATCTGTGGAGAAAAAGGATTGGTGTCATTTCATTAGAAGGGTCACGATCCGAAACATCTCTCCAGAAATTCTACCTGATCCGCGGAGTTACTCTGGCACTTTGTGTCTATCTTTGGTATAAACCAGCATCTGCAGTTATTTGTTTCTACTTATCACAGCTAGATGTGGTGGTTAGTAAGATGGTGGTACAAAAAGCTGCAACTGTTGTCATCTTGGGCAACACAAAGCACTGGAGAAACTCAGGGGGTCAGGCAGCTTCCGTGGAGGGAATGGAAGGGGATGTTTCCTATTAGGACCCTTCTTCAGACCGATGGTGAAGAATGCTCATTCCGAAGAAGGGTCGCGGGCTGAAATGTCACATTCCATTGCCCGACCCACCGAGCTCTTATCCACCAAGCACTTGATGAGTTGCTCAAGGTGGGTTGCAACGTGTACGGAATCCTTGCTTTCATTAACCGAGGTTTAGAAGAGTCGCCAGGTTATGGTAAAACGTTCTAAAGCATTGCAGTAAAACTACATTAATCTAACATTCTTGAGACTTCAGTGGCACCCGAACAAGCAGATTTTCCAGAAAGGACACAAAGTGCTGGAGTAACTCAGCGAGCCAGACTGCATCTCCGGAGAACATGGATAGGTGGTGTTTCGGGTCTGGGCCCATCTTCAGAGTCTGATTCGTGCTACCAGAGAGAACGAGTTTCTGGACGGTCTGGTGTTGCTCCCGCCTGACTCGCTGAGTTACTCAATCACTTTGTGTCCTTTTGTCTAAACCAGCGTCTGCAGTTCCTTATTCCTACAGCAGATTTTCCAGTCTATTGCATATCCTTATTAATGCACTAAGGCATTTTGTATTCACATTTTAATATATGTTTGACGGCAGCGTGCTACATTTTCTATTGAACCCAAGAACTTTACGGGGCGTGCGGGCATCAGAAGCAGGTGAGTTTGACGGGAGCGTGGGAGTGGTACTTCCCCAACTCTACATCTCTTCGTCTCACCACACAGACCAAACCCCCCACCCATTGACTACAACTGCATTTCATGCTGCTTCGGGAAAGCAGCCAACTTAACTAAAGACCTTTCCTACCCGGGCCATTCCTTCCTCTCCCCGCTCCCATCGGAAGAAGAAAGAGAAGCTTAAAAGCGCGCATCAGTAGAATCAGGAAAGCATTCTTTCCCTTTGTTATCAAACTTCTGAGTGGTCCTTCCATAAGTTGGGGGACCGTCCGATTCTCCTCTACCCCATTGTGGCCATTGGACTTTGTCTCTGGAATTCAGTGCTAAAATATTGAGAACGACATTTTGTTTCTGACCCGATCTATGTACTTGAATTTAGTTTACTTCTATTTATGTATAGTATTATCTGATTTGACTGGATAGCATGCAAAACATAACTTTACACATGAAAGTAATAAATCTAAACCTAATGCTGTATCAGGTAGTTGTGCATCGTCGTGGCGAGTTTGTCACCAGCAAGCATCTTTCTGAAAGCAATGAATGCTGAGGGCAAACCTTAACAACCTGAATACGGACTTCCAGAAGGGTCTTGACAAAGTCGCAATACGTGGTGTAAAATGAATATTGAAAGCATTTACATGAGGTCAACAAAATATTAGACAATCGTGGTACAGTCATCGGTAGCCACAGTCAACCGTAAATAAACCCACTACATCCAATATGCGACTTTTTAGGCTCATGGATGACAATCCATTTAACCTCAGTGCAAATTCAAATGAAGGTTCTTGCTCCCGCCTTTTGCTGTCACTTTCAATGCTGCTACTATTGGAGGCTGGCCTTGGGTAACTCCATTCCCACCTGGGAAATGAAAAGTTTCCATTGACAGTGCCACGGTAGACTCACGAGTCACTAAGGTAAACGCACGGGCCACTACATTATTACAACGAGTTTAAATGTTTCAATTTTTAACTTGAACTGTAAATTTGACTCGTGGAAAACCTCAAACATGTTTAAATTTTTTCACTAGTTAACAAGTTTCACGGGTACCTGCCGTTAGCGCCACGAGTTGCTAAGTTGCGTGCGAGAGTTCCAACGTTCCCGCTACGTTAATTGTCCGTGATTACCGCAATTGAAAACTCGGGATCCCTCATGGGTCAACTCGCAACGTGAGACAGGCCTTTGAAGATTTAGTGATCAAACCCACTGGAGCAATGCTGAATATTGTTTGTCCACCATTGTAACTTTGGTGGCTTCAGCTGGTAATAGCATAGATCTGTTAACAATGATCTACATGGCACCTGAGAAGTTACTACTTTGCATGTTGTAAGTTCTGATAATGCAAAGGTCCAATTTGCACAGCTGAAACCCACTTGCTAATTGCCAATTACACTTAATGAATAGAAGGCTGCTTCATAACAACAAGGTTGTTACTGGCTTCAATTGTGTCCAATCTCTTGCCCCAGGGCGGAGTCACAGACAAATTAATAATTAAAGGTAAACCCCCATAATCAATAAAGGTAGTTGGTATCAACTAAAAATTTAACTGGATAAATGAGGAACCTCAATTTCTTAATTATAATTTGCAGCTGAAACAGCATTTAGAATACCATCCAGATAAGCCTGAACAAGTATGTTTGAGCTTTTGGCAGTCCAAGCACCGGTTTAATAATTTGGTAAATAAGGTGGGAGCTGAAGTTAGTCCATTTTGCAACGCTTTAACTGTTATCATTGTTCTATTCAAATGTCTCCAATGATCCCTGAGAATGGAAATCAGTTGTTTAACAGGAACAAGATTCCACATTCTGAAAAGTCTCTTTTGCACATACGAGTTAAATCAAAGATGATCTGACATCCTCCATTCACAATGAACAGGCCACACCTGCCATAATTCCATGCCTACCTCGAACGCAACTTTGACCAAATTCCCGAGCCTGTCTCGGAAGGTAATTCTGGCCATAATACTGAGCCTGCCTTAAAGGACAACTCTGGCCATAATACTGGGCCTGCCTTGAAAGCCAACTCTGGCTATATTTCCGAGCTTGTCTCGGAAGGCACTCCTGGCCGTCACACAGAGCCTGCCTGGAAAGGCAACTCTGGCCCTAATTCCAAGCCTTGCTTAGAGCTCTTGTATACTGTGCAAAAATAAACCAATCACATGTTATCAATGAATCTGAATCTCATGTTATCATCGTCATTTGTACAAAAAACAAGCGTAAATATTACCAACTTGTAAATGGTCTACATACCCCATGTTTTGGAAGAACCAGACCCACCTACCTCCATGACTACCGGTGGTCTTATGGCAAGCCCAAGGGCCCCTGATGTGGGTTCTATTCCGGTCCTTGGTTGAAGAGTAGGACTGGTAGGGTGTGTGAATTCCATATTTCCTGAGACCGGCTTGGACCTTGGCCTGAAAGACCTCTGCCCAGCTTTCAAGCTGCCATCAGCTTCAGTGAACTGCTTACTGCCAATGAGGCATGGGGTGTGTCGTCGCCAAAACGATGAAACTTTGTTCATCGTTGGTACCTTGATTGGTCCGACAGCTTTTGCTTCCTCATCCAGGTATACTTGTTGGAATAAGCCTTACCTGAAGAGAAGCTTCGGCGGCTGGGTTATTTTCTCCAATGTCACCCCTGATAGCGCTACTCACTGCCGGCCGTGAGGGGAACTCTGGCCTGAAACAGGTGCCGCTGCCACGGACTCCCGAGGAGACCCGTGCTGATAACTCCCTCCTTTGGAGTATATCATTGTGGAGCACCTCTCCATCAGGTGCTCCGTGGGTTTAGAACATTCAAAGACATTACCCATTGAATGAGGGGATCCTCTCCATCTGGAATACTCCTGGCCTGACTCGTTTGAGTTAAAGGGACTCTTCCCTATGCTCCCCTCCTCAGAGAGGGAGATATAATTTTGTGGATAACCCCCCAAGCGAGGTTGCCTAGGTGCTACCGGCACCAGTCTGAAGCCGCTGGCTCCACCGCCAGTGACTCAAAAGCGAAGTCGACCGCCACCTGCTACGCGCACTTCCGCGGTCTCAGTAGCGGGTTCCCCGCGGTCCGTGGCCCGGATTCCCCGAGGTCATGACCGGTATTCCCTGCGGTCTGACTTGGATTCCCCGCAGTCCATGAAGAGTTCCCCGCGGGCCGCCCGGAATTCGCCCACGAAATTCAGCAGGAAGATTCTGTAAACAGAGAATTCTGCAAAAGAAAACACAATCTGGGAATAAGTTTAAAACTTACCTTGCAGGTTTAAACTAACCGCTGACAGGAGCAGCTCACCTGCCAGTCAGTCATCGCGCCACGTGCTAAGACGTAATGACACACGTGTGCTTTGGCGGGCTTCTTCACGGAATCACTCACGTGACTCCGAAGTAAAACAACGGTTTCAAATTGGATTGTGCGCGATCGTTGTATATAAATGTTCTAAGTGCCTTTGTGAAACCAATTAAGACATTTACATAAACATGTTTACAGTTGGCTGTGGGAATGTGAATAGAGTATTAGTAACATGGGAGACAGAGTGTGAAATGAGTCCTCCAATTTATTTTGTTTATTGTGCCTTGTTTATGCAGTTAGTGCTATGGAGCTTAAACAGGCGTTTTGCTGAAATTCAGTTTGTTAATTAAGATTCAGAAAGAATGGAAAATATGTTGGAGAATCATGTTGGCCTGTCGACAAAATCAGTCAATGTGTTTACTTATTAATCTAGGCAGCTAATCCATTCAATGGGCACAAGAGCTACAGTAAAAACGCCTATGAACATGGAGTCTCTGTTTGGAAATTGGTCGACATGAAAGCAGGCAGATTACGCAGAGGAGAACCAGTAAAAGATTGATAGAATTATCCAGAGGAAAGAAGCGACCAGTGTCTTGCTAGCAGTGAAAGTGCTACTGAAGAAAGAGTAGCAAAATTAATGAGCTGACAGCACAGTCTAAGGAATAAAGGAGAAAGCGAAAGAATTTGAGGGAGAAATAATGGTGATGGGAGATTCACCGAGGTGATATGCGAACACTTTTTCTTCTGCCGTCAAAACTAATGACTCAGTGATTTGCCTGTCAGAGGTAAAAAATGCTGGGGAAATAGATCATAAATACAATAGAATACAAGAAGCAGAAATTAACCAAAAGTGGTTGGACAGGTCAGAATTAACAACAGAATAAAAACAATCTGCAGTCTTGGAAAACGTTAAAGCATCTTGTTTGGAAACAGGGGAAAACACAGTTTAAGACACAAAATGCTGAAGTAACAGGGGACAGGCAGCATCTCTGGACAGAAGGAATGGGTGACGTTTCGGGTCGAGACCCTTCTTCAGACTCGACATGTCACCCATTCCGTTTATCCAGAGATGCTGTCTGTTCCGCTGAGTTACTCCAGCATTTTGTGTCTATCTCCGGTGTAAACCAACATCTGCAGTCCCTTCCTGCACAAAAATGGTGTTTTCCTGGTTAAGATTCTGATAAAGGCAATGAGTTTCTGATAAGGATTTTTCGTGTTGGGAGCAAGGTTTCAGATGACACCATTGTGAAGAAGTTGTTAAAAAAAAGAATTTGTCTGAAGAAGGGTCTCAACCCTTCAGAGATGCTGCCTGTCCCACTGAGTTACTCCAGCATTGTGTGTCTAACGTTGGTTTAAACCAGCATCTGCAGTTCCTTCTGACATTAAAGAATATGCTGCCTGAGAAACAGGAGATTCTTTCCACTGAAATAATTTCCAGCGGTGGTACGTGCTTATTGCTTTTCGAGGTGGGTGGGTGGGTCAAGAAGCTGATTAACTGCAAACATAAGGTGCTTCTGGAATGGAGATTCTATTCTAAGTTTAGAAAGCACTGATTGGACCAGTTGATTGGAATGTACAGTGCCCTTTGGAATTCATATTTAACAAGAGATTTGCTTTACAGCATTGAATGTCAATTTGGAGACTTACTGAAACAAAAGGAATTCTATCAGTGTGTGGCTGATGTGAAGCCACATAGGTCAATGCTCAGTATCATGGGTGCAGTTGTGATGTCTTCATTTTACATTAGTCTGCTGAGCCATTGGCATTTGTGCTGAAGCAATGGCATTTACAGTTTGACAATGATTACCCATTAATGGTTTGTGACTCATTTGCATAGCCCACTGTTGGTAACTGATGTTAACACAATGTGACAAGAGTAGGCTACTGGGATATTCAAGCAACAAATCCCCTGCCTGGATAGCTCTGAAGGAGCCCTGCACGATCTGTCAGAGTGGGGTTGTAACTCATACGGTCTGCTATGTACCACACAGATTCATGATCACAGAGGCTCATTTCTTACTTCCATCTGCATTGTGAATAGGAGGAGGAACAAGAAAAGAAGAAAGAAGTGGAGTAAGACAAGGAGAAATGATGGGGGAGAGGAGTCAGCCTGGGTGCAACTTTCTAGTTGGGCTGCTGATGAACAACAATGTCTTATAAGGTTAACCTGGAGCAATTTCTACCCTAAAGACCTGACTTGGACTTGTCCATCTCAGCACAAGTGCTAGCAGTTAGGAAACAGCAAGGAACCTGGTGGTAGTGCAGTCTTAGCAGATAGCAGATTCATACTCCCTGTCGTAACTCCCAGCCCTTCATCAATCCCAGTGATCTATTGGAAGACAGATTGCTGGACTGATATGGTACCATGACTGCCTGTGATGGTGCAAAGTCCCATACTTGCGTTTGCCAGCAGTCCCACATTTAGCTTCCCTCTGCTACTGAATAACACAGGATTAAGTTGTTGAGAGCTATAGTATAGAAACAGGCCTTTCTGCCCACCAAATGCTATGCTATAGGTATGTTACAAAACTTACATTCAGCGGCGCTGCAGTTCTGTCATTGGCCGTGTGCGCGACTTTGCCACCTTTGACGGGGTGGGGGGGGGGTTAAAATGAGGTTTTCCCCTGCCTGCCGGAGTTTTATTTTCTCGGGGTGCGAGCTTTTGCTAAAGATTTGTTCCGACTGCCGGTCTGTGAATTTTTTTTTTTTTTAAATCGCCCGACAATTTCAGCGCTGGAGTAAAGTAAAAATAAGCTTCTAATGCCGTGAACGCCGACAATGGGGACGGATTTCACGTACGGGACAGGTAAAGGAAAGCCGTTTATTTAACATATGAACGTGCTTCTTAGGATAACCTTAATCCACATTTTACATTGCGAAAGGGTGATTTAGGCCCCATACGAACTGGCAGTATTTTTCTTGCCGATAAATTCACGCAAGATGATTAAAATGGCTATTAATTTACAGGAATTAAACACTAAATTCCTTCCATCTGGCCTATAAATTCATGACAATGAGATTTTAAAATCATGTTACAGTAGCTTGCAAAAGTATTCATACCCCTTGAACCTTTCCACATTTTGTTACGTTACAACCACAAACGTAGATGTATTTTATTGGGATTTTATGTGATAGACCAAGACAAAGTGACGCATAATTGTGAAGTGGAAGGAAAATGATACATGATTATCAAATTTTTTTACAAATAAAAAACTGAAAAGTGTGATGTGCAAAAGTATTCAGCCCCCTTTATTCTGATACCCCTAAATAAAATCCAGTGCAACCAATTGCCTTCAGAAGTCACCCAATTAATAAGTAGAGCCCACTTGTGTGTAATCTAATCTCAGTATAAATACAGCTGTTCTGTGAAGGCCTCAGAGGTTTGTTAGAGAACATTAGTGAACAAACAGCATCATGAAGCCCAAGGAACACACCAGACAGGTAAGGGATAAAGTTGTGGAGAAGTTTAAAGCAGGGTTAGGTTATAAAAAAATATCCCAAGCTTTGAACATCTCACGGAGCACTGTTCAATCCATCATCCGAAAATGGAAAGAACATGGCACAACTGCAAACCTACCAAAACATGGTCCTCCACCTAAACTGACAGGCAGGGCAAGGGGAGCATTGATCTGAGAAGCAGCCAAGTGGCCCATGGTAACTCTAGAGGAGCTGCAGAGATCCACAGCTCAGGTGGGAGCATCTGTCCACAGGACAACTATTAGTCGTGCACTCCACAAATCGCGCCTTTATGGAAGAGTGGCAAGAAGAAAGCCATTGTTGAAACAAAGCCATAAGAAGTCCCGTTTGCAGTTTGCCACAAGCTATGTGGGGGACACATCAAACATGTGGAGGAAGGTGCTCTGGTCTGATGAGACCAAATTTGAAGTTTTTGGCCTAAATGCAAAACGCTATGTGTGACGGAAAACTAACACTGCACATCACCCTGAACACACCATCCCCACTGTGAAACATGGTGGTGGCAGCATCATGCTGTGGGGATGCTTTTCTTCAGCAGGGACAGAGAAGCTGGTTAGAGTTGATGGGAAGATGGATGGAGCCAAATACAGGGCAATCTTGGAAGAAAACCTGTTAGAGTCTGCAAAAGACTTGAGACTGGGGCGGAGGTTCACCTTCCAGCAGGACAACGACCCTAAACATACAGCCAGAGCTACAATGGAATGGTTTAGATCAAAGCATATTCATGTGTTAAAATGGCCCAGTCAAAGTCCACTCCTAAATCCAATTGAGAATCTCTGGCAAGACTTGAAAATTGCTGTTCACAGCCGCTCTCCATCCAATCTGACTGAACTTGAGCTATTTTGCAAAGAAGATTGGGCAAAAATTTCAGTCCCTAGATGTGCAAAGCTGGTAGAGACATACCCCAAAAGACTTGCAGCTGTAATTGCAGCGAAAAGTGGTTCTACAAAGTATTGTCTCAGGGGGGCTGAATACTTTTGTACGCCACACTTTTCAGTTTTTTATTTGTAATAAAATTTGGAAACCATGTATCATTTTCCTTCCACTTCACAATTATGCACCACTTTGTGTTGGTCTATCACATAAAATCCCAATAAAATACATTTACATTTGTGGTTGTAACGTGACAAAATGTGGAAAAGTTCAAGGGGTATGAATACTTTAGCAAGCCACTGTATATTGCGAATTCTTGTGTGAATGTTATTTGGACACTTAGGCTATTTAAAAATGTTAATCTTTTCTTAAAAAATAGATAGATGTTTAGATTTAGTAATTGAATTTTGTAATTAGCTACAATTGGGTAACTAACTAATTATATGCTTTAATTTCAGGTCATCCAAGTAAGATTGTTTCATATTTGTTTCAGAATGCGTCAGTCTATAATAACTGAAAAATTCTTTCAGTTCTCTTAATTTTTAAGAAAGTTATGGGCTTTTGACTGACCTCGATCACAGCTTTTGTGTTAAGTCAATGGAATAGCAATAGGGAACAAGATGCTAATTTCCGAGCATGGAAATGGCCATAACGTTTTTAATACTGAAGATATGAAAGTGAATAGTAAGATTAAATGAGAAATACCAGTTTGAAGTTTGTTCTTTATTTTATGAGGAGTTACGTTGAGGGATTACGCAAAGACCCTGCTGCACGCATGCGCAACATTCTTCAAAGCAGCGGTGTGAAATCACAGAGAACAGAAGTTGACTAAATATGGTAAGATAACAGTACTAAAATACCAGTTGACCTTTATAGTAAAGGGTTGGGAGCGGAGGGCACGTAATCCCTCAACGTAACTCCTCATAAAATAAAGAACAAACTTCAAACTGGAAAGTTCTCATTTAATCTTACTATTTTACTTCGGAGTCACATGAGTGGCTACGTGAAGATTTCAAAGCTCTGTGATTCCAGGCCGTGGAGACGAGCCCATGCATCACACACTGCATCAGTGATGACTGAATATTAGTAATGCGTTCAGACATGACATAGATATAGACATGTTGATGCTATTAATGGACAAATAATGAGAATAGTAAGGGTACACAAAATGCTGGAGAAACTCAGCGGATGCAGCAGCATCTATAGAGTGAAGGAGATAGGTAACGTTTCAGGCCAAAACCCTTCTTCAGACTGATAGGGGGTGGGGGGAAGAAAGGAAAAAGGAAGAGGAGGAGGAGCCCGAGGGCTGAGGAAGGGGAGGAGACAGCAAGGGTCAACAGAATTGAGAGAATTCAATGTTCATGCCAAGAGAATGCAGACTCCCCAAGCAGAATATGAGGTGCACAGAGGGGGAGCAGTTAGAGAGGAGGTTGTGGGAGGAGGAGCTTCTTCAAAGTAGGCATACCTTGAGGAGATTTTGCAGTGGAGTCGACAAAGTGTTAAAGAAGGAACTGCAGATGCTGGAAAAACGAGGGTAACACAAAATGCTGGAGAAACTCAGCGGGTGCAGCAGCACCTATGGAGTTCCCTCAACCGGGAGGAAACTATAAAACAGACCTAAAATAGAGTTGGCAAATACCCCCGGTCTGGCAAAGGGTATTTTCTAAAATGTTTGGAAGATCGTTCGTTAGACCATCCTGCAGCCGCCAGGATGTGGTCCCGCGAAACGTCCATCCCCTGCTGCTGATATAGTTGCAGCCTGGGTGGAGTGAGACTTGTCAGTGTTCACTCCTGTATCCCAGAACCCATTTTAACCACCTGGAGATGGTCTGTAGTGATATTTTCTTATGAGGCTTCATGTGACTAACAATCTTAGCTAGTTCAGAGTCTCTAAGGCTCTTGTGACCTTAACATACTGGTGTAAATGTGTGGCCACACACAACCAAAGGTCCATGGGATATGCCAACAATTCTAGTTTGAGACCTGATGTCCCTGGTGTATTCTGCTGATTAAGTCATAAACATAAATGTAATTTCCCTGCGGACTAATCATCCTGTCCAGTCACAGCTATGCAAAGATTGGACCCGTTGTGCTGACTCAGCGCCATGAGCATAACCACTTGGTTAGTGAGTTTGACCAAGGACAGGGATGTTCCAATGTTAACATCCCATATCTCTGCGTACCTGGCCTGGGGGGGGGTCTCGAGTTGAAGATACCCTTCATAATCTAGATATCAGAAGGTGACCCGGCAGGGTGGATTCTGCTCCCCGCAGCCAAAAGCATGCTGAGAAGGCACGTTGGGCACAGTAAATGCCACTCTATTAATGATTGTCAAACCCCATATAGAACTGAACTTCAAGACGTTGGAATTTAAGGCTGGTCCGATGGCGTTCTTCTGGAAGCAATTCATTTTGAAGTGCATTGTACCCCCACATAGCGCCGCAGCCGGGTTTCCCGAGCCGGATTCACCCCTTAAATAACCCATCCCCCTCTGTCTCCTCCATTGCCAGATAGAGGCCAAACACAAACTAGAGAAACAGCACCTCATATTCTGCCCGGGTAGGCTATAACCCAACAGCATGAACGTTGAATTCTCAAATTTCAGGTAACCCACACCCCTTCTGTTCCTTTCTCTCTCAGTCTGACACACCCACGTCCTCTCGTACACGCCTATCCAAGCCCAGCGGCCTGTGCCCAGTTTCCTTCCCCTCCCCTGCCTAGTTCCATCTGCCTATCACCCACATTCTCAGCTAACTAGGTTCCTCTCTCCCTACTGTTCCTTTCTGATCTTCACCTTACCCTACTCATCCCCTTTCTTGATCATATTGCAGTTCAGTTCAGTTTGCTGTCATGTGTACCGAGGTAGAGTGAAAATGTTTTGTTGCAGCTATCCAGCCCCCGGAAAGACAATGCATGATAATCGAGCCATTTACAGTGTATAGATATATCGTACAGGAATGACGTTTCGTGCAAGGTAAAGCCAGCAGTCCCATCAAGGATATTACGACTTTGCTGGCTTTACCTTGCACTAAACATTATTCTCTTATCATATATCTGTACACTGTAAATGCATTTGTTTCCTTCACTTCCTGGGTTATGTAATCAACCGTTCTCCACCCCACCACCACATAGCTCCATCTACCCATCCACGCCTCCTCACCTGGATCTATCTATCACTTGACAACTCCTGCCTCCCCTCCCCTCCCCGCCCCCTCCCCTCCCACCTCTTTATATCGGCTGGCTCACCTTTACATTCTGTTTTTGAATTCTCTAAATATCTGTTCAAGATGCAGGGTCTCAGCCCAAAACATCAACGATATCTTTACCTGCACAGATGTTCCACCAGCAAAAAAACGTCTTGCTTCAGATTCCAGCATCTGCTGCCTCTTGTGTCTGCAAGAATATGTGCATAATTGATAGACATTTGAAACATCACAGCTGCAAGCAGACATTCGGATATCTTCTGCCTGACTTGCTCAGGATCTGAGAGTTTAACCTTCAGACAACGTATTATGTTGAGTCAAAGGGGTTAGAATAGTTTCCACCACTTTGACATTAGGTCTGATGGGTTACAAATTCTGGCCAGAGTGTGTGCAAATTTGGTGCTTAATTTCTCCATACTGGAACCATTATTAGTTTAGTTTTCGCAATACAGTATGGAAATGGGCCCATTGGCCCACCGGTTCCAATCAACACCCATGTCTGAAGCAGGGTCTCGACCCGAAAGGTCACCTATTACTTGTCTCCAGAGATGCTGTTTGACCCGCTGAGTTACTTCGGTTTTTTGTGTCTATCTTCAGTTTAAACCAACATCTGCAGCTCCTTCCTATACAACACCCATTCACACTAGTTCTATACGATTCCACTTTCTCATCCACTCCCTACACATCAGGGGCAATTTACAGAGGCCAGTTAACCTAGAGACCTGCATAATTCCATGTTGCTTGATTTTAAACATGTTGCTAATCCCTTCTTTGAGTGACATAGTGGTAGAGCTGCTACCTCACAGCACCAGACACCAGTTTGATACTGACCGCAGGTGCTGTCTGTGTGGAGTTTGCACGTCCGCCCTGTGACCACATGGGTTTCCTCTGG
Organism: Raja brachyura; assembly: GCA_963514005.1. The sequence goes on along the minus strand of OY740800.1, from coordinate 6,292,804 downwards.
TTGCTCCAGTTTCCTGCAACATCCCAAAGACATGCAGGTTGGTAGATTAATTGGCCTCTGTTATTGCCATAATACACAACATATTGTGATAGGACTGAACCAGAGAATGGGATAACACAGAATTAGTGTGAAAAGGCGAACAATGGTCAAAGTGCATTCAGTGGACCAAAGGGCCTGTTTAGTTTAGTGTAGTTTAGGGATACAATGTGGAAACAGGCCCTTCAGTACACCGAGTCTGCATCGACCAACAACCACCTCGTACACTAACCCTATCCCATACGCTTGGGACAATTTACAAACCTATACGTCTTTGGAATGTGGGAGGAAACCAAAGCACCCGGGAAAAACACAAGCGGTCACGGGGAGAACGTACGAACTCCATCCAGACAGCACCCATGGTCAGGATCGAATCTGGTCTCTGGTGCCGTAAGGCAGCAACTCTACCATTGCGCCAACGTGCCGCCCAATTCCATACTGTATCGTTAAACCAAACTAAAAAAGAACAATTCCCTTTCTCCAGAGATGCTGTCTGACCCACTGAGTAACTCCAGCTTTTTGTGTCCATCTTCAGTTTAAACCAGCATCTGCACTTCCTTCCTACACAAAACAGGTAACAGAATGTGTAAGAAGGAACTGCAGAAGCTGGTTTAAACCGAAGATAGACACAAAAAGCTGGAATAACCCAGCGGGACCGGCAGCATCTCTGGAGAGAAGGAATGGGTGACGTTTCAAGGCTGAAGAAGAGTCTGGACCCGAAACATCGCCCATTCCTTCTCTCCAGAGATGCTGCCTGTCCCACTGAGTTATTCCAGCTTTTTTGTGTCTATCTCCAGATAACAGAATGCTTGGACTAGAAAATCATGAGGACACAAACTATGAGTCATAGTTTTACATAAGGGTGGCCCATTTAAGACAGAGATGAGAAGGAATTTCTTTCAGAGTGCTGAAAATTGTTGGAATTCTCCATCCCAGGGAGTTGTGGAGTTGCATGAGCGAGGTTATGTTAAAAAATGTTTATGTTAAAATGTATTTTGTGTGTCGTGTTGCTTTTTATTGGTATGACTGTCTGGCAAATCAAATTCCTTGTATGTTGCAAAACATACTTGGCTAAGAAAGTATGATTATGATGATTATGATTTTCTGATGTTTAAGCTACAAGGAGATTTTATAGTTTGGGGAGAGAGCATGAGGTGAGATTAATATCAAGATTGGATCTGCTGTGACTTGACCACTGCTGCTGTTTCATGTGTACTATGCACATTGGCCTCTGTAATTGCCACAATACACAACATATTGTGCTGGGAGTGGATCAGAAAGTAGGATTACACAGAGTTAATGTGAACGGGCGATCGATGGTCAACTTCGGTTAATTTATTGTGTTGCACAGGGAGCCAAATGCAACGTAATTTCATTTGGAACTGCATATATCAATGTATTTCTAAATGACAATAAAGTTTGTTTGACTATTTTGAAGTGCACTCAGTGCATCCAAAGGGCCTGTTTAGTTGAGTGTAGTTTATAGATAGTTCGGAAACAGGCCTTTCTCTCAGCGTGCTGAAAATCGTTGGAATTCTGCATCTCCATATTAATTCTCCATATGCAAGACAGAGGTTATCTGATGTTTAAGCTACAAGGAAATTTCATAACGTGGGGAGAGAGCATGGTGGGTGGTCAATTAGCCCCTCAACCTTGCTCTGCCACTCAGTGAAAATCACAGCAGATCCAACCTTGATATGAGTGCTGTAGCACTCCCATGGTCCTTTCATTGTCCATTATGGCCATCACTCTATCCAAATAGGCTGCCCAAACAACATCATCATCTGAGTCCTGTCAGACAGAATGAACATGCACCTCACCCACCGAGGAGACAAACATGCTGTGTAGCAGGCCACATGTACCCGATGCTCACAAACTCCCTTAAAATGATAGTCACTGTCACTGAGTGCTGCAGTGTTTAGGAATGTTGAAATTAACGATGATGTGTCCCTGTCTTTGTTCTCTTGCTGTTTTTCCAACCACTCTAATCGAATCATGTCATTGGCCTTAAAGCCCTGTCCTACGGTACGAGTTAATTCCAAGAGCTCTCCCGAATTTACCCTGATTCGAACTCGGAGATTTACGGTAATGGCCACTTGTCGGTACTCGGGGCTCTCGTGGACATTTTTCAACATGTTGAAAAATCTTCCCGAGTCTACCCGTGCTTACCTGCCATTAGCAAGTCTTGCCGAGTACCTGCCGTTAGAGTTACGAGCCGCTAAGTGACGTCCCCGAGCTCCGACGTACCCGCTACGTTCATTCTCCGTGCTTACCACGAGTTTGATTTTTTTTAAACTCGGGAGAGCTCTTGGAATGAACTTGTACCATGGGACAGGGCTATTAGTCATCTAGAAGGAGGGAGATACATGGCTAGGATTTGATGAAGGGATAGCCGGAGGTGGGAGTAATAAAGATGTTTGTCTTATACCAGTTGAATCAGAAGAAAGTCCTAGATAGAGTGGATGTGGCGAGATTGTTTCTACTAGTGGGAGAGCCTGGGACCATAAGTCTTGGCTTCAGAATTAAAGGACGTTCCATTAGGAAGGAGATGAGGAAGAATTTCTTTAGTCAGGGGGGTGGTGAATCTGTGGAATTCATTGCCACACAAGGTCCTGGAGGCCAAATCAGTGGATATTTTTAAGGCAGAGATAGATAGATTCTTTATTAGTACAGGTGTCAGGAGTTATGGGGAGAAGGCAGGAGAATGGCGTTAGGAGGGAGAGATACATCAGCCATGATTGAATGGTGGTAGACTTGATGGGCCAAATGGCCTAATTCTGTCTCTTATGAGCTGATGAAGAAATTGTGGAATATGGGATCTTGGGATGTGAGGAGGAGGTAGCAAGATGGCCATTGCCTATGATTTCAAGCCCAACCACTGACTGCAGTCTGAGTGGTGGCTCCTCCAATTTGTGTCTTTTCCTCTCGATAGGGTTAAGCTAGCTAAGTTTAGTTTAGAGATATAGCATGAAAACAGGCCCTTCGACCCACCGAGTCCACAAATACCAGCGATCCCTGCACATTAACACTAGGGAACATTTGTATACTATACAAAGCCAGTTTATCTACAAACCTGTACGTCTTTGGAATGTGGGTGGAAACCGAAGTTCTCGGGGGAAACCTACGCAGGTCACGAGGAGAACATACAAACTCCGTACTGACAGGACCCGTAGCCAGGATTGAACCTGGGTCTCCGCGCTGCAAGCGCTATAAGGCAGCAACTCTACCGCTGCGCCACCGTGCCTAGCGATCAGCTTAACCTCATCACCAGTTAGCTGCTTTTGACTTTTGATTGTGGCTCACTTTGTTTGCAAGGGAATGGGAAATATTTGTCCTGCTGACATTGGTTAGCGAGCAATGCATTCAAATGGTGTGCTGAGTCTGGGCTTGCACTAGTTGGAAGTGTTTGCAGGTGTGCTGAAGCATCTAAACGTTAGGAGTAAGCTTTGATTTATGGACATCCTTGGTACTTGAGTGATGGCGGTGTAGCAAATCTCCAGTTTTAACACATGCTCTCTTAACAGCTTCCATTAAACCCACAATTAGACACATTAGAAGAAGATTGTGATCAGGTTTACTATTTTTAAATCTGTTTTCCACCTGTCTGGCCTTCCATTCTGTACACCTGCAATAGCCAATAGTTAATAGACAATAGGTGCAGGAGTAGCCCATTCAGCCAGCACCGCCATTCAATGTGACCACGGCTGATCATCCACAATCAGTACCCCGTTCCTGCCTTCTCCCCATATCCCCTGATTCCGCTAGTCTGCTACAGTATTTTTTGATGATCACATGCTGAAGAATTATCATCTCTCTTTTTCTAAGCGCATATCATGTAATGAGATTTTGTAGCTTTTGTTCGTAGTGATCATTTCCTGCAACTGAAAAATAAATTCTCTGTATAATTAACGGAAACTTTCCGATTTGTAATGTTCATTTAATGTGAATTTAGAATGGTAAACCTGAATTAGGATTTGTGCTTAATGTCAGGACCAACACATGAAATTAAAATGCTGTTTCTCAATGGATTTTTTGTTTCAAGAATATATGTCTGCAACATATGGATGGTGAATATAATGGACCATTATTATAAGCATTATTGGTGCCTAGCGATGTGTCAATCCAAGGACATTATTAGCATGCAAAAGTGGTTGCTAAGGTGCTATTTATGGCACCACATCTTGACAAAAGAGCGAGATAGCCATGTTGCTCTGCGTGAGCGCATTAAACCAAACGGCAGCTGACCTTTTAAATAAGTGTGTGGTCAACCTTCAAAATATGTGAGTGACAAACTGTGCGGGCAGTGTTAATAAAAAATTATGAGCAAGATGATGACCAGCCTTGTGTAATGCGTGCTGTCTGGAGCAATTCTTCTTGGTTCTCCGAAAATTGATGCTGCCGTCGGAGCAGGAGAGAGGCGCTGAAGCAAGAATTTGAACAGAAGCGGAGGACTGAGAGGGAGAAAAAAGCCGAAATCTTAAAGGAGAAGAATCCAAATGGAGCATCTGCTGCAGAGTGAGGCAACATCAGAGAACTGTCACAAAGGCCTTTTCTTTCACCGTCACAAAGGCTTTTCCTTTCACCGTGTTATCAAAATATTGCACCTGCCTGAGAGTTGTGGGAATCTTTTTTTACTATTCCTGACATCGTGTTTGAAATATGTACACCGGGTGGAAATGCAATTGCAATTGTGGACATCTCTTTCCTCCTGTACTCTTGGTAATAGGTTTTTAAAGTGATTGCTTACTTCATTAATACGATCGTAGGGTACTAATGTCTTACCTGGAGCTATCCATCAACAGTAACCACATTTACAGAATGCAACGCAGCACCTTTGCCCCATTTGAAATATCTCACAAGAAAACAAAGGTGTAATGATCAATTTAATGCAAGAGTGAAACAAAATTACTTTGGCATTAATCTTGGTTTGCTGCAAGTTCACAATTTATGCAGTTAGTTCATTAGAGCATAGCAAAATAACATTAAACTTATCACTGCCTGACTAAGTGAGCCAGCAAAATTGTGTATATTATATAGCAACATAACCAGGCATATTTTCATAAGTTGCCTCTGCTGAAGATATCCTTAATGATAAAAAATGTAATATATTTTGTTGTGAATTAAGAAAACATTCCAAGATACAGATGATGAAGCCCACCTGTCTCTATTACGCTATGTTACATATAGAGTCATAGTGATACAGCATGTAAACAGGCCCTTCGGCCCAACTTGCCCAGGCCGGCCAGCATGTCCCAGCTAAACTTGTCCCACCTGCCCATATTTGGTCCATATCCCTCCAAACCTGTACTATCCATGTACCTGTCTAACTGTTCTTTACATTTTGGGATAGTCCCTGCCACAACTACCTCTTCTGGCAACTTGTTCCATGCACCCACCACCCGATCCATATTTCCAAGAAAGGTTGAGGAATTCAGTTGTTTGTTAAATGTTGTCTGCCTTTACAGGTCTGTCTCTATGTTCACAACCTATAACCATATAACAATTGCAGCATGGAAACAGGCCCTCTCGGCCCTTCCAGTCCGTGCCGACCATTCATTTTCCCCTAGTCCCATCTACCTGCACTCAGACCATACCCCTCCATTCCCTTCCCGTCCATATACCTATCCACTTTACTTTTAAATGTTAAAATCGATCCTGCCTCCACCACTTCTGCTGGAAGATCATTCCACACAGCCACCACTCTCTGAGTAAAGAAGTTCCCCCTCATGTTACCCCTAAACTTCTGTCCCTTAATTCTCATGTCATGCCCTCTTGTTTGAATCTTCCCTACCCTCAATGGGAAAAGCTTATCCACGTCAACTCTGTCTATCCCTTTCATCATTTTAAAGACCTCAATCAAGTCCCCCCTTAACCTTCTGCACTCCAAAGAATAAAGACCTAACTTGTTCAACCTTTCTCTGTAACTTTTTTATGTGACCAAACATGTATTGTTTGGTCACATAAAAAAATAATAGAAAAACGTCCCAGATAAAGTCACCTGACCCTTTGAGCATACTCCTGGATTCATTCAGATCAGGCTGACCTTTCTCAGCACTCCATATATGATGGCACTGTTCTGGTATTCCCTGATACCCTAATGTTTGGAGCAGAGGAATTTGAAGGATTTATCATGCACTGAGTGCAGTCTGCATCCTACCTCAAGCGGACATCATGCTAACACATGAGGAATTCAGCCCTGCAAACAACAATCACAAAATGGCGATCCCTGGGGCCTTTTACATTATCATGGGAGACTTCAACCTGGCTAGCTTGATGAAGCCTTGGATAGACACAAAAAGCTGGAGTAACTCAGCAGGACAGGTAGCATCTCTGTAGAGAAGCAATGGATGATGTTTTGTGTTGAGACCCTTCTTCAGACCGGTTAGGGATAAGGGAAATGAGAGATATAGACGATGATGTGGAGAGTTAAAGAACAATGGATGAAAGATATGCAAAAAAGTAACCATGATAAAGGGAACAGGCCATTGTTAGCTATTCGTAGGGTGAAAATGAGAAGCTGGATGAAGCCGTCACCTAACTACCATCGGAGAATCCAATACACTTGATCACCACTATCGGGAACATCTACCATTACATCCCTCACCCGCACATTGGAAAATCTGATTGTGTGGCAGTGCTTCTCCTTGAATACAGACAGAGCCACAAGAGTGTGGCACCAGTGAAGTGGACTACGAAGCATGGGTCAAGGGAGACTGAGGAGCGGTAATGAGCGGCACTGCTTCAAATCAGTGGACAGGGCCAAGGATTTTACTTTGGAGTCACGTGAATGATTCCGTGAAGAAGCCCCGCAAGTGCATAAGTGCGTCATTACGTCAGAGGCATGGTGGAGAGCGCAGCTCCACCAGCGGTACGTAACACCCGCAGGTAAGTGTTTTAAAACTTTACTGCGGTTTACTTAGGTTCCGTAAGGCTGGTTGCAGGAACCAGCAGGAACAAATTCAGAATGAAAAACTTAACATAGAATTAACAAAGAGTAAGACGAGGGATGCCGCCGTTAGAAGTAAAAAACTTACCCGCGGGACCGCGGTCAGTGAGCATTCGCCGGCTTCAGAGACGCCAGCTCGAGACGCCGGCTTCAGAGCCGGTGGCAGTTCAGCCAGCGGCAGCAACTCCGGTGCTTCAGAGCATTGTGGCCACTCCTATCGGGAGGAAGGCCAAGAGGGAATTGTCCAGGCCTGTCGACTCTGATGAGTCAGGCCAGGAAGACTCCCCTCCTTCCAATAAAAGGTCTGGGGACGTCTGGACAAGATGGAACACCTCATAGATAAAATGATCAACCAGGAGGTGTTCCAGCCGGGGTTTTATACTCCCAGGGTTCCCCAGCAGCTCTCAGCAGCAACCTCTGGCAGAGGACCGTATAGCAAAAAGCTGTACAGGCAGGAAGAACCAAATGCCTACGAGTCTGCATGGGGACCCATAACAGCAGCGCCTTTTTAAGGGCTGCAAGGTACCTCCCTTGAGCATGAGCTGGGAGAGCCAGGGCAGTATGACTCTAACCCTGAAGTTGGTGGTACTGCAGAAGAGCATGCACCAAAGCACATGAGCTATGCTCCAGGTGTGCCGGATGTGGCAAGCAAATTTGCCATACCGGCTGGAACTGGTGAACAGATGGATGAAAACCTGGCCGGCAATGTTAACTATATGGCCTCTCACTAGCTCCAGGACTCCATAATGGAGGAAACTTCACAGCGATATCAGACACCTGTTAACTGTGCATTGCTCAAAGTGCCCACAGTGAACCAGGCTATCTGTGGGCAAATGGGTGCATTGTGAGGGCGCATGAGTTAAGGCTGCAGAAAGTCCTGAAACTGGTTGGAGCAAGAATAACGGCGTTTGGGCGAATAGTACAAGGGGCCCCGCAATCAAAAAACACAGCAGGATATGCTGGCCCTGCTGTGTAATGCCCATTTTGAAATTAAATAGCCATCAAGCCTACGCTCAACTCACGGTTCGCAGCCTTGTGCAGATCCTCTAATAACCAGAGACCAAAAACGTACTATTCGGAGAGGATTTAGCGAAACAAGTAAAAGACCTGGACAATGAGGCAAAAACAATCGACCTCATCAAAACTCATCCCAGGAGCAGGATGCCGCCTCGAAAACCATACCCTTTCAGACGTGCTGCAGATGCTGGTGCAGATCAAGGACCGAGCCGGGCGACTCCAGCTACAAGCCATTGGCACACTCCAATGCACACCTCCAACAGGGCCAAGAGACCGAGGAATCCAGCAACTATGGAGGTACGAGTAACTGGTCTAGTCCTGGATATATCCTCTAGAGATCAGTCGGGGGTAGGTTGCAATTGTTCTATGATGAATGGTGCTGCATAACATCAGATCTATTCATACTGGACAGTATCCGGGGGTTTTGAATTGAGTTTATCTCAAAAGTACATCCACCCATACAAAATACACCTAGTTGGGTATTGGGTTTACAAGACCAGAAACTCTACAGGTGAATGATGAAATTGGAATATTATTCCAAAAAGGGGTAATTAACAGGACAGCATATCAGCCTCAACAATTTGTGTCCAATATATTCCCAGTCAAAAGAAGGATGGTGGGTATCAAGTCATTCTGGACCTAAATCCACTTAACTCTTATGTCCAGTATAAACATTTTAAAAATGGAAACTTTCAGTACAGCTAAGCAACTGGTATCAAATGGGTGTTATATGGCAACCATAGATCTGAAAGATGCATATTATTCAGTACCAATTCATCACCAATACTGTCGATACTTGAAATTTAATTGGATGAGACAGCTGTGGCATTTTAAAGCTTTGCCCAATGGGTTAACCTCAGCCCTAGTTTATTTACAAAATTGTTGAAACCAGTATTAGGGCTACTCCGCACTCAGAATCACATTGTAATGGCATACTTGGATGATGTTCTGATCATAGGCAAAACTCAGGAAGCAGCTGAGGAATCGGTTTCAGTTACCAAACACCTGTTTGAGAGGTTTCCTCATCCATCCAACTGAATCCAAAATAGTACCATCTAGAATGATTGACTATTTGGGGTTCATCATTGATTCAACTAACATGTCAGTGACTTTGCCTATGGCCAAAACTGTAGAAATTATGGAGGCCTGTAGCAATTTGGTAGATGAACAACAACCCTCCATCTGATGAGTAACCAGTGTTATTGGTAAATTGGTGGTGGTTTTCCCTTGAGTGCAGTTCGGACCTCTGCACTATCAGAATGTGCAACAAACTAAAAAACAAGCACTGAAAGAACATGCAGGTCATTTTGATAGACCAATGCAGTTGCCAGCCAAAGCTATTGCCAAGTTGCAATGGTGGATAACTAATGTCTTACGATGTACTGGCCACATTCTGACTCAACAACCTTCAGTTTTTACAAACTGATGTGAGTGCTTCAGGATGGGGAGTCACTGATACTGAGTCTAGCTGTGGCAGCAGATGTAGTGTGCAAAAGGCATTAATCCTGCAGAGGCATGGAATAAACTACTTAGAATTGCTGGGTGCATTCTATGGCCTAAAAGCATTCTGCTCAACAATGCATGATTTGCATGTGCAGCTTCAGATTGACAATACCACAGCTGTTGCATATCAATCACATGGGTGGAATTACGTCATTATCATGTGACAATCTGGCTAACCGCATCTGGTACTGGTGCATTTCGAGAAACATCTGGGTCTCAGATATCTACATACCAGGTAGAGATAACATGAAAGTGGCAGACACCAGGTCACGTAAATTCAATGACAACACAGAATGGATGCTGAATCCAAAAGTTTTCAAAATGATTGTCAGCCGGTATGGATTGCCAGACATAGGTCTGTTGCATCCAGGTTAAATCATCAGTTATCTAAATATGTCTCATGGGAACCAGATCCAGGGGCAGTAGCGGTGGATGCATTCTCGCTACATTGGGGACGTACGTTCTTACGTTTTCCCCATTCTGCCTCATCAGTCGATGTCTCACCAAAATAGAGCACGACTACGCTTTAGGCGTTTGGTAGTTCCTAACTGGTCCACACAGCCATGGTTCCCATTGGTCCTGAGACTGATGACACGGCCATTTATGACTATCCCCAAATGCAGCAACTTGTTGGTTCACCCTGTGACAGGAGACAGTCACCCTTTACATGATCATATTAATCTGTTGGTTTGCATATTCTGACCAGACCGTTCCAGGGACTCGGACTATCGAGTAGGACCGTGGATGTGATTATGGCGGCCTGGAGACATAGTACTAAAAAACAATATGTAGCTCATATTAAGAAATGGGAGATGTTCTGTTTACAGTCAAATATATCTTATTATACTGCAGGCATACCAGATGTATTAGAGTTCCTTGCTACATTGCATTTTGATGAGCAGTTAAGCTATAGTGCCATCAATAGTGCTCAAAGTACTTTGTCCTCCTATTTAGGGCAACGGGTCGGGACAACACTCTGTCGGATCTCATCCATTGGTGGCCCGATTCATGAGAGGTATTTTAACAAAAACCCTCCCAGACCTAGATATATGGAAATCTGGGATGTGAGTATAGTTCTCACACTGCTTCGGCAATGGGCTCCAATTACATCTCTGTCTTTCCAGAAGTTAACGCTCAAAGTGGTCATGTTCATGGCGCTAGTGTCAGCGCGACGGGTCCAGACATTGCAAAAGCTACGACTGGACAGCATGCATTCTTCTGTAGATAATATTACGTTTTATGTATATGATCTAATCAAACAAAGCAGGCTAGGCATGGCTGGAACCAAAATAAGCTTTAAAGCATACCTCACTGACCTGAGACTATATGTAGTTATGCACCCGAGTCAATATATCAAGGGCACCAAGAGTCTCAGAGGCTCTGAAACAGCGATGCTCATCAGCCACAAAACACCTCATAGAAACTTGTCAGTACAAACTATTTCTAGATGGCTGAAACAGGTTTTGGATTATGCTGGAATAGACACTGATGTGTTTAATTCTCACTCCAGCAGGGCAGCGTCAACGTCTGCAGCAAAGGCGCAGGATGTGCCTTTAACCCAAATCCGCGCCGCAGGATGGTCCAGTGAAGGAACCTTTTCACGATTTTAGGATAAACCTGTCCTCGCAATGGAAGGATTTGGGCATGCTGTTTTGGGTTCTGTTTGAGTTCTCCTTTGTAATTTCCCCTGGGAGAGAGGGGTTATTACTGTTCTTTTATTGTTAAAAACATTCATTGTATAATTTAAACAATGTTCAATACATTATTTGTTTATCCTGTGTGAACCGAGGCAGTGTGTCGTATGGGACTGGATCTACAGCATGAAATCACAGAGCTTTGAAATCTTCACAGAATCACTCACGTGACTCCGAAGTAAAATAGCATGATTAAACGAGAACTTACCAGTTTGAAGTTTGATCTTTATTTTATGAAGAGTTATGGTGAGCGATTACATGCCCTCCACTCCCGGCCCTCATAATCGCAAAGATCATCTGGTAGTTCTAGTCTTTGAGTCTTACTATATCACTTTGACGGTAGTTACCGTGGTTTCACGCCGCTGCTTTGAAGATTGACGCACATGCGTACTGGTGGGGCTTCTTCACGTAATCGCTCACCGTAACTCCTCTTAAAATAAAGATCAAACTTCAAACTGGTAAGTTCTCATTTAATCTTGCTATTCATCAGCGGATCTGAATGAGTATGCCGCAGTTGTCACCAACTTCAGAAAGAAAGATGTAGATGGGTGTGCACCGACAAAAACTTGCCAAGCCTTCCACAGCCAGAAGCCCTGCATGAACCAGGAGATTCCTAATTTGCTGAGCATTGGATCTGTGCAGTTTATAACTGGCGATCCAGAATATATAGAGTATGTATTCACAATGCATAGTTTAATATCCTCGACTAACTTGGAAATGCAATATTTCCATTCCGCCCGCATCCCCCGACAGCCCACCCTGCATTGGCATGGATTGTGGAAAACCAGGAAGAAAGCATAAATCCCCAAAATACATTTGTCACAGCCAATAGACAATAGACAATAGGTGCAGGAGTAGGCCATTTGGCCCTTCGAGCCATCACCGCCATTCAATGTGATCATGGCTGATCATCCCCAAGATCACATTGAATGGTGGTGCTGGCTCAAAGCGCCGAATGGCCTACTTCTGCGTCTATTGTCTATCACGTACGTATTGACTAATAGACTGCCCACCTGACAAGCCTTACACTTTCTTTCACAAGTGTATGCCATGATATTTTGCTTGATTTGAGGTGTCAAATTCGATCATTTTTTTGTAATTTTGAACATGTATCTTCATGTCAAGGTCAACTCTGAATTGCCTTCCTTCAATGGAGCTGTCCAAGTTAATTCAGCGAACAGAATGAAGTAGGCCTCACAAATCTAAGAGCCTCCTCCACCATTTGCAAAGATCACAGTTGATTTGATCATCAAACAAAAACCGCAGATGCTGTAAATCTGCAATAAAAATGGATTGCAGGGATCACATACAGGTCAGAAAGCTTTTATGGAAAGAGAAACAGTCAACTTGTCAGATCCAGGACCTACATTTAAAGTAGCAAACAGGGAAAACAAACTGCAGATAATGTGGGGAGGGGTGTGTAGGACAAAGGAAATATGTCAGCTAGATGAGACCAAATGGACTAATAAGGCCAGTAGAGGCAGATTAGGTGCTTTTATCTTGATGCTAGTCACAGAGTCATACAGCACAGAAACAGGCCCTTTGGCCCACCACATCTGTGCCATTCTTTATACCATCTATAGTTATCCCATTTGCCTGTAAGTAAGACTGCGTCATAAAGTTATAAGGTCTTAAGTGATAGGAGCAGAATTAAGCCATTCAGCCCATCAAGTCTGCTCCGCCATTCAATCATGGCTGATCTATCTCTCCCTCCTCAGCCTATTCTTCTGCCTTCTCCTCATAACCACTGACACTGCCTATGCCTTGTGAAAATGACTCATAAGCATAGCAATTGTATCTGATTCCCCGACTCCCTCTGGCAGTGTTGCAGATATCAACCATTCACTGTGAAATAATTTAAAAAAAACATTCCTCAGATCCCCTTTCAAACTCCTCCTCATCTGTGGTTAATATTGTGTGACAAACTGTGACTAATCCCAAGGCATTTTATACATTCACTAACAGTAAGAGGGTGAATCAGGAGAGGTTGGCATCACTCAAACATAAGGAGGGAATTTAGGCTTAAAAACAGAGAATAGAGGCGAGGGAATAAACTAAAACATTGCATTGGTTTCACCAAGGAGAAGGACATTAGATCAATGTGGAGCATACTAATGTACTAAGGATATTTTAAGATAGACAATGGACAATAAGCAATAGACAATAGACAATAGACAATAGGTGCAGGAATAGGCCATTCGGCCCTTTGAGCCAGCACCGCCATTCAATGTGATCATGGCTGATAATCCCCAATCAGTACCCCGTTTCTGCCTTCTCCCCATATCCCCTGACTGTTATCTTTAAGAGTCCTCTCTAGCTTTCTCTTGAAAGTATCCAGAGAACCGGCCTCCACTGCCCTCTGTGGCAGAGAATTCCAACACAGAATTCTGTGAGAAAAAGTGTTTCCTTGTCTCCATTCTAAATGGCTTACCCCTTATTCTTAAACTGTGGCCCTTGGTTCTGGACACCCCCACATCGGGAACATGTTTCCTGCCTCTAGCGTGTCCAAACCGTTAACAATCTTATATGTTTCAATAAGATCCTCTCTCATCCTTCTAAACTCCAGAGTGTACAAGACCTGCCGCTCCATTCTCTCAGCATATGACAGTCCCGCCATCCTGGGAATTAACCTTGTGAACCTACGCTGCACTCCCTCAATAGCAAGAATGTCCTTCCTTAATTGGGGGACCAAAATGGCACACAATACTCCAGGTGTGGTCCCACTAGGGCCATGTACAAGGAATGATAGAGGGAGTGCAGAGAAGGTTCACCAGACTGATTCCTGGGATGTCAGGACTGTCTTATGAACAAAGACTGCATAGACTCGGTTTATACTCTCTAGAATTTAGGAGATTGAGAGGCGATCTTATAGAAACTTACAAAATTCTTAAGGGGTTGGACAGGCTAGATGCAGGAAGATTGTTCCCGATGTTGGGGAGGTCCAGGACAAGGGGTCACAGCTTAAAGATAAGGGGGAAATCCTTTAGGACCGAGATGAGAAGGACTTTTTTCACACAGAGAGTGGTGGGTCTTTGGAACTCTCTGCCACAGAGGGTAGTTGAGGCCAGTTCATTGGCTATATTTAAGAGGGAGTTAGATGTGGCCCTTGTGGCTAAGGGGATCAGAGGGTATGGAGAGAAGGCAGGTACGGGATACTGAGTTGGATGATCAGCCATGATCATATTGAATGGCAGTGCAGGCTCGAAGGGCCGAATGGCCTACTCCTGCACCTAATTTCTATGTTTTTATGTTTCTATAATGATGCAGTGTTGATTCTCTGGAAGAGCAGTAAGGTGGATAAATCCCCAAGGCATGATATGATCCATCCCACATTATCCAGAGAGGCAAATGAGGAGAATGCTGTGGCCTCCACAAAGATCTTTGTATCTTCTCATAAGGTCATAAGTGATAGGAGCAGGATTAGACCATTCTGCCATTCAATCATGGCTGATCTATCTCTCCCTCCTAACCCCATTCTCCTACCTTCTCCCCATAATCCCTGACGCCCATACTAATCAAGAATTTATCTATCTCTGCCTTAGAAATATCCATCGACTTGGCCTCCAATTCTCTAGCCACAGGTGGTGTCCCAGAGAACTGGAGAGCAGCCAGTGTTGTTCATTTGTTTAAGAAGGTAAACAGAGATTTATCCAGTAAATTATGTGGATGAGTCGTCCATCAGGGGCACGGAGAACATTGGAGAGGATCCTTAGGAGTAGGATTTACTCACATTTGGAAGAGAATGGGTCAAGCAAGCATCATGAGATCATAAGGTCATAAGTGATAGGCATAGGATTAGGCCATTTGGCCCATCAAGTCTACTCTGCCATTCTATCATGGCTGATCTTTCTTTCCCTCCTAACCCCATTTTCCTACCTTCTCCCCAAAACCTCCGACACCTATACTAATCAAGAATCTATCTATCTCTGCCTTAAATATATCTACTGCCTTGGCCTCTACAGCCTTCTGTGGCAAATAATTCCATTGATTCACCACCCATTACCAAATGCCATCACCAAAGCATGGCTTTGCCGAAAGCAAATGATTACATTTTTTGAGGAGGTGACAAACTTGACTGAGGGTTGAGCCGTGAATGTTGTCTTCATGTACTTTAGTGAAGCATTAGACAAGGCCCCTCATGATAGACTGACCCAGAAGACAAGATGTATGGCATCTACAGTGTTTTGGTAATTTGGATTCTGAACTGACTTACCCATGGAAGACAGAGGGTAGTGATGGAAGGAAGTTATTCTGGCTGGAGGCATGTGAATAGTGGTGTCCTGCAGGAGTCATTGTTGGGACCTCTGTTGTTTGTGATATATATAAATTCCATAGGTGCAAATGTAGACGGGTTGGTTAGTACGTTTGAAAATGACACAAAAATTGGTGAAGTTGTGGACAATGAAGAAGGCTGTCAAAGGGACATAGCAGGATATTGATCATTTGCAGGTATGGGCAGGGAAATGGCAGATGGATTTTAACCTGGGCAATTATGAGGTGTTGCGGTACAGGAGGTTAAAAGTAAGAGGAAAGTATACTGAGCAAATATATCAGCATTGGTATACAGAGAAATCTTGAGGACACAGGCCCATAGCTCCCTGAAAGCACCAACCCAAGTAACTAGAGTGCATAAAGACGTATGCTTTTAGAAGGATTGAATGGACAATCTTGGATTGTTTTCTCTGGAGTATCAGAGTTTGAAGGGAAACCTAGTAGGCTTTTTTTAATTATTAGAGGCATAGATATGGTAGACAGGCAGAATCTTTCCCCCCAGGGTAGCAATGTCAAAGATTAGAGGGCATAGCTTTGAGGTGAGAGTTTAAAGAAGATATCTGAGGCAACCTTTTAACACAAACGGTGGTTGGTGGGTGTCTGGGATGTGCAGCCGGGGGTGGTGGTGAAAGCAGATACAATAGTGGTGTTTGCAAAGCTGTTAAATGGGCACGTGAGTATGCAGAGAATTGGGGGATCACATACAGGCAGGCAGGATGTTAACTTTGGTGTCATTTTCAGCAAAGACATGATGAGCCGAAAGGCCGGTTCTTGAGCTCTACTGTTCTAAGTTTCATGTTCGTATAGTAAAGCTACACTTCATGCCCTGTAGTTTATATTGGGCTAAGGGAGAGTGAGAAACTGAGCCAATATCACAGAAGAACGACTGGCAGAATCAGAAACTGACAAACAAAAACAAAGTGAGCAACATAAAGCTGGGCTATTGTATATTGAGACTGGAAGTTGCAATGTGTCAAGTCAGAAAATAAGTTGCCATTCTGCATACTTGTATTGGTCCTCATTGTAACACTGCAGGAGGCCGCAGACTGATAGATGGCAGTAGGACAAAGAATCAAAGGGACAAGTAACATATTGCCGAGGGAGATTTGACAGCCACTGCAATTACTGCTGGTGTAGATCGGTGGCAGAAGAATCGCCGAGTTGATGATTATGTGAGAGAGGACTGATTCCAGGAAATAATTGGGGGAATTAGATTGATATGATTGCTCTCAGAGCCTGCATAGAAATCAATATTCATACCACTGGGTTGCAAGCTGCCCAAGCGAAATATGAGATGCTCACTCTCCAATTTGTGATTAGCCTTACTGTGACAATGGAGGTGGTCTAGGACAGAAATATAAGTGTGGGAATGGTAAGGGCAATTAAAGTGTTCAGTAACCGGGAGATCAGGAAGGTCCAGGCAGACTGAGCAAAAGTGTTCAGTGAAACAATCGCCCAGTCTGCGTTAGGTCTCGCCGATGTATAAGAATCCACACCTTGAACAATGGATACAGTAGATGAGGTTGGAGGAGGCGCAAGTGAACCTCTACCTAACCTGAAAGGAGAGTCGGGGTCCCTGGACAATGTGGAGGGAGGTATAGGGAAAGGTGTGGCATCTTCTGCGGTTGCAGGGGAAGGTACCTGGGGAGGGGTGGTTTGGGTGTGAAGGGATGAGTTAACCACTGAGTTGCGGAGGGAACAGTCTCTGCAGAAGGCAGAAAGCGATGGAGATGGAACAATGTGGCTAGTGGTGTCATCCCGTTGGAAGTGGTGAAAATGTCGGAGGATTATGTGTTGTATGAGACAGCTGATGGGGTGGAAGGTGAGGACTAGGGGGACTCTGACCCTGTTGTGACTAGGGAGGAGGGGGAGCAATGGCAGAGCTGCGGGGTACCGAGGAGACAGGCCTGAGGACCTCATCTATGATGGGAGAGGGGAACCCCCGTTCCCTAAGGAATTAGGACATCTCGGATGTCCTAGTGTGGAACATCTCATCTTGGACACAGATGCGGCACAGACAGAGGAATTGGGAGTAGGGTGGAAAAAAGTGTAGTCTAGATAGTTGTGGGAGTCAGCAGGTTTATAATTGACATCGATAGTCTATCTCCTGTGATGGAGATGATGAAATCAAGAAAGGGGAAGGAGATGTTGGAGATGGTCCGAGTGAATTGGAGTACAGGGTGAAAATTGGTGGTGAAGTTAATGAAGTCCATCAGTTCTGCATGGGTGCAGGAGGTAGCACCGATGCAGTCATCAATGCAATGGAGATAGAGTTCGGGGATAGGGCCAGTGTACACCTGGAACAGGGATGGTTTGACGTACCCTACAAAGGTATAGTTGGGGCCCATGCGGGTGCCCGAAGCTATGCCTTGGATTTGGAGAGGAGTCGAAGTTGAAGTTGTTAAAGGTGAGGATCAGCTACGCTAGGCGGAGTAGATTGTTAGTAAAGAGAAATTGGATGGTTCTGTGGTCGAGGAAGAAACGGGAGGCTTTAAGGCCTTCCAGCTTGCAACCCAGTGGTATGAATATTGATTTCTCTAACTTCAAGTAACCACTGCACTCTCTCACTCACTCCATCCCTCCCCCACCCAAGTCGCACCAGGCAAACAGCTAACAATGGCCTTTCCTTTAGCATCATTAGTTGTTTGCATATCTTTCATTCATTTGTTCTATATCTCTCTATATCACTGTAAAATATCGTTCATTTCCCTTTCCCCTGACTAGTCTATCTCGATCCAAAACGTCACCCATTCCTTCTCTCCAGAGACGCTGCCTGTCCCGCTGAGTTACTCCAGCATTTTGTGTCCATCCACTGGCTAAGATAGTTTTTTCTAGTGCGCCGGAGGTTACGGTAGATGTGATAGAGCCGTATTAAATTATGAGAGGCATGGATAGGATCGACCATCAGAACCTTGTTCCCAGGATGGAAAAATCAAATACTAGAGGGTACAGCTTTAAGGTGAGAGGGGCAAAGTTTAAAGGAGATGTGTGAGGCAAGTGTTTTACACAGAGGGTGGTGAGTACTGGAATATGCTGCCAGAGCTGGTGGTTGAGCCAGATACGATAGTTGCATTTAACAGACTTTTGGAAAGGCACATGGATATGCGGGGAATGAAGGGATGTGACATATGCAGACAGACAAGAGTCGGTCCTGATATCATGTTCGGCACAGATAGTGTGGGCCAGAAGGCCTGTCGTCTGCTGTACTTTTCTATATTCTATATTCATGAGAGTCAGTTTCTGAGTGTCAGATTCCTACAGTTGCCCAGCAGTTACACGGGAAAATCTGCCTGTGACAACTGAACTAATGTCATGTTATCTCTGCATCAAATTAGCTAACTCGTGGTA
The DNA here is from genome assembly GCA_963514005.1 of Raja brachyura. The sequence goes on along the minus strand of OY740800.1, from coordinate 6,273,988 downwards.
TTTCAATAGAAAGGAAGCAAGTTTCAGCCTATCTGTGTTAATTTTAATTAACTAGCCTAATTTAAATGTTCTTCGTTGTTCTGATGAAAGATCGTTCATCTTAAACATTGAACATTTTACTTTCTACGGATGCTGCCTGATCTCAGTATTTCCACCATTTTATGTTATTTTGGATATAATTTGTTATTTGGCGTTTTCTATTTTCTTTAATAGGTTTTTAATTACGAGTCATTTTTTTCCAGCTTTTGAATCCCTTTGCTATGTCAGTAATATTGACTAGGTTTTAAATTATCCTTCAGTTTGAACAGCCAATAAGTCTAGGTTGTGGTTTAGCCGGCTATCACACATTTCTACAGCCTGCTCAAGGCGTTATCTTGAACCTGGTATCTTGGATTATTCATTACAAGTAACTGCAGTGCTATGAGGCAAGGATACAGTGGACATCTTGAAAAGTTCAATTTGTCCCCAAATTAACAGCCTTTGACAATGATGGGTGGTGGGTGAGGGTGGGAGGGGAGGGGAGGGGGAGGGGGGGGGATGAGGGGCTAAGGAGATGTAGGGGGAAGATGAAACTATTCAAAACCTCTACAATGCATTGTAAAGGAAGTGGTCCTCATTCATAACCCTCCCGAGTGCCAAGCTTCATTTTAAGATAGAGAAGGCTAAATTCTTAGCTGAATTAGCTTAACTTGGCCAGTTCTGTTTTCCTGCTTTAGTTGCCGGCTTCATTTAGTTTTGTTTAGTTTGGAGATACAGCGCGTAAACAGGCCCTAGAGCCCAATGAGTCCGCGTCGACCAGCGATCCCCGCACGCTAGCACTATCCTACACACCAGGGACAGTTTACAATCTTTACGGAAGCCAATCAACTTACAAACCTGTATTTCTTTGGAGTGTGGGAGGAAACTGGAGAACCTGGAGAAAACCCAAGCAGTCACAGGGAGAATGTGCAAACTCCGCGCAGACAGCACCCACAGTCAGGATGGAACCCGGGTCTCTGGTGCTGTAAGGCATCAACTCTACCGCAGCACCACTGTGGCTTCTTAATTGAAAGCCCCAAAACAGGGATGAATTTCAGACTGAAATTGCACCCAATTCTTATTGGCTGACTTCAACAGAAATGAGAGGAGCTTAACCAAAGGCTATATGCGTCTACAAAAGCTGAAAAATTGATTTATTCTGCTCAGATAATCCAACGCTAAATATCTCCTATATAAGGCAACACTGCAATCGAGTTTCAACTGCAGCTGCTGCCAGATCCCGGCTTTCTAACTTCCCACCTCCAGGCACTGGCACATCTTCTGGTGCCTGTCACACCTAATACAGACATCCAGCTGATCTTGCCCACACAATCCTCACCATTTGACAATCAATTGAATCTTATTTGATCCAACTCTTTGAGCTAAAGGCTAACATTCCAGTAATATTTTGGATCAGTTTTGCGTGTGACAATAAGATAATTAGGTACATACTGTAGCTTGCATGCCTTCACCCCGAATTAGCCTTTTCCAGATGTCGGGTAGATACACAGAGTCTCTTGCCCGGAGTAGAGGAATCGAGGACCAGAGGACATAGGTTCAAGGTGAAGGGGAAAAGATTTAATAGGAACCTGAGGGGTAACTTTTTCACACATAGGGTGGTGGGTGTATGGAACAAGCTGCCAGAGGAGGTAATTGAGGCTGGGGCTATCCCAATATTTAAGAAACAGTTAGACAGGTACATGGATAGTACAGGTTTGGAGGGATATGGACCAAGCGCAGGCAGGTGGGACTGGTGCAGCTGGGACATGTTGGCCGGTGTGGACAAGTTTTGCCAAAGGGCCTGTTTCCACATTGTATCCACTCTATGACTATGACTATGACTATGAAGTATAATCTCAGGCATGGGTGAATGAACATTTTGCAAACATTTTTATTGGAAGCTTTGTCTCTCAATGTAAACGATACAGAACTTGCAGTCTTTTTTTTTGGAGCTGCCTTTCCCCGAATGTTAACGGACCAAAAACCTTGAACGTTTTAGAGGCAGCGAAAGTTTGTAAATCCCTAAGGCACATAATTGACCCTCAAGGTTTTAATGCTGTATTGTGTTATTTGGATGAAGGCTATTTAAAGTAGCTTAGTGCTTAAAAGCACTTACTGAGAAGTTTAACTACTGTACGAAACTACAGTAATTGTACTACTTTCCTACAAGGGCAATTAATAGTAAGATTAAACGAGAACTTACCAGTTTGAAGTTTGATCTTTATTTTATGAGGTGTCACGATGAGGGATTACGTGACGTGAAGACCCCGCCAGCACGCATGCGCGACATTCTTCAAAGCAGTGGTGTGAAATCACAGAACAAACAGTCACAATGACTGACATAGTAAGAGAAAAAAGAGAACTTTCATACCAGGTGATCTTTATAATAGAGGGTCGGGAGCGGAGGGCACGTAATCCCTCATCGTGACACCTCATAAAATAAAGATCAAACTTCAAACTGGTAAGTTCTCGTTTAATCTTACTATTTTACTTCGGAGTCACGTGAGTGACTACGTGAAGATTTCAAAGCTCTGTGATTTCATGCCCTGGAAGCTCCATGCTCACACACCGCTAAAGCTGGGATAAGAGGATGGACGTGATTCAGACAAGACACTGGCTGAAAAACAAAACAGGTATTTATTCATACCAAACACAATATTGTGTCCCATAAGGGTTATTTATCTGGCAGCACTTAAAATCCTCCCTGCATAATTGTCAGGGGAGGTCACGGGTTTGTTATAAAAGCGGTGGAAGGTTTTCTCATTGTTCCAACCCGCTGTGGCCAGGATGTGATCCAGTGGTACCTCCATCCTTCTAGCTGCCGAGGTGGATGCTGCCCTGGTGGAGTGAGATTTGTACACATTAGTATCCACCCCCGCCGCATCCAGTACCACCCTTAACCATCTGGAAATGGTTTGCACCGTGACCCTGTGATGAGGCTTCTTGTGACTGACAAGCAAAGCTATTTCCGTGCCCCTTAGATCTTTAGTGACTGAAATGTATCGCAGAATCAATGTAACGATACAAAGACGGGTGTCCGCTGGGTAAGCCAGGAACTCCAAAGTATGTCCAGACACTCCGGGTCGATCTTGCTTCAATAGTCCCTGCACCTGGAATGTGATTTTCCCACTGGTAATTGCCATGGCATCCAGACTAAGTTTGTGCAGGGACTGGACCCGTTGCGCCGTGATCAGTGCCATTATCATGACCATTTTGTAGGTTAATTTGGCCAAAGGGAGTCCCGTGTTCGGTGTCCATCCTCGCAGCATCGTCAATACCGTGCTGATGTCCCAGGTATGGCTATATCTGGGCCTGGGGGGATTAGAATTAAATATTCCCCTCATAAATTTGGATACTAGGGGATGTGACCCAATTCCCAATTGGTCACTCCCCTTGCCCAAGTAAGACGATAGGGCACTCCTGGCACAGTTAATGGCGCTGTAGCTTAGACCCTCATCGTAATGAAGGGTAGCCAGAAACTCCAGCACTTCCGTGATGGTGGCGGTTTCGTATGTTGTTTTAGTAGTCACGCAGAATCCTTCCCATTTCCTGATGTAGGTCAGGTACTGCTTCCTTGTGGACTCTCTGCAGGCTCCCGTGATGGTATCAATGGTCCTGTTGGAGAGTCCGAATCCATGAAGTGGCCATTTTAAAATCTGCAAATTAACAAATCCATGCGGTCATGACATGGATGACATTCTCCTGTAACAGGATGAACAAGCAGGCTTGGTCTTTTATTCACCCTGATAATGGGTTCTGTGGCCATCTTCTGTACGAGAGGGAACCATGGTTGAGTAGGCCAGTCGGGCACTACCAAGATACCCGATGCGGAGTCTTGCTTGATTTTTTGCAAGACCCGACTGATGAGGCAGAAAGGGGGGAAAGCGTAGCAAAATAAATCCCCCCAGTGTAGCGAGAAAGCATCCATCGCTACTGCCCCCGGGTCTGGCTCCCAAGCAACATACGTTGGTAGTTGGTGATTTAGCCTGGACGCGAAAAGGTCGATATCTGGTGTCCCATAACGTTCTACAATATCTGTGAACACATTCCGATCCAACATCCATTCTATGTTGTCGTTGAATTTCCGTGACCTGGTGTCTGCCACTGTGTTTAGTTTACCTGGAAGGTAAGTTGCAGAGATCCAAATTTCTCTTTGCAGACACCAGTACCAGATATTGTTGGCCAATTCATCACACGATATTGACTTTACACCGCCCATGTGGTTAATATAGGCTACCACCGTGGTGTTGTCAATCTGTATTCTAACATGAACTTTGTGCATGTTAGTGCAGTATGCCTTAAGGCCGTGAAATGCTGCCAGCATTTCTGAATAGTTAATCCCTAAGTTTTTAAATAGGGTTAACTCTGGTGCACTCCATCTACCTCCACAGCTAGAGGTAGTGTTAGTAGCTCCCCACCCTTTGGCACTGGCATCCGTTTGTAAGGTGATCGAGGGATTGGTGATAGTTATGGGTTTGGAACAATTTTGGGCATTACCCATCCACCAATATAATTCGGCTTTTGCCTTTTCTGGAATTTTCATGGGCCTATCAAAATGTCCAGCATGATTTTTGAGCGCCGTAATTTTGGCTCTTTGTAAGTTTTGGTAATGTAAAGGCCCATATTGTGCTGCAGGAAAAGCAGCTACTATCTTCCCAATCACCCTGGCCACCTGCCGAATGGATGGGACCTTAATGCCAATGAGGCTCCTGCAAGCCTCTATCAGGTCTTCCACCTTGCTTGGTGGTAACGTGACAGACATTTGCACTGAGTCAATAATGAACCCCAAATATTTCATGGTGGTAGAGGGTTCCAATATTGATTTATCTGGATGTATCGTAAACCCCAGTTTCTGAAAAATATGTTTCGTGGCTGTGACTGCCAAGGTAGCCATCTCCAAATTCTCCCCCACTATGAGGATGTCATCAAGATAGGCCATAACAGTATGATTCTGTTTCCTTAAATAGGCCAAAGCTGGTTTCAATATCTTGGTAAACAATCTGGGTGCTGACGATAACCCATTAGGCAAAGCTTTATATTGCCATAATTGTCCCATCCAGATAAATTTTAAGTATTTCCTATGATCCTTGTGTATGGGTACTGAATAGTATGCATCTTTGAGGTCAACGCATGCCATGTAGTACCCATTGGCTATAAGCTGAATAGCAGTGTCGAAGGTGTCCATTTTAAAATGAATATACTGGACAGAAGTATTCAGGTCGGTCAAATCTATGATGATGCGGCAACCGCCATCTTTTTTGTTTTTAGTGAATATATTAGACACGAACTCCTGAGGTTCTTTAAAGGCCTTCTCAATTATCCCTTTTTCTATCAACCTCTGTAGTTCAGCATGCCCTGCTGCCTTATCTCTATGAGAAAGGACGAATTTCCGACTAGGTGCATGCTGTACCGGGGTAGGGAGTTCGTGAATAAATTCAATTTTGTAGCCCTGAATACTCCTGAGTATATAAGGATCAGAGGTAAAAGTGAGCCAATTCTCGAGGAACATGTGCAACCTGCCCCCTATGCAAAGTGAATTTGGGTCAGTAGTGTTCTTGGGGATCCCAGACCCACCTACCTCCATGGTTACTGCCGGTGTGGTGGTTTCTGCCCTTGCTTCCTCGGCTGGTTGTAGGTGTTCTGGGAGTGGCGCATCTTCCAAGGAGGCCGGCCTGGGCCTTGGCCTAAAAAAGACCGCTGAGCAGGTATGCCGGCCTTCGAGCTTTCACCACCGGCAGACCTACTCGAGGGGCTCATGTTTCCCCATATCGGGTTGTTCACCGTGGGTACATTTAATGACTTGCAGTTTTCTGGCGCCATATATTTATCTGCTGTGGCATTGATGGCCTGTTCCTGAAGTTGGTTAGTGGCCATATAATCAATGCTGGCAGCCAGCTTGGGGTGGATGGGTAGGCCCTTCTGGTTGGGCATGGCATGTTTGCTCACCACATCCATATAATCTTCACACACCCCTGACGCTGCAGGTGCTTCAGCCAACTCCCCTTCTTCTGGGTCAGCCCAGTTCTGACCCTCAATGCTCCCCTGTATAGAAGGGGATACATTAGGCAGTCCTCGAAAGGAACTTGCCGTGGGCCTACTAGGGGTCCCACTGTGATCCTGCCCCTGCTTTAGCAGGTCACGTTGGAGCAGCTGCTCCATCATCCGCTCAATGCGGTCAAGGCGACCTCCGTCGCTGCCAGCGAGCGGGGTGCCCTCGGGACCGGACTCCGCTGAGTCGGCCCCGGCCGACTTCCGGGTAGTTTTCCCCGACCGTGGCGTACCAACGGTCTCAAAGTCCGAAAAGTCGGGAGCTGCAGGTAGAACCTGTAGCTCTGGAGAGGCGGTTCTCCGTTGGCTGCTGTCCTTAGCCGCTGATTTGGCCGCCGCTCTCTTTGATTTTCTCCCTTCCATAATGGTCGACTCACTCCTTCGGTGAGACTTACCTGGCGTGAGCTTTTAAAACTCACGCTGGAGGAGCCCCGCTCCTCCCGACCGTCGCTTCCGCATGCGCACGACGATATGTCGCGCATGCGTGCTGGCGGGGTCTTCACGTCATGTAGTCACTCACGTGACTCCGAAGTAAAATCTGATTTAAATTGCTTTAATTATCAAACAGACATTACTGTATGTCACCATATGAAGAATTATACCCAACAAAACCCAATGTACCAAGGGAATCTCAGGAAAACAAAGTATATAATAATTAAACATTTAAATGGAAACAGTTTTAAAAATAATGGGGTTTTTTTTGCAATACCGTGAAAATAGTGGATAAAAATAAATACATACTTAGTCTTGTCATAATATGCGTGGTTAAAAGTGTGTTTATAGTCTTGTCATAATATGCATGGTTAAAAGTGTGTTTATAGTCTTGTCATAATATGCATGGTTATAGATTGCCATAATTTTTATGAATCTCATTCAATTGGAGATGGTAAACCCATCATCTGCTCCACCAAGGACAATCAGTAGGCCCGGGGTGCAGCACGTGAGGCGGGAGTGTCACGGGGAGCCACGCGTGCCCTATCCAACCGGAACATGCCCCGGTTGGCCTGACTCACCAGAGAAGGCGGGCGGTGAGGCCTGTCTGGGCGGAAGGAGCAGCGGTGGTGATGGGAGCCTCGGCAGTGGCAATGGGAGCCTCGGCGACAGAGGTGGGGCGTCGGTGGCAATGGCAGTTGATGAGCATGAGGGGGGGAAGGGAAGACAATGGAGACCCAGCATGGGTGGACTGCCGTGAAGAACAATAGAGATGTGGCGCGGGGGGACCACGGTGAGGGATGGTGGGAGAACAAAGGGTGACCCGGTTGGGTGGGGGGGGGGGGCACTCCAGTTTAGAATCCTCTGCCCAAGGGATAGGTCTGTTTTCGTTTGTTTGTTCATCTGTTCCAATGAAGGCAGCCAACCATCAGTCGCTTGTCTTTTTCTTTTTTTTTTGTCACTTTTAATTTCAAGTTTTCGTGTACCTAGTTTTGTGTTGTGACTGTCGGCAAACTAATTTCCCTCCGGGGATGAATAGCGTTTTATAGTATTGTATCGTATCGCATCGTAAACAATTCTTTGAGTGATTATTGAAGATGCTGCCAGGATTAGCGGGTGTTAGGGGGAAGTTGAACAAACTTTGCTCATTTTCTCTGGATCATCGGAGTCTGAAGAAAAATCTGATAGAGCCATAAATAGGGTAGGCAGTCCCCAGGGAGGAAAAGTCAAAGATTAGAGGGGATAGCTTTAGGCGAGAGGGAGAAAGTTTAAAGAAACATTGAAACATAGAAAATAGGTGCAGGAGTAGGCCAATCAGCCCTTCGAGCCTGCACCGCCATTCAATATGATCATGGCTGATCATCCAACTCAGTATCCCGTACCTGCCTTCTCTCCATACCCCCTGATCCCTTTAGCCACAAGGGCCACATCTAACTCCCTCTTAAATATAGCCAATGAACTGGCCTCAACTACCTTCTGTGGCAGAGAATAGTAAGATTGAACGAGAACTTACCACTTCGAAGGTTGATCGTTATTTCATGAGGAGTCGCGGTGAGGGATTTCGTGAAGAGCCCGCCGGCGCGCATGCTCGACATTCTTCAAAGTAGCGGTGTGGAATCACAGAAACCAGTAACAGAAATGACTTGGCATAGTAAGATGAAAGAGACTCAAATTACCAGGTGAAGGTGACTGAGGGTTGGGCGTGGAGGGCACGAAATCCCTCACCGCGACTCCTCATGAAATAACGATCAACCTTCGAACTGGTAAGTTCTCGTTCAATCTTACTATTTCATTTCGGAGTCACGTGAGTGACTTCGTGAAGACTTCAAAGCTTCTGTGATTACACGCCCTGGACCACGTCCATGCTGACACACCACTAGCAGGGATGGATGGGAGGAACAAACTTGCTCAAATAGTTCATACTGCAAAACAAGAGCATATTTATTAACAACAAATCAAAAACCCCTCATGCGGGGACACCTCCACGTTCTTGACCTGCATTCAGCACGGCTTCCGCGAACTGTAGAGGAGCAGCAACAGGCTTGTTATAAAATCGCTGAAACACAGCTTCATTAGCCCATCCTGCTGTGGCGAGAATATGGTCCATAGGCACCTCCATAATCCTCGCCGCTGACGTCGATGCAGCCCTGGTGGAATGAGACTTGAACACATTAGTGTCGATACCTGACTTACCCAAGACGACCCGGAGCCACCTGGATATCGTCTGGACTGTCACTCGATGATGAGGTCGCTTATGAGTGACAAGCAGGTATCTCTCCATTCCTCTGATGAATGCCGTCACCTTGACATAGTGACGGATATGTGAGGCTAAACACAGCCTAGCATCTGCGGGGTATGCCGGGAACTTCAGTTGCAGCCCTGTGCACCCAGGTCTATGCTGCTTTAGTAGCTCATCAACAAAGAAGACTACTTCTGTAGGGGTAGACATCATTCTGTCGACACGTAGTTTATGCAGTGTCTGTACCCTCTGTGCTGAAGTCAGCGCTAGTAACATCACCAGCTTCATGGTGAGTTTGTCCAGCTGGAGCCCTTCCATGGGAGACCACGTCCTGAGCAGGGTTAATACGTCCCTGACATCCCAGGTGATATTGTAGCGTGGTGTAGGCGGATTCATATTGAATATACCCCGCATGAGTCTGGACACTAGCCTGTTGGATCCCACCTCAATCTTGAGGTAGAACGACAGCGCGCTCCTGGCGCTGTTGATGGCACTGTAACTTAAGTGTTCATCATGGTGCAACCCCGCGAGGAATTCCAGGACGTCGGTTATAGTCACGTCATCGTACGTGATGCGAGAGCGGCTGCAGTAGGCTTCCCACTTCTTGATATGTGAGCGGTATCTTTGTCTTGTGGACTCTCGACACGACGCCCCAATGGTATCCATGGTCCGAGTTGAGAGGCCGTATTGGACTAACGGCCTGTTCAAAACCTGCAAGCCAACAAATTTAAATAGCCATGGCAGGGATGTGGCTCCCCTGAGACAGGGTGAGTAACCAATTCTGGGCAACCCTTCAAAAGGACCCAAGGCTCACTGAGCATGTCAAAGACCACCGGATACCACGGCTGTGTAGGCCAGTCGGGTATAAGAAGGATGCCCTTGGCTGCATCCATCTGAATCTTTCGTAATACCCGACTGATGAGGCAAAACGGGGGGAATGCATAGAAAAACCAATTCCCCCAGTCCAGCGAGAATGCATCTAGCACCATAGCCCCAGGATCTGGTTCCCACGAGACGTATGTTGGTACCTGATGGTTCAACCGTGACGCAAAAAGGTCAATATCCGGTTTCCCAAATTTGGCTGTAACTTTGGCAAAAATTTCAGGATGCAACATCCATTCAATATTGTCATTAAACTTGCGTGACCTGGTGTCCGCCACAGTATTAAGCTCACCTGGCAAATAGGTAGCTGAAATCCAAATGTCTCTTTGAACACACCAGAGCCAAATTGAGTTAGCCAATTTATCACATGAAACTGACCTGGTACCGCCCATATGGTTTAAATAAGCCACCGCTGTGGTGTTGTCTATTTGGAGATGGACATGTGCTCCAAAAACCTTGGAACAATAAGCACGAAGTCCGTGGAATGCTGCAAGTAGCTCCAAATAGTTTATCCCTTGAGACAACAACATAGTAGCCTCAAGGGTATCCCATCTGCCCCCGCAACTAGAGTAATGATCCGTAGCTCCCCAGCCATAAGAGCTCGCATCAGTTTGCAAGTATACCACCGGATTAGCCTCAATAATAGGCTTAAATGAGTTACTAATGTGACGCACCCACCATCGTAACTCATCCTTCGCTTCGGGCGGCAGTTGCATTGGTCGATCATAATGACCAGCGTGCTGTCTTAACGCAGCGATCTTGGCCCTTTGCAAATTCTGATAATGCAAAGGCCCATATCGGGCTGCCGGAAACAATGCTACAAGCTTGCCAATTACTGTAGCTGTATGTCGAATCGATGGTATACTAGCGCTGATTAAATCTTGACACACCTGGGTGACCTCCTCAACCTTATTAGTTGGTATGGTGACCCTCATGTGAATAGAGTCCACCGTAAACCCCAGATAATGAATTACCTGGGAGGGGCAGAACTTTGATTTGGCTGGATGGACAATGAACCCCAGCTGCTGAAATATATTGACAGCAGCTGCAACACCCTGTTGAGCCAATTCCAGGGTGTGGCCGACAATTAAGATATCATCTAAATAGGCCATTACTATATGATGTCGTTGTCGTAAATAAGCCATAATTGGCTTCACCAATTTAGTGAATAATCTAGGGGCTGTGGTAAGCCCATTCGGCAAAGCCCTATATTGCCAGAGTTGACCCATCCAGATAAATTTCAGAAACCTCCTATAACATTTTTGAATGGATACAGTATAGTACGCATCTTGTAAATCAATGCATGCCATAAAGCAACCATGTGAAATCAATGATTTGGCTGTTTCAAAAGTGTCCATTTTGAAATGAGTATATGTGACAAAAGTATTTAAACGAGTCAGGTCAATGATGAATCGACAGCCTCCATCCTTCTTGGGTCGAGTGAATATATTAGAAACAAATTCAACTGGCTCATGAACCGTTTTCTCTATCACTCCCTTCTGTTCTAGCCTCAAAATTTCCTTATAGCCTGCTGCCTGTTCTGCAGCAGACAATTTAAATGTTCGACCAGGCCTGTGCTGGGATGGAGGAATGTCCCCATTAAGAAACTCAATTTTATGACCCTGAATATTTTGTAACATATACTCATCACCAGTAATATCACCCCATGCACCCGAAAAGAACCGAAGGCGCCCACCAACATGTGAGGTTAAACAAAGAGAAAAGAGAGAACCAGACCGCCTCACCTCCGTGGTTACCGGCGGTCCTTGACACGTGTGGGTGGACGTGGAGGTGCTGGGTTGGCTTGAGGGCGCGGCGTCCTCATCTTCCACCAGGGTTTCTGCCGACCTTGTCCTTGTAGAGGTGCTGGCAGACCCTCGTGGATGAACAAGTGGAGCTTTCGAGCCCAACGGCCTGGGGGCACTGTGAGAGCGCATGAGTCCCACCATTTTGGCTTGTTCGTCAAGCTCTTTGACCCTCTTCGAGAGATCTTCTCCAAAGAGCTGACGGGGCGGCGGCGGCGGCGGTGGTTTGCACAACCCTGCAAACTTAGGGTTGAGCGCCGGGCAGATGCTGCTTTTGCGGAACCCATTGATCTCATGTTGAGTTGCGCACAATAGAGCCAGAGCATCCTCCTGGTCCAAATTTAATTCATCCCCATCAACCGACCGCACAAAGGCGGTAATACCGGCCGTGAGGAGCTTCAGGATCCGCTGAATTTTCAGCTCCTGTTGACGGATAGCCGCACTGATGTTGCCCCATATCGGCATATTGACCACAGGCACGTTGAGGGAGTTGCAGTTGGATGGAGCCTTGTGACGGCTCATGGCCTGAATGAGAACTTCTTCCTGGAGCTGATGGTTGTTGAGGAAGTCCACTCTGGCTGCCAATTTCGAGTTCAGGGGAAGCCCAGACGAGTGTGGGGCCGCGAACTGAGCGGCCACATCGAGAAGTTCCTCCGCTGGTAAATCTGACGGAGGTGGTATGGGATCGACCAAAACCTCCTCATCCTGCTGCTCCAGGCTGAAGGTGGAAGTTGGTGAAACAGCCCTGTGCCTGTCGCTGCTGGACGCTTGCTGCTGTTGACCGTGAAGCAGGAGCTCCAGCAGCCGCTCCATACGGTCAATACGCCCTTCACCCTGAACACTCAGGTGGTCGGAGTCCTCCGGCTCTGAAAAATTGCCGGGGCCCCTGTCATCGGCCCGCACCTCATCGAGGCCCACCCGGTGCCGGTAGTCGTCGCTAACAGCCGCCGAAGCGAAACTGCTCGATTCCCGCGCGGGCGTGTTCAACCGCCTCCGTTTAGCGGGAGCTGAAGCCGCTGCCACTAAGGGCACTTGCGGCATGGTGTCGGCACCAGCCGCAGCATGGATACCTGATGCCCGCGCGGGCTTCCCGGCTGCCCACGTCGTGGACCTCGCCGACGCATGGTCTCGCCCACCCATCCATGGGGGGCTCGGCGACCGTGACGAGACCCGACCCAACCGACCCGTCCCGGCGTCGAGAGTTGGGGGGCGTCGACTGGACCTCACAGCCGCCCCGGGTCCCGCCCTGGAACCTGACCGCTCCCCGGCGGCAGGCAAAGCCTTAGCCCCAACAGGGTTAGACTTCTGGGCTCCTGCCCTTCCCCTACTCGGAGGGCTGAGTGAAAAGGGCCGTGCCGCTGCACGCACCCTTCTGCTCGAGGTCGCCAGCAAGCCTGCTGACGACCTGACTGCCATGGCAGGGTCCTCCTGCTCTGGCGGCACACCACACTCCTCCTCGTCGAACTCCTCCGAACTGTGGTGTGCTGGCGGATCCGGACCTGTAAACACAGGGCTTACCGACATTCCCGCCCGTGTCCCGGCCTGCGCTGCAGGTACCGCCGATATCAATGGCTCCGGGACTGCTGACCGGCGACCACGTCCAGACGTTCTCCGGCCCTTAGAACTCCCATCCATGTCCTTGCTGCAAAAAACAAAGCAACACAACAAGGACCACCAACTTAAGGTAGGATACTTACCTCAGTGGCTCCCTTATGAAGGGCTGGCGAGGAGCGCGCTCCACCGCCAGCCGTCGCAGCAACGCGATACGACGATATGTCGAGCATGCGCGCCGGCGGGCTCTTCACGAAGTCACTCATGTGACTCCGAAATGAAATTCCACAGACTCACCACTCTCTGTGTGAAAAATGTTTTCTTCATCTCGGTCCTAAAGGAATTCCCCCTTATCCTTAAACTGTGACCCCTTGTTCTGGACATCCCCAACATCAGAAACAATCTTCCTGCATCTAGGAGAAGAATGTTTTTTAAACGGAGGTAGACGTCGGGGATGGGGCCCTAGAAGGGTCTTGACCCGAAACGTCGCCTATCTCCTTCGCTCCTTAGATGCTGCTGCACCCGCTGAGTTTCTCCAGCCTTTTGTATACCTTCCTGCATCTAGCCTGTCCGACCCCTTAAGAATTTTGTAAGTTTCTATAGGATCCCCCCTCAATCTTCTAAATTCTAGCAAGTAGAAGCCGAGTACAAGAAGATGTGAGGAGCAAGTTATTTTTTCGCAGGGAGTAGTTATTCGAGCCTGAAAAACATTGGCAGGGGTGGTGGTGTGAGCAGATACAATAGCGGGATTTAAGAGGCTTTTGGATAGGCACTCGGATATGCAGGGAAAGGAGGAAAATGGATCATGTGCAGATAGAGGAGATGCGTTTATCTTGGCATCGCCTTCAGCACAGACATTGTGGGCTGCAGGGCTTATTGCTGTGTTGTACTCTTCTATGTTCAATGTATAAAAAATACTTGAATCATGTCTTGTCTACCATTCACCACCTCGCTCCCATTCTTCCACGCACTGAGATGTGTTACCGGGATCTAATGTTAGCAATGTAGCAATTGCTAATCATTTCCTGGGAGTAATCTATGCAGCGTGTCCAATGTTGAAGATGTTATATGATCTGATACTTAATTTATCCATTTTAAAACCATGACATAAATTGTATGGAAGCACAAGCAATTTTAACACCAAAAATTCATGTTTGATGTCAGGCTTTTGCCTGAAGCTAGTGGAAAGGATGAACGAATTAAATCAAAGGACTGATTTAAGTGTTAATGAGTTTGTGGTTAAAAACCTTCCACAAAACTGAAGAGTGTATGGTCAGCACTGTACCAGGCAGGAGCATGTTATGTGTGTATTAAAGTCAATCGAACAAAAGACCAGGAGGGAGAGACTTTACACTGTTGTATAATATCACACTAATGGGCCTGTCCTACTTACATGATTTTTTTTGTCAACTTGCTGGCACCCGTCATAGTTATAGCAGGTCGCCGAAATTTTTCAACATGTTGAAAATCCAGCGGCGACCAGAAAAAGGTACGACTCTTTGGGTGACTACTCGTGACCATACAGGTGTCACCCCGCGACATCTCGCCTGTACGGTCGTGGTGACGCCCGTTTGGTCATGAGTAGTCGCCCAGAGTAGTACCGTTTTCCGGTCGCCACAGGATTTTCAACATGTTGAACATTTTCGGCGACCTGCTGCGACTATGACGGGTGCCGGCAAGTCGCCAGAAAAATCACGTAAGTGGGACAGGCCCTTAAGGCTCTCCAAATACCACCATAAAAGATCATCAGAATGCTGAAAGGGGGATGATTTATCAAAGCTATAGCATGGAAACAGGCCCATTGGCCCACCGAGTTGGCCCGCCTATCGATCAGCTGTTCACACTAGTTCTATGTTATCCCACTTTCATAGCAACCCCCTACGTATAATGGGGAATGATTATGGGCATTGGCCAATAAACCTCCAAACTTCTATTTCTTTGGGATGTGGGAGGAAACTGGAGCACCTGGAGCAATTACACAAGAGCACAGGAGGATGAAGGGTGATATTATAGAGGTGTTCAAAATCGTTTAAGAAATAGATCGGGTAGACTCACAGTCTCTTGTCCAGACTAGGGGAATTGAGAATCAGAGGACATAGGTTTAAGGTGAGGGGGGAAAGATTCAATAGGAACCTGAGGGGAGTAGGAACCTTTTCACACAAAGGATGGTGGATGTATGGAACGAGCTGCCGGAGGAGGTAGTTGAGACAGGAACTATTGTAACGTTTAAGAAACATTTAGTCAGGTACATGGATAGGACAGGTTCAGAGGGATATGTCCAAACAGGCAGGTGGGACTAGTGTAGATGGGACATGTTGGCCGGTGCGGGCGAGTTGGGTCGAAGGGCCTGTTTCCATGCGGTATGACTCTATGACATGGTCACAGCGAGAAAGTGCAAACTCCAGTCAGCAACCAAGGCCAAGATTGAAGTTGGGGCCTTGGGCGCTGTGAGGCAGCAGCTTTATCAGCTGCACGGCTGTGATAAGATGGCACTAGTGGCGGTCTGATGTTGGTGGCAGAGATGATATGTCAGTTCCTCCCTCTATCAGTGAAAATCCTGAATAATCCTTTGGAGGAGACAATCTCCTTTTGATATTAAAAGATTAACAATCATAGAAATACTTAAATCTCTTGAACCTGTACGAGGCTTGGTTGAATTAGGTATTTTATAGATTTAACAGGTGTTAGTAGGAGACGACTTAAATCTATAGAACTTGGTACTTAACATCATTTGGTTATGCGAAGTTTGCCTGTGGCCGCCCAGAATATCATACATTGAAAAAATAAATTTAACTCAATTTCATATTGATTTATTTACCAAACAGGTGTTATGTGCAAAGTTAATAATACCTATGTGACAAGTGTCACCCTCTAGTTTGGTGACTTCCATGCCAAGAGCCTGACCCCCCCGGAGTGCCTGTGTGGGAAGGAACTGCAGATACTGGTTTAAACCAAAGATAGACACAACATGCTGGAGTGGGACAGGCAGCATCTCTGGAGAGGAGGAATGGGTGACATTCAATCTGAAGAAGGGTCTCGACCCCGAAATGTCACCGCGTCTGGAGTGCTTGTCGCTCCCCGACCACTCCGAGCACAACTACCACCAATCTCATGGCATGGCCAACTCCACTGCCCAACTCCTGGGCTCGGCCAGGGGCAGTCACCTCCTCAGGAAGAATGGGAAACGAGCTGCACAGCTGGTGAGACTGAACCTACATTCAAATCCCCCTCAACACCACAGCATAATGCTGGCAAATTACCCAGCCACTGAGAACAAACTGCGTGAATTTAAAGCTATACTCATCTACTTTAGAATGAAGAATGAAGGGGGGACCTTATTGAAACATGAAGGTTGAGCAAGTTAGGTCTTTATTCTTTGGAGCGCAGAAGGTTAAGGGGGGACTTGATTGAGGTCTTTAAAATAATGAAAGGGATAGACAGAGTTGACATGGATAAGCTTTTCCCATTGAGGGTAGCGAAGATTCAAACAAGAGGGCATGACATGAGAATTAAGGGACGGAAGTTTAGGGGTAACATGAGGGGGAACTTCTTTACTCAGAGAGTGGTGGCTGTGTGGAATGATCTTCCAGCAGAAGTGGTGGAGGCAGGATGGATTTTAACATTTAAAAGTAAAGTGGATAGGTATATGGACGGGAAGGGAATGGAGGGGTATGGTCTGAGTGCAGGTAGATGGGACTAGGGGAAAATAAATGGTCGGCACGGACTGGAAGGGCCGAGAGGGCCTGTTTCCGTGCTGTAATTGTTATATGGTTATACCAAATAGTGAAAGGCTTGGATAGAGTGGATGTGGAGAGGATGTTTCCACTAGTGGGAGAGTCTAGGACTAGAGGTCATAGCCTCAGAATTAAAGGACATCCCTTTAGGAAGGATATGAGAAAGAATGTCTTTAGTCGGAGGGTGGTGAATCTGTGGAATTCTTTGCCACAGAAAGCTGTGGAGGGCAAGTCAGTGGTTATTTTTAAAGCAGAGATAGATATATTCTTGAATAGTACGAATGTCAAGGGTGTGGGGAGATGGCAGGAGAATGGGGTTAGGAGGGAGAGATAGATCATCCGTGATTAAATGGCAGAGTGGACGATGGGCCGAATGGCCTAATTCTTCTGCTATCACGTATGACCTTATATCTTTAGAGAATGGAGGGACTGTTGTGTGCTCTGTTTTTCAGAGACATGGCTCGCCCATGTTTAATTCGACTGTGCCATTCAACCTGTGGCTTATCACTACATGAATGAACTGTGCGCCATCCTCAGGCAAGGTATACTACAGACGGGTCCGCTTTCTAATTAACTGTGCGTGCTTCTCGGACATGGCAGTTCTAGCGAGCCCCTGTGTCCCGGAACTAGAGTATCCTGCGGTCAAGTTGTCCCTACTATATGCCGCAAGAATTCACTTCACTATCCTCACAACAGTCTATTTCCCATCCCATGCTGATGCTAAGCTTGTGCTCGAGGAAGTACATAACATCACCAATAGTCTTGAAACAAAATACCCCAAGGCCTTATTCATAATAGCCGGGGACTTTAACCAAGCCAACTTCAAGATCGCACTGTCAAAATTCTGTCAGCATGTCTCCTGCTCAACCAGAGGCCCAAATATCTTCAACCACTGACACGCAACCATCAAAAATGCCTCCTAAACACAGAAAGGGCTCGCGTAACTCAGTCGGTCAGGCAGCATCTCTGGACAACATGGATGGGTGTAGTTTAGGGCTGGGACCCAAAAGTTGGAAGGGAGGAGGAGCATAACAAAGCATAGCGTTGACAAGGGGGGGGGGTGTTGTTAGGTATATGGTTGGACATAGGCCAGAGATGAAAAAATAGGTGTGAGACTAATAGATTGGAGTTGTCAATTGTGAAGCCAGAATAAGGAATGTAGGTGGAAGGGGAGGCCAATTAACTTGCAAACCTGTACGTCTTTGGAGTGTGGGAGGAATCCGCAGATCTCGGAGAAAACCCACGCAGGTCACAGGGAGAATGTACACACTCCATGCAGAGAGCACCTGCAATCAGGTCTCTAGCGCTGCATTCTCTGCAAGGCAGCAACTCTACCGCTGCGCCACCATGCTGCCCTATTGTTAGCCTTCTACAAGCTAACCCATTGTGGACATTAGTCATTGATTCTGAAACTGGTGCGCAACAATGCCGTGAACTATGTTCTGCACTCTGTATCTTTCCCTTTCCTCTGCCTAGTGAACAAGTTTGGCTCGATTGTACTTACGCATGGGATTATTTGATTTCATTGCAGTGTACACAGAACAAAGCTGTCTACTCTGCCTCAGTACACGTGGCAATAGTAATAAATAATAACCTTTGCTTGGAGGGACCGTGAAGGCAAACGGGAGCAGGTAGAATGGGATGAAGTAGAAGGTCAAACGTGGTGAGTTCAGGAGTAAATACCGAGCTCTCTGGGAACGGAAAGCCGATTGGAAACCTCGAAGAAAGTTAGAAATTTGAATATAGGCCAGACCGACAATCTCTCCTCAAGGTCCAACTACTCATCCTTGGAATCATCTAAATGGTCTCTGTGGTAAACATAGAAAATTGGTGCAGGAGTAGGCCATTCAGCTCTTTGAGCCAGCACCGACATTCTTTATGATCATGGTTGATCATCCAGAATCAATACCCCATCCCTGCCTTTTCCCCATATCCCTTATTCCGTTAGCCCTAAGAGCTAAATCTAACTCTCTCTTAAAAACATCCAGTGAGTTGCTGATTTCAAGGAAATCATATCTTTCCTTGGTTAAATGAGTGCAAAACTGTGCATGCAGTAGGTTGACAAAGTTCAGTATATTTGCAAAGACGATAGCTTCCATTCGAACTGCAAGTCACTTTGAATAAAGGCCAACGTATTAGTACTTTCCTGTGTAAAAAGAAACTGCAGATATTGGTTTAAACCGAAGATAGACACAAAAGGCTGGTGTAACTCAGCAGGACAGGCAGCATCTCTGGAGAAAAGGGATAGGTGATGATATTATTTTCCTTCCTAGTATCACATTAGAGCTGTTGTACAGAGGAAGTGGCAGCACTGATTCGAGCTGTAGGACAGACACAGCCAAGGGGGAGAGCTTGGTTCAAGATGGTAATAAAATAAAAGGTTAGAAAAGTTGATAATTCAAATGATGGAAAGGGAGAGAGCAGATAAGCAGACTGGAAGATATGTTAACATCTTCAGCTTACTGCGTGAAGGCAAGGATCAGTGATATGAAGAATTCATGCTGAACCTGCAATAATTGGGGAATGGGATTCAGTGAGAAGCTTATATAAGCCGTAGCAGACATAACGGGCTGCGGGCTCTCAGTCTTTGCCACGTGATTTTGGACCCGAAGGGGAATAGTGAAAAGGAGGGGGCAATTTACTAAAAAATAAAAATCACTTCACAGAACCAAATATCAAAATGTCACAGACACAGAGAGTATCATGTCTGTGTTTTATTAAAAAAAGACCACCGCAGCCTGGTCCTTGCTTGCAGCACTTGGTGTGAACCCTGGAGGTAAACTCTCGCAGCTCTTCAAGTATGTTTCAAAGTAATGTTTAGATTTGTTCTGAGGTTCAGTCTCAATCACCTTCTTCAGCAGATTTCAAGACCCCCACCATCCTCTGGGTAAAAATGGTTTATCCTCATCTCTTCACTAATCCTTCAAACATTTACTTGAAATCGGTGCTTTTGTGGGACTTTGGTCCCTCTGCTGCAGGGAATGAATCCTTCATATTTATTCTACCTCGGCTCTCATCATTTCATAGATCAATCTCCTGACATTTTTTACTTTTCTAAACAAACCAGTCCAAACCTATACAATCTCTCCTCGGAGTTACAATTTTCCTGTCCCAACAAATTCCTTATAAAGTTCTTTTGCACCAAGTCCAGCGTAATAATACATTTCTGGATGGAGAGAATGGGTGAAGGGGGGTCTCGGCCCGCAACATCACCTATTCCTTCGATCCAGAGATGCTGCCTGTCCCGCTGAGTTACTGAGATACTGTCTATCTTTGGTGTAAACAAGCATCTGCTGATCCAACACATTGCTATGTTGACTGTTCTAACGGTGATGACCAGACTGGCCAGTGCTCATGCAATGGATTAACTAACATTGCACGGATTTCCAGCATGTTGTGCCTGCTCCTGTATTCTGCTCCTTAGAGTATACAGGCATAGACTCAGGAAAAGGCCATTCAGCCACTCTAGCTTGCTCTGCCACACTACAAGATCACGTTTGATTTTCCACTTTGAGCACATTTCCGAGCACTGTCCTCATATTCCTTCATTCTTCCAGTATTCAGAAATCTATTTGAAGAACCAGTGCTGGTGAAACTCAGCAGGTCAGACGGAATCCCTGGAGGACATGAACAGATGACATTTTGGGTCGGGACCCTTCTTGGACATAAGATGAGTCTGTACAAGGGTCCTACCCACACCCTCCAGAGATCTTAGCAAAGCTGCTGAGTTACTTCAGCACAGTGTTTTGTTTTTGTAAACCAGCATCTGCATTTCCTTGTGCCACAGAAGGCAGTGGAGGCCAATTCATTGGATGTTTTCAAGAGTGAGTTAGATTTAGCTCTTAGGGATAAAGGAATCAAGGGATATGTAGAAAAAGCAGGAATGGGGTACTGATTTTGGATGATCAGCCATGATCACATTGAATCGTGGAGCTGGCTCAAAGGGCTGAATGGCCTCCTGCACCTATTTTCTATGTTTCTATCAATCTCTATTTTGAAGATAATCAATGTTTGAACCATTCCACTCCTCCAAGATGGACTGAAGAAATTTATGCTCATAGAGTGATACAGTGTGGAAACAGCCCCTTCAGCCCAACTTGCCCACACCGGCTAACATGTCTCAGCTACACTAGTCCCACCAGCCCACATTTGATCCATATCCCTCCAAATATGCCCTAATCATGTACCTGCATAACTGCTTCTTAAACATTGGGATAGTCCCTGCCTCAACTACCTCCTCTGGCAGCTTGTTCCATACACCCATCACCCTGTGATACAAATTACCCCACAGATTCCTATTACATCTTTTCCCCTTCACCTTAGACCTGTGTCCTCTGGTCCTTGACTCACCTACTTCGGGCATGACTCTGTGCATCTAACTATGGCAAGAGACTCTGTACTCATATCTACTTGAGATTTCATTTCGGAGTCACGTGAGTGACTTCGTGAAGAGCCCGCCGGCACGCATGCGCGACATATCGTCGCAACGCATTGCTGCCGACGGCTGGCGGTGGGGTGCGCTCCCCGCCAGCCCTTCATAAGGGACCGCTTAGGTAAGTGACACTAACCTTAAGTTGGTTGGCCCTTGCTGTCTGTTTGTCTTTCAGTAAGGGCGTGGATTGGAGTTTCGATGTCTGGTCGAAGTCGTCGACCGACCGGCCCGGCGCCCTCATCATCGTTTACACCTGGGGCCGGGAGAAAGGCGGGGAGACCGATGCCTCCTGCTTCCGCAGGTCGGGACCCGCTGACTCGCCACAGCTCCGAGGAGGAGTTCGTGGAGGACGACAACGGGGTGCCACCCGAACAGGTGGACCCTGCCACATTCAGGTCGCCAGCGGCGACCACGGGGAAGGGGTCTCGTGCGGCTGCACGGCCCCCCTCCGCTAGCCCTTCGAAGAAGGGCAGGGGAGGAGCCCGTAAGACTAACCCGGTACGGGCTAAGGCTTCACCTGCCGCCGAGTTGCGGTCTGGTGCAAAGGCGGGACCTGGGTCTGTGAGGTCTGCTACCCAACTCCCAAACCCCGCCGCCGGGACGGGGGGCTTGGGTACGGTCCCGCCTCAGTCGCCGAGTCCCCCATGGATGGGAGGACGAGACCATGCGTCGGCATCGTCCACGATGTGGACAGCCGGCAAGCCCGCGCGGGTGTCGGGTCTCCATGCTTCTGCTGGAGCCGACCCCCAGCCGTCAGGGCCCTTTGTGGCAACAGCTTCCGCTCCCGCCAAACGGAGGCGGTTGAACACCTCTCCCGCGCGGGAATTGCGCGGTTTCGCTTCGGCGGCCGGCAGCGACAACTACTGGCACCAAGATCACCTCGACGAGGTGCGGGCCGATGACAAGAGCCCCAGCAATTTTTCTGAGCCGGAGGACTCCGACCACTCGAGTGTTCAGGGTGGTGGGCGTATTGACCGTATGGAGCGGCTGCTGGAGCTTCTGCTGCATAATCAACAGCAGCAAGCGTCCACCAACATCGACAGGCACAGGGCCGTCTCACCAGCCTCCATCGTCAGCGAACTACCGGAGGAAGAAGGATTTGTTGACCCTACACCAGCTCTATCGGAGCCACCGACAGAAGATCTACTGGATGTAGCGGCAAAATTCGCTGCCCCGGTCACAACTGGCCTTCCGCTTCACCCCAAGCTGGCGGCCACGGTGGACTTTCTTACGAACCACCAGCTCCAGGAGGAAGTCCTCTCGCAGGCTATTCATCGCCACAAACCTCCCTCCAACTGCAATGCCCTTAATGTGCCTGTGGTCAATACGCCCATATGGGGCAACATCGGCGTGGCAATCTGCCATCAGGATTTGAAGCTCCAGCGGATTTTAAAACTCCTCACGGCCGGTATTACCGCCTTTGCGCGGTCGGTCGATGGTGGTGATCTCTCGTTGGACCAGGAGGATGCTTTGGCACTTTTGTGTGCCACTCAACACGAAATCAATGCCTTCCGGAAAAACAGCATCCGTCCATCCATCAACCCTAATTTCGCCGGGTTGTGTAAACCACCACCGCCACCGCCGCCCCGACAACTCTTCGGAGACGACCTTCCGAAGAGAGTCAAAGAGCTTGACGAGGTAGCCAAGACAGTGGGACTCATGCGGTCTCAGATCGCCCCCAGACCGTTGGTGCCAAAAGCTCCACCTGCTCGACCGCGAGGCTCAGCCGCTTCAGCAGCCAGACCATATGCTGCGACACCACACCGATATCAACAGGGCCAGCAGCAGCGGTCTTTTTTGGGGTCAGGTCCACAACGACCCCAGTGGAAAATGAAGCCACCCCACCATCAACCCAACCCAGCACCTCCGCGGCCAACCAAACATGTCAAGGACCGCCGGTGACCATGGAGGTAAGGCGGTCTGGTTTTCTTTTTCCTGTTCCTTTAACATCACATGTTGGAGGGCGACTCCGGTTCTTTTCTGAGGCATGGGAGACTGTTACTTCAGATGAGTTTATTTTGCAGAATATTCGGGGTCATACTATTGAATTTATTCACGGGGACATTCCTCCATCCCAGCATATGCCTAAACGGAAGTTTACGCTGTCTGCCGTTGAACAGGCAGCAGGCACAGCTGAAATTTTTCGTTTGGAACAAAAAGGCGTGATAGAGAAAACTATGCACGAACCTATTGAATTTGTCTCCAATATCTTTACTAGACCAAAAAAGGATGGATGTTGTCGAGTGATTATTGCCTTGACCCAGCTGAATACTTTTGTAAAATACACCCATTTTAAAATGGACACTTTTGAGACAGCCAAATCACTGATTTCGCATGGTTTGCATTATGGCATGTATTGATTTAAAAGATGCATACTATTCAGTATCCATTCGGAAACATCACCGGAAGTTTCTGAAATTTGTTTGGATGGATCAGCTCTGGCAATACAGGGCTTTGCCAAATGGGGTTACAACCGCCCCTAGGCTGTTTACTAAATTGCTCAAGCCTATTATGGCCCAATTAAGAAAACAACAACATATTGTAATGGCCTATTTGGATGATATCCTGATTATTGGCAAAACCCTGGAGGCAGCTGAGAGGGCAGTTTCGGCCACTGTCACGATATTTCAGCGGCTGGGGTTTATTGTCCATCCAGACAAGTCCAAGTTCTACCCGTCCCAGGTTATGGATTATCTGGGCTTCACGGTGGATTCCAATCGGATGAGGGCCACCATACCAACTAACAAGGTTGAGGATGTCACCCAAGCATGTCAGGATCTTGCATTCGCCAGTATACCATCTATCCGGCAAACAGCTAAGGTGATTGGCAAAATCGTAGCGTTGTTTCCGGCAGCCCAATTCGGGCCTTTGCATTATCAAAATTTGCAACGAGCCAAGATTGCTGCGTTAAAAAAGAACGCTGGTCATTTCGACAGACCAATGCGGCTTCCTCCTAATGCTGAGATTGAGCTACAATGGTGGGTGTCCAATATTGGCAGGTCCTTCAAACCCATTATTGTGCCCAATCCGGTGGTATATTTGCAAACTGACGCAAGCTCCCAAGGCTGGGGAGCTACGGACAGCTGTTCTAGTTGTGGGGGTAGGTGGGACACCCTTGAAGCTAGCATGTTGCTATCGCAAGGGATAAACTATTTGGAGCTGCTTGCAGCATTTCACGGACTTCGGGCTTATTGTTCCAATCTCGGTGGAGCTCATGCCTGTATCCAAATAGACAACACCACGGCGGTGGCATATTTAAACCATATGGGCGGTACCAGGTCAGTCTCATGTGACAAATTGGCTAATACCATTTGGCTCTGGTGTATTGATCGGGATATTTGGATTTCAGCCACCTATTTGCCAGGTAGGCTTAATACTGTGGCAGACACCAGGTCACGCAAATTTAACGATAATATTGAGTGGATGTTGCATCCTCAAATATTTGCCAAAATTACAGCCAAATTTGGTCAACCGGATATTGACCTCTTTGCGTCATGGTTGAACCATCAGGTACCAACATACGTTTCATGGGAACCAGATCCTGGGGCATTAGCGATGGATGCATTCTCGCTAGACTGGGGGAGTTGGTTTTTCTACGCATTCCCCCCGTTTTGCCTCATCAGTCGGGTATTACAGAAAATCAAGATGGATGTCGCTCGGGGCATTCTTATCATACCCGACTGGCCCACACAGCCTTGGTATCCGGTGGTCTTTGACATGATTAGTCAACCCTGGGTCCCTTTAGAGGGTTGCCCGCAATTGGTTTCTCACCCTGTCTCAGGGGAGTCACACCCCTGCCATGCCTATTTAAAATTACTGGCTTGCAGGTTCTGACCAGGCCATGGTTGCAGTATGGCCTCTCCACCCGAACCATGAACACCATTGGGGCATCATGTCGAGAGTCAACCAGGCGAAGATACCTCTCCCACATCGCCAAGTGGGAAGCCTACTGCGGCCGCTCTCGCATCGCCTATGATGATGTCTCCATAGCCGACGTCCTGGAATTCCTCGCGGGGTTGCACCACGATGAACACTTAAGTTACAGTGCCATCAACAGCGCCAGGAGTGCGCTGTCATTCTACCTCAACATCGAGGTAGGATCAAACAGGCTAGTGTCCAGACTAATGCGGGGAATATTCAATTTGAATCCGCCTACACCACGCTATCACATCACCTGGGATGTCAGGGATGTACTTACCCTGCTCAGGACGTGGTCACCCATGGAAGGGTTACAACTGGACAAACTCACCATGAAGCTGGTGATGTTACTAGCGCTGACTTCAGCACAGCGGGTTCAGACGCTCCACAAACTCCGTATTGATAGGATGACGTCTACCCCTGGAGAAGTAGTCTTTTTCATTGATGAGCTACTAAAGCAGCATAGACCTGGGTGCACAGGGCTGCGGCTGAAATTCCCGGCATACCCCGCAGATGCTCGGCTATGTTTAGCCACTCATATCCGTTACTACGTCAAGGTGACGAGGAGCATCAGAGGAATGGAGCAATACCTGCTTGTCACTCATAAAAGACCTCACCATCGAGTGACAGTCCAGACGATATCCAGGTGGCTCCGGATCGTCTTGGGTAAGTCAGGTATTGACACTAATGTGTTCAAGTCTCACTCCACCAGGGCTGCATCGACGTCGGCGGCGAGGGTCATGGAGGTGCCCATGGACCATATTCTCGCCACAGCAGGATGGGCGAACGAAGCTGTGTTCCAGCGGTTCTATAATAAGCCTGTTGCTGCTCCCCTGCAGTTCGCGGAGGCCGTGCTGAACGCCGGGCAAGAACGTGGGGATGTCCCCGAATAAGGGGATTTTGCTGTGTTATTAATAAATATTCTTTGTGTTTCAGTATAACCTGGTTTCATCAACTTGTTTACTCCCATCCATCCTTGCTAGTGGTGTGTCAGCATGGACGTGGTCCAGGGCGTGTAATTACAGAAGCTTTGAAGTCTTCACGAAGTCACTCACGTGACTCCGAAATGAAATAGTAAGATTGAACGAGAACTTACCAGTTCGAAGGTTGATCTTTATTTCATGAGGAGTTGCGGTGAGGGATTTCGTGCCCTCCGCTCCCAACCCTCGATCATACTCAACTGGTAATTAGAGTCTCTTTAATCTTACTATGCCAAATCATTTCTGTTGTTGTTTCTGTGATTCCACACCGCTACTTTGAAGAATGCGTGCCGGCGGGCTCTTCACAAAATCCCTCATCGCAACTCCTCATGAAATAAAGATCAACCTTCGAACTGGTAAGTTCTCGTTCAATCTTACTATTCTAATCCTTAACTTTAGATTCTCACAGCAGGGGAACGCTGCCGTCTGTGGTCTCTGAGAATTATGTACATCCCAAAGAGATTAGCTCTCATCCTAAATGTACTGATTGGAAGTGGCTCCTCATACAACAGACCCACCGTTCCACACTGGTGAATCTTCATCGTAATTCCCTCTCTGGAGAATATTTCCATTTTAGATAAGGAGACCAACATTTTATACAACACTCCTGGCTTTGTCTCACTAAGGCCTTAAATACTTGTAGTAAGACATCTCAATTCGGCTTGTTGACTTGCTCTATTGTCTTTAAGGATCTGTGCTACACTCTAAGATCCCACACACTTTTAAAAATTCACAGAGGGATTGAAGAAGGGTCTCGACCCAAAACATCCTTCACCCTATAGATGCTGCCTCACCCACTGAGTTTGTCCAGCATTTTCATCTACCTTTAAAAATTCACAAAAGTTTGTTGTGTTTCTTGCACATTCCTTATCCTCATTATACATCTGCAAAATGCTGTAACTTGCACTTTTCTGGATTAAATTCACTGCCCAACTGACCAGGGCAGTGGCTGCGTTGTCCTGCAGGCATTAATAATTGAAAAGGAATTTCTCACTTGAGAAATTACCAGAAAGAAAGAAATCACTGAAGGCGCAACTGAAGTCAGGAAGGATGCTGGCGATTTACAATCAGGAGATCAAAAAGATGCAGGAAATGTCCCTGGGCGGCAATATGAAAAGGCCTCCAGGTCTTACGTTGAGAATGTGATCATTAATATCGAATGAGAAGCCTGCAAAAATCAATTGTAAAGAAAGCTTTTTTTTTTCGGAAAAGGTGAAATATGCAGGAGAGAAGTTTTCAGCCAGCAGCAGCAGAAGGCAGGAGCCGGAAGGCAGCAGCAAAGATAGCCCTCCGAGTCCCAGCTGAAGAAAATGTTTGAAGAAAACAATTTTAAAACAGAAAGTGAAGTTGAAGTAAACTGGCATACAATTTCAAAACCTAAAGCAGTTCTGTTATTCATTGATAAGATGGAAATATTGGAACGGAGAAAGGCTCTTTAACCCTTTGTGTTTTTCTCGACATTCTTTGATATTGTGACTGATCTGCAACCAAACTATGTTTTTCTGACCTCTTAATACCTTTGATCAATAAAAATGTATCAGTGTGATTGATCAAGGAACATAAACATTTAGACTTCTAGACTTTAGACTTCAAGTTCAAGTTCAAGCTCAAGTTTGCATTTATTGTCACTTATATAACTAAGGTACAGTGAAATTTGAGTTCCAGCTTCAGTGATACAGCATTGAAACAGGCCCTTCAGCCCACCAAGCCCACCCCGATCAGCAATCACCAGGTCCACTCGCACTTTCCCACACATTAGAGACAATTTAACTTTTTATTTTACCCGAGAAACCTGTACATCTTTGGACAATTGGGAGGAAACCAGAGCACCCAGAGAAAACCCACGTGGTCACAGGGCGAGTGTACAAACTCCATAAAGACAGCACCAGTAGTCAGGATCGAACCTTGGTTTCTGGCATGGTACAGCAGTAACCGTTCCACTGCACCACTGACCCATCATAATTATTGTAACTGCAAAGGTAGGCCGGAGACTGGATATTCCATGGAAATCCAAACATTGTGGTCTCCTGATGGTACAGGGAGTGAATGGCAATGACTGGTTGATCTGAGAATGTGGAACTGATCTGAAACAGAAGGGTTTTAATCTCTAAATATTGAAATGGTGCACATTCAGAACCTGTGTTCTAGGCTTGACACAACATTTACAAAAACATAAGAAATAGACCCAGTATTTGGCCTTTTGGATCTTTATGCTTTCTCCACCATTCAATAAGATTATGCCTGATCTTCCACTTCAACAACACTTCCCTGTACTTGCCCCAAAGTCCTTTGATTGGTTTAATATTGATCATTTATTAACCTGCTTTGCATATACAGTCTTCTTCCATCTTCCTTCTTCTTATCAAGTCCACACACAAGATTAGAAGTTGTTCAGCCAGAGCTGAATACACTTCTCGGCATCTGCAGACAATGGCGGCTGTCTTGCGCTTCTTGTGCGTGGCGGTGGAAAGATTGGTGAAAGCAGGGCTGCGACGTGAACACTCTTTCCTTGACCCCTGCATATACAGTAACCAAGCCACTATAAATAGTGTTGTTTGTGGCTGTCAAGCCAAGAAAGTGGTGACAAATGTTTCTCTCCTGGCATAGAGGGGCTCTATCACCTTCTTGAAGCAGTGGTGTTGTGATGTGCTGGCCAGCAATTATACACTGGCTGCAGATGTGGATACAGATGTGACAGATCTCTCTTATCCTTTATCGCTCATCTCTCCCTTCCTACCTTGCTAGAAGCACCAGAACATCTACTTGTGCAGCAACGTGCCTCAATCTAACCAGACACTTGATACAAAGCAACAGAGGTTTCCAGTTTCCGTCCCAACCCTCAACATGTTCTGCAGATGAAACAAAATTAATCTCCTCAATCCACTGAATGTCTACAATTCTTCTGGAACAGTTAGCACCATCAACAGCAAACCTTGAAGCACTTGAGAATTCATATAAAAGCCATATATGAGGTGATGGTTGTCTTCTTGGTGCTAAACACAAGGACTTTGTTCACCCGATTAACCTATTCCATTCACTGCAACCCCCTTAAGTAAGTTGAAGCCAAGTCAATGAGGAAGATTGATTTCAACATATCACAATTACAGGTTTAGACTAATGTGACTACACCTCCCAAACTGTGGCCTCAACCACCAAGGATGATCACCAGCACCTGTAGGTTACCCTCCGAATCACAAACCTATCTGGCATTGGAAATACAGTGTATTGCCATTCTTCCTTTGTCACTGATTTTGAATCCTGTAACTGCCAGGCCAATGACATTATGTGAACGCACTCACCCGGACCACAGTAGTTCAATAACATGGCTCACCACCATCTTCTCAAGGGCGGTAAATGGGAATCATGCCCGAGACATCCACATCCCAAACAGTTAATAAATAAGTTAGTTTAGTTTAGTGTATTGTCACGTGTATCGAGGTACAGTGAAAAACTTTTGTTGTGTGCTATCCAGTCAGCGAAAAGCAATACTGGTTACAATCGAGCCATTTACAGTTTATAGATACATGATAACTTGATAAGGGAGTGACGTTTGAAGCAAGGTAAAGCCTGCAAAGTCCGATCAAGGATTGTCCGAGGGTCAGCAAAGAGGTAGGAAGTAGTTCGGCACTGCTCTCTGGTTGTGGTACGATGATACAGTTGCCTGATAACAGCTGGGAAGATACTGTCCCTGAATCTGGAGGCGTGCATTTTCACACTTTTATACCTTTTGCCCGATGGGAGAGGGGAATAGAAATGTGAAAAAGCACACCTCCAAATAAAATCATCAATGCACTCACACTTACACCCTATCCTGTCGCAAGTAGCACAGGGCATTCTAACAAACGGACTTTCAATCACCTGAGAGAGGAAGGGACTGCAGATGCTGGTTTAAACCGAAGATAGACACAACATGCTGGAGAAACTCAGTGGGACCGGCAGCATCACTGCAGAGAAAGAATGGTCCTGCTGATTGTACCTATGTATGGTATATCTGATCTGTTTGCCAAGCATGCAAAACAAAGATTTTCACTGTACCTCAGTACGTGACAATAATAAACCTATGTAATAAAGGTAAATGTAATCAGAAAAAAACAATTTTCATGCTGCTAATATGACTAGAACTAGAAATGTCCATAAAGGCTTTTCTAAAATCAACACATACTCTCTCAAATAATACCCTCTTCCACATCCAAGAAAATGGATTTTATAAGTACATGAGGATGCACCAGAATGCAAATACTTAGGCCGTGAACAATTATAGTCCACATGGGCAATTAAAAGTGGAATTCAATCTCCATTTCTGCAGTTCTACAGTCAGCAGCAAACATTCACTCAGCGCGCTACTGTTGTCATTCATTAATGCAAAATAAAAGATGAAGTGCCACAAAGCACATGAATTATTAAGATTAAAGACAGATTCAGTACAACTTCACTTCACAAACACGAAATTAAGAAGGGCTGTGTGGTATTTTTGTTGAAATGATTGAAATAAAAATAAAATGAAGCTTTTGATCTGTTGAATAATACACCATTTCATTTGGATCAATTTATCAAATCCCTTATTACAGCTGATGCACCCACAGTTTGTTAATATCTTCATGTTACATGTTAGTCCTGGTGAACACACTGGTCTATAGTTTAGTTTAGTTTAGTTTAGTGATACAGTGCGAAAACAGGCCCTTTGGCCCACCGAATCCACGCCGACCAGCGATCCCCGCACATTAACGGTATCCTACACACACTAGGGACAATTTATACTTATAACAAGCCTAAAAATCTGTATGTCTTTGGAGTGTGGGAGGAAACCGAAGATCTCAGAGAAAACTCACAAAAACTTACTTTATAACAGGAATATTTTTATTAAAAATATTTTTGTTACTAAAGCTATCAATTCCCCTGTAATTATTTTAATTTAAAAAAAATCCTGAAATGTTGTCGATAAAACTGCCTGTTTGCCTCTGATTTAGAATTGGTTCGCAGTACTTAACAGCATAAAATATTTGATTTAGGTTATCAAATCATCCCAATGCCTATCTTAATGGCCTTTAGAAGATTGGATAGGAACATGGATAGGAAGGGATTTAGAGCGATATGCATGATATTCAGGCAAATGGGATGAGCTTAGATAGGGCATTTTGGTTGGCGTGGTTGAGTTGGGAAGAAAGGCTGGTATTTGTGCTGCCCATTGTGCTCTATGACTATGACTAAGATGATGGTTAACTGCCTATTTGAACTGCCTTTAGGATTTCTTGTGGTTAAGGCTCTCTCAGTGTTGTTGAGTTGGGAATTCTAGGATTTAGATCCACAGTAATGAAGAAACAGCAGGCTAGTTTGTATCCAAAAGCTAATGATGTTCCCTTGCGGCTCTGTCCACGTACTGCAAAGTCATAAATGTCGCAGGTTTCGAAGATGCAGGATAGTGCAGCCTTAATGAGTTGTTATATCCTGTAAATATTCTCCAATGTAGCCACAGGCATGCCAGTTATGCAGAAAGTAATGTTTTACAGAATAGAGTGGTCAATCAAGCAGCATGCAATGTCCTGGACTGTGTATCGTGGCTGGTGTTAGAGATCCAGCCATCCAAGCGATTTTGAAGTATTCTTCATACTCCATACTGCACACAATGCTTCAAATATTAAGGCTTTAGCCGATGAAGGGAAGAATGCCAAATGCTTCATCACAAGCATCTTCAACTGTGTCAAAATTTTAAGGGAACTATGAATTTGCACTTCAAGTTTTCTCTGTACATCAATACTCCTGAGATCCCTGCTATTTTCGATATATGACCTGCCAGCATGTGAAATTCAAAATGAAATACCTCACACCCTTAGTTTTAGTTTAGAGATACAGTGTGACAACAGGCCCTTCAGCCCATCGACTCGGCACCGACCATCAATCCCGCACACCAACACTATCCTATACACACCAGGGAAAAGTTAACATCTATACCAAGCTAATTAACCTAAAAACCTGTACGTCTTTGGCTTGTGAAAGGAATATGAAGATCTTGGGGAAAACCCACGCCGATCACGGGGCAAATGTACAAATTGCGTACAGACAACACCCATAGTCAGTATCGAACAGGGATCTCTGGCGCTGTGAGGCAGCAGCTCTACCGCTGCGCCACCGTGCAGCCCTTTTTTGGGTCAAATTCTATCTGCTACCATGCCGCCCGTGTTTCAAACTGATCTACATCCCTCTGTATCCTTCCACAATCTTCTTTGCTATTTATGACTTCATCAATTTTCGTGCTGTCAACAGACTTGTTAATCAGACTACCTGTAATATCATCCAAGTCATTTACATGCACGACAAACTACAAAGGACTCCAGCACCAGTCCCTGCAGAACATCAATGGTTACAGACTTCCAGTTGGAAAATCAATCCTCCATCACCACTCTCTGCCTCCTTGCTTCAGTTTCAGTGGTACTCCTTGCTCCCATTCTCAGCCAAACGCTAACTTCAGCAGAGTCGCAGTCTGCAAGGAACCCACATGAATTCTTGCCAGTATTGTCCTTGTTACATATTTATGCAGCTTAACTTCATACTCCATTTCTCTTTTGAATGTACCGGAAATAAAGGCAATGGTAGAGAAAATACACAAGTACTTTGTGACTGTTTTCATGGGAGATGACACATCGACATGTCTGGCAAAGATTGCAAAGGATGATCCATTGAATTCTGAGAGTGATGGGGTGGAATGTGTGAAAATATGCTGGTGTGAATTGCAGAATGGTTAATAAACAGAAAAATTAAAGTGGGAATAAACGGGTCATTTTTAGTTTGGGAGTTGTGACGAGTGAGGTGCCATTGGATTGATGCTGGAACCCCAACTGTTCACATTTTATATCCGTGATTCTGAGAGACCAAGGCTACTAATGACAAAACGATGTGGAACAGAGTGGGTTAAGTTAAAGAGAGCGAGGAGAGATTTCAGTGAATGCGGCAGATATGGCGGCTGGAATAAGAGGATAATATACTTAAATTGAAAAGATAGAAGAGTGGGTATATTTAAAGATTCAAAGGTATCCTTGTACATAAATCACTCAAAGTTAACTTGCAACTCCGACAAGAAATTGGCCAGCCAACCAATGTTAGCTAATGAAGGAAGGCCACATAATATAGGGAGTGCAATGAAGGATCATTACATTGATTTGTAGAATGGTAGTGTTGGCCCATGAAAAGAGATTAGTTTAGTTTAGTTTATTGTCACTTATACCGAGCTACAGTGAAAAGCTTTTGTTGTGGGCTAACCAGTCAACGGAGCGACAAAATCTGTTACAGCCGAGCCATATCCAGTGTACAGATAGATACATGATAAAAGGAACACCGTGAATACCATTTAGTGCAAGATAAAGCCAGCGAAGTCTGATCAAAGATAGTCTGAGGGTCTCCAATGAGGTAGATAGTAGTTCTAGTTGTGGTAGGATGATTCAGTTGCTTGATAACAGCTAGGAGGAAACTGTCCCTGAATCTGGAGGTGTGTGTTTTTACACTTCTGTATCTTTTGCCTGATGGGAGAGGGGAGAAAAGAGGGGAGTGGCCAGGGTGCAGCTCGTTCTTGATTATGCTGTTGGCCTTGCCGAGGCAGCATGAGGTGTAGATGGAGTCAATGGAAGGGAGGTGGGTTTGTGTGATGGTCTGGGCTGCGTCCACAATTCACTCAGATTGGGTCTCCACCTTGTAAACTAGAGTCTGAAGAAGGGTCTCGACCCGAAACGTCACCTACTCCTTCGCTCCATGGATGCTGCCTCATCTGCTGAGTTTCTCTAGCATTTTTGTCCACTTTTGATTTTTCCAGCATCTACAGTTCTTTCTTAAACAACTCTAGAGAGTAATCCGATTGGAAGATACAAAACTTTTAAGGGGCTAGTCAGGGTAGACAAAATGTGTAGGAAGGATCTGCAGATGCTGGTTTAAACCAAAGGTAGACAGAAATAGCTGGAGTAACTCACCGGGTCAGGCAACATTTCTGGAGAAAAGGAATAGGTGGTGTTTCGGGTCGAGACCGTTCGTCAGACCTGTCTGAAGAAGGGTGTCGACCCGAAAATACATGTATTCCTTTTCTCCAGAGATGCTGTCTGACTCGCTGAGTTACTCCAACATTTTGTGTCTATATTAAGGGTAGAGGCAGGTTTGCCATGTTCTGCCTTGTTCTGCCTAATATGGCCATCAGATAAGTTGATCAATGTGATCACTGTGTCAATGTGGAGCAAGGGGAGGACCAGCAGCCAAGACACCAGGTTGAACCAGGGTGAACAATGACTTTGACTAAGATGTAGACAATATTTTCATAGCCAGCACCTCCATCCATGCACAAGCCTGAGAGATGCTCTCCAAATGTCCCACTTCGGAACACCTGTAGTCAAGTGGACTAATGGATATTTTGGATCAGTAGCATCCAAAGTAATAGGGCTAATCAATGAGGTCAAAAGGAAACATCATAAACAATATTGATTCAACAGAATGCTCAGGCAGAAGATGCAAATACTCTTTGTTTCACTTAGTACCTTGTAATCTCATTTGAAATTGGAACTAAATTTCTAACAGTGCAGCCAATTTATTGAATCAATCCATTCAATTACACACCTAACTTCATAATTTAACAAGCAGACACCGTTCGGAACGTTCCCACAAAACCTCGGCAAAATATTGCAACTGTGCAACCACATGTTTCAACCCGGTTTAGTTTAGTTTAATTGACTTTAAAGATGCAGCATGGAAACAGGCCCTTTGACCCACCGAGTCCGCGCCGACCAGCGATCCCCGTACATTAACACTATCCTACACACACTAAGGACCATTTTTCATTAGGATAGTGTTAATGTGCGTGTACCACTGGTCGGTGCGGACTCTGTGAGCCAAAGAGCCTGTTTCCGTGCTGTATCTCTAAATTTCACATTTATACCAAAGGCAATTTTACATTTATACCAAGCCAATTAACCTACAAACCTGTAAGTCTTTGGAGTGTGAAAGGAAACAAAAGATCTTAGAGAAAACCCACACAGGTCATGGGGAGAATGTGCAAACTCCGTACAGATAGCACCCGTAGTCAGGATCAAACCCGGGTCTTAAAATGGAACTTTAGATTCGTTCAGTCAGGGTGCAATTTGCATCAGGGCATCATCTTGCACTTTGATGTAACATCTCCACAAACCGCCTGAGACGGTTGCCTGCCCATTTTCTGGGGTTACGTCCGTGCTTGGGTGGTGTTAGAGAGGGACCACGTGCTGTCCACGGGTGCCCTGGGGGATTTCCTGGACCTCTGGGCTCCGCGGAACGTGGAATGCATCCTTGACATGGATTATAATATGTACAGTTGTTTCAGAGTGTAAAATTTAAGAATATTTGTTTAGATAA
Organism: Raja brachyura; assembly: GCA_963514005.1. Next base: position 6,238,589 of record OY740800.1, on the reverse strand, counting down.
TCGGGTGATTTTGGATTATGGGGGGGAGTTTGTTTTATCATTGTATTGTATTGTATTGTATTGTATATATTATTGCAATAATTGATGACATTTATTTTTGGTTAAAAAAAACATTCCAAAACCTTGCCTTGGTTGATTAACAGTAAGAATCTGAACATTGAAAGTCACGAGCATAATCTGTGTAAATCATAAGCTGTATAGATGGAACACATGTTTGAATCACAATCAACTTTGGAGCCCCTTGGCTTCAGTCCTTATACATCGAGGTTTGGAAACTCCATCACTGTGTCCTGCAATGTAGCCCCTGTGTTTGCAATCTGGCTGCTGCAATGTTATCTCTATTGATTCAGCAATACAGATGTCTTGTCAGAACCTTTCTGGTGAGGCAGTGGCCTTTGTGTGTGGGCTCCGGGCTGCAAGCTGCCAACTGCTGTGTGTGCAGAATGGGAAGCAGGCTCTCTGTATACACTTTCAATGTCTGCAGAGAGGTCCTGACACCTTTGAAGGGGATGGGCATCTCTGCCCCCACAGTATCAACCCCACTCTGGTGGTGTTGGGCAGACAACGACATGCACATCTTTAATTCCCCGGTTTGGCACAGCTTTTGCCACACCTTGCCCAGGACTACGAATAGACCATGGACCACAGCAGTCTACTGTGGTAGCAGTACCCATGTCCTGCAGAGCAACAGTCTCTGCTGCCTGGGAAATTGCATGCTGTGGAGACAGGGTGAGCAGAGCTCCCGAAAGTGGGAACTGTGCCTCCAATAACACCAAACGCAATGTTTCTGTTCCCTGGAGAAGAAAAGTACGTTCCTTCCACAGTGGACCAGAGCTTCTCCTGGAACTGCACCAGCTCCTGAGGGAATGTGGACATGTACTCCGCCATTCTCCTGTTCATCTCACTCAGCCAGCATGGAGGGCAGGAACCACCTTGACTGCCTCCTCAACACGTCTCCTGTTAAATTGATTTGATTGATGGCAAGGAAACCGGAGCACCTGGAGGAAGCACACACAGTCACAGAGAGAATGTGCAAACTCCACAACGACAGCACCTAAGGTGAGGATTGAACCCAGGTCTCTGTCGCTGTGAGGTAGCAGCTCTACCAGCTGCGCCACTATACATACCTTACATGGGATTCATCTAACCCTGCGGGTCAGCCCAATTATTTGGACTCAGCCTCTTCCCATCCTGCCTGACTGCAGCCCCTTCATGCCAGTGGGCTCCCCTTGTGAAACATGTCCCTGTCTCTTTACCCTCACAGAATGAGTGGCTGCTGCTTCGTGGACAGACATAATCTGCCCAGTTCCACCGCTGCAGCTAATGCTGCCACCTCCTCCTGAAGAAGGGTCTCGAGCCGAAACATCACCCATTGCTTCTCTCCAGAGATGGTGCCTGTCCCGCTGAGTTACTCCAGCTTTTTGTATCTATCTCCTCCTACTCAACTGGCTCAGGGCTCCCTTTCTTGCCTTTCTGAGGAAGACTTAAAAAGAGTCAGCCCTGCGGGTTTAGTGCCCACGCAGCAGTGTTGAGTTGAAAGTACCTCTTGTTTACAGGTGCATTTATTCAGATAATGATAACTATATTCAAGAATAATAGCATCGTTGTGTAAGCTACACTTCTCAGCTACACTTCAAAGGGGAAATGGTTGGGAGCTACGTTCATTGGCATTAATATTACCAATGATCTGTCATGGACCAACCACATAGAAGCAACGGCCAAGAAGGTACTCCAGCATCTCTTCATGTACTGAGGAAATTTGGCATGTCTCCATATAACCATATAACAATTACAGCACGGAAACAGGCCTTCTCGGCCCTTCCAGTCCATGCCGACCATTTATTTTCCCCTAGTCCCATCTACCTGCACTCAGACCATACCCCTCCATTCCCTTCCCGTCCATATACCTATCCACTTTACTTTTAAATGTTAAAATCCATCCTGCCTCCACCACTTCTGCTGGAAGCTCATTCCACACAGCCACCACTCTCTGAGTAAAGAAGTTCCCCCTCATGTTACCCCTAAACTTCTGTCCCTTAATTCTCATGTCATGCCCTCTTGTTTGAATCTTCCCTACCCTCAATGGGAAAAGCTTATCCACGTCAACTCTGTCTATCCCTTTCATCATTTTAAAGACCTCAATCAAGTGCCCCCTTAACCTTCTGCGCTCCAAAGAATAAAGACCTAACTTGTTCAACCTTTCTCTGTAACTTAGTTGCTGGAACCCAGGCAACATTCTAGTAAATCTCCTCTGTACTCTCTCTATTTTGTTGACATCCTTCCTATAATTAGGCGACCAAAATTGTACACCATACTCCAGAATTGGTCTCACCAATAACTTGTACAATTTTAGCATTACTTCCCTACTCCTATATTCAATGCTCTGATTTATAAAGGCCAGCACACCAAAATCTTTCTTTACCACCATATCTACATGCGATTCCACCTTCAGGGAACCATGCACAGTTATTCCTAGAACCCTCTGTTCCATGGCATTCCTCAATTCCCTACCATTTACCATGTATTCCTCAATTCCCTACCATTTACCATGTACATCCTATTTTGATTTGTCATGCCAAGATGTAGCATCTCACACTTATCAGTATTAAACTCCATCTGCCATCTTTCAGCCCACTCTTCCAAATGTCCCAAATCTCTCTGTAGACTTTGAAAATCTACTTCATTATCCACAGTCTCCAATTACTCTTACAAACTTCTACAGATACGCCAAAGTAAGCACACTGTCAGTTTGCATGGCAGCTTGGTTTGAGAACAGGTCTGTCCAAGACTGCACAAAATTGCTACGAGTTGTAGATTAAATTCAATGATTCAATGATACTTTATTGTCACATGTACCCAGCCACAGTGAAATTCTTAGTTTGCATACAATCCAGTAAAATCGTACAACAGACTTCACCTGGGCAGTATACAAAGAGTCGCCATGTTTGTTGCACCAACAAAGTTTCAAAAGTTCCTGCTGCAGTCTTATCTTCTCACAGCAGCGAACTAGACCGGCTGATGTACATGGCAGCAGGCCACCCGCCAGGTCCCTCTTTGTTCTCGGCGGCCCCCGGATGGAGGATGCCCCCCATGATTTAGTTTGATTCCCTCGTTTGAATCCTCATGGCCGCAGCCCGCCAGTGGCTCTCCATGCCACTCGCTCCCTCCCTCTCGGTGCTTCTCCACCTCGTTGGTACCATTTCCCCGCGCCGAGCATCAGGAGCAGCCTTGAACAGAAGATATGTCGGCGCACTCCGAGCCGGCGTTGGTGAGTCAGTGCCGGCACCAGCCGTCGCCTCATATCCCCTTCACAATTTTGAATACACGTAGCCCAGTCCATTACAATGACCAGACTTCCCAGCATTGACTCCATCTACACTTCTCACTGCCTCTGAAAAGCAGACAACACAAACTAAATCTTGCCCCACCCCAGCATTCCTTCTTCTCCCCACTCCCGCAGAAAATACAGAAGCTGGAATGCAGGCATCACCAGACTTAGGAACAGCTTTATCCCCTCTGTTATCAGGCTTCTGAATGGTCCTTCCATAAAGTCTGATTCACCTCTACCCCTTTATTGTCAATGGACTCTGTCTATAGAACTGACACCGTATAATGCTGAGAACTATATTCTGCACTCTGTGTCTTCCCTTTTGCTCTATCTATTGTACTTTAGATTGAAGCAGTAGCTTGAAGTGCTGGTGATGCCCTGTGCCTGTAAGGCCTCGCTAGTGACACCACAACTATATGGTTCACTCTGGCATTTTAATTTTAGTTTAGAGATACAGCTCGGAAACATGCCCTTCGGCCCACTGAGTCCACGCCTACCAGCGATCCCCACACACTAACACTATCCTACACAAACTAGGGTAAATTTTACATTCATACCAAGCCAATTAACCTACAAACCTATATGTCTTTGGAGTGTGGGTGGAAAACGAAGATCTCGGAAAAAATCCACGCGCTCACAGGGAGAACGTAAAAACTCCATACAGACAGCACCCGTAGTCGGGATGGAATCCGGGGCTCTGCCGCTGTAAGGCATCAACTCTACCACTGCGCCACCATACCACTAGAGAAAACTCAATTGGAACTTTTCAGTAATGCCCACTGTTTCAGGGACGATGCAGTATCACTGAGGGAGACTGACAACACTTGTAAATGTTGCTATTGCAGTATGTGATCTTTTTAAACAGAATTAGGGAAACACATAGATAGACACAAAAAGCTGGAGTTACTCAGCGGGACAGGCAGCATCTCTGGAATAGGTGATGTTTCAGGTCGAGACCCTTCTTCAGAAACACATATTGCTTTATCAGCAAAAATCAGTGCAGATGAATGTCTATGCTATGAATTATAGAGCTGCTTTATTTTATTGACAGCAATTGAAGATGCAGAATACTCGAAGATGATTCTCGACCCAAAACTTCACTGTGTTACTCCGGCATTTTGTGTCTATATGCAGAATACTTAAATGGTTTACCTCAAAGTGCTAACCGGTAAATAAATAAAATAATAAAGCCTCAGCGTGGTACATTTGCTTTGAACCTGTCAGCGTGAAGCAGCCCAAGATTCTCAAGTTAAGAACGGAATGGTCAGCATACCCTTGGGAATCTTTGAATTTATTTGACTCACAATCCATTAAGAAAATTAACAGAGAAATGTTTCCAATACTGCAAGATAACGCTATTGCTTTTATTACTGCTGCACAGAGATGAAAGGTGGCTTTGTGACAGATCGTTGTGCAAAAGGCATGCAGAGTTAGAACTTCAACTTTAACTCCCATGCATAGGCCAACTACCTGCCACAATTCTGAGGGCCACAAAAAGCCTGGTGGTAGGGCCCTGATTTTACTGCTCACCAGATTCCCTCCTCTGGGTTAAGTGCTCTGGACAAAAGATAGGCACTTAACCCAGAGATTCCCTCCTCTGGGTTAAGTGCCTATCTTTTGTTTCCCCAATTATCTTTGAGTGCTGGCCTCCCCATCATGGACTCAGTGGAAACAGACCTGTAGGTGAATCAAAGGCACCTCCAAAAGTAATGTCTATCCTCCACTCAAATTCTCTAAAGCTCTTCATGAAAAATATGTTCAATTTCTGGAAGTCATCCTAAGCCTCATGAGTTATCAGAATATGGGATATTTTCAAAGAGTTCCCAAATATAATCTGTAACCATTCTTGTTTTTCTCCCGAATGACCAAATTGCATCCTTGAATCTTTCATCTTTTGCAAGTTTCTTGCTTTCATACACTTCAGGAGAGCAAAATTCCTCCTCCTACTTTATCTATCAATTAATGTTTGGGAAGAAGGACAGTTAATTTAACCGTTCTATCATCTGACCCTCGCAGAGCTCAATGGAATGTATTACATCTGCAAATATTAAAGATGGATTTTTGATTCAAGATAATGATCTCCAATTGTCCCAGAGTGTATGGAAGGCAACTTCAGTAATTTGGTACATTTTGTTCATCAAAGTAACACTTTCGTAGCTTCAGCTTTGTTTTGAATGTTCATATTTTTGTGGATTCATTAGAGTAAATGCAAATTCATCAGTTTACCCTGTTCACTGCCAAGTTTATTTTACTATTGGCCATGACCCGAGTATACTGGGCACTGAACAGGTTAAAAGGGTCTCGACCAGAAACATCTCCCATTATAGTCTGAAGAAGGGTCTCGACCCGAAACGTCACCCATTCCTTCTCTCCGGAGATGCTGCCTGTCCGCTGAGTTACTCCAGTATTTTGTGTCTAAAATGATCTTCTGTTTAACTAATCCCTAAATACTTTGCACAAATATTAGTAAATATCTCATTATTGTATTGTTAACAAGCAGAATATTTAGGAAATACAGAAACAACGGGTTCTATAGAACAGAAACCCAATGTTTTGTGTAGACAAAGGAGTGGAATTTCGGAATGGTATTTATCGAGAACAGGGCATTGGAGCTAGTGGATCCAGTTGCACATTTATGGTGCAATTATGATTCATGACAACAGGGCTTGGGGGAGAAGTATATGCCATAACTAGAGTGATCTTTCTATTGCAGTGGTACTGATTTAACAGAGCTTGGGTCTCTGAAAGAGAACATGACTTCTCTTGGTTCATAAGGTCTGTTACATTCTCCCTATAGCTTTCATTGCCTCCTTTGGTTTTGTTTAGTTTAGTTTAGTTTAGAGATACAGCGTGGAAACCGGCCCTTTGGCCAACCAAGTCTGCACCACCAGCGATCCCCACACATGAACACTATCCCACACACACTAGGGACAATTAACACATACACCAAGCCAATTAACCTACAAATCTGTACGTCTTTGGAGTGTGAGAGGAAACCGAAGATCTTGGGGAAAACCCACACGGTAACGGGGAGAACGTACAAACTCCATACAGACAGCACCCGTAGTCGCGATTGAACCTGGGTCTCTGGCGCTGAAAGCAACTCTACCGCTGCTCCACCATGCCGCCCTTTGGCTTCTGGTTTTCCTGAAGCCTGGAAAACACAGCCCGTCACAGTCAGACCTGTAACATGGGCACGCCTGGTGTTGCAAGCCTCTTAAAAATATTTAAGTTTCCAACAATCACCGGGAGTGGTTCAGCTCCTGCTACTTTGTCCCTGATCCTTTGCCCCAGAAATGGAGCGATCAGAATTGGGTTGGGGGCCAAATTTGCGAATTGTAAAATATTGTCATCTTACTTGACCACAATCCAACCGATTCTGGGACTTATCATTCCTCTGAGTTAAATTACTTGAATTTTAAAGAATACGATACAATTTTGTAAAGTCTTATCACATATCACAGAAGCTTCTGTATAATTATTTCATTATTGTAGCTGTTATGTCAGAAAAAGTGGTAGCATTTGCAGATCCCACAAACAAAGGTCTATAACCAAATCTATTCTTCGTAAATATTTAAAGCGATGCAGTTTGATGTATGCGTTGGGGAGGTGAGCTGTGGAGAGGTTTGCTGTTATCTCTGGGATACATATCCAGATCAGGCAGGTCCATTCATTAAACCAGGAGAAGGGAATACTTCCCTCAAGACTAGGAATCTTTGTACAGAGAAGCTTATTATCGGAATCAGTTACTTTATTGAGTGCTCAGTCTTCCTATTTCTGGGAACACATTGACCTGAACATTTAAAGCCACAGAGATAGTAAAGTTATCATCTTCGTGTTTATTGCACCGCAAAGTTGATAACAAGCTCCAAACAAGCTTTAGGGCAGCATGGTGGCGCAGCGGTAGAGTTGCAGTCTTAGCGCGCTAACAGCGACTACGGGTATTGTCTGTACGGAGTTTGTACGTTCCCCGCCTGCGTGGGCTTTCGCCAAGATCTTCGGTATCCTGCCACACTCCAAAGACACACAGGTTTGTGCGTTAATTGGCTTGGCTTAAATGTTAGTTGTCCCTAGTGTGTGTAGGCTAGTGTTAGTGTGCAGGGATTGCATGTTGGTGCAGACTCGGTGGGCCGAAGGGCCTGTTTCCGCGCTGTATCTCTAAACTAAATGCCCACGTACCGGTAATTTGGTGTGGTTATTCCAAAGCATGTTGTCAGTGAAATGTCCTCCATCAGAGGCTGTGCTAGTTTGTAAGCTTATGTTGCAGTCACAGTGAATTAGTGAATGAATGAAAGTTTATGAACTATTCTCACTATAAAATGCCCGGAATGTTTTACACTTTTGACCTGGAAATATTAGTGAATTTGTTAATGGATTCTAAGCCGCATTTACCAGTTCATAAACTTTGTCCTGCTAAACGGGTTAGATAGGGCCCTAAAAGATAGCGGAGTCAAGGAATATGGGGAGAAGGCAGGAACGGGGTACTGATTGTGGATGATCAGCCACAATCACAGTGAATGCTGGCTCAAAGGGCCTATCCTGCACCTATTGCCTATTGTCTATTGTCTACAAACCAGTGATCACAAAAGTACACAAGGACAGCAGTACAATTCCAGTTACTGTACTATTCTGAAATTCCAATCAGACCAGTCAACTGTTTATACAGATAACAATAACTTTTTATTTTGACCCTTGAAATTGGGAGCACTTTCTCATTTCTTATCGTCAGTAACAATACGTTCTCAAAACATTAATATGCAAATGCAATAACACCAATACAAGTAAACCTACATGCTATTGAATCCTTTATTTAATTTTCAATATCAAGAAACATGTCGTGTGCTTCAAGGAATACCCGTCCCAAAACATTGGGGTACGTCAATGAATAGCGATCAGGAACATTGATGTGCGTCAATGAATGACTAAAGGTTGTTGTGCTGTGCAGTTATATTAACCTTTGTCATACTGCAGCTTCCACAACGGCAATTATGAAAGTGGAAGAGAAGCTGAAACTAGACATCTCATATTTCGCTCGGGCAGCTTACAGCCCAGTGGTATTAATTTTGATTTCACTAACTTCAGAAAGCCCCGGTGTTCCCTCTCCCTCTATCCCTCCCCCACCCAAGTTACACTAGCTTCTTATTTTCATCCAATAAACAGCCTGTTTCCTTAATCATCTTTACATTTACGCATATCATTATTTTATTGGTCTTTATCTCTCGTCTGCATCATCATCTATATCTCTCGTTTTCTTTACCTCTAACCAGTCTGAAGAAGGATCTGGACCTGAAGCGTCCCCCATTCCTTCTCTCCAGAGATGCTGCCTGTCCCACTGAGTTACTCCAGCATTTTGTGCCTATCTTCAGTTTAAACCAGCATCTGCTGTTCCTTTCTACACACGACAATGTACAATTGTCTGTGACATCTACACAATCTCTTGATGTACCAACAGCTTCTGCTGCAAACCATTAGTAGTAACATTGGCCCCATGCTGATTAGCACAGTTAATGTTAACACAATTACCACGGTTTCAGCCTGTGGGGTGGAGGACCAATGTGGAAAGAAATAGGGAATCGATTTATTTCACACAGAATCAATTTACCCGTATCTAATTATCTTCCAATTATAATTCTTAAGGATATGTTATTTCTTGTAAAAATAAATTGGTAATTATTCCAACATTTGAAACCTAAATTTGAATATGATTACAAACCTAAGGGTTCCATTAAATCTCATTGAATTGTAGAATAACATTGACAAAGAATTGTGCACACATAATTTTTATTATTAAAGTATCATGAGACTGCTAGATCTGGTCATGTTTGTCTGTGATGTTGGGCCTATTCTCTCCCCTATAAACGTTAAACGTTATTCCCTTATCATGTATCTATACACTGTAAATGACTACGATTGTAATCATGCCTTGTCTTTCTGCTGACAGGCTAGCACGTAACACAAAGTATCACTTTACCTCGGTACACGTGACAATGAACTAAACTGAAACTGAACTAAACTGAACTGTACCATTCCTGAAGCTACAATTGCGAATCACAGTTCCACAGTTCAAGTCCCATAAGGTGAAGACAGGTGGTTGATCCTGAGGTTCAAACCACAGACCAGCCTTGGATGCATTTGACAGCATATAGCTGACAACAGCTTCTGAACTTCTGAACTACCCACTGACTCCCACGGCACATCCACTATAAACCCACAGACTCCCATGGCTATCTGGACTACTCACCCTCCCACCCTGCTTCCTGTAAGGACTCTATCCCCTATTCCCAATTCCTCCGTCTACGCCGCATCTGATCCCAGGATGAGGTGTTCCACACCAGGGTATCACAAATGTCCTATATTCTTCAGGGAACAGAGATTCCCCTCCCCCACTATAGATGAGGCACGCACCAGGGTCTCCTCCATACCCCGTAACACTGCCCTCTCTCCCCATCCCCCCACTCGCAACAAGGGCAGAGTCCTCACCTTTCACCCGACCAGCCGACACATACAACACACAGTCCTTCGCCAGTTTCGCCACCTCCAACATGACCCCTCCACTCGCCACATCTTTCCATCTCCCCCCCTGTCTGCCTTCCGCAAAGACCGCTCCCTCCGCAACTTCCTTGTCAATTCTTCCCTTCACTCCCGCTCCACCCCTTCCCCGGGCACTTTCTCTTGCAACCGCAAGAGATGCTACACTTGTCCCTTCACCTCCCCCATCCACTCCTTTCAGGGACCCAAGCAGTCGTTCACCTGCACCTCCTCCAACCTCATCTACTGCATCCGCTGCTCTAGATGTCAGCTGATCTATATCGGTGAGACCAAGCGGAGGCTTGGCGATCGTTTCGCCGAACACCTCCGCTCGGTCCGCAATAACAAAACTGACCTCCCGGTGGCTCAGCACTTCAACTCCCCCTCCCATTCCGTATCCGACCTCTCGGTCCTGGGCCTCCTCCACGGCCAGAGTGAGCAACACCGCAAATTGGAGGAACAGCATCTCATATTCCGCTTGGGGAGTCTGCATCCTCTTGGCATGAACATCGAATTCTCTCAATTCTGTTAACCCTTGCTGTCTCCTCCCCTTCCTACCTCTCCCTGAGCCCTCGGACTCCTCCTCCTCCTTTTTCCTTTCTTCCCCCCGCCTCTCCCCACCTCCCATCAGTCTGAAGAAGGGTTTCGCCCCGAAACGTTGCCTATCTCCTTCGCTCCTTCGATGCTGCTGCACCCGCTGAGTTTCCCAGCATTTTGTGTACCCTCGATTTTCCTGCATCTGCTGTTCCTTCTTTAACAGCTTCTGAACTGTTTATGGATACCTCTGATAATCAGTTTAAATCTATTTAAACCTAATATATTTACTTAAATGTAGCTATAACTACCAACAACATATTAAAAACATAATGTATAGTAAAAAATAAATGAACAATTTATCTGCATCTATCTTTTTAACTTAGGGCAGCAACCTCATTCAACTGTATAGACCATCCCAAAGTGTATCTGTCTTCTGAGATCAGGCAAATTGTGCTTCACCCCAGATGCTGAGCCGAGTCCAGCAGCAGAGCCAGAGCACAGCTGCATTAATGCTGACATTTACCTCATCACTAAATCCCGCACAGGTATGCAAAGGCACAGAAGACAGAGAACAGCTAACCCACCCTGGCCCCTCCCTCTTCTCCCCTCTCCCATCAGGCAAACGGTATATGTGTGAAAACGCACACCTCCAGATTCAGGGACAGTTTCTTCCCCGTTGTTATCAGGCATCTGAATCATCCTACCACAACCAGAGAGCAGTGCTGAACTATTATCTACCTCATTGGTGACCCTTGGACTATCCTTGATCAGACTTTGCTGGCTTTACCTTGCACTAAATATTATTCCCTTATCATGCATCAATACACTGTAAATGGCTGAATTGTAAAACTGTTTTGTCTTTCTGCTGACTGGTTAACATGCAACAAGAGCTTTTCACTGTACCTCGGTACACGTGACATTAAACTAAACTGTACTGCACTGAACTGGGAGGATGACACCAAAGATGTTCATGATGGAACAACCAGCAAGTCCCTTTCAACCCACTGAATTACTTCTGTTATACAAAAAAAAGGATTTTTTTGAATAATGCATGAATTGCCCAATCATTAATATCTCGCAGATGGTTGAAAAAATGATATGTTTGTTTGTAAGAGTTTTTCATTCACTATAATAAAAGTAATTAACAATCCTGCGATATGTAAAAGGGATAGGCATGCTGATGATGCTTTCATTTATCTATATTACTAAAAGTAAGATCTTGACCACTTCCTGTTTTTATGTTTCATGATTTTTGAAAAAACGCTGCCACTTAAGGCTGTGATTTTTAGCCATCTTAATCAAAGTCCCCCTCCGCTGCGCAGGACAAGACGATGTTTCCCATCAATGAAAAATAAAAGAGTTATTTATGTTTTAAAAATCTTGACATTCTCTCTGCTGCCCCTGCTGGTGGGAGGGGGCGGGGACTATAAAACCCAGAAGTGTTGTGCCTCACTCAGTCTCTGCAAGATGGAGGAAGCAAGAGGGTTACGTCTCTCTGAGCTGTGAATAACACTGAACAGATGTCTACTCAACTGTGAGTGCCCTTAATGTGGTTTGAAAATGAAAATGAAAATGTGGTCGCTTTGAAATGCTGCACTGCAAATGGCTGTTGGTGGTGACTTGACAACTTCCTGTTTGCACTGTATATTGATTTTAGATAAAACTATAGACAATAGACAATAGGTGCAGGAGTACGCCATTTGGCCCTTCGAGCTACCACTTACGGCTGTGATTTTTGGCCATCTTACTCAGTTCCCCTCCGCTCATCAGGTGCAGAGGATTCAATGAAAAATAAAACTGTTATTAGTGTTTAAAAAAATGTTGAGAATCTCTCTCCTGTCAATCACACCACGAAGGCACGCCCCTTCTGGTGGGAGGGGGAGGGATTATAAAACCTGGAAGTGTCCATGTAGCTCAGTATCTGAAAGATGGGGAGGGAGAGGCTGAGCTGTGAATCAACTGAACACACTGAATGTCTACTAAACTGTGAGTGTGATGTTTATGTGGTGTTTTGTGTGGTTTTATGGTGGTTTTGTGGTGGTTTCACCCTGCTTGAAATGGTAGGAAACCGCACTTGAATTTGGTGGCCTTGTACCCTGCTTGAAGAGGTAGGAAACTGCACTTGAATTTGGTGGCCTTGCACCCTGCTTGAAGTGGAATAGCCATGAGTCAATTGCTAGCCCACCAGCTGTGAGTTAGCTGCCAGCACATCAGGCTTGAGTGACTGAGCTGTCACCACAAGAATCCATTTGGCCCACATTGTCCATACTATCCCTCTAGAAACCAGTCCCTTCAGCCCACAATACCCATACTAACCCTCCAGAAAGCACCCCCACCCCTCCCCCCACTGGCCACCTATATTGGAATTGGTGGAGAGGTGTAATATTGTGTTGGGGGACCAGCCCTCCTGTGTGAACATGGGACCCAACGGGTCCTACTTAGTCTAGTTTTAAAATATTTCTTGGTCAATATTTCAGCCAATGCTTGTTGTTATCTCAAAAAACGTTTGCAATCCATTGTTAAATATTTGACAGAATAAATATGAGGAACTGGACATTCTCTCAGTTTTCAATTGCTTGTATTGTTGTCTTTTCCTATCAATTACAAGAATTGTAATTCTTATTTACAGGAATAGGTGATGCTTCAGGACAAGACCTTTCTTCAAACTTACTCATTACACAACATTACTAAATATGGCTTGACCTGGTTGATAATATATTTTCCTTGAACCTTGGCCCCTTTGATGTCTCATTTTCACACCTTACCCTTCTTTATCACTGTATCTCCCTCTCCCCTGACTCTCAGTCTGAAGAAACGCCACACATTCCTTCTATCCCCTGATATGCCTGTTCCACTGAGTTACTCCAGCATTTTGTGAATCCCTTTTGGTTGATAATAATCTCCTTTCTGGATGAAAAGGCTCAAGGCTTTCTTTACTACAAGGATGCAGAGTCAGCATCAGAGTGTGCCTTGCAACACTGCCATAAAATTCCTATAAACAATGCTGTTTATAGAACATGGAATGAATCCAGAATTCATTTCAAAATTACTACATAAAATCTAATTTATTTTTCAGTTTCCTTGGGACTTCTTGATTGTTAGGAAACTCTCATAGGGGGGGGAAAGGATTATGAGCATAAATCCTCTTAAATGTTTTTTCTAAGTAGGCCCGGTGCGCAACAAGGATCCTGATATAGTATGAGGAGTGATTATTGCAACTTTCAACTAAACATTATCCGCATTATGATAGGAATATGAAATGACAACGGAAGTTCAAGAGCACAGGCAATAACAAAGACAGATGATGTGCATGGATTAGTGTTTTCTGTGAGCAGTTCCAGGTAATTTAAGATTATGGTCGTTCAAAGCGCCAGAAACTGAAGTCAGGTGGCCAGACTGCTCATCCATTTTGCAACCTCACAAGCACATGAGTCCAATTACCACCTGAGAAGACAGAGAGCCTAAACCAGCTAACTGGCAGGCGACTAAATCAGGTGATCATCTGGCTTCAGGGATCCGGGTGTACATGTACATAAATCTTAGCAATTGGCAATTGGCAGCACATGATGAGAAAGCAGTTAGTAAAGCACATGGGGTCCTGGGCTTCATAACTAGAGGTATCAAGTACAAAAGCAGGGAGGTTATGCTGATATAAGAAATACATGCCTCTAAAGAATGCTAATCGTACAGAATATAGAAATAAATTAAAGAGGGTAATTCAGCCACCATTACCTATCAAGCCATCTAATTTTTAAATTATCTTCCAGTGGTTTGGATTTCATCATTATTATACATAGTTGATCACATACATTTTACACACATATGTACTTCTTAGGAAGAATTTGCATTGCTTATTAGTGTGCTGCATTGGCATGTCAAATTTCACGACACCATTTGGTGTATGTGATAATAAATGTCCTTATTGTATCTGCACAATAGAAATAGCTGCAGATTATTAAACTTCTCCAATGTGCCTTCTAATACACTCTAGCTGTGCTTTTCAAAAGAGACATTTTAGAGATTGAATCATCAATCAATATTAGTTTTGTCAAATGTCTAGGACGCCAATTTATTTAAATATCACTAACTCAACAGAACAAAGCACTTTAATTAATTTATGCTCACAATGTTGTAGGAACCTTGCACAACAAAGAGTGTGCTCATGGGGATAGTGGGGTAGAGTGGGGTGAAGGGGTTTGGGTGGTGGGGTGGGGTGAAGGGTTTGGGAGGTGAGGTGGGGGTGGGGGTGTCGGTGAAGGGGTGGGGTGGGGTGTAGGGTTTGGGAGGTGAGGTGGGGGTGGGGGTGTCGGTTATGGGGTGGGGTGGGGTTTAGGGTTTGGGATGGTGGGGTGCATTGCAGGGTTTGGGGTTGGGAAGTGGGGTAGGGTTGGGGTGAGGTGGAGGTGGGGAAGGGTGGAGGTTGGTTGGGGTGGGGTTTAAGGTTGGGGGTGGTGGGGTGTTTGGATGGTGGGGTGGGTGAGGGTTTTAGGGTGGTGCAGTGAGGTGGGGAGCTGGATATCCATGGGGATTAGTCTGATCTCCTGCTGCTCACTTGAATTCATCAGGATTTTTACTGAGGTCAGGTCTGGCCCTTTAAAAAAAACTGGGCCCAAACCCCTGTTTATGATCTCCTGCCATGCTCAAGACCAGTAGAATTTATCAACCTCGAACACTGGCAGAATCTTAAGGTCAGCCTGTCATATATACAGGGGACCTGAAAGAAAAATCCACGTGAGCTATACACATACAAGATAATCAGTTTTGGTTTTTTTAGTTTAGTTAAGAGATACTCCATTGAAGCAGGCCCTTCGGCCCACCGAGTCCGCGCCAACCAGCGATCCCCGTACACTAACACTATCCTACACATACCAGGGACAGTTTACAATTTACCAAAGCCAAACAAGTGCGTCTTTAATGTTAAAGAAGGAGCTGCAGATGCTGGAGAATCGAGGGTTGCACAAAAAGCTGGAGAAACTCAGCGGGTGCAGCAGCATCTAAGGAGCGAAGGAGATAGGCGACGTTTCGGGTCGAGACCCTTCTTCAGACTTCAGAAGTGCGTCTTTAGAGTGTGGGAGGAAACCGGAGCACCTGGAGAAAACCCAAGCGGTTCACAGTGGGAACTACAAACTCTGTAGAGACAGCACTTAAAATGGCTAGGATAAAACGTGGTTGTAACAACCCCAACATCATAATCAGACCTGCCAACAAGGGAGGTGCTGTGGTAGTCTGCCGCACTGATATCTACCAGGCTGAGGCCAGGCGACAACTCTCAGACACCTCCTCCTAATTATCCTTGGAACATGACCCCACAGCCGAGCACCAGGCCTTAATCTCAAGCACCATTACTGATTTCATCACTTCCGGCTCTCTGCCTTCCAAAGCCTCCACCCTCATCGTTACCCAGCCCCGCACGGCCCGATTTTATTTCTCCCCCAATCCGCAAACCAAACTGTCCTGGCAAAACCATAGTGTCTGCTTGTTCATGTCCCACTGAATTAATTTCCACATACCTCGACTACATCCTATCCCCCTGGTCCAATCCCTCCCTACCTATGTCCAAGACACCTCACGCACACTTTGTTTCTTCAATTACGTTTTCCAGCCCCCCACTCTCCACTATGGATGTCTAGTCACTCTACCCCTCATTTCCCACCAGGAAGGTCTTAAAACCCTCCGTTTCTTTCTCGACAGCAGAACCAGCCAATTTCTATCTACTAATACTCTCCTCCACCTAGCAGAGTTGGTCCTTACTCTCAACATCTTCTCCTTTGACTCCTCCCACTTCCTCCAAATCCAAGGCGTAGCTATGGGCACTCGCATGGGTCCCAGCTATGCCTGCCTCTTTGTAGGGTACGTTGAACAATCCCTGTTCCAGGTGTACACTGACCCTATCCCCGAACTCTACCTCCACTACGTTGATGACTACATCGGTGCTAGCTCCTGCACCCATGCAGAACTCATTGACTTCATCAACTTCACGACTAATTTTCATCCTGCACTCAAATTCACTTGGACCATCTCCGACATCGCCCTACCATTTCTAGATTTCATCCATCACAGGAGACAGATTATTGACCAACATCTATTATAGGCCCACTGACTCCCATTGCTATCTAGAATACACTTCTTCCCACCCTGTTTCCTGTAAAGACTCTATCCCCCACTCCCAATTCCTCCATCTACGCCACATCTGCACCCAAGATGAGGTGTTCCATTCCAGGTCATCGGAGATGTCCTCATTCTTTAGGGAACAGGGTTCTAGTCTTCCATTATAGATGAGGCTCTCACTAGGGTCTCCTCGATATCCCGCAACCCCGCTCTTGCTGCCCCTGCCAACATTCGTAACAAGGACAGAGTCCCCCTAGTCCTCACCTTCCGCCCATCAGCCATCGCATACAGCATATAATCCTACAACATTTTCACCACCCCCAACGGGATCCCATTACTAGCCACATCTTCCCATCTCCACCCCTCCGCAACTCTCTGATTAACTCGTCCCTTCCCACCCAAACCACTCCCTCCCCAGGTACTTTCACCCGCAACTGCAGGAGATGCAACTCCTGTCCCTATACCTCCCCCCTCAACTACGTCCAAGGACCCCAACAGGCTTTTCGGGTGAGGCAGAGGTTCACCCTGCACCTCCTCCAACCTCATCTACTGTATCCATTGTTCCAGGTGTGGTGGACTCCTATATATCGGCCAGACTAAGTGCAGGCTCGGTGATCGTTTCGCTGAACTCTGCTCAATCCACCTAAACCTACCTGATCTCCCAGTTGATCAACACTTTAACTCCACCTCCCATTGCCACACTGACGTTTCTGGCCTGGGCCTCCTGCATTGGCAGAATGAGGCCCAGCGCAATTGGAGGAACAGCACCTCATATTTCGCTTGGGTAGTTTACACCCCAGCGGTATGAACATTGACTTCTCTAACTTCAAGTAGCCCTTGCTTTTCCTCTCTGTCCATCCCCTTGTCCTTCCCAGTTCTCCAAACAGTCTTACTGTTTCCAACTACATTTTATCTCTGTACCGCCCACTCCCCTGACATCAGTCTGAAGAAGGGTCTCAACCTGAAACGTCACCCATTTCTTCTCTCCAGAGATGCTGCCTGACCCGCTGAGTTACTCCAGCATTTTGAGTCTACCTTTAACTACAAATGGCCGTCACTTTGGCTAAAATGATGGAGATGGAATTGGGGGAAAGAGCGGCTTAAAAGGGCCGTCGCCTCGATGAAAATTTCCACCAGTAAAGTATTTCAGTCGCGTTACTGAATACGGGGTGCAAGGCTAAGGGGTGTACATTGTTGTCCATGTGGGTCTCCCATTTGACATGATCTAAAAGCTGTAAGATGAGAGAAGAAAAGGGCGGCTGCATGGTAAAATGGATCCATGAAACCATGGAAAAACAACATGCCCCTGCACCAGCCATCCAGCTAGATCCAGGGAGTCAAGGTTTCAGAAGATTGTAGTCTGTTATTTGAGAGATTGTACTTCACAATGAGGTTTTGCAGGAGTTATGTTTCTTACTCCAGCTATATCTTCAAACGATGTTGAAGAAAGTTCAGTTCCGTTCAAGTTCAAGTTCAAGTTTGCGTTTAATGTCACTTAACCAACAAAGGTACCGTGAAATTTGAGTTACCATACAGCCACACTAAGTGAAAAGCAACTATACTATTAAACACAATTTACCATAGACATCCACCACAGTGGAATCAACATTCCTCACTGTGCTGGAAGGCAATCTTCCTCCTTTCTTCACCCCTGGTGGTCAGGGCCTTTGATCCCTCAGCAGTCACCGCTGCCGACGGTCCGATATCCAAAGCCCTCGCATCAGGATGTTGGATACTCCGGCTTTGGGACGGTTCAGAACACTCCGCGGCATGGAGCTCCTGAGTCGGCCTCTTCTGGCCGGAGACCGCGGCTCCGGCCCCGCGGTCAGAGTGATTTCGCTGGCGATCCGCGCGAAAACATCGCCCGCTGCACGATGGTAAGTCTACTGCGTGCCCGCGGCTTGAAGCTCCGGGCCGGTCTCCAGGACGCAAGGCCGTACCAATCCAAGTTGTTTGGCCGCAGGTGGGGACAGAGGTTCGACACGGGGAAAAATCACATCTCCATCGAGGTAAGTGGTTTAAAATAGTTTCCCCCATTTCCCCCACCCCCCCCATCCCCCACCCCCCCCCATCCCCCACATAAAACATACCAAGAAACACTAAAACATACCCTTAAGACGCACTAAAAATAACAAAAACAGAGAAGGGACACGACAGACTGCTGGTGAGGCGGCCATTACAGGCGCCACCCTGTGGTATTATCACCCGTGGTTTAGTTTATTGTCACATGTACCGAGTTCTGTTGCATGTTAGCCAGTCAGCAGGATGACAAGACATGATTACAATCAAGCCATTCACAGAGTATAGATACATGATAAGGGGATAACATTTAATGCAAGATAAAACCACTAAAGTCCGATCAAGGATAGCCCGAGGGTCTCCACTGAGGTAGCTACTGGGTCAAGTTGCTCCCTAGTTGTGGTAGGATGGTTCTGTTGCCTGATAACAGCTGAGAAGAAACCGTCCTTGACCACAGTACCACAGAGAAACCACAGAGCTCAATCTGTGACTCGCTCCACTGCTTGAGAAATTGAATGTTGTGCCCTGGTCTAGCAGTTTGCAGTCAGCACGACCTCACAAGTTGTGGCAGCGACCTGTGTGCTTCAAATATTTGAAAGAATGAAAGATTTGAAAGATAGACACACAAAGCTGGAGTAACTCAGCGGGACAGGCAGCATCTCTGGAGAGAAGAATGGGTGACGTTTCGGGTCGAGACCCTTCTTCAGGCTGGTTAGGGGTAAGGGAAAAGAGAGATATGGACGGTGAGAATTGCGGGCACTTGTCCCAGGCAGGTGGCAGAGGCTGCCCATTAACATGTTTCATGAGGTTTGGCCTGCTCGCTTCCAACAGCTGTTAGTTAACGGATATAAACTCATTTGGAAAACTTTCAAGGGTGAAAAGAACATTGTTGTGTGGAGCCCTAAGCCCATCAAAAGCTTACCTCATTCCACTGAAACTTTTATTACAAAAATCAAAACCCTGGTGTCTCATAACCGAGCCAACACATCCTGATCCAAAGCTGAGACTCGCTGTCATTCAATACAAACAAATGCCAGGATGCCTTGCATCAAATGGCCCACTGATTCAATACAAATTCTGTATCATTCAATTCTGCACCATTTACAGTTCCTGTCAGCACGTGATTAGTTTTTCCTATTCTAACGCTGCCTTATGCAAGGCTTCGACCCTTATTTCAGCCAATATTATATAAATTGGCTGATCCTGGAATTTCTAATAGGGCCAGTCTGCTTCAGCTTGAACTGCTTCCACTATGCGTACTGAAACTGGCAGGACAAATGTCCCACAATTTCCAATGAGCATCAGTGAAAGAGGATCTGTGCTGAAACCAGCAAAGACTCATCTCCTTTCGGTAGAGTCCACGAGCTGAAAGAATTGCCCATATATTCCACTGAACATGTGTAGATGCATAAATTAGAATAAATTAACAAAAATATTTAAACCAGGAAAAAAAAGGGTGGCACGGTGGCACAGCGGTGGAATTGCTGCCTTACAGTGCTTGCGGTGCCAGAGACCTGGGTTCAATCCCGACTATGGGTGCTGTTTGTACGGAGTTTGTACGTTCTCCCCGTGACCACATGGGTTTTCACCAAGATCTTTGGTTTCCTCCCACACTCCAAAGGCGTAGAGGTTTGTAGGTTAATTGGCTTGGTGCATGTGTAAATTGTCCCTGGTGTGTGTGGGATAGCGTTAATGTGTGGGGATCGCTGGTCGGTGTGGACTCGATGGGCCGAAGGGCTTGTTTCCACGCTGTATCTCTAAACTAAACTAGACTAAAAACTAAAAGATTGGTTGCCACAGAGAGACTGGTATAAGACAGTCTCCCTTTTGTACCAACATGTATCTTCCAACAAATTCACAGGAAAGTTTGATTTTTATGAGCGATCAGTTCGATTTAACCCATCTCACCTATTTGTAATACACCTCCTTATGTAAAATTGATCATGAATATTTTTCGCATGAATCCTGAGATTTTTGTTCTTCTTTAATTGGAAAATTATTGTTGCCTGCATCTTTGCTCAAGGGCATTAAATGCTATGTTGTTATATTTTATATTTAAAAGAGTCTGCCATCATAAAACCCGACAGGGTTATAATAGAAATGGAATGGTGGGAGTTAATATTTGAGAGCTAGCCTCTGATCCTATGTAGTTTTCTCCACTTTAACTTACACAAACTGCTTTGGGAGTCAATGTTAAAGAGGCACAATTGGTTTCCTGGACTGGGAGGCAAACTTTCAACTGGAGATACATGGGAATTACAGACGCAGGAATCTTGAGCAAAACACAAACACTCCGTGGGTCAGGCAGCATATGTGGAGGATTTATAGACAGGCAACGTTTCAGGTCGGGACGCTTATTCAGACTGATTGGCATGGGGGGTGAGAAAGCTCGAAAAGAGTTGGGGACAGGACAAAGCCTGGCAGTTGACAGGAGGATGTAGGTCAAGGGGGGTTAAATTGGTGGGCAAATGGACAAAGACAAATTATACCAAAGGTGACAAAAGGCTACTGGATAAGAAGAGCAGAGAGGAAGGTGGGTGTAAAACGAGGGTGGAAGCAATAGGGAGCAAGGTGAAAAGTAAAAGTGGCAGGCAGACAAAACCAGGACAAAAATCAAAAAGGGCCACTTCTCAACAAAATTGTATAAGGGGTAAGAGCGTTGTAAAAACAAGCCTGAAGGCTTTGTGTCTCAATGCAAGGAGTATTCGTAATAAGGTGGATGAGTTGAACGTGCAGATAGCTATTAATGAGTATGATATAGTTGGGATCACGGAGACATGGCTCCAGGGTGACCAAGGCTGGGAGCTGAACATCCAGGGATATTCAATATTCAGGAGGGATAGAGAGATAGGAAAAGGAGGTGGGGTAGCGTTGCTGGTTAGAGAGGAGATTAACGCAATGGAAAGGAAGGACATTAGCTTGGAGCATGTGGAATCGGTATGGGTAGAGCTGCGAAACACTAAGGGGCAGAAAACGCTAGTGGGAGTTGTGTACAGGCCACCTAACAGTAGTAGTGAAGTTGGGGATGGTATCAAACAGGAAATTAGAAATGCGTGCGACAAAGGCAAAACAGTTATAATGGGTGACTTCAATCTACATATAGATTGGGTGAATCAAATTGGCAGGGGCGCTGAGGAAGAGGATTTTTTGGAAAGTATGCGGGATAGTTATCTAAATCAACATGTAGAGGAACCAATGAGAGAGCAGGCTATTTTAGACTGGTTATTGAGTAATGAGGAAGGGTTAGTTAGCAGTCTTATTGTGCGTGCCCCCTTGGGCAAGAGTGACCATAATATGGTCGAGTTCTTCATTAGGATGGAGAGTGACATTGTTAATTCAGAAACAATGGTTCTGAACTTAAAGAAAGGTAACTTTGAGGGTATGAGACGTGAATTGGCCAAGATTGAATGGCAATCAATTCTAAAAGGGTTGACGGTGGATATGCAATGGAAGACATTTAAAGACTGCATGGATGAACTACAAAAATTGTTCATCCCAGTTTGGCAAAAGAATAGATCAGGGAAGGTAGTGCATCCGTGGATAACAAGGGAAATCAGGGATAGTATCAAAGCAAAGGATGATGCGTACAAAGTAGCCAGAAAAAGCAGCATACCAGAGGACTAGGAGAAATTCAGAGACCAGCAGAGGAGGACAAAGGGCTTGATTAGGAAAGGAAAAATAGATTATGAAAGAAAACTGGCAGGGAACATAAAAACTGACTGCAAAAGTTTTTATAGATACGTGAAGAGAAAGAGATTAGTTAAAACAAATGTAGGTCCCTTGCAGTCAGAAACAGGTGAGTTGATCATGGGGAACAAGGACATGGCGGACCAATTGAATAACTACTTTGGTTCCGTCTTCACTAAGGAAGATATAAATAATCTGCCGGAAATAGCAGGGGACCGCGGGTCAAAGGAGGACTTGAGTGAAATCCAGGTTAGTCGGGAAGTGGTGTTGGGTAAATTGAATGAATTAAAGGCCGATAAATCCCCAGGGCCAGATAGGCTGCATCCCAGAGTATTTAAGGAAGTAGCTCCAGAAATAGTGGATGCATTAGTGATAATCTTTCAAAACTCTTTAGATTCTGGAGTAGTTCCTGAGGATTGGCGGGTAGCAAACGTAACACCTCTTTTTAAGAAGGGGGGGGAGAGAGAAAACGGGGAATTACAGACCAGTTAGTCTAACATCGGTAGTGGGGAAACTGCTAGAGTCAGTTATTAAAGTTGGGTAGCAGCACATTTGGAAAGTGGTGAAATCATTGGACAAAGTCAGCATGGATTTACGAAAGGTAAATCATGTCTGACGAATCTTGTGGAATTTTTCGAGGATGTAAATCGTGTAAGCGTGTAAGCGTGGATAGGGGAGAACCAGTGGATGTGGTGTATCTGGACTTCCAGAAGGCTTTCGACAAGGTCCCACATAAGAGATTAGTATATAAACTTAAAGCATACGGCATTGGGGGTTCAGTATTGATGTGGATAGAGAACTGGCTGGCAAACAGGAAGCAAAGAGTAGGAGTAAACGGGTCGTTTTCACAATGGCAGGCAGTGACTAGTGGGGTACCGCAAGGCTCAGTGCTGGGACCCCAGCTATTTACAATATACATAAATGATCTGGATGAGGGAATTGAAGGCAATATCTCCAAGTTTGCAGATGACACTAAGCTAGGGGGCAGTGTTAGCTGTGAGGAGGATGCTAGGAGACTGCAAGGTGACTTGGATAGGCTGGGTGAGTGGGCAAATGTTAGGCAGATGCAGTATAATGTGGATAAATGTGAGGTTATCCACTTTGCTGGCAAAAATAGGAAAACAGACTATTATCTAAATGGAGGCCGATTAGGAAAAGGGGAGATGCAGCGCGACCTGGGTGTCATGGTACACCAGTCATTGAAAGTAGGCATGCAGGTGCAGCAGGCAGTGAAGAAAGCGAATGGTATGTTAGCTTTCATAGCAAAAGGATTTGAGTATAGAAGCAGGGAGGTTCTACTTCAGTTGTATAGGGTCTTGGTGAGACCACACCTGGAGTATTGCGTACAGTTCTGGTCTCCAAATCTGAGGAAGGACATTATTGCCATAGAGGGAGTGCAGAGAAGGTTCACCAGACTGATTCCTGGGATGTCAGGACTGTCTTATGAACAAAGACTGCATAAACTCGGTTTATACTCTCTAGAATTTAGGAGATTGAGAGGCGATCTTATAGAAACTTACAAAATTCTTAAGGGGTTGGACAGGCTAGATGCAGGAAGATTCTTCCCGATGTTGGGGAGGTCCAGGACAAGGGGTCACAGCTTAAGGATAAGGGGGAAATCCTTTAGGACCGAGATGAGAAGGACTTTTTCACACACAGAGTGGTGGGTCTCTGGAACTCTCTGCCACAGAGGGTAGTTGAGGCCAGTTAATTGGCTATATTTAAGAGGGAGTTAGATGTGGCCCTTGTGGCTAAGGGGATCAGAGGGTATGGAGAGAAGGCAGGTACGGGATACTGAGTTGGATGATCAGCCATGATCATATTGAATGGCAGTGCAGGCTCGAAGGGCCGAATGGCCTACTCCTGCACCTAATTTCTATGTTTCTATGTTTCTAAGAGGGGAGAAATGTAAAGCTGGACGGAGGGATATAGGTGGAAGGTGTTTGGTGTGGGGTGGGGTGGGTGGGCGGGGGGGGGGGGGGAGAATGGGGTGATGGGGTGGGCCACAACGTAGAGCTTTTCTTCCACCGGCCCCTCCATGCCTTTTCCTATGGGAAGGAGTCCTCACCACCCAGTGATGACCCCTTCTCCCGTCTCCACCGGCCCCCCTCTCCTTGGACTCCCCTGGACGTGCTTCACCCATCACTAGACCTCTTTATTTCTAACTGCCGGCCTGATATCAATCATCTTGACTTTTCTACCCCCATTACCCACTCTAACCTCACCCCCTCTAAATGTGCAGCCCTCCGCTCACTCTGCAGCAACCCCGACATTATCATCAAACCTGCTGCCAAGGGATGTGGGCGCTGACCTCTACCTGGCTGAGGCCAGGCGCCAACTCCCAGACACCTCCTCCTACTTATCCTTGGACCATGACCACACAGACGAGCACCAGGCCTGAATCTCACACACCATTTCTAATTTTATCACTTCCGGCTGTCAACCTCCCACAGCCTCCAACCTTATCGTTCCCCAGTCCCGCATGGCCCGTTTTTATCTTCTCCTCAAAATCCACAAACATAACTGCCCTGGCAGACCCATTGTTTCTGCCTGATCCTGTCCCACTGAATTAATTTCCACGTACCTCGACTCCATCCTGTCTCCCCTGGTCCAATCCTTCCCTACCTATGTTCAAGACACCTTACATGGCCTTCGTCTCTTCAATGACTTCTGGTTTCGAGGTCCCCACTCCCTCATCTTTACTATGGATAGTCAGTCACTCTACAACTCCATCCCCCACCAAGAAGGCC
Organism: Raja brachyura; assembly: GCA_963514005.1. Next base: position 6,213,632 of record OY740800.1, on the reverse strand, counting down.
TTAAAGTCCTCCGTTTCTTCCTCGACAGCAGAACCATCCAATTTCCCTCGACCAATATTCTCCTCCGCCTAGTGGAGCTGGTCCTCCCCTTTAACAACTTCTGCTTCGACTCCTCCCACTTCCTCCAAATCCAAGGCATAGCTATGGGCACTCGCATGGGCCCCAGCTGTGCCTGCCTCTTTGTAGGGTACGTCGAACAATCCCTGTTCCAGGCGTAAACTGGCCCTATCCACGAACTTTATCTCCACTACATTGACGACTGTATCAGTGCTACCTCCTGCATCCATGCAGAACTCACTAACTTCATTAACTTCACCACTAATTTCCATCCTGCACACAAATTCACTTGGACCACCTCCGACATTTTCCTAGCGTTTCTTGATCTCAGAGTCTCCAACACAGGTGATAGACTATCAACTGACACATATTAAAAACCCACTGACTCCCATAGTTATCTAGACTACACTTCTACCCACCTTTCCTCCTGCAAAGACTCTATCCCCTACTCCCAATTCCTCTGTCTACGCCCAAGATGAGGTGTTCCATACCAGGACATCTGAGATGTCATAATTCAAGGGCCCCAACAGTCTTTTCGGGTTATGCAGAGGTGCACTTGCACCTGCTCCAAGCTCATCTACTGTATCCACTGTGGACCCCTCCCCCTTCCCAATTCTCCGACCAGGCTGCCTGTCGCTCTGATTACATTGTACCTCGGTCTGCTTTGTTGTCACCTTCTCCAAACTAACTGGTCCATTACCTTGCATTTACCTTGATCTGCACCTCTTTTGATCTTTTAATCTTCCTTATCTCTGTAACTCCCTCTCACCTGATGCTCAGTCTGAAGAAGGGTCTCGACCCGGAACGTCACCCATTCCTTCTCTCCAGAGATGCTGCCCGTCCCGTTGGGTTACTCCAGCATTTTCTTTCTATCTTCCATCTATTACCTACCGGGCTCCCCCATCTCTCTTCCAGTTTTTTTCCCTTCTCTTCCCCCCCTTACAACTTCTAAAGAAGTCCTGACCCAAAACATCACTTATCCACGTTCTCTAGTGGCTGAGTTACTCCAGCACACTTAGTCTATTTTTGTTGAGCAGCACCTGCAGTTCCTTGTTTCTACATGCTCTTGTATTCGAAAGTGTAGAGTATTCACTCAATCTAGCGTTTATCTATATTCCTTGATATTCAGGGTTCTTTTGGTGTCGACCTGACAGATCACTGTGAAGCTGAAGCAATCCCGTCCAGTTCTGCTGCCTGAGATCGCCATCCACAATTTCGCCACACTCATCATTTCCCAGCCTGGATTGTGAGGCCTATAGTGTCAGGCCACAGCATCCTGGACACCAGTAACCACAGTGTCAACCTTGCCTCCAATAGTGCAAGGAAAAACATTTGGCCTCAACATGCTTCTGGAAGAAAAAACACAAACACAGAGTGTAATTGTAATTGTAATTAATTAATTAGCCAAGGGAATTTGATTTGCCAAAACACACTACTACGTAAAAATTAACATAAACATCCACCTCAGCGCAGTGTGATGGAAGGGAATAATGTCTTATCTTCTTCCCTCCTTTTCTCTCCTTTTCTCCCGCAGTTGGGGCAGTCAAACCATCTGCAATCAGGGTGATCGAAGCTCCCGCAGTTGGCGATCGAATCTCCCGCAATTGGGGCAGTCGCAGCTTCTGCGCTTGGAGCTCCAGAAGTTGACCCCTAACCAAGGGACACGAGCTCCACAATGTTAATTCCGCAGGCTCCAGCGTTTGGAGCTCCCAAAGTCGATCCCCAGCAAAGGGACCGGCTGCTCCACGATGTTAGGCCGTAGTGCGGTAGGAAATACGATACGGAAAAAGTTGCATCTCCGTCAAGGAAATAGATTAAAAAAGTGTTAACTTTTTTTAAAAGCTTCAACAAAAATTTGAAATGTCACCTATCCATATTTAGTTTAGTTTAGGGTACACACAAAATGCTGGAGAAACTCAGCGGGTGCAGCAGCATCTATGGAGCGAAGGAGATAGGCGACGTTTCGGGCCGAAACCCTTCTTGAGTTGAGAGATACAGCATGGAAACAGGCCCTTTGGCCCACCGGTTCCACACCAACCAGCGATCCCCGTACACTAACACTATCCTACACACATTAGGGACAATTTAAATTCATACTAAGCCAATTAAACCTACAAACCTGTATGTCTTTGGAGTGTGTGGGGGAAATTGAAGATCTCGGAGAAAAACTATGCAGGTCACGGGGAGAACGTACAAACTCCGTACAGACAATCACTCGTAGTCAGCATCGAACCCGGGTCTCTGGCGCTGTAAGGCAGTAGCTCCACCGCTATGCCACCATGCCACTCAATGTTCCCCAGAGATGCTGCCTGACCTGCTGAGTCTATATGGTAAACCAAAGTTTTCTGTTCCTTGTTAATGCTTCTGGAACGTTTGATTTTTGGCACATCCCTGCTTTGGCCAGGTAACTTTTAGTTTTAGAAAAAGCTTAGCTTTATAACCCATATCCCATTTCCACAATGAAGCCTTAGGTTCCTTGCCAGGTCTGATCTGGTGCTGGGTCAGGGAGTGTGATTGTCCCTATGGAGGTTCGGGAGCAGAGCAAACCAACTTATTCAATCTCCTGAACCTATGTGGTAATTCAGAACTTCTAAATGGAGCACTGCAAGTCCAAAAGGGCTGGAGTGCGGACACACCTTCTGAAAGGAGCTCATCAGTTTATTTTCTGCCAACACAAATTATTCTGTCGCTGAAGAATGTTCTTTTCAGAAGGTGACAAAAGGGGGAGTACAACTTCCCGAGGAAATCTAAAATACAAATAAGGTTTATAAATAACGGTGAGGAATCATCTATGCAGGAGAAGCATAGAACCCAAGACAATAGAAAAAATGAAGTTGCAACACAAGGTAAGCCTGCTCTGAAATATAATTTAAGTCTGCTCTGAAATATAATTAGATCATTGGTGATCTGTACTTTAACTGTCATCAGAATTGTTTCCATCTTTTCATTCATCTTCAAGACAAATCTGAAGTTAAGTGTGGAACATGATTGAAAATGATAACTTTCATCAATGTTTCTTCTGTTAATCATTGAATTGTGCAGTTTCTAGAGTGTGGAACCACGGTAACTTTAAAGCTTGATATCAATTTGATGGTTCAATGGTACTTTATTCCAATTGTGCATTCAGTTCAGTTCAGTAAAAATCTGTAGGCAGAATGTATAAGCACAATCATACTTACTGTAAGTAACAGAGTGTAAGAATAGAAGATTACACTGAGGCACGTGTTGCCACATTTCCGGCGCCATCTCGTACCTTTCAAGTTTAGAGTTGTTAACAACATTGGAGTCTTAACTTGGCCATAAAGGCCCATTGTCTTGTTGCTGGCAATGGGTTGTAGGTGCTGGGTCACCTTGGCCAGGCGATGTTGTCGATGGCCTCCTCTGTGCAGATACAGACTGTGTGCAATCCATGCTCTCAGTCACGTGGAGAGGCACCTGATCTAATTGAGCCCCATGCTGTTGCAGGGCCTCCTGCAGCCCACTCCACCAACACATCGACCCGGACATGTTGATTCACCATCACGCTGTGCATCAAAAGTTCAATCCATACAAATCACCGTTTGAAAAGTACAAAATGTGCTATGAGCGGAACTATGAAGAACAATCTGTAAATATTCCAAATAAGTGTTAAAATAATTCTTGAGAGTTCCCTCAACTAGTGACTATTCAATGTTTGACTGGCTCAGTAACGTTATTACTTATACAGGGATTAACAAACATTATGTCACTTGATTGAAGAATTAACCATTCAAATAAAAAGGATTATTTCATTCATGAAAAGTGAAGAAAACCGTTTAAATCTTAACCATGCTATTGAACTGCTTTCACGTACAATTACTTTTTTCTTATAATTGACACTATGATGCAATTATATCCATGCCACATACAATAAGACATCAATTTAATCAAATTCAAGCGGATAATTTCAATGTTTGTTTTTAATTGTTTCTCGAACTAAAACGATCAAATAATGAAATGTACATAATAATTGAATACTTAGCTATTAAAAAAGGAAGTTATTATAGACAATAGACAATAGGTGCAGGAGTAGACCATTCGGCCCTTCGAGCCAGCACCACCATTCACTGTGATCATGGCTGATCATCCCCATTCAATTCCCCGTTCCTGCCTTCTCCCCATATCCCTTGACAAAAGTGCTACCATTTCAGCCAAGGTATGATTCAACGCTTGTAAGACAACAACAAGCACTTCATTTCTGACTTTAGTTTAGTTTATGTTAGTTTAGAGTTATTTATTAGATATGATTAGTTATTGATTTTAGTTATAGCACAATTTTTATTTCACACCTGTTCAATAGGGAATAGTAGATAATACTATTACTATATATAAATAATCATCCCTTGCTAAGACTAGCAGTGCAAACTTTTGTGGTTTATGCATCTTCGGCATAAGTCACAAGAGCACAAGATGAGAGCTTCATTATCACCTATTCACGAAGTTGGATCATGGGCTGCTATTATTTACTGGGTTTGTTTTATGAAGAGGTTTTGATGTGTTTTTTCTCAACTTATGTAAAAGCAGTGACTGTCCAAGTGGATGCTAGCTTCATTTAGTTTAATTTAGAGATACAGCGCGGAAACAGGCTCTTCGGCCCATCGAGTCCACACTGATCAGCAATCCCCGCACACTAACACTATCTGTAGGAGGGACTTTTGTACTTTACCCGAACCCTATATCCGATTTTACTCAGATAGGCACAGACACAAAATAAAACAGCTCATAGATCAGTGGTGAGCCTATTGAATAAGTCAGTTTAAGAAAGACCTTAGCGATGCACATTGGGAAACAGTGTGAGCAACTTCAAATTGTTTTAAAACTTTAATCGTAAATTTCTTATTGTTTAGAATTCTCCCTCCCATATATTTAACAAGTAGATACCATGAATGTCCAGATTCTACTAGCTAGATGAAGTCCCCTCGTTAAACAGGTAATTTGTTAACCTTTAGGGGACTTTGGGAGACAGTGACAAAGAGCAGCTGTAATCTCAAGATTGCAACTGATAAGAACCTAGACAGAACTGTGAAGGACTATCCTCCCCCTACTGATAAGGAAGCCTGCTTCTCAGCAGAATGTTTCAGCTTTTGCTATTTTAACTACTATCTATCTTGGCCATTTTCCCATCATGCTCCCCAGTATGAGAGCTCCAGGGTTAACCAAACTATAACCTACCCATCTTCCTTATAATTCTCATAATTCCCGACAACACTATCCTAAATTTACAATTTTACCAAACTAATTAACCTGCAAACGTGTACATCTTTGGAGTGTGGGAGGAACCCGGTGCTCCCGGAGAAAGGCCACGCGGTTACAGGGAGAATGTACAAACTATAAACAGACAGCACCCATAGTCGGGATCGAACCTGGGTCTGTGGCGCTGTGAGGCAGCAACTCTACCGCTGTGCCACCGGGCCACCCTTGGATAATAAAATCTGATGGAACTTTCAGGTTATTGACACAGTTTTATAGTGAAATAATATGATAACACAACGACTTCGACAAGAGAAGCTTCATGGGCAAAGATACCTCTGTGGAATACAGTATGTTTTCTTGTGTTAAAGATTTTCTTCCCTTTTGATAACTCTCAACTTTACTTGAAGCATACGTCTAGTGTTTTCATCCAAACCCATTGCATGCCGAGTCAGCCCCCTCTCTTACAGCAGGGACAACCAGAGGAGGCAGGTGTTTATGTTCCAACACCCGCCGAGGAGATACGCAGTTTGTTCTTGAGATGCCTTGACGAGGCTGCAGCTAGCAATGCACTGAAAACAAAGTAAACAAAAGCCTCTAATTTAATCCCTGTTCCTCAGCTCATCCCCCCCTCCTCCCCACAATTTGGTTCCATAACAATAAATCTCGCCCAATCTAAATGCAGTCAATTCCATCTTTTTTCCCAACAAAGAGATTTTATTCAATTAAACACAAATACAGAGTAATCACAAAATCAAGACTGTCAAACGACAATCAAGCAGTTATCAGATTAAAACATTGTCAACTTTATCTACAACTCGTCCGACTCCCCCCCCCCCATGCGGCAACCAGCATTCATGGAAGTCCTCCAGAGTCCAAGGCATGCTCCCTCTCCAAGGACACACGGGCACAAACGTAGGCCCGGAAGAGGGGCAGGCAGTCGATTTGGGCAGAACCCTCGACTGCCCGCTGCCTGGACCCGCAAGATCAATTTCATCTTGGGTGATAGGGTGGGTTGCACTTCTTGTAAAGCTACTGCTCATTCTGCCTGCAGGTCTCTGGCATGAAAGGATGATAGGCGTCTTCAGATAGAAAGCCTCGATGACCTCTCTGACACAATAGAGGGCATAAAACTGCAAGATGCTAAATATATATCTCCAGCTGCAGAAAGGAAGGAGCCAAGCATATCAAGATTGATTAGCAAAGTTGCAACTGACAGCAACAATCAGAGAGGTCCTTAACTTGTCCTGAACTATCGGTTTCAAGCTGGTGTAGGTGACATGCGAGGACATTCTTATAAAGCACAAACATTTTGCACATTACATTCCACTGCAGTTCAGATAAGGGAATTGATCTCAGAACCTGCCAGGTAGATTTGGCCGGCTGCCAAAAACTCTTTTCTCCTTTTCTCCCTCCATTTTCTCTCTGCCTATTCTCCCTTGACCACCACATGTCAAGGGGAATAATTCCTAATGAACCTATGTCTGGAAACAATTAATTTGTGCACAAAACCTTTAAGTCAACAAGAAAGTCATTCAATTCATGATCTGCCACAGGGTGGCATGACGGCACAGCAGTAGAGTTGCTGCCTTACAGCTCCAGAGACCCGGGTCCCAGGTTTGATCCCGACTATGGGTGCTGTCTGTACAGAGTTTGGACATTCATACAGGTTTGTAGATTAATTGGTGTAAATCGCCCCTAGTGTGTGTAGATAGTGTTAATGTGTGGGGATCGCTGGTCCGTGCGGACTCGGTGGGCCAAAGGGCCTGTTTCCGCGCTGTACCTCTAAACTAAACTAAATGAGCATGAACATCTTGAAACAGCTGTACACACAACTGTTTGCTGTGATTATCATGGCAACAATCTGAAGAAATGAACCAGAATCCATTCTGTAAGAAGTTGAAGATCTTTAGAAATAGGGTACACAAAAGGATGGAGAAACTCAGCGGGTGCAGCAGCATCTAAGGAGCGACGGAGATAGGCAACATTTCGGGCTGAAACCCTTCTTCAGACTAATGGGAGGTGGGGGGGTGGGGCTGGGGAGAAGAAAGGAAAAAGGAGGAGGAGGAGCCCGAGAGCTGGGGGAGAGGTGGGAAGGGGAGGAGACAGCAAGGGTAACAGAATTCAGAAAATTCAATGTTCAAGCCCAGAGGATGCAGACTCCCCAAGCGGAATATGAGGTGCTGTTCCTCCAACTTGCGGTGTTGCTCACTCTGGTGGGGGAAGAATGAAATCTTTAGAGATAGTACTAGTTGGGAACCCTTCCAATTGATGAATACTAGGATAAGAAAAGACATTTGTTAAAGCATCTTAATGGAGGCACTGCTAATCACATTAGAGCTGCACAATGCAAGATGTCATTTATACTTGCACTGCTTTCACAAATGTAATGGCCCTCACAATTAAACCCAACAAATGTGAACTCTCAGCACAAATAGCATTTATCAAGTCTAACGCCCATTAAGCACATGCAAATGATGTCTGATTTGATAACATTTTTTCAATCTAATTGGTTGATGAAGCACAATAACCCTTCCACAGCCGATTCAAGTTGCACAGCGCTGGGGAGATGGCTGCCTTGCCCGCAGTCTGTTTGTTTTTCCATTTTATTTATTATTTTTTAGTGTGTTAAAAGTTTGTTTTAATGTTCTTCGGTTTCTTTTATGTGGGGGAGGAGGGAGGGGATCGGGGAAATCTTTTTTTTCAAGTTCCAACCTTGCCGGAGATGTGATTATTTTACGGATCACATTCTCCAGCGCGCTCTGCAGCCTTCCATCGATGGAGCTGGTGGCCTCCTCAGACTGTCGTGAGCCCCACCGCGCGGTGCGGACTTAACATCGGAGCTGATCCCTTGCCTGGGATCGCTCCCACCGTGACCACCGCGGACTTTACTATCAAGAGCTAGCAGTCTTCGGGAAGGGCGAGTCGGGAAGCTCCAACGTCGCAGAAGGTTCGACCAGCCCCAACGCGAGGTTCAATCGTCCAGCGCGGGGGAGCTGCCATGCTCCCGATGCGGGAACGGATCGCCTCGACATGGAGGGCCCGAAATACCGCCAGCTGCGGGAATCAAGATCGTCCCGTCAACGGGGGCTCGAGGCCCACAACCGAGGAAGAACTAGGGGAAAGGACTTGAACTTTATTTCGCCTTCCATCACAGTGAGGAATGTGTAGAAGTCACTGTGGCGGATGTTCATGTTAAAATATGTTTTTGAGTGATCTGTTGCTTTTAATTGTATGACTGACCTGGCCAATGAAATTCCTCGTATGTTGCAAAACATACTTGGCGAATAAAGTGTGATTCTGATTCTCATTCCGATTCTGATTCATGTCCTGCGGAGTGGAGTGATGAAAATGGTTCCCTATTTCCAATAGAGGAAACGGAAAATGCGGGAAGGAATCAGTTAGTCATGCAACATCCGCGCAAAAAGAAAACAGTTCACATTACATGTTCTAATCACCAGAACACAACCATACAACATATATCCATATAACAATTACAGCACGGAAACAGGCCCTCTTGGCCCTTCCAGTCCGTGCCGAACATTTATTTTCCCCTAGTCCCATCTACCTGCACTCAGACCATACCCCTCCATTCCCATCCCATCCATATACCTATCCACTTTACTTTAAATGTTAAAATCGATCCTGCCTCCACCACTTCTGCTGGAAGGTCATTCCACACAGCCACCACTCTCTGAGTAAAGAAGTTTCCCCTCATGTTACCCCTAAACTTCTGTCCCTTAATTCTCATGTCATGCCCTCTTGTTTGAATCTTCCCTACCCTCAATTGGAAAAGCTTATCCACGTCAACTCTGTCTATCCCTTTCATCATTTTAAAGACCCCAATCAAGTCCCCCCTTAACCTTCTGCGCTCCAAAGAATAAAGACCTAATTTGTTCAACCTTTCTCTGTAACTTAGTTGCTGGAACCCAGGCAACATTCTAGTAACATTCTCTGTACTCTCTCTATTTTGTTGACATCCTTCCTATAATTAGGCGACCAAAATTGTACACCATACTCCAGAATTGGTCTCACCAATGCCTTGTACAATTTTAACAGTACTTCCCTACTCCTATATTCAATGCTCTGATTTATAAAGGCCAGCACACCAAAAGCTTTCTTTACCACCCTATCTACATGCGATTCCACCTTCAGGGAACTATGCACAGTTATTCCTAGATCCCTCTGTTCCACAGTATTCCTCAATTTCCTACCATTTACCATGTACGTCCTATTTTGATTTGTCCTGCCAAGATGTAGCACTTCACACTTATCAGCATTAAACTTCATCTGCCATCTTTCAGCCCACTTTTCCAAATGGCCAAAATCTCTCTGTAGACTTGTTATGTACTTCATTATCCACAACACCGCCTATCTTAGTTGCATCTGCATACTTACTTATCCAATTTTCCACACCATCATCCAGATCATTGATGTACATGACAAACAACAGTGGACCCAACACAGATCCCTGAGGCACCCCACTGGTCACCAGCTTCCAACCTGACAAACAGCCATTCACCATTACTCTCTGGCATCTCCCATTCAGCCACTGTTGAATCCATCTTGCTACTCTGCCATTAACACCATTAACGCCATTGAACTTTCTTAACCAACCTTCCATGGGGATCCTTGTGAAAGGCCTTACTGAAATCCACATAGACAACATCCACTGCTTTACCTTCATCAATTTCCCTAGTAACCTCTTCAAAAAATTCAAGGTTTGTCAAACATGACCTTCCAGGCACAAATCCATGTTGACTGTTCCTGATCAGACCCTGTTTATCCAGATGCTTATATATATTATCTCTAAGTAGCCTTTCCATTAATTTGCCCACCACTGACGTCAAACTAACAGGTCTATAATTGCTAGGTTTATTCTTTGGATCCTTTTTAAACAATGGAACAACATGCGCAGTACGCCAATCCTCTGGCACTATTCCCGTTTCGAATGACATTTGAAATATTTCTGTCATAGCCCCTGCTATTTCTACACTAACTTCCCTCAATGTCCTAGGGAATATCCTGTCAGGACCTGGAGACTTATCCACTTTTATATTTTTCAAAAGTGTCAGTACTTCCTCCTCTTTGAATCTCATTGTTTCCATAGCTACTCTACTTTTTTCCCTTACCTCACAGAGTTCAATATCCTTCTCCTTGGTGAATACAATGGGGGTGGCAGAGTGGTGCAGCTGGTAGAGATGCTGCCACAAAGTGCCAGACACAATCTGACCTTGGATGTTGTCTGGGTGGAGTTTGCACATTTAAGAATAAGGGGTAAATGTCAATTAGAACGGAGACGAGGAAACACTTTTTCTCACAGAGAGTTGTGAGTCTATGGAATTCTCTGCCTCAGAGGGTGGTGGAGGCCGGTTCTCTGGATACTTTCAAGAGAGAGCTAGATAGGGCTCTTAAAGATAGCAGAGTAAGGGGATATGGGGAGAAGGCAGGAACGGGGTACTGATTGTGGATGATCAGCCATGATCATATTGAATGGTGGTGCTGGCTCGAAGGGCCGAATGGCCTACTGCTGCACCTATTGTCTATTGTCTATACTCCCTCTGACCTCTTAATCTTCCTTCGACTGCTCCAGTTTCGTCTCACATCCGAGAGATGTGCGGGTTTGTAGATTAATTGGCTTTTGTAAAATTGATCCTGACGTGTAGGGAGTGGATGAGAAAGTGGCATAACAGAACTAGTGTGAATGGGTGACTCGATGGGCCGAAGAGCCTGTTTCTATGCTGTATCACTAAAACTAAATTATCATGTTAACCAAATCCTTACTTAAAATCCGTGAGCAGCTGCCAGTATAATGAACAAATGCCATTGCTTTGTCACTGACCGGAGAATCTAGGCCATGCTGCCTTTACAAATGAAAGCAATAATTCTACCATTGCATGAATCAAAGTGTGCTTGCTTTTATTAATTGTTCCAATCAATCAGACTTTGGTTTGCCTTAAAATATGTGTGTGCATGTGTCAAAGTGAAAATGATTTCAATAGAAATATGTGCTACTATTTTTATGCTGGTCTGACATACTTTTTCTCTTTGCCAAGCAGCTGGGACATTGGCAATGCCTGGTTTCCTACCGCAGACAGTACATAAAATGCATAGAATATGATCTTTGTAATTAGACAAATTAGTGTTTCCTGCTTGATATTTAACCATGCAAGATACTGTTCTCAGTGAATTGATGGTCAAAAGGAAATAGATTTACACTCTTAAGATAGACACAAAAAACTGGAGTGACTCAGCGGGTCACACAGCATCACTGGAGAAAAGGAACAGGTGACATTTCGGGTCAAGACCCTTCTTCAGACCATATACTCTTGATGCTTTGTTAACCTTATGAACTAACCCAATGCCCATGTTGAGTCGTTATCCCTTTAGAACAGAGTCCTGATTCCTATTCTAGTCAATGAATCTAAAGCGCACAGAATGCAATGTAGAATGGCCACACAGGTATCTTATAAAATAAAACAGCTCAGTACATATTTTTGAGTGCAATGGCATATATATGCAGAGAAGAACCAACACCAGCAGCGAAGAATATCAAAAGGTAAAGTTACACTCTCAAAAAAATCACTTACTAATCATATCTAGTTATCGACTAATATCTGCTAGGAACAGCAGATGCTGGTTTACAAAAAAGGCACCATGTGCTGGAGTAACTCAGCAGGTCAGGCAGCATCACTAGAGAACATGGATAGGTGACATTTTGGGTCGGGACCCTTCTTCAGACATTGCGTGTGGGGGGGCGGGGGGCTATAAGAGATGAGGAGCAGGTCAAAGTGCGGCAGATAATAGGTCAACGCAGGCGAGGAGAGTTATTATAACCATATAACAACCATATAACAATTACAGCACGGAAACTGGCCTTCTCGGCCCTTCCAGTCCGTGCCGACCATTTATTTTCCCCTAGTCCCATCTACCTGCACGCTGACCATACCCCTCCATTCCCATCCCCTCCATATACCTATCCACTTTACTTTTAAATGTTAAAATCGATCCTGCCTCCACCATTTCTGCAGGAAGCTCATTCCACACAGCCACCACTCTCTGAGTAAAGAAGTTCCCCCTCATGTTACCCCTAAACTTCTGTCCCTTCATTCTCATGTCATGCCCTCTTGTTTGAATCTTTCCTACGCTCCTACCCTATTGATAGGCAGATGGTTGGCCAAAGGCTAAAGATGAGGGAAAGGTGTGAGACCAAGGGAATGAAAAGTTGCAAATTGTGAAGCCAGATAAAGGAATGGAGGTGTAGGAGAGGGGAGGGGAGAAATTGGCACAAGTCTAGGTTGGGCACAGGAGACAGGAAGGGGAGGAAAGGTGGGTTCATGGGGGAGAAAGGTGAGGGGAGGAGGGGTAGGGGTTTAAAGTTGGAGAATTCAATGTTCATACCTTGGCTTGTAAGCTATCTAAGTTGAATGTGTGGTGCTGTTCCTCCAGTTTGCGTGTGGCTGCACTCTGGCAATGGAGGAGGCCCAGGACAGAGAGGTCAGTATGGGAATGGAAAGGGGAGTTAAAACGATTAGCATGGTTAAATGGTTAAAATAGTCATGCCAGTGGGCCTTGGCGGACTGAGCGCAAGTATTCAGGGAAACAATCGCAGAGTGTTCGCCTGGTCTCGTCAATGTACAGGAGGCCACATCAGGAACAGTAGATAAGGTTATAAGGTTACACAAGAACCTCTGTCTCACCTGGAAAGACTCCTGTGGTCCCTAGATTGAGATAATGGACGAAGTATAGGGGCAGATGTTACATCTCCTGCGGCAGCAGGGGAAAGTACCTCATGAGGGGATAGTTTCGGCGGGAAGGGATGAGTGGCTAAATGAGTTGCGCAGTGAGGGGTCTCTGTGGAAGGCTGAAGATGGTGGAGATGGAAAGATGTGATGGGTGGTGGGATCACGTTGGAGGTGACGGGAATATTGGAGAATTATTTGTTGGACACGGAGGCTGATTGGGGTGAAGGGTGAGAACCAGGGGCACTCTAGCCTTGGTCCATCAAGAGCAGAACTACAGGATCCATCTATGTAACACAGGGAGGGGGCGGGGGGGGGGGGGGGGGGGGTAGATACATTTACTAAAGAACGAGGACATCTCAGATGTCCCAGAATGGAAAGCCTCATCTTGAGAGCAGATCCAGATGCAGCCATGACAAAGAAATTGAGCGTAGGGGAAAGCATTTTTGCAAGTGGCAGGGTGGGAGAAACTATTGTCCAGGTAGCTGTGGGAGTCGGTAGGTTTATAGGAGACATCAGTTGATCTTCCTGTGACAGAGACAGAGGGATCAAGAAAGGGGAGAGAGCTGTCAGAGATAGTCCAGGTGAATTGAAGGGCAGGATGAAAGTTAGTGAGGAAGTTAATGAAAGCTTTGTGTTCTGCACGGGTGCAGGAGGCAGCCCCAATGCAGTCGTCAATGTAACGGGGAAAGAGTTGGGGGATGATGCCATTGTGCATTTGGAACAAACCCCCTCTTTCCCTTTCTTCCTCCTTTCCCAGTGCCCCTCCTAGACGCACCAATCTCTACCCTCCCCCTTACTCTCCACATACATTCCTTCCTCTGGCTCACAATTCGTAACCCTTCTATCCTTTTGCCTCACAACATTTCTTCATCCCTGCCCTTTGGTCAACCCACTGACTATCAACCTCCCCCCCCACCCCCCCTCGCCAATGTCCACCTATTAGCTCCCATGCTTTGTCCTGCCCCTCCTCACATCTTCTTGGTTCTTGGTTACTTGGTCCTCCAAAATATTCCAACTGCAATTTAAACTGGAGTTGGTGAAGGAAGGGGTTTAGCCAGAGAGGGTTATTGGGAAGAAAGTGCCACTTCAAATTTAGTTGCATCTGGCTAGGCAACCGTGGCTTGGTGGAGATTATTCCATGCTTTAATAGTGCGTGGAAAGAACGAATTGCTGTACACATCTGTCTTTGAGGCTGGGACCACAAATTGGATCGAATGCCCTCGTCTGCTCCTAATTGGTTTGGGGTTGGTGTAGGTCTTGTGATCTATGTCTAGCTGACCATTTAACATTTTGTAAAAACAGGTCAAACGGTGAGCTTCACGTCTGTCTTAGAGAGGGTTCCACCCCAGGGAATTCAGAAGTTTGGTGACACTCGCTTCTCTCTCATAGGTGTTGGTAACAAATCGAGCGACCTGTCTTTGGACACGTTCGATGGATGATCCTTCCCTCCCACAGATACATTGCCCTGTTTCTAGAGAAAAGCCCCAAATATTCATTCTTTGTTGACGGTGTCGTTTTGAATTTCAGATGCTACCCTCACGCACCCTTCCAGTATCAATGTACTCTTTTCATAGGACAAATAGAACTGGACTCTGAAGGAGTTTGCATCGAAGTACAAGATACACTTACGTATGTTTCAGCCCCAGCTTACAAGAAACATATCTGAGTGTAGATAGGCTGTACTCTCATGGACTCCATAAATTACGACACTACTTAAAATAATATGGGGTTTTTTCACACAGTGAATCCTTTTGCTCTTCATCCTTCATTAGATTTATTAGTCTACATGTTTTTTTTACAAAAATGCAATGTATTGTCTTCTTTGCAGTGCAATTCATTTGGCAATTTAATTCCCAGTTGCACAGATAGATAGCATGCAAACACGCCCTTTGGCACAACTCATCCAATGCCGACCAAGGTGCCTATCTGAGCTAGTCCCATTGCCTGTGTTTGACCCATATCTTTCTAAACCGTCCTTGTCCATGGTCCTGTCCAAATGTCTTATAAACATTGTGGTTGTTTCTCCCTCTAACATCCCATAAACCCACCATCCTCTATGTGAAAAATCTGCCTCATATCCCCTTTAAATCTTTCCTGTCTCACTTTATAAATGCTTTTCAAATTGCTGCAATCTTCCTCAGAGTTGACTGTCCGTTCTACTCCCCATCTACTTTCATCTGAAAATATATAGTGACCTTATTTATCCATATAAATAGTGAACAGCAGTGTCAGATTCTTGTAAGAGCACTTACTGCCTTCTGCCACATTGAATAACTACATTTTACCCTTACTGCAATTTCTGAGTGCCATTAACTATCCAAATTCTCATTTGCCCCGAATTTTGTGTGTTCCAGCATCATTTATTGATCTATTATGTAGTATATTATCAGATTTGAAAAGCCACATAAGTTATATCCACTAGATTGCAAATTTATTTAATGATTTTGATTAAGTTACTTAAGCGGCGATTTGTCTTTTAAATATTTATGTTGAATATTCATTTCTATACTTTTTAATACAAATATTTATTTCTGCTTTAACAGAGATTCTTTTGTTCAGTCTGAAGAAGGGTATCGACCTGAAACATCACCCATTCCTTCTCTCCAGAGATGCTGCCTGTTACTCCAGCATTTTGTATCTATCTTTCTTTCTTCCTTCCACTGGTTGTTCTATGATTCCTAGTACAATGTGATCTTTCTGCTTAACTATATTGCATTAGCTATCCCACCAGTCCTCTGGTACTATGTTACTATTAAATCTTACTATTAATCTTAATAGTAAGATTAAATGAGAATTTACCAGTTCGAAGTTTGATCTGTATTTTATGAGGAGTTACAATGAGGGATTACGTGAAGACCCCGTCCAGCACTCATGCGCAACATTCTTCAAAGCAGCGGTGTGGTTTCACAGAAAAAACACAATGATAGAAATAAATATAGTAAAGAAAAAATAACTTAATTACCAGTTGATCTGTATAATAGAGGGTGGGAGCGGAGAGCACGTAATCCCTCATCGTAACCTCAGACAGTCCCAGGCCCAGAAGAGGTCTTTTTTAGAATCTGCAAGCCAGGAGATTGACACTGTCATGGCATGGGTGACTAATGCCTGACACTGGGTGGATTAATAATTTCATTTCGGAGTCACGTGAGTGACTTCGTGAAGAGCCCGCCGGCGCGCATGCTCGACATATCGTCGTAACGCGTTGCTGCGACGGCTGGCGGTGGAGCGCGCTCCTCGCCAGCCCTTCATAAGGGGCCACGGAGGTAAGTATTCTACCTTTAGTTGGTGGTCCTTGTTGTCTGATTATGTCTTGCAGCAAGGACATGGATGGGAGTTCGAAGGGCCGGACGACGTCAGGACGAGTTCGCCGGTCAACAGTTCCGGGGCCTTTACCATCGGCAGTACCTGCAGCGCAGGCCGGGACTCAGGCGGAGATGTGGGTAAGCCCTGTGATTACAGGTCCAGATCCGCCAGCACACCACAGCTCGGAGGAGTTCGACGAGGAGGAGTGTGGTGTGCCGCCAGAGCAGGGGGACCCTGCCATGGCAGTCAGGTCGTCAGCGGGCTCGCTGGCGACCTCGAGCAGGGCACGTGCCGTTGCACGGCCTGTTCCACTCAGCCCTCCGAGAAGGGGGAGGGCAGGAGCCCAGAAGCCTAACCCTGTTAGGGCTAAGGCATTGCCTATCGCGGAGGAGCGGTCAGGTTCCAGGGCGAGACCCGGGGCGGCTGTGAGGTCCAGCCGGCACACCCCGACTCTCGACGCCGGGACGGGTCGGTCGAGTCGGGTCTCGTCACGGTCGCCGAGACCCCCATGGATGGGTGGGCGAGACCATGCGTCGGCAACGTCCACGATGTGGGCAGCCGGCAAGACTGCGCGGGCCCCAGGCAGCCATGCTTCGGCTGGTGCCGACACCTCGCCGCAAGTGCCCTTAGTGGCAGCGGCTTCAGCTCCCGCTAAACGGAGGCGGTTGAACACGCCCGCGCAGGAATCGCGCAGTTTCGCCTCGGCGGCTGTTAGCGACAACTACGGCACCGGCAGGGCCTCGACGAGGTGCGGGCCAATGATAGGAGCCCGGTTTTCTTTTCAGAGCCGGAGGACTCCGACCACCTGAGTGTTCAGGGTGAAGGGCGTATTGACCGTATGGAGCGGCTGCTGGAGCTCCTGCTTCAACGTCAACAACAGCAGGGCAGCAACAGGCACAGGGCGTCTTCACCAACATCTACTATCAGCCTGGAGCAGCAGGAGGAGGAGGTTCTGGTGGATCCCGTACCACCTCCGTTGGAGGTGCCAGCGGAGGAACTCTTGGATGTGGCGACCAAATTCGCGGCCCCACATACGGCTGGTCTTCCTCTAAATACAAAGCTGGCAGCCACAGTGGACTTTCTTAATAATCAGGTGCTGCAGGAAGAAGTCCTCATCCAGGCTATGAGCCGTCACAAGGCTCCATCAAACTGCAACTCCCTCAACGTGCCTGTGGTCAATACGCCAATATGGGGCAACATCAGTGCGGCTATCCGTCAACAGGAGCTAAAATTGCAGCGGATCCTGAAACTCCTCACGGCCGGTATTACCGCCTTTGCGCGGTCGGTGGACGGGGACGAACTGAATTTGGACCAGGAAGATGCTCTGGCCTTATTGTGCGCGACCCAGCACGAAATCAACGGGTTTCGCAAAAACAGCATCCGCCCAGCACTCAACCCGAAGTTTGCAGGATTGTGCAAACCACCGCCGCCGCCGCCCCGTCAGCTCTTTGGTGAGGACCTCTCGAAGAGAGTCAAAGAGCTTGACGAACAAGCCAAAACGGTGGGGATCATGCGCTCTCAGAGTGCCCCCACACCGTCAGGCTCAAAAGCTCCATACATTCGCTCACGAGGGTCGGCCAGTGCCTCGACGAGGACTCGCCCTCTAGCTCCACAACAACAACAGCACCAGAACCAGCACCAAGGGTCTTTTTTAGGACAGGGTCGGCAGAGACCTTTGTGGAAATCGAAGACGCCGCGCCCTCAAGCCAACCCAGCACCTCCACGGCCACCCACACGTGTCAAGGACCGCCGGTAACCACGGAGGTGAGGGGGTCTGGTTCTCTTTTTTCTCTCTGTTTAACTTCCCATGTTGGTGGTCGTTTACGGCTGTTTTTGGATGCATGGGGTAATTTTACTGGTGATGAGTATGTGTTGCGGAATATTCAGGGGCATAAAATTGAGTTTATTAATGGCGACATTCCTCCATCCCAGCACATGCCTGGTCGTACGTTCAAATTGTCTGCTGCAGAACAGGCAGCAGGTTATAAGGAAATTTTAAGTCTGGAACAGAAGGGTGTGATTGAGAAAACGGTGCATGAGCCAATTGAATTTGTTTCGAACATATTTACTAGACCTAAGAAGGATGGAGGCTGTCGTGTCATTATTGATCTAACCCGTTTGAATACGTTTGTAACATATACTCATTTTAAAATGGATACGTTTGAAACAGCCAAATCATTGATTTCTCATGGCTGCTTTATGGCATGCATTGATTTGAGGGATGCATATTATTCAGTATCCATCCAGAAATATGATAGAAGGTTTTTGAAATTTATCTGGATGGGGCAACTTTGGCAGTATAAGGCTTTGCCTAATGGGCTCACTACAGCCCCTAGATTGTTCACTAAATTGGTGAAGCCAATCATGGCTTATTTGAGACAACGACATCATAGTTATGGCCTATTTAG
Source organism: Raja brachyura (assembly GCA_963514005.1). Next base: position 6,194,911 of record OY740800.1, on the reverse strand, counting down.
ATGATGTCTTTATTGTGGGCCACACCCTGCAATTGGCTGAACAGGGTGTTGCAGCTGCTGTCAATATATTTCAACAATTAGGATTCATTGTCCATCCAGAGAAATCGAAGTTCTGCCCTGCCCAGGTAATTAATTACCTAGGGTTCACGGTGAACTCAATGAGCATGAGGATAACTATACCAATTAACAAAATTGAGGAAGTCACTAAGGTGTGCAGAGATTTAATTGGCACCAATATACCATCGATTCGGCATACAGCCACAGTAATTGGCAAGCTAGTGGCTTTGTTTCCGGCAGCACGATATGGACCTTTGCATTATCAGAATTTGCAAAGAGCTAAAATTACTGCGTTAAAACGGAACGCTGGTCATTACGATCGATCAATGCAGCTGCCGTCCGAAGCGATAACTGAGTTGCAATGGTGGGTGTGTCACATTAGCAACTCATTTAAGCCTGTCAGGGAGACTAATCCGGTGGTATATTTACAGACTGATGCAAGCTCCAATGGCTGGGGAGCTACTGATAATTGCTCTAGTTGTGGGGGCAGATGGGACACCCTTGAGGCATCGATGTTGTTGACTCAAGGGATTAACTATTTGGAGTTGCTGGCAGCATTCCACGGACTTCGTGCATATTGTTCCAAGCTTGTTGGAGCACACGTCCGTCTCCAAATAGACAACACCACAGCTGTGGCATATTTAAACCATATGGGTGGTACCAGGTCAGTTTCGTGTGACAAATTGGCTAACTCAATTTGGCTCTGGTGTGTTCAAAGAGACATTTGGATTTCAGCTACCTATTTGCCAGGTGAGCTTAATACTGTGGCGGACACCAGGTCACGCAAATTTAATGACAACATTGAATGGATGTTGCATCCTGAGATTTTTTCTAAAGTCACAGCCAAATTTGGTAAACCGGACATTGACCTTTTTGCGTCACGGTTGAACCATCAGGTACCAGCCTACGTTTCATGGGAACCAGATCCTGGGGCAATAGCGCTAGATGCATTCTCGCTGGACTGGGGGAATTGGTTTTTCTATGCCTTCCCTCCGTTTTGCCTCATCAGTCGGGTATTGCGAAAGATTCAGGCAGATGCTGCCAAGGGCATCCTTATTATACCCGACTGGCCCACACAGCCTTGGTATCCGGTGGTCTTTGACATGCTCAACGAACCTTGGGTCCTTTTGAAGGGTTGCCCACAATTGGTTACTCACCCTGTCTCAGGGGAGCCACATCCCTGCCATGGCTATTTAAATTTGTTGGCTTGCAGGTTCTGAACAGGCCGTTAGTCCAATACGGCCTCTCGGCTCGGACCATGGATACCATTGGGGCGTCGTGTCGAGAGTCCACAAGGCGAAGATACCGCTCGCATATTAAGAAGTGGGAAGCCTACTGCAGCCGCTCTCGCATCACGTACGATGACGTGACAATAACCGACGTCCTGGAATTCCTCGCGGGGTTGCACCATGATGAACACTTAAGTTACAGTGCCATCAACAGCGCCAGAAGTGCGCTATCATTCTACCTCAAGATTGGGGTAGGATCCAACAGGCTAGTGTCCAGACTCATGCGGGGTATATTCAATATGAATCCGCCTACACCACGCTATAATATCACCTGGGATGTCAGGGACGTATTAACCCTGCTCAGGACGTGGTCTCCCATGGAAGGGCTCCAACTGGACCAACTCACCATGAAGCTGGTGATGTTACTAGCGCTGACTTCAGCTCAGAGGGTACAGACACTACACAAACTTCGTGTCGACAGAATGACATCTACCCCTACAGAAGTAGTATTTTTCATTGACGAGCTACTAAAGCAGCATAGACCTGGGTGCACAGGGCTGCAGCTGAAGTTCCCGGCATACCCCGCAGATGCTAGGCTATGTTTAGCCTCACATATCCGCCACTATGTCAAGGTGACGGCACGCATCAGAGGAATGGAGAGATACCTGCTTGTCACTCATAAGAGACCTCATCATCGAGTGACAGTCCAGACGATATCCAGGTGGCTTCGAGTCGTCTTGGGTAAGTCAGGTATCGACATTAATGTGTTCAAGTCTCATTCCACCAGGGCTGCATCGACGTCAGCGGCGAGGGTCATGGAGGTGCCCATGGACCAAATTCTTGCCACAGCAGGATGGGCGAATGAAGCTGTGTTCCAGCGTTTTTATAACAAGCCTGTTGCTGCTCCTCTACAGTTCGCAGAAGCCGTGCTGAATGCAGGTCAAGAACGTGGAGATGTCCCCGCATGAGGGGTTTTGATTTGTTATTAATAAATATGCTCTTGTTTTGCAGTATGAACTATTGAGCAAGTTTGTTCCTCCCATCCATCCCTGGTAGTGGTGTGTCAGCATGGACGTGGTCCAGGGCGTGTAATCACAGAAGCTTTGAAGTCTTCACGAAGTCACTCACGTGACTCCGAAATGAAATAGTAAGATTGAACGAGAACTTACCAGTTTGAAGGTTGATCTTTATTTTATGAGGAGTCGAAGTGAGGGATTTCGTGCCCTCCTCGCCCAACCCTCAATCACCTTCAGCTGGTAATCTTAGTCAATTCAATCATACTATGCGAAGTCATTTCTATTGTTGGTTCTGTGATTCCACGCCGCTACTTTGAAGTATGTCGAGCATGCGCGCCGGCGGGCTCTTCACGAAATCCCTCACTTCGACTCCTCATAAAATAAAGATCAACCTTCGAACTGGTAAGTTCTCGTTCAATCTTACTATTCTGGACTGCTGGGGAATTCCAACGGTGTTTCGACAGCCATGTCGAGGGCCACTGGGAACCATGGCTGGGTAGGCCAGTCGGGTATTATCAAGATTCCTGAAGTGGAATCCAATTGAATCTTGCGTAATACCCGACTGATGAGGCAGAAGGGAGGAGAAGCATAGAAGAAAATTTTCCCCCAATGCAGCGTGAATGCATCAACTGCTGCTGCCTCAGGGTCTGGTTCCCAAGCAACATACGTTGGTACCTGGTGATTCAGCCTAGATGCAAATAGATCGATATCTGGTGTGCCATATTGCTTTGTAATTTCAGCAAATACTTTGGGATTTAACATCCATTCGATGTTATCGTTAAATTTGCGTGACCTGGTGTCTGCCGCTGTATTTTGCTTACCTGGTAGGTAAGTTGCTGATAACCAAATATGTATTTCGACACACCATTGCCAGATTAGGTTGACCAAATTGTCACATGATATCGACTTTACACCACCCATGTGGTTGATATAAACCACCACCGTGGTATTATCTAATTGCAACCGGACATGTGCGTGATGCGTATTAGATGAATATGCTTTTAAACCATAAAACACACCCAACATTTCTAAGTCGTTAATACCCCGTGACTGTAGGCAAGATGATTCAAAATTAATCCATCTGCCCCCTGTGCTGGATTGCATGTTAGTTGCTCCCCAGCCCAAAGCACTGGCATCCGTTTGAATGGTTAATGCTGGGTTGGTGATTATTATGGGACTGGAGCTAAGCCTAATGTTCCTTGTCCACCATTGTGGACGATGAGGTGTCTGCTGGGAATGGTTGCGGACCCTGAGCTTTCACCAGTCTGCTCGGACCCAAACCTGCCCTCACGAGACCAAAGGTCATGGACTCTTCCTGCAGGTCTTTCACCTTTTTTGGAAGGTCCTTTCCAAAGAGCAAAATTGGAGGTTCTGAACCCGGTGTTTTGCAAAGTCCTACTTAGGGTTGAGGGCAGGCTTGATGAATTCCTTCCGTAAATTGTTAATCTCGAATTGAGTACTCCACAGCAGAGCTAATGTATCTTGCTGATTTGTGGTGATGTCCACACCATCTATGGCCCGGGCATATGAAGTTATTCCTGCTGTCAGGAATTTTAGGGTTTTCCGGAGCTTCAAGCCCAGGTTCCTGATATTCTGCCCCAAATGGCCCCAAATTTGGCTGTTTACAGCTGGTACATTCAATGATGTACAATTTTCTGGGGCTGAATATAATTCAAGAGCCTCATTGACCACCCGTTCTTGTAGGGGTTTTGAGGACAGGTGGTCAATGCTGGCTGAAAGTTTCGGCTCTAAAGGCCGACCCGCTCATGGAATGGCCACGTAGCGGTTGACCACACCCAGCAGCTCTTCCTGATCCTGTACACCCTGCAGGTCATCTTCAGCCAGCGACCCCTCTTCTTGACCAGCCCAGACCTGGTCGCCAATGCTGCTTTCAATAGAAGGTGAAGCAATGGCCAGTGCCGTAAAGGGCAGTGCAGGAGTGCCTGAGCTCCCTTGGCGAGTCTGCTGCTGCTCTCTCAGCAGATCTCGCTGGAGCGATTGCTCCATAAGCCGTTCCATTCAGCTTAGGCGGCTGCCTTTGCCGCTCTCGAGCGGTGAGGCATCTTCATCCGAATCGTCGGATACCTCAGGCTGCACTAGCGGTGCTGGGCTCGGCTCGGTAGTCAATCCTGCCGCCTCTCACCCCCCCCCCCCCCCCCCCCCAAAAGAATGCTCCTCAACGGGAGACGAATGGGGGTGAGCTATGGATTTATTTCCTCTGGTCTTGCTCATTCTTTCTTGAACACAAAGCAGACCACAGAGAAAATACACACGGCCACAGTAAAACACTTACCTGTCGGCCCGACTTTCAAATTGTAGCGGGAGCGCCTTGAACTCCCGCTCGTCGCAGGTGCACTGCATGAACGCTAATGACACGCATGCGTGCTGGACGGGGTCTTCACGTAGTCACTCACGTGACTCCAAAATAAAATTCCACATCTTCTTGTATACGTCATGGTGTCACTTCCATCTCTTCCCTTGGCTCATTTAATATTTATCCTCTGAATTTGATTAGATTCTTAATGTTCATTCCCCTTTGCTTTGAAAGTGATTATTTCAATCTTCTGTAATTTCTGTATCATCTGTCTTTGCAGGTAATATTGAAGCACACTTGATGTTTACTGCTTGTTTCTTCCTATGGTTGCTGCCTGTGATTTCACCCTGTCATTCCCCTGGGAACCTGATCCCAGTTTGGCTCTTTCATGTGCCATAATTATTTTGTTTCCTTGAATATTTACTGCTCATCGCTTTACAAATTGCTACAAGCCACATCTAACCTTTGTTTTCTCCCTTTTTACATACATGTTATCCTTGAATGCAAATGTATATTTGTTACCTTACCTCCAATTTTCCACTGATTTTATAATAGTCTATGTGTCGCAATAATTGGTTTTTTTAGATAAATACATTTTTGGGGGTGGCACAGTGCAGTAGCGGTCGAGTTGCTGCCTCACAGCACTAGAGTCCCGGGTTCAGTCTATATTCAGACTATGGGTGCTGTCTGTACGGAGGTTGTACATTCTCGCTGTGACCGTGTAGGTGTTTCCAGGTACTCCAGTTTCCTCCCACACTCCAAATACAAACAGGTTTACAGGTTAATTGGCTTGGGAAAAATTGTAAAGCATCCCTAGTGTATAGGATAGTGCTAGTGTACAGTGATCGATGGTCGGCGCGGACTCGGTGGGCCGAAGGGCCCCTTCCTGTGCTATATCTCAGAACTAAACTGAGAAAAACCTCTGATGAACCATGATTAAAATGTCATTTTATGTCATTGTTCAAATATTATTGTTTTTTTCCTAGGATCTACTCATAGTTTTCTAAAGGTGCCTCTCGTTCATTCTATCACATTGGTCTTTAACATACAGATGTGCCTCTTATTTATACAATCAAAAGTACAAAATATTCTGCACTCCATTAACAGAACTTTTATTTCTCTTATCGGTCAACATGGCGCAGCGGTAGATTTGCTGCCATACAGCGAATGCAGCGCTGGAGACCCGGGTTCGATCCTGTCTGTGCAGAGTTTGCACGATCTCCCCGTGATCTGCGTGCGTTTTCTCCGAGATCTTCGGTTTCCAACCACACTCCAACGATGTACAGGTTTGTAGGTTAATTGGCTTGGTAAAGGTAAAAGTTGTCCCTAGTGGGTGTAGGATAGTGTTAATGTGCGGGGATTGCTGGTCGGCGTGGACCCAGTGGGCGAAGGGCCTGTTTCCGTGCTGTATCTCTAAACTGAACTAAATCTAAAAAGTCAACCCCATTGTTAGTTCCTTCAGTGAATTCTACACTGTCAGGCTTCCTTTATATTGAGCTAAACATTAATCTTGCATTCACTATGGAACTCCATCCCCGTAATCCCCTCTTAAAGATAGCAGAATCAGGGGATATGGGGAAGGGGCAGGAACGGGGTACTGATTGGGGATGATCAGCCATGATCACATTGAATGGCGGTGCTGTCTCGAAGGGCCGAATGGCCTACTCCTGCACCTATTGTCTATTGTCTATTATCCTAGCTCTACCAAACAATTAATTTTGGAATATTAAGTTATTCAGTGATTCACCTCTTTTGTTTATTAACCCCCTTTAATCAAACTGCACATAGTGCTCCCGTCTCCCTTTCACTACTTTGCATTCTGCAGTCCACTTTCTTGCTGTGATTGATACTTTATTGTTTTATATCCCCATTTACACGGATTCTATTCCTGTCTAACTGATTGCTGTGTCACATTTTCTACTGTCATCGTGTTATTTTCAGTGACAGTTATTCTCTTTTTTCCCCTTTGCGTTTCACTAAATATATGTTATATCCTGAAATATTTAATCCCCTGAAGCCATGGCTCCATAATCATTGTTATTATAGATGGTTTCTTACAGTATATTGTTGATTTCAGTTCACCTTTGTTAATAAGTACACAGTGTGAATTGTTCTACAGACAGTCCAACACAGCGTTACAACTGATCCTGTCACTTTCCATGTTTTCTCATGTTCTTTTTCGATAGCTGTCTTTATTTCCATCCTTTGTCCTATATTCTACTATATTCTATTTTCTTGTATATGCCTCCATAGATGGTTCACTCTTCAAGACTCGCATTTAATGTTCCTATATCGAAAATCTCTTACTTTTCTATACCCTTCAGTCCCACACTGCACACGTCACCACTGATTGCCCTGTTCAGCCACAATGCCTTGATTTGTATTCTGTCTCTCTCCTTGTTCTGTCAAGTGGAAAGCACAAAGAGACCAGATGGACGGGATTGCTATCTGTAGGATGTCCGTCTCAACCTCTCCAAAGTCTTATCTACCTCCCAAAGCCACTCCTTCCATTTTCTGGACCTGTGCTGTCCTCTGTTACCAGATAAAGCTATCCCGAAATTCCCCTGCTTCCCTTTTTCCTGGTATATCTCTTACTCACATTCCAGCATAGTAAAATGGCCAGAGCAATTGAAAGCAGAGATGGTGCTTCTGAATTTTAGTTTAGTTTAGTTTATTTTTTTTGTTAATTTTTTTTATTAATTAGAAGCAATGACATAATAAAAATGTGCGTGTTCATTGTTGACATAATAAAAATCATTTTGTTCTTTGTAGATTATACATAATCAATATTATTTATATTAATGATTACATAATAATTATGCTTCTATATTATTGTTTTCCATTTTTTATAAAGATAGAAAATAGTAGAGAAAGATTAAACAAAAAAAAAAAAATATATATATATATATAAAAAGTTGGGAAAGAATGGAATGGCGTTCTACAGATTTTGCATAGTTGGAGATATATCCGCGTTTAATGAATTGTACTACTTCATGTATTCTTTGATTCTGGTTTCAGTCGGGTTCTCGTGCCGAACCAGTTTGCCCCTTCAAATATTCAATAAATGGGGACCATATTATTTTAAATAGTTCTTGTTTGTCCATTAAGACAAATCTCATTCTTTCCAAATATAGGGTCTCCGACATTTCTGTGGTCCACATTTTAATTGTGGGGGTTATAGAGCCTTTCCAAAATTTTAATATTAATTTTTTCCCAATTTAGTTTAGTTTAGTTAGCTTTTGTGGCGTGCTAACCAGTCAGCGGAAAGACAATACATGATTGCAATCAAATCCTCCAGATACATTATAAAGGGAATAACGTGAATAACGTTTAATGCAAGATAAAGCCAGTAAAGTCTGATCAACGATGGTCTGAGGGTCACCAATGAGGTAGATAGTAGTTCAGCACTGCTCTCTAGTTATGGTAAGATGGTTCAGTTGCCTGATAACAGCTGGCAAGAAACTGTCCCTGAATCTGGAAGTGTGGAATTTTGGAAATTGAAGGTTATTGTTGACCAATAATTTCTTCATAATTCCACAATTCCTGCCATATCACGTCCTGCATTGTTTATGTGGTTATTAGAAGCTTTCATTAAAAAGCAGTAAATTGTCTTTGCTTAAGAACATTTTTCTTTTACACACCTTATTTGCCATCTCAAAATAAAAATATTTAGGGTAACCTTTGGGGTGCAGTGTACTACCCTGCTGCTCTAAAACACTAGGGTCTATCACATTGGCTTATAAATTCCAGGCCATGATATTCAGATCTGTAACCTTTCTGAACAGTCGTTCAAGGTCAGTGATTATATGCTTCTGCTGCATTTTGGTGAGTTTGGCGTTAGCTGTTTAGGCCTATATGGTATTCATACTATCTCCCAAGGGTTGGACAGGAGATGCTTGACGGGATGATAAGTGGTTGGTATGGAAGGTGGTGCAATCCATACACCATATCCATTGGGCTTTCATATGCTTCTACTGAGGTTCTCACTTGAAACAAATTCCCTGTCCTGCTGATAATTTCTTGCTATGATACATTTCGGAACAGAGTGCTTGTTTTAAGTGTCTAGTGCTGGCCATTGGAACTGTCTGAGTACAGTTGGTTTTTGTACTGGAGTCATTGGCCTGGGAGTGGTGATGACGTTGAATTATTTACTTGTCAAATGCATTTGAAGGATAATGCTACCTCTCTGTTGCTTTGAGCTACTAATTGTAATTAGCCCATGTTTCAAAAGCACGTGGGGGGGAGTGGACCACTGTCCCAGCGGATGCTCTGTAGACCTTGTTCTTTGGCATCAAGTGAACAGTGGAATATAAAGGTAGGCAGATCATGTCAATAATGGTGTAATTCTGATTAATCACCAGCGCACTGCATTTGGAGATTAATGTTTCACTAGCTCCCTCTCCAAATCTCACACAGCTGGATTTGCAACCATGCTGCAGCAGTATCCCCACAGGCCTTGTCTAAAGAGATTATCAACTACTTGCAGTTAGCTTGCCGATTGATTTTTACTGGCTGTTACGATTTTACTGGAGTTCGGTGCTTACTGAAGCTCTTTAGAATTGCTAAAGACTGCAGGGAACAGCGCACTAGGGTCTAAAGGACTTTGTCTTGATTTCAAAGGCGTCTGCATAAAATGGTTGCTCACAGATATGAGCAGGTATTCCCTTTGGATTACATCAATGTTTTGCTTTCAGCTCAGGCATTGACTGATTTATCACGCACTGTATCTCTGCTACTGGTTCTGCTTATCATTCCGACCACTCTCACCCAGTCTTAAGTAGTAATTTTATGATATGATTTTAAAGTCACAGGTTTCAGCAAAACACTCTTCTGAAGTATCTGAGTACGTGTGGGAGGTTATTAGTTTGCTTTATTCTTCAATAAATAATTCAATTTGAAAATTATGAATGCGCATATTGATTGCTAGTTTCTTAAAAATGCATTTAGCAAAATGCAGTTTAGAAATAAGATTGTTTCAAAGAAACTGCTATTTTCCTCATAAGCAATATTACCAGGGCTATTAGGATTGTTGCATTTAATATGAAGAGTTTCTTTTAAAATTTTGAAGGTAGGTAAAGTGCTGGAAGAACTCAGGTCAGGCAGCATGTGTGGAGGGAATGTACAGACAACGTTTCAGGTCAGGATCCTTCATCACACTCAGAGGGTCAGTAGGGAGGAGGCTGAGCCACTGAGTACCCCCAGCCCTTTGTGTTTTGCTCAAGATTCCAGCATCTGTAATGTCTTGTGTCTTAATTTTCAAACCACATGCTTGATAATGACATACTTTAGCACTACATTCATTTAATCAGGACAATAATCACCCAGTGTTATTTTTTTGTTCATTTATTATTTAGAATCTTAAACATTCTCAATATTCTTTAGTACAATTTTATTTATGCATAATTAATTTCCTCAATTCTTGGAGATCAAAATTCTAACATTGTTAGTATAGATTGAAAAGAGGTAGCAAGGAGACTTGGGGGGTGATTAACATTAGCAGATAGAGAAATGGCAGGAATTCTAACTGGTTATATTGGATCATTTACCTGGTGGAAGATTTGAAAAAAAATCTAAAGCTAGGGGCTGCAGAGAAAGGGAATTTATAATATTATCTTTCACTAGGAACAAAAGAACTAGGCAAACTGATGGGGTTACATACTGACAAGTCCCCTGGACCTAACGGTCTGCAGTTAAGAAGGATTCGGACCTGAAACCACACCTATCCCTTTTCTTCAGGGATACTGCCTGAGCCACTAAGTTGCTCCAGCACTTTATCTTCGGTCTGCATGTTAGACAGGGTACACAGTCAAAACCAATTTCCCAGGGTGTAGATGTCAAAGACTAGAGGGCATAGCTTTAAGACGAGAAGGGCAAGGTTTTAAGGATAGACGCAGGGCATGTTTATTCACACAGAGGACGGTGGGTGCCTGGAAAGTGCTGCCAGGGGTGTTAGTGGAAGCAGGCACGATAGCGGCATCAAGGAAGCATTTGGATAGACACATGGATACGCAGGAAATGGAGGGATATAGATAACGTACAGTGAAAGTTGATGAGTTTAACCTGGTGCCATGTTCAGCGCAGACATTATAGGCCACAATACCTGTCCTGTGCTGTTCTTCCTTCTATGTTCTAAATGAGGAGGCAAAGAAAAGTGGGTGCTGATGCCAGCATTGATTCAGCTGTAATCTTATTGAAAGTCAGGACAGTCTCTTGGGTTGATTGGCCTAATCGTGTGTCTATTCTGCTGTTATTATGTTCTTATTTTGATTCATTTCATTACGGTGTTTCTGTGCTTGTGAGTTCCTGATTTCATTTTTGCTTTATCTCATTCCCTTGAGTTCTATTTCAGTCTTTTTCATCGCAAAGCCAGGCATGGTGCAATTGTGGGACCTTTACATCAAGACTGGTTTATAAATACCTTTTTTTTTCCCCAATTCAACCGATGTCCTTTGTCTGAAGTGTAGAAGATGCACGATGACATAAACGATGATACGTATCAGTGACCGTGCATTTGGAATTGCTACTCACATGGAAATTGCAAAATCTGGTTTCGTTTAGTTTCGAGATACAGTGCGGAAACAGGCGCTTCGGCCCACTGTGTCCGCACTGACCAGCGATCCCCGCACATTAACACTATCTCCACACACTAGGGGCAATTTTTACATTTACCAAACCAATTAACCTGCAAACCATAATGTTTCCATAATGACAGTGAGCACCAATAGTGCCACTCTAATTATAACAGCAACATTTGGGCCCAGATTCCTTCTTTTTTTTTAAAATATATTTTTATTAGAGGCCATACGTATAACAAATAATATAGCATTTTTTTCCAAATATAGTTGATACATCTTTCCAAAATTATATAAATGTTAACAAAATATATATATTGGCCTCACTTTTTTTTATAGCGTGAAAAAAGTATAAAGAAAGAATAGTGAATAATTATAAGAGTATGATTATAGTTGATTAATATAAAGAAGAGAGAAGAAAAATAAAATAAAATAAATAAAAATAAAATAAAATAAACAAAAACAAAAAACAAAAAAATAAAAAATAAAAATAAAAATATTTGTGGAAAAGAAAACGGTATACAACTTGTCAATGAGTGGAACAATTTCTAATTATAATATATGGAGACAAGTATATAAATCAGGCCCAGATTCCTTCTCACTCATCTGTTGGAGTACAGACCTCTCTAGCATTCTGTGCCCCAGTAAAAATCCTACCATTGCATTTGATGGGCAAATTGCATTGGCACACACATAGTCACTCGACACATTGAGGACAGCACTTCAATCTCATGTCATCTTTCAGCGAGGTCTGTTCCTATGCTGTACATTCTAAGATAACTGGAGTAGTGAATTCTTCATAATTCAGAATTCTAACATTGAAGGATTTTTTTGAGTTTGTTGTTAAAGAAGAATAAGTGGCGGTTAAGTAGAACCACCTAACGTTAGTGTGCAGGAAGGAACTGCAGATGCTGGTTTAAACCAAAGACAGACACAAAAAGCTGGAGTAATTCAGCAGGTCAGACAGCAACTCTGGAGAAAATGAACAGGTGACATTTCGGGTTGAGACCCTTCTTCAGACCTGTTCCTTATCTCCAGAGATGCTGTCTGACCTGTCTGATGCTATCTTCGATTTATACCACCATCTGCAGTTCCTTCCTATACACTTTATCCAGTTGGCTAGGATCCCATGGTACCTAACACTCCAGATCAGCGTACCATGCACATTCTTATCAAGTGCCCAGCTGAAGTCCATTTAGACAATGTTTATGGCTCGGACCTCATCAACATTTTTGATTACGTCTTCAAAATACTCAGATTCTTAAGACACTATCTCCCACACACAAAACCACACTGACTGTCACTAATCAGCTCTAATCAGCCTATCTTCCATCTAATGAGTGAACCTCTGTGAAGCTCTAGTTCCTCTGGCTGTTAACCATCAGTTGTCCTGGTCCACATGCCACATTCTGTTCTTCCCATGTACTTTACAAATGCTATGCACTCACTTGATGAAAATAGTACAACTCTCTTCAGAGAATGCTGCTAACTACAATGTATTTTGAAACTCTATAGTCATAGAGAGATGCAGCACAGAAACAGGACCTTTGGCTCACCAAGTCTGTGCCAACAATTAACCATCCATCCATACTAATCCTACATTAATAGAAAGATTAAATGAGAACTTACCATTTGAAGTTTGGTCTTTATTTTATGAAAGGTCGCGATGAGGGATTAAGTGAAGAAGCCCACCAGACCGCATGCGCGTCAATCTTCAAAGTAGCTGTATGAACCCACAGAATAGTTGCTGACCTAAGCTATAGAAAGATTGAAGGATAGAACTACCGAATGATCTTTATGAGAGTAGGGTTGGGAGTGGGGGGCACATAATCCCTCATTGCGACTTCTTATAAAAAAAGATCAAACTTCAAACAGTAAGTTCTCATTTAATCATTCTATTTTATTTCAAAGTCACGTGAGTGACTATGTGAAGATTTCAAAGCTCTGTGGTAATCTGTGTGTGAAACACTAAAACAGATAAACCATTAATGGTAGGAAAACATGAGTTATTAATATCACGATGCTAACTTGCATACATGGCCATTGCTCTAAACGGGCCTGTAGTCCCAATAGACTATTGAGTTAGACAATAACTTATGCAACAATGTGCATAATTCTATCTGCAAACATCCAGACATATTCTACTAAATTTTACAATTTATTAAGCCGCATTATGTAAAACCTTATGCTGTATGATGAAAGGGAAAATCATTGTATTGGCTGCTAATGAGCCATTAGCAATATCTTGGGAGTATTGAAAGAAAATAACTATCTTCCATATCATAGGCACTAGCAGCTGAGTGCACTTGTATGCCTAATGACATCCCTGATCTCTGCTGTGGTGGGTATGCTGTTACTTCAAATGTACACAATCCTGCTCAGTTGCTTATGAGATTATTTCTATAACAAGCTACCCTAATGTCAGTATGACGTGGAGATTAAGCCAGAGATTGAGCAAGGCTGTGTTCTTTATGCTGAGATCAGCTGCTAAAAGCATAATCATCTCAAGATACTGGTCCCATTAGGAACATTTTGAGGAATATTTGCATAACAAATTACTGATATACATCGCACACTACAATGAGTGTAGGCTATTAGAGTGGTCAAACAAAAGACACCCTGCATAACGTTAGAGAACAGTGGGTGAAGAACCAATCATTTATGTCCCACTTATGGTATTGCAGAAATGATAAAGCAGCACAGGAATTGTCAATTGTGCTGTTCCTCAAAGTTTCTCTAGGCTCAAACTGGAAGCCACACAACCTTTGTTACTTCCGTATAGAATTGACTCACACATGTTGTTCACAAGCTTCTCATACAATCGTGCAGAGCTAGTTGGCCGAGAAGACAGGCTGTCCCAGCCGTCACACGTGAATGAGTAAATAAGAGTTGCTTCAGTCGCCTATCATGGCGTGATTGAATAGGCAAACTGTTACTGTTAAATTCCATGTTGCCTTAAATGTAATATCGTCAAAGACATCTACCGACAACCCATAAGATTTATGATTTGCAATTTTGCATAACACCTAAAACTCAATGACATAATGCCTTTAATCTGAGAAGGGCAGCATAGGCTTTCACCACTAGCTTTGTTATTAAACGGCAGAAACTGTGCCTTATGTGTATAGATATGACAGAGTATGCAACTACAAGATTGATTCTCTGAGTCAGTTAAATTGCAGATACCCAATCATCCATCTTAAACAGGGTAAGTAAACCCACAATTTGATTAGCCTAATGCTAACCCGATTCGGCCTGCACCATATTTCTGTAATCTTGAGAAATATACCCGTCTAGTCCTTGGTCAGACCACACACCCTCGGATGAGTTGTCACTGATTGCACTTGGAACCGCTGTTCCTCCGTTGATCCTACGGACGGAATTTGTTTTGGCTTTCCTACCCGCGGAAGATGCATTATCTAGTTATTCATACATATCGCTGATAATATATAACAGTAAGATTAAATGGGAACTTACCAGTTTGAAGTTTGATCTTTATTTTATGAGGCATTACGATGAGGGATTTCGTGAAGACCCCGCCAGCACGCATGCGCGACATTCTTCAAAGCAGTGGTGTGAAATCACAGATACCAGAGTAGACTAATATTGTAAGATAAGAGAGAACTTCCATACCAGTTGAACTTTATAATAGAGGATTTGGGAGCAGAGGCCACGTAATCCCTCATCATAACTCCTCACAAAATAAAGATCAAACTTCAAACTGATAAGTTCTCATTTAATCTTACTATTTTACTTCGGAGTCACGTGAGTGACTACATGACGATTTCAAAGCTCTGTGATTTCATGCCCTGGAACGAGTCCATGCTCACACACTGCCATGCTAGAAAAGGAGGATGAACGTATTTCAGAAATGACACTGTGCTGAAAAACAAGAAGGTATTTATTCATACCTAAAATAATATGCCCCATATTGGGTATTTATTTTACAGAACTTAAAATTTTCCCTGCAAACGTGCCAGGAGTGGCCACGGATTTATTATAAAAGCATTGAAAAGTTTGTTCATTGCTCCAACCTGCTGTGGATGTGGTCCATAGGAACTTCCATCATCCTAGCCGCCAATGTAGATGCAGCCCTGGTGGAGTGAGATTTGAAAGCATTAGTATCCACCCCCGCTGCACCTAATACCATCCTTAACCATCTGGATATGGTTTGCACTGTGACCTTATGGTGAGGGCGTTTGTGGCTTATGAGTAAAGCTCTCTCCGTGCCCCTAAGAGTCTTAGTGACTTCTATATATTGTAAAATAAGTGTCACAATGCAGAGTCGACTATCTGCAGGATAGGCCAGAAATTCTAATTTTTGGCCAGAGGAACCGGGTCGGTCTTGTTTAAGTAACCCCTGTATTAGAAGGTTATCTTGCCATTTGTGATGTAAATGGCGTCCATACTTAGCTTGTGTAAGAACTGGACCCGTTGTGCTGATACAAGTGCCATAATCATTACCATCTTGTATGTTAGTTTGCCCAGAGTGAGCCCCGTTATGGGTGTCCATCCTCGTAACATAGTTAATACTATGCCTATGTCCCATGTATGGGTGTATCTGGGCCTGGGGGGATTAGAGTTAAATATACCCCTCGTTAGTTTATATACTAGTGGGTGTGATCCTATAGCCAGATGATCACTCCCACTGCCCAGATAATTAGATAGGGCACTCCTTGCACAATTAATGGCACTAACTAAATCCTTCATCAAAATGAAGGGTGGTCAGAAACTCCAGCACTTCAGTGATGGTGGCTTAGTCATATGAAGTGTTCGTCTTTGCAGAACACTTCCCATTTTCTGACATATGTCAGGTACTGTCTTCTGGTGGACTCCCTGCACGACGCTGAGATGGCATTGATCGTCCTGTCGGAGAGTCCGTATCCCAGAAATGGCCTGTTCAGAATCTGCAAATTAATAAATTCATGCGGTCATGACACGGATGACTATCCCCTGTAACGGGATGTACCAACAAACTCGGTCGTTTGTTTATCCGGATACAGGGTTCTGAGGCCATCTTTTGTACTGCTGGGAACCATGGTTGGGCAGGCAAGTCAGGAAAAACCAAAATACCCGCTGCGCAGAAGGGGGGAAATGCATAACAAAACAAATCCCCCCAATGTAGCGAGAAAGCGTCCGTCGCTGCTGCCCCTGGGTCTGGTTCCCAAGCAACATATGTTGGTAGTTGGTGATTTAGTCTGGATGCAAAAAGGTTGATATCTGGTGTCCCATAACGTTCTATAATATCTGTAAACACTTTCCGATCCAACATCCATTCTATGTTGTCGTTGAATTTACTATATTGTTGGCAGACAATATAGTGTCTGCCACTATATTTAGCTTACCTGGAAGGTAAGTGGCTGAGATCCAAATCTCTCTTTCCAGACACCAGTGCCAGATATTATTAGCCAATTCACCACATGATATCGACTTTATTCCACCCATATGATTAATATAGGCCACCACTGTGGTATTGTCAATTTGTAACCATACATGCAACTGGTGCATATCTGAGCAGTAGGCCCTGAGTCCATGAAATGCTCCCAGCATTTCTAGATAATTAATCCCTATTGCTTTAAACAGGGTTAATTCTTGTGCACTCCATCCGCCACCACAACTTGTGGTGGTATTAGTTGCTCCCCAACCTTTAGCACTGGCATCAGTCTGTAATGTAACCGATGGATTCATGCTAGAGATGGGGTTAGAACAATGCTGAGCATTTTCTATCCACCAGTTTAATTCTGATTTTGCTTTCCCTGGTAGTTTCATAGGCCTATCGAAATGGCCTGCATGATTTTTGAGAGCTAAAATTTTTGCTCTTTGAAGGTTTTGATAATGGAGTGGTCCAAATTGTGCTGCTGGGAATGCAGCCACTAATTTCCCAATCACTCTGGCTACTTGCTGAATGGATGGTTCCCTGATGCCAGTGAGGCTTCTGCATGCTTCTATCAAGTCTGTCACTTTGTTTGGTGGCAAGGTGATAGGCATTTGAACAGAGTTAATAGTGAACCCCAAATAATCCATGGTAGTGGGGGGTTCCAATTTTGATTTATCTGGATGTATGATAAATCCCAGCTTTTGAAGAAGATGTTTTGTGGCTGATACTGCCAATGTAGCCATCTCCACATTCTCACCTACAATGAGAATATCATCAAAGTAAACCATGACGATATGGTTATGTTTCCTTAAGTAAGCTAAAGCTGGTTTTAATAATTTTGTAAACAGCCTGGGTCCTGATGACAACCCATTGGGTAAGGCCTTATACTGCCATAGCTGTCCCATCCAGACAAATTTCAGGTATTTACGATGATCCTTGTGTATTGGTACTGAATAGTATGCATCTTTAAGATCGATGCAAGCCATGTAGTACCTATCAGAAATTAGCTGTTTGGCTGTGACAAACATGTCCATTTTCAAATGGGCATACTGAACGGAAGTATTTAGTTCGGTCAAATCTACAATGATGCAGCAACCACCATCTTTTTTGTTTTTTGTAAATATATTTGATACGAACTCTTGAGATTCTCTGATTGTCTTCTCAATTACCCCTTTTGTGTTTAGTCTTAACAGTGCAGTATAGCCTGCTGTTCTCTCTTTTTGTGAAAGTATGAACTTCCAGCAAGTCGTATGCTGAACTGGGATGGGGAGTTCGTATACAAATTAAAATTTGTAACCCTGAATACTTCCGAGTATGTAAGGATCAGAGGTAAAAGTGCTCCACACATGATGAAACAAGTGCCACCGTCCACCAACTTTTGATGAATCTAGACATGCAATGTTTTTGAGGCATCCAGACCCACCTACCTCCATGGTTACCGCCGGTGTTGTGTGGGTTGCCTCTGCCCTTGTTTCTTCTGGTATTGTGTTGCTGCGTTGTGGGGTTGCCGCATATTCCGAGAAGGCCGGGCTGCGCCATGGCCTAATAAAGACCGATGTGTAGGTGGGCCGGCCTTCGAGCTTTCACCACCAGATGATCTATCATAGTACCGTTGTCTGGTGGATGTGTAGGGGTGCTGCCGCTGCTGGTAGTGGGTTTTTGAGGTGTTTGGCACCTTGATCAGGCCTATAGCCTTGGCCTCCTCATCCTGGTCTTTCACCTGCTTTGGGAGGTTGTCCCCAAACAGCAGATTAGGCGGCTGAGCGCTACTAGTCCTGCATCATCTCGCAAACTTGGGATTAAGTGCAGGCTTAATCATGCTCTTTCTGTAACTGATAATCTCGAACTGAGTATTACACAGTAATGCTAGAGCATCTTGTAGCTCTTCAGGCAAATCAACCCCATCAGCTGTCCTGGTTACTGCTGTGATTCCAGCAGCCAGCAGTTTAAGGATTCTCTGGAGCTTCACCTCCTGGCTCCTTATAGATGGGCTCATGTTGTCCCAGATGGGGTTGTTGACTGCTGGTACATTGAGAGAAATGCAGTTCTCTGGAGCGAGGTATTTTTCAGCCGTAGTGTTTATGTCTTGCTCCTGCAGCTGGTTAGTAGCTATGTAATTTATACAGGCTGCTAGCTTAGGATGTATCGGCAGTCCTTTCTGTGTTGGTATAGCATGTTTGTTCACCATGCCCAACAATTCTTCTGGCACCCCTAACACAGTCGACTGTTCAGCCATTGCCCTTTCTTCAGGGTCAGCCCAGCTCTGACCCCTAATGCTCCCCTGCGAAGAGGGTGAGACATTTGGCGGTCCTTGAAAGGATCCTGCCGTGGTCTGCGAGGAGACCCACCGTGACTCTGCCCCTGCCTAAGCAGGTCACGCTGGAGGAACTGCTCCACCATCCGCTCCATGCGGGAAAGTCGCCCGCCGTCGCTATCTGCGAATGGGGTGTCTTCAGGTCCGGACCCAGCCGAGTCAACGGTCCCGTCCGACTTCCGGGTGGTTTTGCCGCCTGACCGTGGCGCACCTGTGGTCTTTATCGGCGAGAAGTCGGGAGCTGCTGGCAGCACCTGCAGCTCTGGAGTAGCGGCACGCTGCTGGCTGCTTTCCACAGCAGCGGATTTTGCCGCTGCTCTCCTAGATTTACGCGACTCCACGGTGCTTCCTCCGTGTCTGAAAAACAAAGTGCACCCAGTCGCCACGCTCACCAGAATGGTAAGACTTACCTTCAGTAAGTTTTTAAACTTGTGCTGGAGGAGCGGCGCTCCTCCCGACTGTCGCTTCCGCAATGCATTCGACGATATGTCGCGCATGCGTGCTGGCGGGGTCTTCACGTGACTCCGAAGTAAAATCAGCAGCTAATGACCAGAGCAGAAACCACAGTCTCCCTTAGATATGCGAATACTAGTTCCCTGTCAATTCTTGACTTGTCACCATAAATACGTAGCGTTTTCCTTTAGTGGAGATTAGTATAATGCAAGGCTGAATCAGGAATTACCTCACAGTCCTTTAGAAATGCGTGCAACAAGGGTAACACGGTTATAATGGGTGACTTCAATCTGCATGTAGATTGGGTGAATCAAATTGGCAGGGGTGCTGAGGAAGAGGATTTCCTGGAATGTATGCGGGATAGTTTTCTCAACCAACATGTGGAGGAACCAACGAGAGAGCAGGCTATCCTAGACTGGGTATTGAGTAATGAGGAAGGGTTAGTTAGCAGTCTTGTTGTGCGTGGCCCCTTGGGCAAGAGTGACCATAATATGGTTGAGTTCTTCATTAGGATGGAGAGTGACAAAATTAAGTCAGAAACAAGGGTTCTGAACTTGAACAAAGGTAACTTTGAAGGTATGAGATGTGAATTGGCCAAGATAGACTGGCAGGTGATTCTTAAAGGGTTGACAGTGGATGTGCAATGGAAGGTATTTAAAGACTGCATGGATGAAGTACAAAAGTTGTTCATACCAGTTTGGCAAAAGAATAAATCGGGGAAGGTGGTGCATCCATGGATAACAAGGGAAATCAGGGATAGTATAAAAACAAAAGATGAGGCATACAAATTTGCCAGAAAAAGCAGCCTACCGGAGGACTGGGAGAAATTCAGAATCCAGCAGAGGAGGACAAAGGGCTTAATTAGGAAAGGGAAAATAGATTATGAAAGGAAACTGGCAGGGAACATAAAAACTGACTGCAAAAGTTTTTATAGATATGTAAAGAGAAAGAGACTAGTTAAAACAAATGTTGGTCCCTTGCAGTCAGAAACAGGTGAATTGATCATGGGGAACAAGGACATGGCAGACCAATTGAATAACTACTTTGGTTCTGTCTTCACTAAGGAAGACATAAATAATCTGCCGGAAATAGCAGTGGAACGGGGGTCAAATAAGATGGAGGAACTGAGTGAAATCCAGGTTAGCCGGGAGGTGGTGTTGGGTAAATTGAACGGATTGAAGGCCGATAAATCCCCAGGGCCAGATAGTCTGCATCCCAGAGTACTCAAGGAGGTAGCCACAGAAATAGTGGATGCATTAGTGATAATTTTTCAAAATTCCTTAGATTCTGGAGTAGTTCCTGAGGATTGGAGGGTAGCTAATGTAACCCCACTTTTTAAAAAAGGAGGGAGAGAGAAAGCGGGGAATTACAGACCAGTTAGTCTAACATCGGTAGTGGGGAAACTGCTAGAGTCAGTTATTAAAGATGGGATAGCAGCGCATTTGGAAAGTGGTGAAATCATTGGACAAAGTCAGCATGGATTTACGAAAGGTAAATCATGTCTGACAAATCTGATAGAATTTTTCGAGGATGTAACTAGTAGAGTGGATAAGGGAGAACCAGTGGATGTGTTATATCTAGACTTTCAGAAGGCTTTCGACAAGGTCCCGCATAAGAGATTAGCATACAAACTTAAAGCACACGGTATTGGGGGTTCAGTATTGATGTGGATAGAGAACTGGCTAGCAGACAGGAGGCAAAGGGTAGGAGTAAACGGGTCCTTTTCAGAATGGCAGGCAGTGACTAGTGGGGTGCCGCAAGGCTCAGTGCTGGGACCCCAGCTATTTACAATATATATTAATAATTTGGACGAGGGAATTCAATGCAACATCTCCAAATTTGCAGATGATACCAAGCTGGGGGGTATAGTTAGGTGTGAGGAGGATGCTTGGAGGCTGCAGGGTGATTTGGATAGGCTGAGTGAATGGGCAGATGCATGGCAGATGCAGTACAATGTGGATAAATGTGAGGTTATCCACTTTGGTGGCAAAAACATGAGGGTAGACTATTATCTGAATGGTGGCAGATTAGGTAAGGGGGAGATGCAACGAGACCTGGGTGTCATGGTACACCAGTCATTGAAAGTAGGCATGCAGGTGCAGCAGGCAGTGAAGAAAGCAAATGGTATGTTAGCATTCATAGCGAAAGGATTTGAGTATAGGAGCAGGGAGGTTCTACTGCAGTTGTACAGGGTTTTGGTGAGGCCACACCTGGAGTACTGCGTACAGTTTTGGTCTCCAAATCTGAGGAAAGACATCCTTGCCATAGAGGGGGTACAGAGAAGATTCACCAGACTGATTCCTGGGATGTCAGGACTTTCATATGAGGAAAGATTGGATAGACTCGGTTTGTACTCGATGGAATTTAGAAGATTGAGGGGGGATCTTATAGAAACCTACAAAATTCTTAAGGGGTTGGACAAGCTAGATGCTGGAAGATTGTTCCCGATGTTGGGGGAGTCCAGAACAAGGGGTCACAGTCTAAGGATAAGGGGGAATTCCTTTAGGACCGAAATGAGGAAAACATTCTTTACACAGAGAGTGGTGAGTCTCTGGAATTCTCTGCCACAGAAGGTAGTTGAGGCCAGTTCATTGGCTATATTTAAGAGGGCGTTAGATGTGGCACTTGTGGCTAAAGGGATCAGGGGGTATGGAGAGAAGGCAGGTACGGGATACTGAGTTGGATGATCAGCCATGATCACATTGAATGGCGGTGCAGGCTCGAAGGGCCGAATGGCCTACTCCTGCACCTATTTTCTATGTTTCTATGTTTCTATGTCCTTTGACTGAGACCACATGTCTAAGTCTCTAGAGTGCATAACACAATCTCTTCGACCCACCATTCAATCTGGAATAGTGGTATTGAGAACCTATGGGTTATTATGAATACATTGTTGATTCACACCATGAACCTGCAGGTCAGATAAAGTTATATTATATGCCAGACGAGCTTTTTGTTGGTAACTACCTGTCCCAGACAGGATGGCAATGATGATTCCAATGAACTAGTAATTCTGCTAACTGAGGAGAAATAAACCATATGTTGAGAAAAACTTCAACTTTTTTATTCTATTGCCCAGTCTGATAACCTCTCATAGATGATGAAGCAGTGCTTCACTGGTCACTATGACTCGTATGGCCAGCCAGTTGCATGATGGTCTACCCTGATCCAGGGTAACCAAACTGTTCCTACTTGGAACTTACAGAGGTTACTGTGTAAGGCATCTTGCCAATGTCTCTACATCAACCTGATCTTATCCCAGAGAACGTGAAAAAATGACTAGACAGCCCATGCTGGTAGTAAACTAAGCTGGGCCAACAAACTGCTCCATTTTGGAGTTTACGGAGGTTAATAACAAGACCTTACTTACCAGCGTCGCTAACCTCAGGTTGATTTACTTTGTTGGAGCTTCAGCGGTTCCATTTGCAGACCCTGTCCATCATGCTTGTCATTTCAGTTAGGTAGGTGATGCCGCTGGCCAACTTCTCTTATGGTGGCTCGTCCATCCCCGAGGGGATAGCAATTTTAGAGGCTAGAGCACACAGCTTTTCCTCATGTGATTGACGTATATCATGCATTAAAGCATAGGATCCCGGCACATAGTCATGTTTGGGCTTATGTATGGAGTTAGTCCGTATTTACCTTTGACACTCTCTTAGAGGGGGAGAAAAAATTGCACCCTGAACCAGGTGTTGCCATATCAGTATGCCTCGAACTGTCTGTGCATGCTTCTATAATACCGAGCATATTTTGTGACACCATCTCCGATAGTCTTTTGGGTGGGAGGAAAATGCAAACCTCGAAACCAGGGCAGCTACAGGCATATGACTTGAACTGCCTGTGTATGCTTCCGTAATACGGGGCATAATATATATGGCTCCATCTTCATACTTCATACATCCGAATGGGAGGACTTATGCAAATCTGAACCAGGAGCTGCCTCAGGCATGTGTGCATATACTTTGGCACCATCTCCATCACTACGTTCAACCAAGCGGGGGGAAATTGCAACCCTGAACCAGGAGCTGCTTCAGACAAATGTGCATATACTTTAGCACCATCTCCACCACTGCTTTCATTTGAGTGGGAAGAAAATTTGCAAACCTGAACCAGGAGCTGCTGCCTGACATGCCTTCATAAGACGAAGCATTCCTTGTGTTGTAATTTGATTCATCAGATGCTCGTAATTGAGACAAACCCCAATCATATCTGACATAGATGTCCCAAGACTTGGCTATGACTTTGCCCCGACTTGGGGTTGTCAGGCTGCACCTGCTAGTGACTCTGAGTCCTTGCTCCCTTCCGGTGCCAACGGAGTATTACAGGGAAGCACTGGAGCGCCTCTGGCCCCCATATGCCAGACAGAGTGGGGGAAATGCTGCAACCCTGCCAGGTATTGTCATAGGCAATTACGTTTATATGACTAAAATAACCCTATCCCTGTTAAATCAGAGATTCGATCACTTTATTGATATGCATAAAGCTGGTGTCTTTTGTGAAGGAATCTTCCACAGTCCCCTCCAATGAGCGGAAATTACCACAATGTCACCTCCCACAGGTGACTGATAGGCACAGCTCAAACAAGGCTTCCCAAGCCAGGAGCTCTGGACTGCAATGGCATGTCCAATTCCCCTCCAAAATGCTCTCCAAAAGTATCTCGATACTATAGTCGAGTGGTCACAACAATGGGTCATGCAGTTCAACCCTTCCAAATGTGAAACCATGCGTGTCACCAGAAAGAGGAATCCAGGCATCACACCTTACAACATACTTGGTGTCACCCTTGAAGAATAACAAACTAAGTATCTTGGCATCAAATTGCAGAATGATCTACGTTGGAATGGTCATCATGCAACAGTGAAAGCAACAGGTGTCCTAAACTTCCTGAGGCGCAACTTCCATCATTGTTCAGCTTCTGTCAAGGAGAAGCTGTATTTCACCCTCGTTAGACCTCATCTGGACTACGCAGTTGCAGCATGGGACCCATACACAGATAAAAACATTTCATCCATCGAACGTGTCCAAAGACAGGCCGCTCGATTTGTTACTAACACCTATGAGAGAGAAGCGAGTGTCACCATACTTCTGAATTCTCTGGGGTGGAACCCCCTCCAAGACAGACGTGAAGCTCACCGTTTGACCTGTTTTCACAAAATGTTAAATGGTCAGCTAGACATAGATCACAAGACCTACACTAACCCCAAACTAATTAGGAGCAGACGAGGGCATTCGATCCAATTTGTGGTCCCAGCCACAAAGACAGATGTGTACAGCAATTCGTTCTTCCCACGCACTATTAAAGCATGGAATAACCTCCACCAAACCACAGTTGCCCAGCCAGATGCAACAAAATTTAAAGTGGCACTTTCTTCCCAATAACCCTCTCTGGCTAAACCCCTCCCTTCAACACCTCCAGTTTAAATTGCAGTTGGAATATTTTGGAGGACCAAGTAACCAAGAACCAAGAACCCTACACCTTTTTATTGGTGTAAGTGGTAATAAATGTCCCTTGTAATTTTTCTCTTTTAAAACATAAACTAAATTGGAATGATAAGACATATTTGTGATATTGCCAAAGAATTAAACCTGAACTGATAGAATTATAGAGCAAAGGATACTGCACAGTGGTGCAGCTGGGAGAGCAGCTGCCAGAGGCCTTGTTTCACAGCACCAGAGACCTGGCTTTGATCCTGACCACAGATGCATCTGTGTGGAGTTTGCAGCTTATAGAATGCTATCAGTTATGATAGTCACAAATGTGACCATGTGGCAACTGTTATAAATGCCAACTCCATTATAGCCGTCCAATTGAAAGAATACACTATATGTGGCGTAGCATATCTGTAGAAGCAACTCTGTTAACATTGTTTAGTGCTACGGCAGGCTGAGCTACCTAAGCGGTAGCTGTCGGCCGTAGCTATTGTTAAAACTCACCTGCTGCTGGAAATCTCCTGTGGTAACACAACCGCAAGTTATGAATGTAAGCTCCTTACAGAGGATTATCTAACTCTGGCTCTAACTCTGGCTGCCTGCTCACATATGGAGCTCTGATGTCGGCAGCTGCAACAACTTATCCTAGCTGGTGCTTTCTTATTAGGGCCGTCTGCTGAAGACTATAACGGCAACAGCCGTAAACCCAGCTCCTAAAGAGCCTACCGGTCTCTCAACTGGGTCGATCCCTGCTGTGCAGACTAACGGCAGCAGCAGCATGAAACCATATAACTTCAGCCGCCTGCTCACGTTGGAGACTGCGATGAAAATATATTACCTACGCTAGCTCCAGAGGAACTTCCGAGCTACTTTTTTGGGGCCCGCTATAGAACGGCCCGAAGAAAATTGACTTACCTTGCAGAGCAGTGCAGAAACTGCTCCGACTCATGCACTAGACGCATTGACGCGCATCCGGTCTGGCGGGCTTCTTCACCTAGTCACTCACGTGACTTCGACATAAAATCTCGCGTTTTATTCTCCCCACACTCTTACTGATTCCCCTAGGGTGTAAGCACTCACCTACACACACGTAATAATTTACAGTGATCAATTAATCTGCCAATCCGCAATGATTGGATTGCTGGAGGAAACCGAGCCTTCCAAAGGAAATCAATATGGTGACAGGGGGAACATGAGAACTCCACACAGATAGGATTGACCCAGATCTCTGGGACAATGAGACAATGGCTCCCCCAGCAACAGAGCTGTGCTGCCCTGGGCAGCAGGATATAAGATTCCATCAGAATTATCCAGCCACCCACATGGAACTCGGAATTCCTGCACTTATGTTCATTCTTCTGGCAGCACCTGCCCATTATAGTCAATTGCCCACAATCAATCATCTAGATGTATAGCTGAGATCTAAATGGTTCATTCAACTTGATTCTGATATCATAGCAGCCTCTTGGCTATCTAGTATTGATAGAGTAAAGCAGTGCTTCGTAGCCAGAATTGAATAAGCAAGAACGTTATCATTAATAAAATTATTTTAATGCCACTATTCTTCCAAATTTCATGATTTCTAAATGTATTGTCTGGTCATTTATTTCAATATTGTTTGTGAGAACCACAATTCACATTTCCTGGATGAATAGAGTTCAAAAGGACTGCGAAAGACCACTTGGGACTTTGTGAGAGGTTTTATATATAATGCAGAGTCATGGGGTAGAATGAATTGATTTGATAGAATTCATTAATTCATCATCGTTGAAAACATCAGCGACGCAGTGATGCTGGTTTCCCCACGGGAACGGTGACGGACACACCACACATCTCTATCCTCCAGTTCCCGCGGACTTCCGCCGCTGGAAGTGTAGGATTTTGGTGTGTGTGCTTTATCATCATTCCTTACAATGCTGGGTACGACAGTGATCGCAACTTCTATTGAAGTGTGGATGGCTTTTGGCTCGCTAGAAGCTCATCCGCCCTTTGACAGGTCTTGTTTTTGGTCCTGCTGGGGGTCCACAGCCCCCTCCTCACCTGGCAAACCAGGTGAGGAGATGGTTTAGTCACCGACTATCCGACCATGAAGCAGGTAGCATGGGATTACATGGTACCCGTGGCGGGGGGAGGAACTCCCACCGACCTGACCCAAGACCTAAGACAGAAAGTAGACAGTGGGAGTAAACTGCTGCTATTAGTGGTGGACGGAGGTGGGTGATGTCGCATAAGCATCTGAGCTATGATTTGTCCCACT
Source organism: Raja brachyura (assembly GCA_963514005.1). The sequence goes on along the minus strand of OY740800.1, from coordinate 6,167,892 downwards.
TTCACGACCTAATTCACGACCTACTCTTGGACATTTTTTCATCATGGTAGAAAAACGCCACGACCTACTTGATGCCACGAGTACCTACGACTAGCATCACGGCCTACGTCTGACCTCCTACGATCTCGTGATGACCATGCTGCGAGTACGTGTCAAGGGAAAACTCGTGAATTAGGTTGTGAGAGTGGGACAGGCCCTTTAGATGGTGCCAGCATAAAATGGGGTAGAGGAGCAAAGAATCCTGAAGTACAAAAGGAGTAGGCCATTTAGGATTGAGATGAGGAAAAACTTTCATGTTTTCACCCAGAGTTGTGAATCTGTGGAATTCTCTGCCTCAGAAGTCAGTGGAGGCCAATTCATTGGATGTTTTCAAGAGAGAGTTAGATATAGCTCTTAGGGCTAACGGAATCAAGGGATATGGGGAGAAAGCAGGAACAGGTTAATGATTTTGGCTGATGAGTCATGATCATATTGAATGGTCTACTCCTGCACCTATTTACTATGTTTCTACGTTTCTATACCAATCACTATAGATTACACTGCAGCTTAGCAAGGCAATAAAAAAGCAAACCAACCATGAGATGGATGAGTGTGAAAAGTAGCTGTTATCCTAATAAAAAGCACAATGATGTTCTGATGAATGGTTTCAACCCAGAATATCACCATCTGTCTTTTGCCTCTCCCGATGCCATTTGACCTGCTGAGTTCTGTTTTTATTCCTCAATAAAACCACTCCTGGAATACTGTGTAGAGTTCAGGATAATAACATGGATTCAGATGCAATGGAAAAGGTATGGAGAACATTTAGATGCATGATACTGGGTATATGAGGTGTACATGCCAGGAGTCGATGAATGGACTGGTCCCCTCTTCTATAAAGAAATAAAGGTGAAGGTGTAATCCAGTAACGGTGATGAAAGAGCGGATAAAACAAGAAAAGTCCACTTGTGGGAAAGGGAATAACTATAGGACATCAATGTACGTTTCTCACCCAGAAAATAGTAAGATTAAACGAGCTTACCAGTTTGAAGTTTTATCTTTATTTTATGAGGAGTTACGATGAGCAATTACGTGAAGAACCCCGCCAGTCCGCATGCCCGTCAATCTTCAAAGCAGCGGTGTGAAATCAAAGATAATAGTAACTGAAGTAACAGAGTAAGATTATAAACCAGACCTTCCAGTTGACCTTTAATATTTTGAGGGTTGGGAGCTGAGGGCACGTAATCGCTCATCGTAACTCCTCATAAAATAAAGATCAAACTTCAAACTGGTAAGTTCTCATTTAATCTTACTATTTTACTTCGGAGTTTACTTGAGATTTGAATTCTATCAAATTGCATTTTACTTGAGTGATTCCGTGAAGATTTCAAAGGTCTGTGATTTCACGCCGATCCAAATCCAGGCGTCCCACACTGCATCAGTTGACTCAGAAGGAGTGAATAATTAGCAATACATTGAAACATGGTACTGATTAACATGTTTATGCCTCAATTCACAAATAAACACAAGAAACACAATAGCGACTCCTCTCTCCCAGGGAGAAGCTATGAAACAGAACTTAAAACGGAATGGACGAACACCCCGGGTTCAATAAGTGGTTTATTGCAAAACCTCTGAAAAGTCAATTTATTTCACCATCCTGCGGCCGCGAGGATATGGTCTAGAGGGACGTCCATTGCCCTCGCTGCTGACGTTGATGCCGCCCTGGAGGAGTGAGATTTAAAATTGTCAGTATTAACTCCTGCGCAACCCAGCACTTGTTCCAGCCATCTTGAAATGGTCTGAACAGACACTTGCATATGTCGCTTTTTGTGGCTAATAAACAATGCTACTTCGGAGCGTCTGAGGCTCTTCGTGACCTCGATATAGCGCCTCAAGTTCGCCACTACACACAGCCATAAATCCGTGGGATATGCTGACAGTACAAGCTTGAATCCCGACACCCCTGGTCTGCTTTGTTTAATTAGGTAATAGATGTAAAATATAACGTAATTCCATGATGACATCATCCTGTCCAGACGCAGTTTGTGCAAGGTCTGAACCCTTTGCGCTGATACCAGCGCCATGAGCATAACCAACTTTAGGATAATCTTCGGCAATGACAAGGATGTGGCTGTACCCCACTGACGAAGCAGCGCGAGTACCACGCTCACATCACAGATTTCAGAGTACCTAGGCCTGGGGGGGGGATTAGAATTAAAAACACCCTTCATAAATCTGGATATTAACGGGTGAGATCCTACAGACTGACGTTCCAACCCCCAGCATAGGTACGATGACAGGGCACTCCTGGCACTATTGATGGCACTATAGCTCAACCCTTCATCGAAATGTAACCTGGACAGAAATTCTAGCACATCTGGGATGGAAGCTGTGTGGTATGCAATGTTCCCATGTAAACAAAACTCCTTCCATTTCCTGACATGAGAGATGTACTGCTTTTTAGTACTATCCTTCCAGGACCATGTGATGACACCCACGGTCCAATTGGATAGTCCCAGACCCAGGTATGTCCTTCTTAAAATCTGCAAATTAACACGAAAACACAACGGGTGTTGATCTCCAGTCACAGAGTGCAACAATAGATCATGACGTTTTGGAACCACCATAATAAGGTGTGTAATAATGTCCGAAATGAGAGGGAACCATGGCGGTGTAGGCCAGTCAGGTACCACCAAAACTTCTGAAGCGGAGTCCTGCTTGATCTTGGTCAAGCACCGACTGATGAGGCAGAAGGGGGGAAATGCATATAAAAACATTCTGCCCCAGTGTAGTGAGAATGCATCCACCGCTACTGCCCCTGGATCTGGTTCCCATGAAACAATACTGATGATTGAGTCTGGATGCAAACAAATCGATATCTGGTTAGCCAATCCATCACAAGATTTCGACTTGATTCCACCCATGTGATTAACATACGCCACTTCCGTTGTGTTGTCAATCTGAAGCCGAACATGTAAGTGATGCTTAGTGATACAGTAAGCATTGAGCCCGTAAAATGCCCCCAGAAGATCTAAATAATTAATTCCATGTGATTGGAGAATAAATGCCTCATGCATATTCCATCTGCCTCCACAGATAGACCTGGTATCAGTAGCACCCCAACCTAGGGCACTAACATCAGTCTGCAAAACAACTGAAGGTGCTTCCATCAGAATTTTGCTAGAACAATTTGAAATGTGTCTAATCCACCACTGTACTTCAGCAATGGCTTCAGATGGTAATTGCATGGGCCGGTTGAAATGACCTGCATGTATTCTGAGTGCCTGTACCTTTGCCCTCTGTAAATTTTGGTAATGCAAAGGTCCATATTGCACAGCTGGAAAGGCAGCTACCAATTTGTCAATCAAGCTGGCCACCTGTTTAATTTAAGGTGATCACTCCCCCAAGAGCTTGATACAGCCTTCAATTAAATCTAATCTCTTGCCCTTGGGCAGAGTCACAGACATGTGAGTTGAATTGACTGTGAATCCCAAATAGTCAATTACTTTAACCAGTACCAATTTTGATTTAGCTGGATGGGTGATAAACCCCAATCTCTCAACCATGAGTTTAACAGCTGAAACTGAAAACTCAGCTGCCACAACGGTTTTCCCAATTATTAAGATGTCATCCAAATAAGCCATTACAATATGACCCTGTGCCCGCAGTAAACCCAGTACTGGTTTTAGCAGCTTTCTAAATAATCTAGGGTCTGAGGTTAATCCATTAGGCAGTGCTTTAAATTGCCATAATTGTCCCATCCAGCTAAATTTCAAATATCTCCGATACTCTTTATGAACAGGCACTGAGTAATATGCATCCTAAAGATCTATACATGCCATATAACACCCTCTGGAAACCAATTGCTTGGCAGTAGCAAATGTTTCCATTTTAAAATGATTATACTGCACAAACGGATTAAGTCCTGTCAGGTCCGAAATAATCTGACTCCCACCATCTTTCTTTGGTCTAGGAAAAATATTAGATACGAATTGGTGAGTTTGATAAACTGTCTTTTCAATTACACCTTTAAAATATAATTTTGCAATTTCAGCTTGAATCTGCAAATTCTCTTTTTGTGAGAAAATGAGTGCCCGCTCTGGCTTGTGCTGGGTGGGTGGACACAAATTGGGAATAAATGCAATTCGAAACCCTTGTGTACTCTGCAGTATAAACAAGTTTGATGTTATTTCATACCATTCTTCCAGAAACCAGTGCAACCTCCCCCCAACTGGTAGGTAATTCTCACTCAATATGTTTCGACAAGACAAGACCCACCTACCTCCAGGGTTACCGGTGGAGTTCTTTGTCCCCTGGTTCTGGAGGGAAAAGGCATGTTTGCCCGAACTCCTGCTGGAGTGCACTAGCTGTGCACATTGAATGGCCGGCTTGGTCCTTGACCGGACCCGGTTTCAACAAATCGCTTGTAGGGGTAATGCCTCTGAAGGGTTCTGCTGGTTACTGGTGCCTTGATGAGCCCGACGGTTTTTGCCTCATCGTCCAGCTCCTTCACCCGTTTAGCGAGGTCTTCCCCGAACAACAGGTTGGGTGGCTGGATGTTACTAGACTTACACAGGCCAGCGAACCTCGGGTTAATGGTAGGGCGGATGGCGCTCTTCCTAAGGCAGTTTATCTCAAAGTGCACATTGCACATGAGAGCCAAGGCATCCTGCTGAATTTCAGTCAGATACCCACCATTCACCGACCTACGGAAAGGCATAATGCCGGATGCGAGCAGCTTCAGCACGCTTTGCAATTTTATCTCCTGCGCCCTGATGCCTACTCCCATATGGTCCCAGATGGCATGGTTTATGGCCGGCACTTTAAGCAGGATACAAGTCGCCGGGGTTTCGTGCTTCTTGGCCGTTGTATCCATGGCCAGCTCCTGAAGCTGGTGAGAGGCCAAGTAATTTATACCGGCAGCCAGCTCTTCCCCCAGCGGCTCTCCAGAGTCTATTGGGACGGCAAACCTTGCCGCCATGAATGGGACCTCTGTCTCGTGCCCTTGGTCCCGTGGGACCGCCTCCAATGCTAAGCCCTCAGAGTCGGAGTCAGAATCGTACTGACCCATTATGCTCTCCTCCTCCAAGAGGGAGACACTAGGCAGCCCTGTAGGTGATGCTGGCGCGGGCTCTTGGAGAGGCCGGCGCTCTTGATGGAGCATCCTATCCAATAGAATCTCCATCCTGGATATCCATAACATGGTATCCATTCTCGAGGGAGAACCTTCCCGACCGGACCCGTCCGAGTCTATCGGCCGAACAGACTTTCTGGTGGCCTTACGTCCCTCCGCCGCTGTCACGGTGCCCTCAGACACCAAGTCTGTAGTCGCTGGTCTTGTTACTAGCGACTCAGTAGATGAGCTAGGCGGCCGCCCGCTACCCGCACACTCGCGGTCTTTAGTTACTTTTGCAACGGCTCGCCTTGCTCTCAACGATTTCTCCATGCTTGGTCCTCCTGTAACAAGATTAAACAAGCGCAGAAACGACCTCGAACAAGTTTGACACTTACCTGAGGCTTTTTAAACTTACCGCTGGAGAAGCTCTGCTCCTCCCAGCCGGTCGCTGTGCATGCGGACTGGCGGAGTTCTTCACGGAATCACTCACGTGACTCCGAAGTAAAATAGGGAATTTAGAAGACACTTTTTATATCCAGTGGTGGACTATGAAAGTTAGTGCCACAAAGATTGGTTGAAGAAAATAACATGGATATTTACAAAGGTGCTGTTCGGCCAGATAATAGAGGATTACACTGAGAGATTAAGATACTGAGAGATTAAGAGAGAGTTCAGAGGAGATTTACTAGAATGTTGCCTGGGTTCCAGCAACTAAGTTACAGAGAAAGGTTGACAAGTTAGGTCTTTATTCTTTGGAGCGCAGAAGGTTAAGGGGGGACTTGATTGTCTTTAAAATGATGAAAGGGATAGACAGAGTTGATGTGGATAAGCTTTTCCCATTGAGGGTAGGGAAGATTCAAACAAGAGGGCATGACATGAGAATTAAGGGACAGAACTTTAGGGGTAACATGAGGGGGAACTTCTTTACTCAGATAGTGGTGGTTGGGTGGAATGAGCTTCCAGCAGAAGTGGTGGAGGCAGGATCGATTTTAACATTTAAAAGTAAAGTGGATAGGTATATGGACGGGAAGGGAATGGAGGGGTATGGTCTGAGTGCAGTTAGATGGGACTAGGGGAAAATAAATGGTCGGCACGGACTGGAAGGGCCGAGAAGGCCTGTTTCCATGCTGTAATTGTTATATGGTTATATGATGAAAGATGAGAGAAAACTCCAAAGAAGCACAAACACAGGGAAGAACTGTTTGGTCGAATGCCTCACTGTCTCTTATGTCATTCTACCTCACGATTTCAGTAGTTTCCATACGTGAAGGACAAGGTTAGGACTAGAAATATACTTGGATCCATTTCCACATTTTTAATTATGAAGTGGTCATGTTATATTTGTTTATTAGAAATCATAGAATTAGGACTAAAGAGGACAAATGATTTTTAGATAATTTATTATGCAAATAATATCTCTTCTTATGTACACACTAATATATTCAGAAAAAAAAGCAATAATTGATGTTCAAGTGGTAAAACTTTAAACTTATTATAATAATGATATAAAGATGTTAATATTATGAATAGGTGAAACCTCATTCATATTGATTTTCTATATATAATTGATGTAAGCTGATGGCCATATTTAAAGATATATTTGGTTAGTTTGAATTTATTTGATAGAGTGAAATCATAAAATTGCTCTTAATTAAGTACTAATCAATAATCTTGCTCACAAAAGCTATAAAATTCCTGCTTTGAAAGATAAAATATGTCACACTGGTCTTGGAGTCTTTATTAAATGTTTGGTTGAAAATGTTATTTGGAAATAATTTGCATTAAAAGCCTGATTTCCGTATACCACAAAATGGAAGGTAGATTGGGCTGTAAAGCACTCAGACATGCACCTGAGATCAGGGAGCTGCACTCGGACCTGAGTTGCCACTAAAGCTGTCGGATCTAACATCACCTCAAGATTCAATACACGAGTGGGTGTCTAGCTATTTCTGCACCAAAGCTGGAGAACAGAGGCATCAGCTGCTTCATTCCACCCCCGTTCACAAACAGAGGTCAGAAGCACAGCTTCAGATCAGTAGCGTTGGCTCGATGGTTGTGGCTGATGTTGTCCTTTCTTCGGCTGATGGGATAATTATTCCCCTCTTTGACCTGGTGTTCCTTTTGGTTCTTTACAGCCAGATGACCCAGACAGCCCGCGTTGATGTGTAGGCGATGCAGTCTGCAACTAGTTCACTAACGTTCTTGAGTTGATCTACCACCAGGGCAGCACGGTGGCACAGCGGTAGAGTCGCTGCCTTACAAAGCTTGCAACGCCATAGACCCGGGTTCGATCCTGACTACGGGTGCTGTCTGTACGGAGTTTGTACATTCTCCCCGTGACCTGCGTGCTTCGGTTTCCTCCCACACTCCAAGGATGTTTAATTGGCTCGGTGTATGTGAAAATAGTCCCTAGTGGTTGCTGGTTGGTGCGGACTCGGTGGGCTGAAGGGCCTGTTTACGCACTGTATCACTAAACAGCTTCTGTCGTGCCTTCAGTGATGCGTTGGCAACTTTTATCTGGGCTGCAGTAACATGGAAGATCGCTCGTGCTGAATGGGGCTTCCTTCTGTGCCCTGCTGTAGTAAGCCACCCCAGTATTATATATCAGTACCTTGTAACATCAGTCATCTTCTTCAGTCTGTGTAGGTCCATACTATTATGCTTGCTAAGTTTAGCAATCTCCGTGGTAACCTCACCAACGCTATCATCTGATAAACCAGCCAAGCTTTTTTTATCAATTTTCTTGTCATGTCACTACACTTTCCCAAGCTCCTGCATAACGCAGGCTCTGGCACATGGGTTGAAGACCTTGAGATCTTCTGGTTTGGTGGGCTCTGGGAGGAGGGGGCAGGTAAGTAAGTGCTCCATAGTTGGGGTTGCTCCCCTCAGTCACATTCAGTTGTTCCATCGTTGTTGTACCCCCACTTCTGCATGAGGGCTTTGCACCCGTCCGACCCATGTTCTGGGGCGATTGAGGCAGAGCCAGACTGGCCAGAGTCCAATGGAAGGGACGTCTCAGGGTCTCATGTCAGTGTGTGGGGTTTTAATTATAGTGGTGTCACCCAAGCATCTATCCTACAGGTGCGGGGGATATCATTCAGGGGTTGAACCATGTAGGAAGCTATTTCTGGATTTTCACCTCTTTGGTGCCTGGACGTGTTGGAAGAGTGGGTGACGAGCGCCATCTTTCTGCTTGCTGCCTTTCACTTTTGGCAATACTGCTCTTCTGTTTGGAGGGGGTGCAATACCACACAGCAGGCACAGGTCGTCAACTCTTGTGGGTTTGAGTCAACCAGAGATGGTTCTGCATGCTGCTTTTAGCACCGGATCCAACTTCTTGGCGAGTGAAGAATGTCCCCAGACTGGCAGGCATATTCGGCTGCTGAATACTATAGTGCAAAGGCAGTACTACAGATGGCTCCTGGATCTGATCCCCATTCAGTTGGCCAGCTTTCTCGGGATTTTGTTTCTGGCTCCTATCTTTGTTTTTGTCTTTCTAACATGGTATTTGTAGCTTAGGGTGCAGTCTGGAGTAACTCCTAGGTATATGGGTTTGGCCGAGTAGGCTAACCTACTGAGGCTGAGTAGGCTAGACTCTTCCTATACCAGTGTACAGTTCATTTGAGGTTCGCATCACGGTCTTAAGGTGGAAGGCACTAATTTGTGTTTTGTCTGGGTTTGCCGGTAAATGATTTAGGTCGTAGTAGTTGGTAAGGCCGTCTAACACTTTAGTGAGGGACTTCCCAAGTTCAGCAAAGGACTGACACTGAGATGCGATACAGAGGTCATCAGCTTACAGGAAGCTCCTGGTGCTTGGGTGGATGGGTTGATCGTTGGTGTACATGTTGAAAAGCAGAGGGGCAAGAACACTGCCTTGAGGAAGCCCATTCTTTTGTCTGCGCCATCTGCTGCCAACCAATGTGAGAAAGTCGTCCTTGACCCAATTCCAAACTCCCAACACCAACCCATTGGAGTCGGGATCGATGCAGTGATTGCTCCTCATCCAGTTCCATTCAGACGTCGCTTCAATCTTAGAATTGGGAGTATTTCACAACTGAACTGGATGCCGCAATCATTGCCAGCCTACCAGCATCGCCACCCAACTACGATGTCTTTGTAGAAATGCTGAAAAAATTCTCTAGGAAGAACATCCCCGGAGTTATGCCAAGTGAACTCCATCCCCGAACTGTCAGAGGGAGCTAAGGAACTCCACAAGGAATACACCAACTGTGTTTTTATTAATGTAACCAGCTAAATGAGTAATGGAGGACCAGTGAATGCAGTACAACAGAGTTTTGATAGACAAAATATCACAGTAAGGTTATTACAGATTTGAAGGCACCTCATTATTATGAGAAAAGAAATTGTTATAAATAGGGAAACAGAATGTAGAAATAATTTGGGCTTCTGGACTTAGTTTATCAGCAAGTTACTAAAGCCACAATGTAAGATCAACACTTGACCCATCACCTATTTACTGTCCATTTTAATAACAGCTGAAAGAACGGAGTATAACATATCCAGGATTGCAACGGACCCAAGACAAAGTGGGAAATTATCTTTGAGGAAGAAGTCAAGAATCCTCAGTGTGATGTGGCTATGTTAAATGACAGATCATCAGTGGTGGATGGAGGTAAAATACAAGAAAATATGTTATTTTGGTGAAAATAACAGAAAAGCAATATTTTGCACAAACAAATCAAAATCTGCTGATTCGTGAAGCACAGGAATCTGCCAGTTTGGAAGGCCCAGACCACGTCAACCTATACTGTAGAAGGTTTGGAGCATACGAGAAAAATAATCCACTTCAGTTGTGCTTAAATTTAATGACACCACGCCGATAATATTAGGCACAGTTTTGGTCTCCATACCCAGGAAAGATATAAATGCAGTGCAGATACATCAGATTGACTCTTACAATGAGTGTAACTTGGCTGAGTTTGACTTTACTCATCAGAATTTGGATGAAGCTTCTCATTTAAACATTCGATACTGAAGGAGATTAATAGCGAAGACACCAAAAGGCTTTTTTTCTCTAGCTAAAGAATCAAGAATTATGGGACAGTTTCACATTTTCTGGCACCATTTTGGACTGACATCAAGGGAAATATCTAGACAGTCAGAACTCTTTCCCCAGGGTGCAGATGACCAAGACGAGCGGGCGTATCTATAAACAAGAGGGGGAAAGTTTAATGGAAATGTGCATGGGCAAGTTGTTTTTTACACAGAAAGTGGTGGGGTACCGCAACGCACTGCCAGGGATGGTGGTGGAGGCAGGTACAATAGTGGCCTCAAAGAGGTTTTTGGATAGACACATGGAAGTGCAGGGAATAGAGGGATATGGATCATGTACAGGCGGATGAGATCAGCTTATCTTAACACGATGTCCAGCACAAACATTGTGGGCCGAAGGGCCCCTACCTGTGCTTCACTCGTTCTTTGTTCTATGTTAACTCAGTGTAGTATGAATCTTTTAAACTCTTTAACCAGGGGGTTGTGGCACATTACCCACTGAGTATATTCAGGGATGAGGAAAAGAGCCAAAGATTGTCCTCCATAGATCTGAACATGAAGGAAGACATGTTGGAGACCAGTTATCTCTATATCTTTGGTCTTCTGCAGAAGGCATCCCAGATACCTTGTGAAAATTCAATAGTAATCCTCATATCATATAATACCTACTCATCAAAACTATTCCAGTCGGGTGGAAATATGATCTGGTTCCTAATAATAAGTTGTAATATTATTACCTTGCCAGTTGCAATTCTGTTATTTTCTGTAAAAGCAGTCAAGGATGATTCCCTTAAATTAAAAGGAAATTGTTTAGTGTGTTGAACAATTGACTCAAAATGTGGAAGAAAGAGAGAAAAGGAGGATTTGCATTGAGATTTGCCTTTCAAATCATCAGATGTCCTAACAGCTGTGCAATCAACTGAAATACTTTTAATGTGCAGTCAACACTGAAATGTGAAAGGAAATTGCACACTTCTGCAATCCTCTCGATGAAAATGTGCTTCCTGATTGTATACTCAGTCAGGAGCATACGTTTGAAACTGAGCCCATTTGTTCTTGATTTCTCTCTGGAAGAAATGAAATAGCGTATGACGGCACTGGGCCTGTACTCGCTGGAGTTTAGGAGGATGAGGGGGAACCTCATTGAAATTCACCGAATAGTGAAAGGCTTGGATATAGTGGATGTGGAGAGGATGTTTGCACTAGTGGGAGAGTCTAGGGCCAGAGGACATAGTCTCAGATTTAAAGGATGTTCCTTTAGGAAGAAGATGAGGAGGAATTTCTTTAGTCAGAGGGTGGTGATTCTGTGGAATTCTTTGCCACAGAAGGCTGTGGAGGCCGTCAATTGATATTTTTAAGGCAGACACAGGTAGATTCTTGATTAGTATGGGTGTCAGGAGTTATGGGAGAAGGCAGGAGAATGGGGTTAGGTGGGTGAGACAGATCGGCCATGATTGAATGGCAGACTTGATGCTCTTATCATTTACGACCTTAAGACCTCATGAGATTCATCCTCCTTTCTGTGGTCAATCATCCTTTCACTGTGCGCACTTCACTTACATTACTTTGCAAATATCTGAAATCAAAGAAATCCAAACCAAATTTATCGAATCTGTCCACATAAATTAATCTTTAAGCCAAGACGAGAGGGCAATTCATGATTTAGTAAAACTGAACTGTTCCTTTTGAATTGCCCCTTTACCTCCCCCCTCCACTCCTTTCAGGGACCCAAGCAGTCCTTCCAGGTCCGACAGAGGTTCACCTGCACCTCCTCCAACCTCATCTACTGCATCCGCTGCTCTAGATGCCAGCTGATCTATATCGGTGAGACCAAGCGGAGGCTTGGCGATCGTTTCGCCGAACACCACCGCTCGGTCCGCAATAACCAACCCGACCTCCCGGTGGATCAGCACTTCAACTCCCCCTCCCATTCCGTATCCGACCTCTCTGTCCTGGGCCTCCTCCACCGCCAGAGTGAGCAACACCGCAGATTGGAGGAACAGCACCTCATATTCCGCTTGGGGAGTCTGCATCCTCTGGGCTTGAACATTGAATTTTCTCAATTCTGTTACCCTTGTTGTCTCCTCCCCTTCCCACCTCTTCCCCAGCCCTCGGGCTCCTCCTCCTCCTTTTTCCTTTCTTCTCCCCACCCCCCCCCCCCCCCCCCCCCCACCTCCCATCAGTCTGAAGAAGGGTTTCGGCCCGAAACGTCGCCTATCTCCTTCGCTCCTTCAATGCTGCTGCACCCGCTGTGTTTCTCCAGCCTTTTGTGTGCTCCTTTTGATAGTTCAGTTGCCTGGAAATGATTCCCAGTCATTGAGGGTAATTATGCAACAGAAAGCACTTGTGTTGAACGTCACATCTTAAAATCTGATACACTAACTTCAACATTTTGAAATGAGAGTGGGACCAAGGACTATTTTACTTCGGAGTCACGTGAGTGATTCCGTGAAGAAGTCCCGCCAGTGCGCATGCGCGTCATTACGTCAGCCGCAGTGGCGCACGGAGGCTGGGAGGAACAGAGCTCCTCCAGCGGTAAGTATTTAGACTCCAGGTAAGTGGGAAAAACTTAGCTGGAGTTCGGGTCCGTTTTGCTTTGCTGCCATGTTGTTTAGTTCTCTTTAGGTAGCACCATGGACAAGACGGGCAGGGGGAAGAGGCAAGCCGGAGGAAAATCGGTAGACAGCCGCGGGAGTGCGGTCTGTGAACGGCTGCCTCGTCCCCTGCACAGTCACCGGCTGAGAGCGGGATGACTGCAGACGTGATGCTGCAAAGCATGGAGCCAGCGGCAGTCGGGCGTAAGGCAACGCACATGTCTGTCAGGCTCACGGAATCGGGGGAGTCAGGCAGGGAGGATTCCCCTCCGGGGCTGGATACCGTTTTTGAACGGTTATCCCAAATGGAGCACCTGTTGCACAGGTTGCTCCAGCAGGGCACACTCCAGGAGGAGGAATGGTGTCAGCGCCAGGCTGGAGAAGAGGCCGCGCCAGCAGCACCTAGTAGAGGGCTGCTCAATAGCACCCTCATTGATGAGGCACGTGCACTGGGTCAGCTGAGTTCTGACCCCGACTCTGACGGTGAGGTCGATCCAAGCGATGAACGGCAGCTGCCAGATGTCCCATCTCTGGCAGCACGATTCGCTGTCCCGTTAGAGGCAGGAGGGCCACTGGGAGAAGAGCTGGCCTCCACGATAAATTATATGGTATCCCATCAGCTCCAGGAGCTCACGATGGACGAGACCGCCAAAAAGCATGTGACCCCGAGGAACTGCGTATTGCTAAAGGTACCAGCAGTGAGCCAGGTGATATGGGGTCAGATGGGCGTGGGCATGCGTGCCCAGGAAATAAAGCTGTAGAGAATCCTGAAGCTGCTGTGTTCAGGAATCACGGCATTCGCTAGAACAATGGATGGAGGGCATCTGTCGGAGGCGCATCAAGAGGCACTAGGGTTGCTGTGCCGATGACACCGAAATCACAAATAACTGTTATGAAGATTGCTGCTTTGAAGATTGATGAGCATGCGCACTGGCGGGACGTCTTCACGTAATCACCAACGTAACTCCTCATAAAATAAAGATCAAACTTCAAACTGGTAAGTTCTCATTTAATCTTACTATTATGTGGCTGTAAGTTATTGGGGCAAATCCTCCAAAATTATGGAAGAACTTTTAAAAAGACAGATTTGCTGGCTGCAACGGAAAAACCCGCAATCCACAGAAAGACTCAGTTTCAAGTTTCAAACCGTCTGGTCCGTGGACTTGGACATCACACAACGGTGTGAACAAAGGCAGAGACGGAGATAACGAGATTTTCTTGGATACACAAAGGAAGGAACCAAGCCTCAGCAGACGATGGTAAACAGGCCAGGAACAAGCACAATCACCATCATGGATGACCCATCCATCGAGACAATAGGAGCCCATCCAGGGGATGGGATAACGATCAGGCTGAGGGATCATGACATCAGCAAACCCCTTATCATCGGAAGCCTATTGTTCATGCCAGATCGAAACTGGGAAACATCAAAAGAAGCCCTTTTATCCAGAGGACCACCTGGGGGGTTCAAAGGAATCTCAGGTATAAAACAGGAGTCCAGCCAGAACTCGGTCCTCTCTGTGCTCTCTGCTCTTTTCGGCTCTTCCTGCTCTTCCTGCTCTACTGGACCGCTCGTGAGCCTGCATCGACTTAGCTGTGAGTATCCCGGTGATTTGGTGAAATTCCCAAAATAGGATAGGAGGTTGAGTAAATAAGGGGAAAGGGGAGTAAAATATTGTTAAAGTAAGCTTTACGACATGCCCGATAGTTTTCCTTCCATAGTCTTAGTTTAAAGCATAAGTTTAACCACGTATTATGTAGTGTTGGTGAGATTCGATTTCTAATTGTTTAATAAAGCCTGTAAATTTAGACTTGCTTTGAGTCCATCTTGGTTTCTGTTTTCTCTCATCAGCACACTCTGGTCAATTCAACCTTTTATCATATCCCACCATAATTCCGAGGTATAGAACCTAGGGGAATCCCTTTTGTGGGAAACGAGAAAACCCCTACAGGCAGTTTCAGCAATATCTACCAAGAATGAATTTCCTGGCAAATAAATCTTCCCTAAAGCTAAAGTGTACAAGCAGAATATAATATTCCCAATTGGGCATTGATTGAGCTGACATATAACTCAAGCATCATTTAACCATTCCCACATTGCAACCCTCTCGAGATGAAGGACAGCACTTTATTTATGTTATTGGTGATGCTTTATGCTTCTGCATGGTAATTCATATGAATGCAGTGAAAACAGAGCCTCCTAGGACCTAGATCCATAAGCAACGGCACTTGAAAACTTGCAGACAGAAGCAAAAAACTGGAGTAGCTCAGCAGGTCACGCAGCATCTCTGGAGAAAAGGCACACATGATGTTTCGGATCAAGATCCTTCTTCAGACACATCCAAAAATTGTAGTAAAATTGTGCTAATTTATCTCCAGTCACAGTTTCCTACCACCCTATCGTCCAAATCCATGGTAAAAGGTTAATTCTTGGTGAATAATCTCCTATACTACGTCTTGTTAAATGATCCAGGGAAACACACATATAATGGGCATAGATATACCTTTATCCTCCACATTACTGACTTGCCCAAAAGTTTCAAGGAGATTAATTAATCCATACTATACATCATGTGCATGCATGACTACAAATAGACATCTTGGAAAAGGTAATGGGGCTGTCCCACTGTACGAGCTAATTCAAGAGTTCTCCCGAGTTTCCCCTGATTCGAACTCGGAGAATTACGGTAATAGCCGCTCGTAGGTACTCGGGGCTCTCCTGGACATTTTCCAACATGTTTTTCAACATGTTGAAAAATCTTCACGTCTTCCCGTTAGCGTTACGAGCCGCTAAGAGACGTCCCTAGCTCCGACGTACCCGCTCCGTACATTCTACGTGCTTACCACAAGTTTTATTTTTGTTTAACTCGGGAGAGCTCTTGAATTAGCTCGTACAGTGGGACAGCCCCTTAATGATACAGAGAAAAATCAGTACCTCAACAAATCTAGCAACGGTGAATGTCAAAGTAAAAAATGTACTAATAGGATGATAATTTATGCAAGTCAGGAGTGTCCATACTAAGATAAATAAAGAACAGATATATTGGACAACATCAAGATGGGAGCCAATCGTTCCACAGGGAATTTCCAGCTGTAAGCCATTCATTGCTTACCTTATCTTGCATTTCTGCACACATTCTGCCAAAAACAGAAATCGAAGACTAGTCAGGGATCAGCTGTTGGGCATCTGAACTCGTTTACCACCTCAACCCATCAGCAGTGCATCAGCATCTGGCCCTTTAGCTTTACACCGGGTCAGGTCCAAGTATGCTGTAGTGAACACTGTTTCAATTTCTGCTATAGAGGTCCATATGCATGGTGTATAGTCTAAGAAGGGTCTTGACTCGAAAGATCACCCATTCCTTCTCTCCAGAGATGTTGCCTGTCCCGCTGAGTTACTCCAGCAATTTGTGTCTATCTTCTGTATTGTCTATGGATGTCAGAGTTAAATATTTCCACTGAATTTTTTCAATGTCTTTTTGAAATAATGACTGCGTTCTGCAGTCAATGGTGAATG
Organism: Raja brachyura; assembly: GCA_963514005.1. The sequence goes on along the minus strand of OY740800.1, from coordinate 6,151,670 downwards.
GCCATTTTTCCCTGGTGATTTTCATAAACGACTGTGGTCAGGACGATATAGGTCCTGATATCCCTCTCCTTCACTATGTTCAGAAATCTGCTGGGGATTATGAATATCACATGTGTTCTCCTCCTACTCAGGGCGGCACGGTGGAGCAGTGGTAGAGTTGCTGCCTTACAGTGCTTTCAGCACCGGGTTCGATCCTGACTGCGGGTACTGTCTTTACGGAGTTTGTACGTTCTCGCCGTGAACTGCGTGGGTTTTCTCCAAGATCTTCGGTCTCCTCCCACACTCCAATGTTTGTAGGTTAATTGGCTTGGTATAATTGGAAATTGTCCTTAGTGTGTGTAGGGTTGTGTTAATGTGCGGGGATCGCTGGTCGGTGCAGACTCGGTGGGCCGAGGGGCCTGTTTCCGCGTTGTACCTCTAAACAAAACTAAACTACACAATTGTCAAATACTGCTTTATCTATGTTCCTATGCAAAATACTCCAGCAGATTCATCCGTTGGCTGACAATTACGGCAATATTTTTAAAGTCTTCTCAACTGCCTCTCATTACTTCTCCATGAGTCCTAATACTAAAACCAGATGTTTGATTAATTTTTTTTACTGATTTCTGAATGGACTTCTGATCAAACATCTTTCCATTTGAGTAGGAAGGGACAGCAGATGCTGGTTTACAATAAAGATAGACCCAAAATGCTGGTGTAACTCAGTGGGACAGGCAGCATCTCTGGATAGAAGGGTCTCGACCCGGAACATCACCCATTCCTTCTCTCCCGAGATGCTGTCCGTCCCACTGAGTTACTCCAGCATTTTGTGTCTGCTTTTCCATTTAGTTTTAGTTTTTTTAGTTTTAGTTTTATAGATACAGTGCAGAAACTGGCCCTTTGGCCCACCGAGTCCATGCCGACCAGCAATCCCCACACATTAACACTATCCCACACACACTAGGGACACCAAGTCAATTAACCTACAAACCTGTATGCCTTTGGAGTGTGGGAGAAAACCGAAGATCTCGGGGAAAACCCACGTGGTCACATAGAGAACGTACAAACACCGTACAGGCAGCATCCGTAGTTGGGATTCGAGCCCGGGTCTCCAGTGCTGTAAGGCAGCAACTCTGCCGATGCACCACCACATTGGATGTGTGGCATTTTTAATAGGGAAAGAATCCTTGGCAATTTGCTCAATTGTTTGCTCAACTATCCTCCCAGACCATCAGCATAACCTTGGCAGACATCCAGCGATAACACCTGTTCAGGCATCATAACACAGATTTGCTGCCAAAATGTTGGTGGCAGATTCGATGATCAACCATCAATTAATCACTGCATGCCGCTCGAATCTTACCCCCGATACTGTGTGCTCCCATATTTTGCAGTACCTCAAATGAGACAATACTGAGGCTTATCGCTGTATCTGCTTCACGTAGCTGGGCAGCCAACTTAGTGTGATTAAAACATTAGCAATTTCTCTCCCATCCCACCTCCAAAATGAATCAGTTGCCAGATCTACTGCTCCAAAGCCTTCAGGGAAAAGGGCCACCAGTGGTAATCCTCTCACAAAAATACTTAGTCAGCAAATTAATTAAATGCGTGTCCAAAGAAAAACAACTCTTGTGCATTAGCTAACATTTGCTGACTAACCCAGATTTATATATATATATATGGTTGTCATATATCCTTCATCATCCATTACCCACACAAAAAAATAGTGAATATTAACTGCATGTTTGAGGTAATACTTTACGACAAGTGCTGCAAGTCACTAAAAGCCATTCTGACAGCAATATGTTCTGACAGCTCTATAATTGAACATTTTGCCTGCCCGTAGCTTGGAGCCACCACAGAACTCACCTGCTGCACTTAAATTATTTTATTCTTTCATCACCAAAGCATATTACCTTAGAAACCTACGTGTTTGACTACATATCTTCTCAGTCATACCATGTGTGTCTTCCAGAATATACATTTACAGAGAGCAGAGCTGTGAAACAGAAAGGTGGGCATACACCCCATATTAGCCCAAATGCAGTCATTTAGATTCATTCCTGTCCCAGTTCTTGTAACTTTGTAGATGGCAGCATCTTATCGAATTACTTTTTACTTGTGAGAGGAGTTCTAGATCATTGGTGTTCTTGAGTTAAATACGTCTTCAAAGCTAATTAACCTAACTGTGTTCTCTAGTTATTGAGGTTCCCACAAATGTAACTGAGTGCTTCCATTCACTTTATTCACAAACTACAGTCTGATGAAGGGTCTCGACCCAAAACGTCACCCATTCCTTCTCTCCAGAGATGTTGCCTTTCCCACTGAGTTACTCCAGCATTGGATGTCTATGCTGTTAATATGCTCATCACTTACCTATGTTCTGTAGAACACCACTCACACCAGTCTCACCTCAAAGCTAAAATTGCCTAGCCCGAATATTCCCACGTAAATCTACTCCACCAACTGGCTAATGTTATCTCAATTCTCCTGCACTTCAGTGACAGGAAATGTACACAGTACTCTACCCCCTCCTCCTTTATCCCAGCCCCTATCTTTCCTGTAGCCCAAGTACCCTGGGACATTAAGCTGCCAGTGCGGAAACAGGCCCTTCGGTACCAAGTCCATACCGACCAGCGATCCCCGCACATTAATGCCACTGTCCCACTTAGGAAACCTAAACAGAAACCTCTAGAGACTTTGCGCCCCACCCAAGGTTTCCGTGCGGTTCCCGGAGGTTCCCGAAGGTTTTTGTCAGTCTCCGTAATGGTCGAAAGTGGTTTCCGTTTTAAAAATCGGTAATTTTTTAGTCAAAGCCGCTTGCGATGCTAGTTGAAGGTGGTTGCCGGAGGACAAAAACCTCCGGGAACCTCCGAGAACCGCACGGAAACCTTGGGTGGGGAGCAAAATCTCCAGAGGTTTCTGCTCAGGTTTCCTAAGTGGGACAGGGGCATAACACTATCCTACACACACTAGAGATAACTTGCATTTATACCAAGTCAATTGTACCAAGTCAATTAACCCACAAACCTGTACGTCTTTGGAATGTGGGAGGAAACTGAAGATCTCAGAGAAAACCCATGCTGGTCACGGAGAGAACGTACAAACTCCATACAGACAGCACCTGGAGTCAGGATCGAACTCGGGACTCTGTAAGGCAGCAACTCTACCGCTGCTCCACTGTGTTGCCCGGTTCTCTTAACCAGGTTTCCATAATGGCCACAACATCCCAGTTGCACATACTTACTCATGCCCTGAGTTCATCCACATTATCCATCAGGCCTCTCACAGTAACATAAATGCAATTCAACCCAACAGTCCTTCCTCACTCCCTGCCACGCTCCTGCCCATTCTGTCCACTGAACTTTCTTTCATCACCCGCCATACCAACGTCCATCTCCCCCCCTGCCTCGCCCCTGCATTGGTTCACACCCTCAAGCCAATCTAGTCAAACTCACCCGTGCAGCAAATCTATTTACCGGGATATTAGTTCCCCTCCAGGTCAGGTGCAACCCATCCATCGTGCACCAGTCCCAAAACCTCTGCCCCAAAAGAGATCACAAGGGTCCAAACATCTGAATCCCTGCCCCCTGCACCAACTCCTCAGCCACACATTCATCAGACCTATCATCCTGCTCCTACCCTCACTAGCACGGCACAGGGAGTAATCTGGAGATCACTACCCTAGTGGTCCTACTTTTTAACCCTTCATACATCCCTACTTTCATTTTGCAGGACCCAATTGAGCCAACATGCGCAAGAATTCTGACTGGTCACCCTCCCCCTGGTGAATGTCATGCAGTCACTCCAAGACTAACCTAAACTAATTTAAAACTAATCTCTGAACTAAATCTATCTCTAAACTAAACTAAACTAAACATCATGGACCCTGGCACCAGGGAGGCTACACACCATCCTAGACTGCCAATTGCTGATAGTGCCAATCCCCTAACACTCCATCTCTGTCCGACATTCCCCACTGTACCCCTGAGCCAGGCTCAGTGTTACACACCTGACTGCTTCTGCTGCTCACCCTAATGGGCCATCGCCCTCAACAGCATCCAAACAGAGATACTTGTTTTCAAGGGGAATGGCCACAGGGGTCAGCTGTATTCTCTGTCTACTCCCATTCCCCTGTGGTCAGCCACCTACTCTTGTACCTTAGCCGTGACCACCTCGCTGTGTCTGCTCTCTATGAAGCTCTCATTGTCCCGGACAATCCTGACATCGTCCAGCTACAGCTACAGTTCCCTGATGCGGTCTGTAAGGAGATGCCCCTGGACACAGTTCCCTCAGGTGTAATCACCAGGTACACCAGCAGTTTCCCTGATTCCCACATCCTGCAGGGGGAACGTTGCACCATTTTACCTCCCATCACCGCTGTACTAAAGTCATGAGGAAAGAAAAGCAGGACAGCAATCATACACAACAAACAGCAGCCTGTACCTTACCTTCTGTGTCCCTCAAGCCTCTTGAGCCAAAGTCTAAATTATGGGCGGCACGGTGGCGCAGCGGTAGAGTTGCTGCCTTACAGCGTTTGCAGCGGCAGAGACCCGGGTTCAATCCCGACTACGGGTGCTGTCTGTACAGAGTTTGAACGTTCTCCACGTGATCGGCATGGGTTTTCTCCGAGATCTTCAGTTTCCTCCCACACTCCAAAGTCTCCAGGCTTGTAGGTTAATTGGCTTGGTAAATGTAAAAAATGTCCCTATTGTGTGCAGGATAGTGTTAAAATGTGGGGATTGCTGGTCAGCGCGGTCCCGGTGGGCCGAAGGGCCTGTTTCTGCACTGTATCTCTAAACTAAACTAAACTATAAGCCGTGATTGTATTGATGGATCTGATTACTTGATCTGATTAGATAGCATGCCAAATAAAGCTTTTCATTCAACCTCAGTACACGTGACAATCATAAATCTAAAACGAAACCTATAAAGTCAAAGATAAGAGCATGTAAAACCGGGGCGAGCACTAGGCTCCATGGTTCCCACTGCAGACAGTCTTCATTCACAACCCATGAAGCATTTCCCCTTGCTTCCAAACACTATGCCAATATTCAATCCAAATTGTCATTTTCAGCACGGTGGTGCAGCTGTAGAATTGCTGCCTTCCAGAGCCAGAGACCCAGGCTCGATCCTTAGTACGGGTGCTGCCTGTACGGATTTTGTACGTTCTCCCCGTGACCTACGTAAGGTTTTCTCCGAGATCTTTGGTTTCCTTCCACACTCCAAAGACGTGCGGGTGTGAAGGTTATTTGGCTTGGGGTAAATGTAATTTGTCCCTAGTGTGTGTAGGATAGTGTTAATGTGCGGGGATCACTGGTCGGGGCGGACTCACTGGGCCGAAGGGCCTGTTTCTGTGCTGTATCTCTAAACTAAATTAAACGGTTTCCCTTGGGCTTCAACATTCCTGATCAGACAGCAATGGGGAATTTCACCAAATGCATGCTTAAGATCCACAGTCTCAATCAGATCTGCTACGCTCGCTAACTCTACTTGTTAGCTCATCAATTAGCATTGGTACAACCCAAATCTCCAAGTAAATGGGAGTCATCCATAATTATCCATTCTATCCGTGACAACTTCTTACCTATTTCGGGAATTCCATTAGAGTCAAATTAGAATTATTGCCATTGATATCAACCTCTTTATTTTCTATTGTCTCACCAACTAATAATTCACTGGAACACTTCGTGATGAATATTACAAACATACGCATCCATGATAAATCTCATGTTACGTACCTTTGAGGTAGTGTAAATGGCAAAAAGCAAACCATTTTCCTTACCTTAATCCACCAACTATAATACAATGGGAGAGAATTTCAATAAATCTGGCTCAGTTGTCGTAAGGAAATGTTGATACAGATTTATTGCTTATGTTCAGGGATTGTTTTCCTTGATTGCTATTATTCTTTTTTCAATGAGAATGCACCATGGTTTTCAAAGTTAACAGAGGTATTTCCTTTGTATTTTATGATAGAATCAACTCGATAAATAGCTTGAGTACATTGTCAGCCTTCTATTTAGCTTCCCTTCCTGTGTAAAGCACCACTTCATTCTGTTCTTTGAAAGCCTATTCCATTTATAATCCTGTAACTAACTGAACATTTTAATTTACTGTCCAGTTAAGCAATTCAAACATCTGATATTAAAGATCTGGCTCCGCCCTGGGTGCGTGGGGGGAGGGAGTTGGATTAATGGGAGGTTGGTCTTGGAGGGGAGGATGCTCTTCAAACTGTGGAGCTTCTCGGACAATACACCCCCTCCATGACACATTGGTCAACCTGATGGGCATCTTCAGCAACCGACTGGTTCGACCAAGATGCAGCACAGAACGCCCCAGGAGATCCTTCTTCCCTGTGGCTATCAAACTGTACAACTCCGCCCCCTTCTGTCGTGGGGTAGACTGACTCCCCCCCCCCCACCACCAAACCCCCCTCCCAAACCCCCCTCCAAAAATCTTTGCACATCCCCCAAACCTTTCCACTCGTCACTTTAATTTCATGCTTCATGTATCTTGTGCTTTATGACTGTTGGCAGATCAATTTCCCTCCTGGGATAAATAAAATTCTATCGTATCGTATCGTATCCCAGCAGAATAATAATCTGGTCGTTTTTAGCAGCAAAGAGAGCATAGGAGAGCAGAAAAATGGTTCAACCAATATACACCTTGTGTTTGGATCGGGCCTGAATATTGAACTGGTGGTTTGAAGACCACTGATAAACATTTTTTGTTCGCTCAGAAGGAAGAGAGTCTTTGAAGTTTACGTATTATACTTCACCACCATCAGTGGGCGGCACTTTGGCACAAAGGCCCGGGTTTGATCCTGACCCTGGGGGCTCTATGTGTGGTGTTTTCCCATTTTCCCTGTGACCGTGTGGGTTTCCTCTGAGTTCTCTGGATCCTTCCCACATCCCAAGGACATGCGAGTTTGCAGGTTAATTGGCTTGTGTAAAGTGCCCCTAGTGTGCAGGGAGTGGAGGCGATAGTTAGATGACACAGAACTAGAGTGAACAGGTGATCGATGGCTGTGGACTCTGTGGGCAGGAGACTGTTTTCACGCTGTATCTCTAAACCAAAAAGTAAAATACCTAAAGTTAATTTCTAAATGGTGATTTATTTAATCCGTGGTGTGGTGAGTTGTGAATCTTTGGTTTGTAACGTGAATGTGGTACCTACCTGATGTTTTAGAGGGTTTCAGCTCAAAATATTGGTGCAGTATCATTACATTTCATCTAGACAACAGATGTTCTGAACCACAATGAGGTGTAGTTCAGAAAATCACAGCCCAACAATTTCAATTTTCTGTCATTGACGTCAATGGCTGGAAAATCACTGAATGAATGCACGCTATTTTCCATTGCGTGGTCCTGGCACACAACTCAAAAGGCTCTGACAAGAACTAGAATCATATAAATTAATATTTCCAAGTAATGTAATTATCAAACAATTTATTTTCAAAATATCTTAGAACATGTAAAGTTTAACAATGGGAAATGAAAACCACACAATAACCCCTCGGACATTCTTATTCATAATCATGTTTATTTACTCCATCTGATATGTTTGCTCCAATGTATTACCTATTACCTGATATGTGAAATGAAATATTATTTTAAAATAGCCTGTAGCTAATTCATTATCCGGTAATGTAGTCTGTGGCCTTACTGTCACGGATTCAAAACAAGATTAATCAGTTGAAGATTCAAGGTAAAATATGAACAGCTGATAATTGCCTTTAAAAATAGATCATTTAAATGCAACGGCGAGTAAGGTTAATATGAAAATTGAATTCAATTAACAGCCAAAGTGGATGTAAACATTTATAAAGATTAATGGAAGTCTTTTACTGAAGTGTTGTGTTTGTGGTATTGAGGATACTTAATGGCAAGTATTCAGGATCGATACATTCATACTATGAATTACACTCCTCATCATTATTAACTGGGGCCTGCAATGTCTAATCAATCTTCTCTCCCTTGGCTCATTGTTCTGTTGCTCTTCCAGGGCATTATCACAGAACATTCAGCTCAGGCTCATTCCTTTTCTAAACTTTCACAATGACTGCAGTTATTTTCTTGATATTCATGTCTGTACATCTGCAAATTAATTGTGATTCCACTTTGCACGATGATCAAACTTGGTGTCTTTATTACAGGTGGTCAACAAGCACAACAGATTGCTGCAGATACACAAATATTACCAAGAGTTTATCAAATGGAGTTCTATTGTGCAGAAAGTAGTGAATGAAGCTCTGGGAGTCAAACCAAGCCAATAGGGACGAGCTTTGTCGGGGCATCTTGGTCTGTATGGATGAGTTGGGCCGAGTGGCTTGTTTCCATGCTGTATGGCTCTGAGTCTATGGGTAAAGGATAATAATATAATATAATATAATAAAGGATAATTAATATAATAACCTTCATTAATCATCAGAAAATAATATCAAATTGCAGGAATTAAATGAGGTTCTTGCCTTGCTAGTGCCATTTCATTGTATTGATTTGAATGTCCCATCAACTTTAGCTAACTGGCTTTAATTGTCCTGATGTATTTTGGGCCACATTGAATTCCTTGGTTTTCCAGACTGCAGAACAGAACTGTCTATTCTGTTTTATCATGGTGACATTCATTATTTTAAATGCCTTTGGTGTTCATTCTTCCCTGCCTCTGCCAATTCCTCAAAGTACCCCGATTAGCTTTGCTGTCTTCATAGTCTTGATACACTGGCAGCCTTGAAGTTATTGAGTGTGCTGTCTGCATTGACTCTTTCAGCCGGTTTGATTTGATTGACTATCAGTATGACTAAACTGTCTGAGAGGTATTGACCACCTTGATATTATTCTTTGTCTTGTTGCATGGCCTATTTTGACCGCAATCACCAACCAACCTTATTTATTCTGACAGCCCCATTGTTTCGTGGTCTTAACTGCACGTTATCTTATTGATATTGGCTTCAGCAGTTATCCTTGCTACATTGATTCTCTTGATCAGCCCACCGATCCCAGCTATCTTGACAGCGTCTTACCATGACTGCATTGATAGTACTAGATGACCTCACCGTATGACTGCCTTAATTGACTGTCTCAATGTCTTACTCTCCCAGAGGATCCATGAAACAGTACAGCACGTTGCAAATAAGATGTGACAACAGGGGAAAATGGACAAAATGAAAAACTGCAGGAAACAACGTTAAGAAACTATATTACCCTAATTGCATTTGTCAATTCCTGGTCAAAAAATACTCTTGACATTTTGGACATACAGCATGGAAACAGGTCCTTCAGCCCACCAAGTCTGTACCAACCAGCGATCCCCGCACATTAACATTTATACCAAGCCAATTAACCTACAAACCTGTATGTCTTTGGAGTGTGGTAGATCTCGTAGAAAACCTAGGCAAATCACAGGGAGAACATACAAACTCTGTACAGACAAGCGCCTGTAGTCAGGATTGAACCCGGGTCTCTGGCGCTTTAAGACAGTAGCTCAACCGCTTCGCCACCGCGCCGCCCTTTATTTTCTGTTTCAGTGACTTTGTCGTGCAGCCATTTTCCAACAGGGTCATCACCGTGAGATCTAGCTCACTGCATGGCTGAACTATGCTGCGTTGGTTGAAAAATGACTACCACTCAACGCCCTTAAGTTAGGCATCAAATTACAAATAACAACCAGGTCATAGAGTCATAGTCACACCGTGTGGAAACGGGCCAGCTTGCCACACCAACCAACATGTCCAATCTACCCTAGTCCCACCCGCCTGCAATTAGCCCATATCCCTCTAAACCTGTCATATCCATGTACCTGTTTAAATGTTTCTTAAACATTGTGATAGTACCTGCCTCAACTACCTCCTTTGGCAGCTCATTCTATACAACTACCACCCATTGTCATGGAAACCACAATTTGAAAAGTTCCCAAAGTGACCCAACACCTTTTTCGGCTGAAAATTGGCTGGCACGGTGGTGCCGTGGTAGAGTTATGCCTTATAGCGCCGGAGACCCGGGTTCGAATCCGACTACGGGTGCTGTCTGTACGGCGTTCGTACATTCTCCCCGTGACCTGCGTGGGTTTTCTCCGAGATCTTCGGTTTCCACCCACACTCCAAAGACGTGCAGGTTTGTAGGTAAATTGGCTTGGTGCATGTGTAAATTGTCCTTGTGTGTAGGATTGTGTTAATGTGCGGGGTTCGCTAGTCGGCGCGGACACGGTGGGCCGAAGGGCCTGCTTCCATGCTGTATCTTTAAACTAAAAACTAAACAATTTTCCCGGATTTGACCCGCTTAATTATACAGGCTCTTTGCTGAACAAGATGCAAACAATGGCTGCATACATTTATTGCCATACTTCAGATACAGAACATGCTCAGAATTAGGGTTAGGTTTGTTATTGTTATCTGTATCGAGGGACAGTGAAAAGCTTTTTTTGCATGCTATCCAAACGGATCAGGTATACCATATATAAATACAATCAAGTTAAACGTTACATAAATAGAGCAAAGGGAAAGATACACAGTGCAGAATATAGTTCTGAGGTGAATTGGACAGTGCCCTCGCTTCAGGAAGGACTGTTCAGACGCCTGATAGCAGAGAGGAAGCAGCTGTCCCTGTGCCTGGTCCCTGTGCACACTTTCAAACTTATGTATCTTCTGCCGGACGAGAATAGGTGGAAGAAGGAATGACTGAGGTGGGACAAGTCTTTGATTATGTTACCTGCTGTTCCGAGGCAGATTTAAGTGTTGATATGGTTGGATAGATCCAATGGTTGATATGGTTGGATGGATCCAATGGTTGGATGTCTGGCCTGTCTGATGGATAAGCTTCATCTACAACTCTGCAATTTTTGCAGTTTTGGAAAGAGCTGTTCGCAAACTGAGCTGTGATGCAACCTGAGTGTCTACTTTCTATGGTCCTTCTGTAGATGTTTGGAAAAGTCATTGGAGGCATGCCAAATTTCCTCAGTCTCCTCCGCATGTGGAGGTATCGTTGAAAGACACAAAACCCTGGAGTAACTCAGCAGGACAGGCAGCATCTCTGTAGAGAAGGAATGGGTCATGTTTTGGGTCAAGACCCATCTTCAGACTGAGAGTCAGGGGAGAGGAAGACAGGAAATCTGAAAGGGTATGGTGTGAAAATGACAGATCAAAGCAGATGTTGATCAAGGAAATGTAGAATGGTTCATTGAAGGTTACGACAAGTAAAATTAATCAGGAGGACATTGAAACTAGTCAGGGAATTAGGGTGGGGGAGGGACTGAGAGAGAGGGGATGCAAGGGTTGAAGTTGGAGAAATCTGTATTCATACCGCTGGGTTGTAAGCTGCCCAAGAAAAATATGATATTGGTGTGAATTTTGGGCTATCTATTTTTACACGCTATTAAAAATAAAATGCACAGCCTATCCTTAAACATGAAACGCTGCAATAAAGCGTAGCTTTATGATAATGACTTAACAAAACAGCACCTTTGCACTTACACTGCAAGGGCCAGCAAAACTACGGATGGCGATTTTTCTTCTGTGAAAGTGTTGTTGCATTTAACAGTCTACAGGGTCTCCCACACACAGACATTTAAAAACCTTTAAGATTGGAGAAATATTAACCATATAACCATATAACAATTACAGCACGGAAACAGGCCCTCTCGGCCCTTCCAGTCCGTCCCGACCATTTATTTTCCCCTAGTCCCATCTACCTGCACTCAGACCATACCCCTCCATTCCCTTCCCGTCCATATACCTATCCACTTTTAAATGTTAAAATCGATCCTGCCTCAACCACTTCTGCTGGAAGCTCATTCCACACAGCCACCACTCTCTGAGTAAAGAAGTTCCCCCTCATGTTACCCCTACAGTTCTGTCCCTTAATTCTCATGTCATGCCCTCGTGTTTGAATCTTCCCTACCCTCAATGGGAAAAGCTTATCCATGTCAACTCTGTCTATCCCTTTCATCATTTTAAAGACCTCAATCAAGTCCCCCCTTAACCTTCTGCGCTCCAAAGAATGAAGACCTATTCTAAAATATTAACCAAAATATTCACCCAAAATGGTTAATTAAAATACATAAAACACCTATAATAATTAAAAGCATTAAATTAAAATAAATTAAAGTAAATTCTACCTTTCTCCTTCTCAGATAAGGAATCTCAGCAAGAGGGGGCACTGCAGTAGCCTATCTGTTGCGTAGACAAAGGAGCCCCCCATGCTTCACCCCAAAAATTACATCATAGACATATAGTCTGAATAAATGTGGTTCTATTCAGATCAGCCAGGCCATGGTGGTGCAGAGGGAGAGTTGCTGCCTCTAGGGCCTGTCCCACTTAGGCGATTTTTCAGTGGATTGCCGGCGACTGTTAAGTTGGAACGGCAACTGTCAGAGTGGAACACATACACACAAACACATCTCCAGCCCGTGTGAATTTTTTAGGACAGCGCTCCCCCCGCTTGCCCTGTCTAAAAAATTCACACAGTGCAAAGCCAAGGTGATACAGACACACACAGTGATGAATAGGAAGGTTGGCGCTGTAATTAAGACGGCTAAAGCACAGTGTACAGTAAGTACGTTAAAAGAGGGGAGGAGAAGGAGTGGAGACAACTTTTAAGATGCCAGAGAAACACGGCTGTGAAGCTCGGTGGACATTAATATTATCGGTCGGTTATCCTTTTTCTGAAAACTACTGCTTACCTTTTTTTTCCCCAATGAGCCAATGAAATTGACCAGTCAGCACCGGCTACAACCTACGAGGACGTCCGAGAACCTTCGACCACTTGGTACCCATTAGGACCTCCTGGCAACCCATCTACGGCTCGAGAATTCTCGCTACTCTCCATGGCGGCTTCATTCTAGTCGCCGCTAATTTTTCAACATTGGAAAAGTTCACGGTGACCATAATGAGGCCGCAACTAGTTCCCAGAATGCGGGAACTCCTCACGACCATGAAGGCGACTCCCCGGCAACCGCCCACGAACATGTGGCGACCATGTGGCGACTGCATAGTCTCCTGCAGTTGCCTAAACAGTTGCCTAAGTAGGACAGGCCCCTTACAGCGCTTGCAGCGCCAGAGACTACGGGTGCTATCTGTATGGAATTTGTAGGTTCTCCCCGTGACCGTGTGGGTTTTCTCCGAGAACTTTGATTCCCACACACACTCCAAAGACGTACAAGTTTGTAGATTAATTGGCTTGGTGTATGTGTAAAAAACTGTCCCTAGTGTAAGTAGGATAGTGCGGACTCAGTGGGCCGAAGCGCCTGTTTCTGCGCTGTATCTCTAAACTAAACTAAGCCAGCTACAGATCACAAGATTTCGCTCACTATCTTTCTTGGGGAATTTGCTTCAAACTACTTTCAAACGGGTTTGTGCCTCATATCCTCACCTCTGAGACTTTGGTGATGATGACAAATGTCCTTGCCAACAAATGCAACCCAAATCCTAAATCATTGAATCTTTGCTGCTAACTAAAGTCTATTGCTTTGCTGGTGATGATAGCTCTCTAGGATAGTAAGAATAATATGTCGAAGCACAACACCATGAACGAATAACTCAAATTAGAGCTGAACGATTGTAACTTTTTATAGCAATTCTTCATGTCACCTTTGAAACAAATAAATATCCTAATATTATTACTCACTAATTGATGAATACCTAATATAATTTCAAAATAAATGTAATCATAGGCTTAAAGAATTGGGCACTCATTTTCAGCCATGGTGAATTGGAAAGCAGATGTGAGTGAAATTAGGTTCTGTGGAATAGGAAATTAGATATGTTGCCAAATCCTTGTAAACCTGTTTATGCTACTGGTGAAGATTGATTTTGTAATCAAAATGAAGCAGGCTTCATCATTTCAATTGAACTTTGTAAATTTTGCAAACTTCAACTGATTCTTCCATATTTTGAACATTTTACTCGAATGTTTGCTAGATTGTGCAGAACTCATTAATAAACTTTTCAGATTAGACCTCTCTGCATCTAACTATGTTTTGTTTCACTGTCAAGGTCATATGTAAATAAAAAATGAATGCAAAAGCAGCATAAAGCTAAAGCTCCTTCAGGGGCTTACGTTTCATTTCATACATAATTATTCTGTGCATTGGGGCAGAAAATATGCATCTCTATTGACTCCTTGTATTAAAATAGTTATATGTTGATTAAACGAAAATCTTTAAGGGGTATTTTAATGATTTTCTGAAGTGGCATCAAAATTGTGTGGAAGTGGGCAAGTATTTACTACTTAGACCATTCGGCCCAACCATGCTGACATTTCTGCAATTCCTAAGCCTCCTCCCATCCTCATCCACCCCAGCCTAACTTGCTGTCCCCTTTTATGCTTAAACGTCTCCCCTTAAATGCAGCGGTACAACGAACCTCACCAATTTTGTGCCGGAATAAATTCCACATACTGAATAGCTTCTGGGAAAGTAAGTTTTTTTCTAAATTCTCTTTTTCTTTAGTTGTCTACCTTATACTAACTTCTTCTTTCTCTTTCATTAGGTCATAAGTGATAGAAGTAGAATTAGGTCATTTGGCCCATGAAGTCTACTCTGCCATTCAATCATGGCTGATCTATCTCTCCCTCCTAAACCCATTATCCTGTCTTCTCCCCATAACCTCTGACAACCATACTAATCAATAATATATCTATCTTTGCCTTAAAAATATCAACTGACAGCCTCCACAGCCTTTCTCTACAATGGAAGTGATTGTCTAGATGTTCCACTGAACCCTAAGTGGTCAAGATGGGTCTACATAAGTCTACTGTCGAGAAGCAATGATTGGTTCTGTAGTGGGGCTATTTCATTAAAATTCTCTTTGGCCGTGATTGCAACAAATGAACTTGAACTATGAATGAATGAATGAATGAATGAATGAATGAATTGATTAATTAAGTTTATTGGCTATGTATTCACACACAAGGAATTTGCCTTGGTGCTCCGCCCGCAAGTAACAACATGACGTACAGTGACAGTTAGGAATGACACATAAAACATTAAACATTAATAATAAAACATTATCGATGAATCATGTGAATTAAATCAAATACCAGAGCAAAAGGAGGCTGTTTTTATGTCTGGCTGTGGCAGCTTTGACAGTCCGGAGTCGCCTTCCAGAGGGAAGTGATTCAAAGAGTTTGTGGCCCGGGTGAGAGGGGACAGAGATGATCTTACCCGCTGCCTTCCTGGCCCTTGTAATGTACAGTTCATCAATGGAGGGAAGGTTGCAGCCAATAACCTTCTCAGCTGATCGGACGATTCGCTGCAGCTTCCGGATGTCGTGCTGCCCAGTTCTCCGCTGCCAGTTGGGGTACAGGGGAGATACCCTGCAGCATTTTTTTTACAAACGTGTGGAAGAATCCTAGACAATGTAGTCAAGTCAAGTATGCTTTATTGTCATTCAATTTTGTCTCAAGTTTGAACAAAATTACGTACCCTGCAGTCATAAAAAAAATAAAACAACAGAACAGACAATGAACACAGTTTAACATCCACCACAGTGAGTCTACCAGGCACCTCCGCACTGTGATGGAAGGCAAAAGACTTAAAGTCCTTGTCTCTCCTAGATAGGAAAAATCCTTGTATATGTATACGTGGCCAATAAACTTATTCATTCATTCATTAGATGGTGGTGAGTGGGTGGGTGGGCAATGGTCGAGAGGAGATGAGGGATCAAGGACAACATTTGGTGGCAAGGTGGGAAGATTGGAACCGCACAAGGTTACGACAAGGAAAAAGCAGGAAGCAGGAACGTCACATCAGGTGGATGGGTGTGAGAAAGCAGAGATGGCATGAAACTGGGATTTAGCAAGGTCAAGCCTTTGACGCAAAGTCAGGGTGGAGCATGGAGTTCAGGGCGAAGGGTCGCCAAAGGTTCGGAAAGGATGGGGGAATGGGCAGTACATTTCCTGTGGGTGAGGAAGAGATACTGACACACCTGAAGTCAGGGTTGAGAGTGGCCGGGGAAAGATTGGAGTCAGGACTGAAGACTGCAGATACACTGGGTCAAAGCAGACGTCCTGGTTGTGCCGAATAATGTACATCCCCAGCTCAATGTACATATGGAGCCCTGCATTGGTGAAAACATGGGTGACAGATCTGCTCCGATCACTATAGTTACGCTATCAAAGTTGTGCAATCTTCTAGGGCAGGTGTTTTCTTCATAAATCTATTGTGTAAATAGACCTTGAAGCAGATTTAACCAGCACTGCCACATCTGCTTTTCCCCAGACAGAAACAGATCTACAGCTAGCCATCGACAGCCTCCAAGGAAATCTGAAACATATCTAAGGATATGTGAACAAGTGAAGTTCTGTGCTCGACTCACAAGGAAAGTTGCAGCCAGCTCGGCTCCAAATACTTTCCTTCTTCAAATCCATTTTATGCCACTAGCACTTACAACAACTGGGACATGAAAATGGCACCAAACTGGCAACTCTGTGTAGTGTCTCACCTATACACTTGTACTGTATCTGAATTACTTATCTAAGATGTATCTCAGTGCTGATGTATAGTGACCCTTGTACGGAACTGTATACAAAAAATGAATTTCACTGTACCTCGGTACATGTGACAAATAAAGTACCAAACAGCTGGGCAGATGGCCAGGCACCCCTCAGTTTCACCCGCTGACTACTGTCACAAATCAATTTTAAGCAGAGAAGTAGCAGTATTTAAACCATCAGTTAGAATCACTTTGATTTTGCACTGATAGACAGTAATTGACTGATAGACACCCCAAAGGCTTCTTTAATAGCTTCATTATGAGATTGGATTTCTGATTGAAACAAAAGATAATTTAACATTTTTTACCATATATATCAGAGCAAAACCCAAAGCCAGTGGAGAAATGATAGGATACAGTGAATTGGATGTGAATGAAAAGTGAATTTTAATTCTTGCTCACAGTGCAATGTTGGGTTAAATGAGAAATTACATTAAAAGGTTCCATCAGATATATTAAAAATTAGGTACATAAAAGAAAATCACTAATATTACCAGACAAATTTTAATATATGCCAGTTTAAATAAATCTTTAAAGTGTTGCCTTCATTAAAAAAGTTACCATCCAGCAGGATCAACTTCAATCGTCGAAGGGATTTACTTACTCTAGGGTGGCACAGTGGCGCAGCAGTGGAGTTGCTGCCTTACAGCGCTTTCAGCGACACAGTTCCAGGTTCGATACTGACTACGGGTGCTGTCTGTACGGAGTTTGTACGTTCTCCCCGTGACCGCAAGGGTTTTCTCCGAGATCTTCGGTTTCCTCCCACACTCCAAAGACGTGCAGGTTTGAAGGTTAATTGGCTTGGTGGTAAATGTAAAATTGTCCCTGGTGTGTGTAGGATAGTGTTACTGTGTGGGGATCGCTGGTAGGCATGGACACGGTGGGCTGAAGGGCCTGTTTCCGCGCTGTATCTCAAATCTAAACTAACCAAAATGTAGGGGCTGCTGGGATTTGCTTTTTAAAATAAAGCAGAAAGGTAATTTGCTCCTATCTAGCCATCTGGAAAACAAAGTTACTGCAGTCCTCAACCAGAAAATTTGTATAAACTTATGTGCATATGAAATGAGATGACAAATTTATAATGCATCTATTATTACATTGAGAGGCTTTTGTTTTGATCACCGCCCATTAATAATAATAAGCCTGAAGCATGTTTGACATTACACTTAATCTGCGTTTTTCTGATTTATTGGAAATGGAAAAGTTGAATATTTTTGCAATTTATGGAACTTTGTCTGTTATAATGGATTAAATGATCACCTGTGTGCTTGAAGGTCACTTTGCCGCTTTAAAGCTACTCGACACATATTGAGTTACAGAGTTACTCAGCCCGGAAACAAACGCTTGGACCAAGGTACCTGCCCGAGTCAGTCCTATTTGCCTCCATATTGCTCTCATCCCTCTAAACATTTCCAATCCAGGCACCAATCCAAATGTTTTTTTTAATGTTGTAATTGTACTAACCTCTATTACTTCCTGTGATAGCGCATTCTATATACCCACCTTTGTGTGGAAAACATACCATTAAATCTTTCTCTTCTCACCTTAAGACAATGTCCTTTAACCTGCCTTCCCCTTGGACAAAGACTATAGCCATTCACATTATCTGTGCCGAACCTGCTTTTATGATCCCCAGTACAGTCACCCCTCAACCTCCTTTGATACAGGGTAAACAGTCCCAGCCTATACAGTCACTCCGTACAACTCAAGTCCCAGTCTCACCTTCTGCACCTCTGTAGTGTAATCACATTCTCACGATACAGTATGGTGTCCATAACTGCATACAACATTCCAGATGCGGACTCACAAATGCAACATGACGTCGGAAAACAAATACCTGGAGCCTGAACAATGAAGGCAAGCATGCCACATGCTATCTCCACCACTCCTGAATGAAGCTTTTTTTGCTCAATAACACTACCCAGGCCCCTGCCATTGACTATGTCCATACTGACATGTTCTATCTTACAAAAATGCATCACTACACTTGTATGTTAATCTCAGTTACATTTCATCAGCCAATTCCTTTGCCCACTTTTCCAGTTGATACCATTGAAATCTTAGAAAACTTTCTTCGATTTAGTTATTAGTTTATAAAATGTAAAAATTGAAGCTGTAGGAAAATTGTATAATTGTTATGTCGATTACTCTCACCTTGTACAATTGCTTCTAAAATAATAAATAAAAATAAAAATAACATTCTTCACTGTCCACTCTCGCAAGAATTTCGGTATAATGTGCAAACTTAAGAATTATGCCACCTACATTCTGTTCCAATCATTAATACATATCACAAGCTGCAGGAGTCCCAAGATTGATCCCTCCAGCAACCACTGGTCAGAAGCTTCCTATCTGAAAAGCAACACTCCACTACCACATCTGACTTTTACCACCAAGCCAATTGTGTATGCATTTGGCTATCTCACCCTGAATCTCATGCTATCTAACCTTTTCAACCACCCTACCATATGGGATACTGTCAATGGCCTTGCTAAAATCCATATAGAAAACGTCTAGCACCCTGCCTCATTGATCCTCGATCAAACTACGCAGTAAAATACATGAGACATGATTTCTTATGCACAGAATCATGTCGACAATCCCTAATCAGTCCTTGCCTTTGTAAACACATATAAATAGATAGATTGTGTCTCTCAGAATCTCCTCCAGTACTTGCCCACCACCATTGTTAGTAAAGTTCCCTGATTTTCCCTTGTAGCCATTCTTAAATAAAGGCAATTAGCCAGCCTCCTGTCTTTAGGCACCTCACCCATGGCTAACAAAGGTACAAAAATCTCTTCCAGATTGTCATTGTCCAAGCAATCTCTTTCTTTGCTGAGCAAGGACTGAACTGCAACTATGGTCAAATTCACTATGGGAGAACACACCCTCGAGCCCTGTTGAGTTTGGAGAATGAAAGAACCAGCAGATGGCCAGATTCAGAATTGGAAATATCCATAGCATGATTCTAAACATCTTGCAAAGTTTCATGTACCTCCTTTCTTTTGTTCAGCGGGGATTTCTTGCATGCCACTGGCCATCTAAAAGTACAATTCCAGGACGTTCGCCAGTGGCTACAGCACATCTCTGCCATATCCTTCAAGGTGTTGCTCAGCTCAGCCTCACAGAGCTTACCTAGCCTCTGCGCTGACATAGGAATCATTTCATTCACTTTGATATCAGTGGGAAGCAGGTGGCATGTTGTGCACAGGGATCTATTACTGACTTTCCATGGGTTCAAGCAGCAATTGACGGCACTCGTTCCTCCTTAATCCTCAATAAAAAGGGTTTCCACGTCTTCACCCTGCACGTGGCTTGGGCACTCATCAGATGGCTTCTCTGATGAGAAATGTTTGTTGACAGGAGACGTACAAGATGCATACACCTTCCTGGAGAACAAACTCTCAGACATTTTCTGAAAACACTGGCAACATGGAATGTACTGACATGGACTGAGCCTAATGTAGTGGCCGGATTTGGACATGATGACAGGAGGCTAGGATCTGAGGGAGAAGGTCTTGTCTCGACATCACTGTCTCCGGACACCAGTGTGCGGTCTTACCGCAGGTGTTTCGTGCTCCCACAAGTACCCAAGTCACTGCAGAAAATAAGACTGGTCTCCCGAAAGTAAACTTCCTGTTGCTGTCGAAGATAGATGCGAAAGACTGGAGTATCTCAGCGGGACAGGCAGTATCTCTGGGGATAAGGAATGGGTGACATTTCGGGTCGAGACCCTTATTCAGTGTAGTGCCCCGCGTATGCCCAGCCAGAGTATAGCGTTCAGCATAGTGGACGGGTTTGTTGCTGAGCCAAGTAGCCTGAAGGTAGTGATATTAGAGAAAGGGCAGCTTGTAGGTCCGGGATCTGACACACAAGCAGAGGAGTAGCAGGAGCACAAGGATGGGGAGGGTTACAGGGAACGCAGAACACCAGCTATCTGGTAAATGGCTCCATTGTAATCATGTATTGTCTTTCCGCTGACTGGATAGCACGCAACAAAAGCTTTTCACTGTACCTCGGTACACGTGACAATAATCTAAACTGAAACTCCAGTAGAGCAGAGAAGAGAGTCGTTGTCGACCCGGGCAATAATGAACGCCTTTCACAAGTCCCCAATCCAGCCAAAATGAGCCTATCCAGACTCCAATCATCAACACCAACATTGTGATTCAGCCGGGAGACGTCGCCTGACAAGTAATAATTCTCACACAACGTCTGTTGCAGGATCCCCAGCACCAATCATAGAAAATCAATGAATCCCTGATCCAATTACTGAGTGGCTTGCTGCAGTACATTAGATTACAGTGGTGTGTAGTCTACCCATCATGAGGACATGAATTTTATTTCTGCGTTTCTGGAAAGAGTGGGAATTCTTACACATGGAGAAAATTAGCTGGGAACCAGCTCCTATCACCACTCTACGGGTGTCAGAGGTTATGTGGAGAAGGCAGGTGAATAGGGTTAGGAGGGAGAGATAGATCAGCCATGATTGAATGGCGGAGCAGACTTGATGGGCCGAATAACCTAATTCTTTCTATTCCTATCACATGAGCTTATGATCCTCTTAGAGTGACCTTAGCTGGTGACCTGATGCGAGACATCAAAAGCCTCCATCTTGACATTAAACCTCACTGATAAGAATGCCTGATCTTCTCTATAAAATCTAGCAATCTCTCTTTCTGCTCCTCTGTCCCCTTTGTGGCAGTTATAATATGCATGTCTAGTGTCTGGCTGCCAAGATGAAACTATATAGATAAAATAGATTACCGGTCAAAAGTAGGTCCATTGCAGTCAGCAATTGGGGGAATTCGGAATGGGGAGCAATTAAACACACTCTTTGCTTCTATCTTCACGGAAGAGTAGACCAGTAACTTCCCAAACATGTGAGGGAACCGATAGTCTTATGAAATGGAAGAATAAATGGTGTTAGGGATAATGGGGTGTAGGCAGGAGAATGGAGATAGATGAGCCACGATTGAATGGCGGAGTAGACATGACAGGCCTCCAGGAGACTGCTCCTACGAGACCGTATAAACTTATGAAGTATTAAAGAATATTTGTATTAGTAAAAAAGTTTGATGAGTTTAATCCCTAGATTGGCATGCCTTAAGGGCCTGTCCCACTTAGGTTATTTTATAGGTGACTACAGGCGACTAAGCTGTCCCCACATGGTTGCCGGGGTGTATGGTCTAGAGTAGTCTCCTCAGTCACGGAATGAATTGTACCGTCTTTCTGGTCGCCGCTGGATTTTCAACATGTTCAAACATTTTTGGAGGCAGTGGGCGACAGTGGGTTTGACGCCAGTGAGCATAGCCTGGCTTCTCCTGACGTAGGTGCTGTCGTAACTGTCGACAGGTTAACGTAGGTTGTCGTTGGTGCAGACTTTGGTTTTTTTTAGTTAAAGTAAGGGGCCTGTCCCACTTAGGCGATTTTTTAGGCGACTAGGCTGCCACCGCATGGTTGCCGGGGTGTCGCCTGTATGGTCATGCTTAGTCGCCCAAAGAGTTGTAGCGTTTCTCTGGTTGCTGCTAGGTGATTGAAATGTTAAAAAATTGACAGCGACAGTGGGCTTGATGCCAATGAGCGTAGCTTGCCTTCTCCTGACGTAGGTGCTGTCGTAGGTTGTCGCCGGTGCTGACCGGTGAATTCCATTGCCGACCATCTACATCAACCTACGTTGATGTCAACCGCAACAGGTACCGACGACCGAATTGTCTTAAGATGTCTTCAGTTGTCGCCGACAGTGTCGTACCTTGTCGTAGCTTGTCGCGGGTGTGGTCATTGGTGGACATCCTAATGGGTGTCGGTAGCTTGCCGTAGCTTGACGTCGTCTAAGTGGCAGGCTGTTGTAGCTTGTTGTAGGGGGGTCCAGTCACCGTTTATTGGGCGACCTGCTACGACTATGACAGTAGCCGGCAGTCACCCAAAAAATCGCCTAAGTTGGACAGGCCCTTAATGATTCTAGTTCAAATATTATGTTGAAAGGGGGTCCAGTCGCCGGCAGTCACCTAAAATTAGCTTAAGTGGGACATGCCCTTCAGTATTAACAGAGGAAACCATCAAAAAACGGGTGCGCTGGTTTAGTTTAGTTTACTGTATTTCCCCGGTGACGAAGATGCACCCCATTTTGAGTTGTTACATTTTACAAAAAGGCTGGCGGGAGAGGATGAAGGGTTTGGTTCAAGGAGGCAATGAGGACCGGGGAGTCTCCATCTTCGCCTGTCCCACAATGCGCCGTGTGGTTCAGGTCTCAGGGATGGGAACTTCCTTGCTCAGGGAGATCACATAACAGGGAGAGAGAGAGAGAGAGAGAGAGAGAGAGAGAGAGAGAGAGAGAGAGAGAGAGAGAGAGAGAGGTCGTGTTTTCTTCTCAGCTCTGCAGTTGAGAAGGATTGGAGCAGCCTTTCCAGGATTTTGCCGTTGGAGAGGGCACAGACCCAGGGGGGCTTCATAGTTCAACTTATTGTTGGGCTGTTGAAGCTTTTCTCTGGTCTGGGGAGCCTCCATCTGTGTGAAGATTCCTGAGTTTCTCCACATTGTCGAGGGTGCGGTTGGCGTTGGCGGATTGCCAAGAGTGCCTGTGATCTCCGTGGGCTGAAGTTGTGCGGTGTCTTTGTCGTTTTTGGCTCCGCTTCTCTGCCCTAAAGTCATTTTGCTCAGTGCGGCTGCCTGGCTTAATGTGAAGAAGGTACTTTTGCGTCCAGCGCGACTGGGATCGAGTTTCCCGTAAGCTGCTCTTGGCTGTGGACGAACCTGGGGACTTTCCTGCTTCAGCTGGAGGTTTCTGTTTTCTGCTGCCTGTCTTTGACTGTGACTGTCTCTGGGACTTAACTTGGAGCTGTGCTGCTGAGGTGCTTGGAGCTGGTTTGTGCCTCTGTGAGGATGGCGATGGAAGGGGCGCGGCCGAAGGTCCGGACCTACGCAGCGACGGCATCAGTGGCGGGTGCGAGGCCATCTGAGCTTGAGCCTCATGTTGACTTGGATGGGGACAGTTTTGGTATTTCTGTTCAAACTGGGCCTATGATGTCTAGGGGGGTAATTACGAAGGCCATGAATGAACTTCTTGGGAGGGGGGCTATTGTCTCTTCTGAGCTCGAAAGGGGAAAGGTGGAGATGATACTTAAGACCCGGGAGTGTGTGGCCCGAGCGTTGGAGGAGGGGATCTCAGTGGGGGGGGTCCACGTACAGGTGGATCCGTGGGTATCCAGGGTGAGACCGGTTCTCCTGCGGAGCTGCCCCACTTATTTTTCGGATGCAGTGCTTATTCCACACCTGTCCAAGTTTGGGGAGGTGCGGTCTAAATGTTTTCGTCTCTTGCATCCTGGGGGGGACCCGGAGGAAAAAGGGGTCTTCAGTTTCAAGAGGAGGGTGTTCATGAAGGTGGGTGAGGGGGATGGTGCCGAGGGGAGTTTTGAGGTGGTGCATAAGGGTGTACCCAGAACCGTGCGTTGGAGTTGGGGAAAGGCACGGTGTCATGCGTGCGGCGAATTTGGACATCTCCGTAGGGAGTGTCTTTTTCGCGGGGGCACTGCTAGAGGTTCTAGTGTAGTGGCCCAGGAAAGCGCTGCTGGCCCATCTGGGGTGGCTGGTCAAACCTCAGCGGCGCGGGGTGGTACTGCTGACCCGGCTGAGGTTGCCAGTTCTGCCTTGGTGACCCGGGGCGGCAGTGCTAAGCCTTCTGGGTCCAGAGGTTCCGCTTTGGGGACCCTGGGCAGTGAGAGCCCAAGCCCCCCATGTCCCCTACGTCTTGCGCCTGTGGCGGTGGATGGAGGTGGGGCGCAGGAGGAGGGGAGTGTTGAGGGGGGGTTTTGGGAGAAGCAGGGGAAGCATAATAAGAAGAAGGAGAGGGATAGGGCTGCCCGAGCGAAGAAAGTGCAATCGGGTGAGTTTGGCTCCAGTGTGGTGCAGACTGCACCTGCTGGGGCCCAGGGGGGAGTTGTGGTGGCTCGGAAGGGGGGAAAGAAGTCTAAACGTGTGGGTGGCAAAGTGGTTGGGGGTAATGTGGAGGCGGATGACCCTTCCCTTATGGAGGTTACCGCACCTCCGCATGCGAGTGGGACTAAAAGGAGGCATTTGCCTGGTGAAGAGGAGGAAGGGCGTGGGTCCAGAGCGAAGGGGATGTCTTTCTCCGGGCTTTCCACCACTGAGGTGGCTGAAAGTGGTCTTGACCCGGTGTCTTCTGGGTCGGTGGTTGGGCCTTCTCTTCATGGATCTACAGCGGGTGTCACCGGACTGGGTGCTGAAGTTGATTCCGGTGGAGTTGTGTCCACTGGGCGGGAGTCTGTCCCTTCATCTCAGGGGCCCTCTGAGGGAGTTATCTCGGCGGATGCTGTGGTTAGCTCCCTTGGGTGTGTACCCTCTGGGTCGGATGAGGTCCCCTCGTTTCAGAGGCCTACTGAGGGTGCTAGCACGGTAGGTGACGTGGTTGGCTCCTCTGGTAGTGTGCCCTCTGTGACGGGGGATGTGCAGAGTCAGGATGAGGGGGGAGTTTCGGGGGTGTTGTCGTTCAAGTCTGTGCTCCATATCAGTGCCAGTGGAGGTGCTGGGGGGCGGGATGCCTCACCGGATGAGTTGTCTGGGGTGAGGTTAATGGCAGGTGGTGATTCTCTGGGTGATGCCTGTGGAGAGGGCACTCTGGATGATGTGGGGGTCAGGGCTGTTATGGGACGTGATCCTCTTTCAGACTCCGAGGGTGCCAGTGTTCCACAGGCCCTGGGGATGCCTCTTGTTGTTGCTTCCCCAGGCCCGGAGGAGGAGGGTGATGGTAGCGGGCAGGAGCCCAGCCATTCAGAGGGCTGCGAGTCTCAGGTAGGGGTGTTGGGACCCACCCCCAGCATTGATCCGGGTGGTCGTGTCATGGCTGTGGAGGAGGATAGCGATGCGGCCAGTGGGGGGGGCTCAGAGAGTGTTGTGTCAGACAGTTCTGGTCTTTCTGAGGTTGTTGATTCAGGTGCGAGCGGGTTGGCTGAGAGCCCAGACTCCAAGGCCGTGTCTGAGGCGAAGCTTATTGTTGAGGTGCGAGAGTTCTTAAAAATAAGTCGTGCTCCCAAAACATTATGGTGGGCCATTACAAGGAGATGGGAGGATTGGCTAGATGTGCGGGAGAGTCTCGAGGCTATCCTTAGTAACAAGGATAGTGGTCTTTCTGACTCGGATTTGGGGCAGTTTTGGGGTTTGTTGAAGGTCCTCAGAAAAGGACCTCCTGTGACTACAGGGAGTGTGAGGGTCACAATCTAATGTGTCTACACATTCACAGTAGCTACATTAAATTTAAATGGGAGTAGAGCGAGTTTTCGAAGATTTCAGCTCTTATCAGCCCTAAGGGAGGGGAGATTTGCAGTTTGTTATCTGCAAGAGACACATACCGTTGCTAGTGATGAACCTACCTGGCAACTGGAGTGGGAAGGGAGGGTTTATATGAGCCATCTCAGCTCAAATTCGAGTGGGGTGGCTTTTCTGTTGGCCCCAAATTTTCTGCCAAGCATTTTAAAAGTGCAGGAAGTGGTGCCAGGACGTTTGCTCCATCTGGCCGTGAGCCTGGATGGCATGCCGTTGCATTTCATTAACGTGTATGCCCCTAGCTCCGGCACGATGCAGGCCGGCCTGCTTCGGGAGGTGAATGCTCTGTTGGGCACTATTGATAGGGGAGAGTGTGTCTTCCTTGGTGGGGACTTTAATTGCACACTTGAGGTGCGGGACCGTTCTGGTACTCAGTGTGCGCCTGCTGTAGCGAAGAAGCTGAGAGGCTTGATTGACTCCTTTGAGTTGGTTGATGTTTGGAGGGACCTTCACCCTGATTCCACTGCTTTTTCGCGGAGGTCTGAGGGCGGTGGTTCCCGCATTGATCGGTTTTATATTTCCCGAGCGTTTGTTTCCCGTGTCTCAGCGGCCTCAATGCGGCTGGTGCCGTGCTCGGACCATTGTCTGGTGCGTGTGGATTTCAATCCAGCGTGCGCTCGGGCTGGGTCCGCGTACTGGCACTTTAACAACAGGCTGCTGGAGGATCGGTGTTTCCGGGAGTCATTCACTCGGTTTTGGGTGAAGTGGAGAGAGAGGCAGAGGTGCTTCTCTTCCCTTAGGCAGTGGTGGGATGTGGGTAAAGCTCACATCCGTCTCTTTTGTAAGGAATATACATGGGGGTCGACTGGGAGGCGGGACTCAGCGGTCGAGAAGCTGGAGAGGGAGATACAGGACGCTGAGTCTCGCCTGGGTCAGTTTGGTGAAGACTCCAGTGAATGGGGAGAGTTTCAGAGGAAGAAGGAGGTTTTGAGGAGTCTGCTGCTTGAGCGATCTCGAGGCGCTTATGTGAGGTCTCGGGTCCAGATGCTGCACGAGCTGGACCGAGCGTCGCCTTTCTTTTTCTCTTTGGAGAAGGGGCGGGGAGCTCGAAAACAGCTCGTGGAGTTGCTTGCAGATGACGGCTCCTCTGTCACTGATCCAGAGAGGATTAATGCCTTGGTTAGGTCCTTTTATGGGACCCTGTTCTCTGCGGAAGGATTCAGTGTGGAGGCTCAGCAAGATCTGTGGGAGGGTCTACCGGCCGTAGATAGGGGGGAGGCTGATCTTCTTGATGGCCCCTTATCTTTGGAGGAGTTGACTTGTGCCTTGCATCAGCTCAGGAGGGGTAAGTCCCCCGGGCTGGATGGGTTGACGGTGGAGTGTGTTAGAGCATTCTGGGACGTCCTAGGGGGTGACTATATGTTGGTTTTGGGGGAGAGCCTGGCGACTGGAGTGATGCCTCTCTCGTGGCGTAGGACAGTTGTTGTCTTGCTGCCTAAGAAGGGCGAACTCCGTTTGTTGAAGAACTGGCGTCCAGTCTCTCTCCTTTGCACAGAATATAAAATTTTTGCACGGGCAATGGCAAATCGCCTGGGCTCCGTGCTGCATCAAGTGATTCATCCTGATCAATCTTATACAGTCCCTGGCCGGTCCATCCAGGATAACATCCACCTGGTTAGGGACCTGATTCATTTAGTCCAGGGTACTGGTGAGTCAGCTGCTTTTCTGTCTCTTGATCAGGAGAAGGCTTTTGATAGGGTAGAGCATGAATACCTATTTGGGACGTTGCAAGCGTTTGGGTTTGGACCACACTTCGTGGCCCGGGTCCGGCTTTTGTACGCTGCGGCGGAGTGTCTTGTAAAGGTTAATGGCGCGGTGCTATCTCCTTTTCATTTTGGGAGGGGGGTCCGCCAGGGGTGCCCTATGTCGGGCCAGTTGTATTCGGTCTGTGTGGAGCCGTTCCTGTGTCTTCTTCGGAGGAGGTTGACAGGCCTGGCCCTACCTGGCCCGCGGGTTGAGGTGATTCTATCGGCGTATGCCGATGACGTACTTCTTATGTTCACTGATCCTGGTGACCTGCGGAGGATGCGTGACTGCCAGGAGATATTCTCGGCTGCATCTTCTGCTAGGATTAACTGGAGTAAGTGCTCTGGACTTTTGGTGGGTCAGTGGCGGGTAGACTCCCTGCCGGAGGAGATGGCATTGTATGCGTGGAGTACCACGCACCTCCTCTATCTGGGGGTGTACCTGAGTCCCACTGAGGATGTTTGGCCGGCAAACTGGCAAGAGTTGGAGACGAAGGTGGTTGCTCGGCTGGGGCGCTGGTCAGGCCTGCTTGGAGTTCTCTCCTTTCGGGGGAGGGTGCTGGTCATAAACCAGCTGGTGGCCTCTATGTTATGGTACCGGCTGGCTACTCTTGTCCCGCCCTCTATATTTGTAACTGCTATACAGAAGAAGCTGGTGGATTTCTTTTGGGGAAATAGGAAGCATTGGATTTCCGCGGCGGTCCTGAGTCTTCCGTTAGAGGAGGGCGGCCAGTCCTTGGTGTGCGTGCGCACCCAGGTGGCGGCTCTCCGTCTCAGGACTCTGCGGAGATACATGTATGTAGAGAACCCTCCCAGATGGCACGCTCTGGCCACGTATTTTTTTCGTCAGGGTCGTTGCCTAAGGGGGGTCTCGCGGCTCCCGGTGGCGGGTGTCAGTCGACCCGCTCTAAGGGGCTTGCCTGTTTTCTATAGGGATGTGTTAAGAGTGAGGAATTTGGTGGTGTTCAGCCAGAGTGTTGTTCCACGAGGAGAGGGGGATGTTGTGGCTGCGGGTGTGGCTGGTCCTCATCCTGTCATGGTGGTTGTCGAGGAGAGGCGCGAGCCTAGAGTGGTTCAGATAGAGCTTACCCCTGCTCCGTCAGATCTGCTCATCGGGCCTAGGCTTCGGGATATTTCTCGGCCTCCGGCTCCGCATAATCTGAGCTGCCTTTCTGAGATGACCAGCATGCCATTTTGTGATGCAAGGAGACGCGCACTGTACAGGATGCTCCTGCACATTCTGAACCACCGTGCCTTCGTCTCCCGTCCTGACTCACCATGGAGGACGGTGTTACCATCCGAAGGCGGCGGGGGGCCCCAGTGGGGGTCCTTCTATAAGGGAGTTGTACCCCTTTATATTGGGGACCTGGGGTGGAGAGTGCTGCATGGAGCGGTGGTTTGTAATAAACTTTTGAGTCGGTTCACGGGCTCGTCTGCCGCATGTATTTTCTGCGGAGAGGAGGAGACCGTATTCCATGTGTATATGGAGTGTGTGAGGTTACTGCCCCTGTACCAATATCTGAAGGGGCTGTTCCTCAAGTTCTGGTTGCATTTTAGCCCCACAATCCTGGTGTTTGGACACAAGGCGGGGAGTGGGGAGAGCCGAGTGTGGGGGGGGGACTTACCTGTCGGTTTGCTCCTTGGCCTGGCCAAGATGGCCATTCGTGGGTCCAGGCAGCGGGCGGTCGACGGTCTGGCGAGAGTCGGCTGCCTGCCCCTCTTTCGGGCCTACGTCCGTGCACGTGTGTCCCTGGAGAGGGAACACGCGGTGTTCACGGGGACTCTGGAGGCCTTCCGTCAGCGCTGGTCGCCGCGTGGGGTTGAGGCGATTATAAATGAATGTACTGCTGTACTACAATGATCTGTTCATTATAGTGTGATTTTTGATTGTGTTTTGATGTGTTGTATTTTATGATTTGTGTTGAATAAAGTTTTTGAAATGAAAAAAAAAAAAAAAAAAAAAAGAGAGAGAGAGGTCGTGTTTTCTTCTCAGCTCTGCAGTTGAGAAGGATTGGAGCAGCCTTTCCAGGATTTTGCCGTTGGAGAGGGCACAGACCCAGGGGGGCTTCATAGTTCAACTTATTGTTGGGCTGTTGAAGCTTTTCTCTGGTCTGGGGAGCCTCCATCTGTGTGAAGATTCCTGAGTTTCTCCACATTGTCGAGGGTGCGGTTGGCGTTGGCGGATTGCCAAGAGTGCCTGTGATCTCCGTGGGCTGAAGTTGTGCGGTGTCTTTGTCGTTTTTGGCTCCGCTTCTCTGCCCTAAAGTCATTTTGCTCAGTGCGGCTGCCTGGCTTAATGTGAAGAAGGTACTTTTGCGTCCAGCGCGACTGGGATCGAGTTTCCCGTAAGCTGCTCTTGGCTGTGGATGAACCTGGGGACTTTCCTGCTTCAGCTGGAGGTTTCTGTTTTCTGCTGCCTGTCTTTGACTGTGACTGTCTCTGGGACTTAACTTGGAGCTGTGCTGCTGAGGTGCTTGGAGCTGGTTTGTGCCTCTGTGAGGATGGCGATGGAAGGGGCGCGGCCGAAGGTCCGGACCTACGCAGCGACGGCATCAGTGGCGGGTGCGAGGCCATCTGAGCTTGAGCCTCATGTTGACTTGGATGGGGACAGTTTTGGTATTTCTGTTCAAACTGGGCCTATGATGTCTAGGGGGGTAATTACGAAGGCCATGAATGAACTTCTTGGGAGGGGGGCTATTGTCTCTTCTGAGCTCGAAAGGGGAAAGGTGGAGATGATACTTAAGACCCGGGAGTGTGTGGCCCGAGCGTTGGAGGAGGGGATCTCAGTGGGGGGGGTCCACGTACAGGTGGATCCGTGGGTATCCAGGGTGAGACCGGTTCTCCTGCGGAGCTGCCCCACTTATTTTTCGGATGCAGTGCTTATTCCACACCTGTCCAAGTTTGGGGAGGTGCGGTCTAAATGTTTTCGTCTCTTGCATCCTGGGGGGGACCCGGAGGAAAAAGGGGTCTTCAGTTTCAAGAGGAGGGTGTTCATGAAGGTGGGTGAGGGGGATGGTGCCGAGGGGAGTTTTGAGGTGGTGCATAAGGGTGTACCCAGAACCGTGCGTTGGAGTTGGGGAAAGGCACGGTGTCATGCGTGCGGCGAATTTGGACATCTCCGTAGGGAGTGTCTTTTTCGCGGGGGCACTGCTAGAGGTTCTAGTGTAGTGGCCCAGGAAAGCGCTGCTGGCCCATCTGGGGTGGCTGGTCAAACCTCAGCGGCGCGGGGTGGTACTGCTGACCCGGCTGAGGTTGCCAGTTCTGCCTTGGTGACCCGGGGCGGCAGTGCTAAGCCTTCTGGGTCCAGAGGTTCCGCTTTGGGGACCCTGGGCAGTGAGAGCCCAAGCCCCCCATGTCCCCTACGTCTTGCGCCTGTGGCGGTGGATGGAGGTGGGGCGCAGGAGGAGGGGAGTGTTGAGGGGGGGTTTTGGGAGAAGCAGGGGAAGCATAATAAGAAGAAGGAGAGGGATAGGGCTGCCCGAGCGAAGAAAGTGCAATCGGGTGAGTTTGGCTCCAGTGTGGTGCAGACTGCACCTGCTGGGGCCCAGGGGGGAGTTGTGGTGGCTCGGAAGGGGGGAAAGAAGTCTAAACGTGTGGGTGGCAAAGTGGTTGGGGGTAATGTGGAGGCGGATGACCCTTCCCTTATGGAGGTTACCGCACCTCCGCATGCGAGTGGGACTAAAAGGAGGCATTTGCCTGGTGAAGAGGAGGAAGGGCGTGGGTCCAGAGCGAAGGGGATGTCTTTCTCCGGGCTTTCCACCACTGAGGTGGCTGAAAGTGGTCTTGACCCGGTGTCTTCTGGGTCGGTGGTTGGGCCTTCTCTTCATGGATCTACAGCGGGTGTCACCGGACTGGGTGCTGAAGTTGATTCCGGTGGAGTTGTGTCCACTGGGCGGGAGTCTGTCCCTTCATCTCAGGGGCCCTCTGAGGGAGTTATCTCGGCGGATGCTGTGGTTAGCTCCCTTGGGTGTGTACCCTCTGGGTCGGATGAGGTCCCCTCGTTTCAGAGGCCTACTGAGGGTGCTAGCACGGTAGGTGACGTGGTTGGCTCCTCTGGTAGTGTGCCCTCTGTGACGGGGGATGTGCAGAGTCAGGATGAGGGGGGAGTTTCGGGGGTGTTGTCGTTCAAGTCTGTGCTCCATATCAGTGCCAGTGGAGGTGCTGGGGGGCGGGATGCCTCACCGGATGAGTTGTCTGGGGTGAGGTTAATGGCAGGTGGTGATTCTCTGGGTGATGCCTGTGGAGAGGGCACTCTGGATGATGTGGGGGTCAGGGCTGTTATGGGACGTGATCCTCTTTCAGACTCCGAGGGTGCCAGTGTTCCACAGGCCCTGGGGATGCCTCTTGTTGTTGCTTCCCCAGGCCCGGAGGAGGAGGGTGATGGTAGCGGGCAGGAGCCCAGCCATTCAGAGGGCTGCGAGTCTCAGGTAGGGGTGTTGGGACCCACCCCCAGCATTGATCCGGGTGGTCGTGTCATGGCTGTGGAGGAGGATAGCGATGCGGCCAGTGGGGGGGGCTCAGAGAGTGTTGTGTCAGACAGTTCTGGTCTTTCTGAGGTTGTTGATTCAGGTGCGAGCGGGTTGGCTGAGAGCCCAGACTCCAAGGCCGTGTCTGAGGCGAAGCTTATTGTTGAGGTGCGAGAGTTCTTAAAAATAAGTCGTGCTCCCAAAACATTATGGTGGGCCATTACAAGGAGATGGGAGGATTGGCTAGATGTGCGGGAGAGTCTCGAGGCTATCCTTAGTAACAAGGATAGTGGTCTTTCTGACTCGGATTTGGGGCAGTTTTGGGGTTTGTTGAAGGTCCTCAGAAAAGGACCTCCTGTGACTACAGGGAGTGTGAGGGTCACAATCTAATGTGTCTACACATTCACAGTAGCTACATTAAATTTAAATGGGAGTAGAGCGAGTTTTCGAAGATTTCAGCTCTTATCAGCCCTAAGGGAGGGGAGATTTGCAGTTTGTTATCTGCAAGAGACACATACCGTTGCTAGTGATGAACCTACCTGGCAACTGGAGTGGGAAGGGAGGGTTTATATGAGCCATCTCAGCTCAAATTCGAGTGGGGTGGCTTTTCTGTTGGCCCCAAATTTTCTGCCAAGCATTTTAAAAGTGCAGGAAGTGGTGCCAGGACGTTTGCTCCATCTGGCCGTGAGCCTGGATGGCATGCCGTTGCATTTCATTAACGTGTATGCCCCTAGCTCCGGCACGATGCAGGCCGGCCTGCTTCGGGAGGTGAATGCTCTGTTGGGCACTATTGATAGGGGAGAGTGTGTCTTCCTTGGTGGGGACTTTAATTGCACACTTGAGGTGCGGGACCGTTCTGGTACTCAGTGTGCGCCTGCTGTAGCGAAGAAGCTGAGAGGCTTGATTGACTCCTTTGAGTTGGTTGATGTTTGGAGGGACCTTCACCCTGATTCCACTGCTTTTTCGCGGAGGTCTGAGGGCGGTGGTTCCCGCATTGATCGGTTTTATATTTCCCGAGCGTTTGTTTCCCGTGTCTCAGCGGCCTCAATGCGGCTGGTGCCGTGCTCGGACCATTGTCTGGTGCGTGTGGATTTCAATCCAGCGTGCGCTCGGGCTGGGTCCGCGTACTGGCACTTTAACAACAGGCTGCTGGAGGATCGGTGTTTCCGGGAGTCATTCACTCGGTTTTGGGTGAAGTGGAGAGAGAGGCAGAGGTGCTTCTCTTCCCTTAGGCAGTGGTGGGATGTGGGTAAAGCTCACATCCGTCTCTTTTGTAAGGAATATACATGGGGGTCGACTGGGAGGCGGGACTCAGCGGTCGAGAAGCTGGAGAGGGAGATACAGGACGCTGAGTCTCGCCTGGGTCAGTTTGGTGAAGACTCCAGCGGATGGGGAGAGTTTCAGAGGAAGAAGGAGGTTTTGAGGAGTCTGCTGCTTGAGCGATCTCGAGGCGCTTATGTGAGGTCTCGGGTCCAGATGCTGCACGAGCTGGACCGAGCGTCGCCTTTCTTTTTCTCTTTGGAGAAGGGGCGGGGAGCTCGAAAACAGCTCGTGGAGTTGCTTGCAGATGACGGCTCCTCTGTCACTGATCCAGAGAGGATTAATGCCTTGGTTAGGTCCTTTTATGGGACCCTGTTCTCTGCGGAAGGATTCAGTGTGGAGGCTCAGCAAGATCTGTGGGAGGGACTACCGGCCGTAGATAGGGGGGAGGCTGATCTTCTTGATGGCCCCTTATCTTTGGAGGAGTTGACTTGCGCCTTGCATCAGCTCAGGAGGGGTAAGTCCCCCGGGCTGGATGGGTTGACGGTGGAGTTTGTTAGAGCATTCTGGGACGTCCTAGGGGGTGACTATATGTTGGTTTTGGGGGAGAGCCTGGCGACTGGAGTGATGCCTCTCTCGTGGCGTAGGACGGTTGTTGTCTTGCTGCCTAAGAAGGGCGAACTCCGTTTGTTGAAGAACTGGCGTCCAGTCTCTCTCCTTTGCACAGAATATAAAATTTTTGCACGGGCAATGGCAAATCGCCTGGGCTCCGTGCTGCATCAAGTGATTCATCCTGATCAATCTTATACAGTCCCTGGCCGGTCCATCCAGGATAACATCCACCTGGTTAGGGACCTGATTCATTTAGTCCAGGGTACTGGTGAGTCAGCTGCTTTTCTGTCTCTTGATC
The DNA here is from genome assembly GCA_963514005.1 of Raja brachyura. The sequence continues at coordinate 6,117,479 of OY740800.1, read as the reverse complement.
AGGAGAAGGCTTTTGATAGGGTAGAGCATGAATACCTATTTGGGACGTTGCATGCGTTTGGGTTTGGACCACACTTCGTGGCCCGGGTCCGGCTTTTGTACGCTGCGGCGGAGTGTCTTGTAAAGGTTAATGGCGCGGTGCTATCTCCTTTTCATTTTGGGAGGGGGGTCCGCCAGGGGTGCCCTATGTCGGGCCAGTTGTATTCGGTCTGTGTGGAGCCGTTCCTGTGTCTTCTTCGGAGGAGGTTGACAGGCCTGGCCCTACCTGGCCCGCGGGTTGAGGTGATTCTATCGGCGTATGCCGATGACGTACTTCTTATGTTCACTGATCCTGGTGACCTGCGGAGGATGCGTGACTGCCAGGAGATATTCTCGGCTGCATCTTCTGCTAGGATTAACTGGAGTAAGTGCTCTGGACTTTTGGTGGGTCAGTGGCAGGTAGACTCCCTGCCGGAGGAGATGGCATTGTATGCGTGGAGTACCACGCACCTCCTCTATCTGGGGGTGTACCTGAGTCCCACTGAGGATGTTTGGCCGGCAAACTGGCAAGAGTTGGAGACGAAGGTGGTTGCTCGGCTGGGGCGCTGGTCAGGCCTGCTTGGAGTTCTCTCCTTTCGGGGGAGGGTGCTGGTCATAAACCAGCTGGTGGCCTCTATGTTATGGTACCGGCTGGCTACTCTTGTCCCGCCCTCTATATTTGTAACTGCTATACAGAAGAAGCTGGTGGATTTCTTTTGGGGAAATAGGAAGCATTGGATTTCCGCGGCGGTCCTGAGTCTTCCGTTAGAGGAGGGCGGCCAGTCCTTGGTGTGCGTGCGCACCCAGGTGGCGGCTCTCCGTCTCAGGACTCTGCGGAGATACATGTATGTAGAGAACCCTCCCAGATGGCACGCTCTGGCCACGTATTTTTTTCGTCAGGGTCGTTGCCTAAGGGGGGTCTCGCGGCTCCCGGTGGCGGGTGTCAGTCGACCCGCTCTAAGGGGCTTGCCTGTTTTCTATAGGGATGTGTTAAGAGTGAGGAATTTGGTGGTGTTCAGCCAGAGTGTTGTTCCACGAGGAGAGGGGGATGTTGTGGCTGCGGGTGTGGCTGGTCCTCATCCTGTCATGGTGGTTGTCGAGGAGAGGCGCGAGCCTAGAGTGGTTCAGATAGAGCTTACCCCTGCTCCGTCAGATCTGCTCATCGGGCCTAGGCTTCGGGATATTTCTCGGCCTCCGGCTCCGCATAATCTGAGCTGCCTTTCTGAGATGACCAGCATGCCATTTTGTGATGCAAGGAGACGCGCACTGTACAGGATGCTCCTGCACATTCTGAACCACCGTGCCTTCGTCTCCCGTCCTGACTCACCATGGAGGACGGTGTTACCATCCGAAGGCGGCGGGGGGCCCCAGTGGGGGTCCTTCTATAAGGGAGTTGTACCCCTTTATATTGGGGACCTGGGGTGGAGAGTGCTGCATGGAGCGGTGGTTTGTAATAAACTTTTGAGTCGGTTCACGGGCTCGTCTGCCGCATGTATTTTCTGCGGAGAGGAGGAGACCGTATTCCATGTGTATATGGAGTGTGTGAGGTTACTGCCCCTGTACCAATATCTGAAGGGGCTGTTCCTCAAGTTCTGGCTGCATTTTAGCCCCACAATCCTGGTGTTTGGACACAAGGCGGGGAGTGGGGAGAGCCGAGTGTGGGGGGGGGACTTACCTGTCGGTTTGCTCCTTGGCCTGGCCAAGATGGCCATTCGTGGGTCCAGGCAGCGGGCGGTCGACGGTCTGGCGAGAGTCGGCTGCCTGCCCCTCTTTCGGGCCTACGTCCGTGCACGTGTGTCCCTGGAGAGGGAACACGCGGTGTTCACGGGGACTCTGGAGGCCTTCCGTCAGCGCTGGTCGCCGCGTGGGGTTGAGGCGATTATAAATGAATGTACTGCTGTACTACAATGATCTGTTCATTATAGTGTGATTTTTGATTGTGTTTTGATGTGTTGTATTTTATGATTTGTGTTGAATAAAGTTTTTGAAATGAAAAAAAAAAAAAAAAAAAAAAAAAAAAAGAGAGAGAGAGGTCGTGTTTTCTTCTCAGCTCTGCAGTTGAGAAGGATTGGAGCAGCCTTTCCAGGATTTTGCCGTTGGAGAGGGCACAGACCCAGGGGGGCTTCATAGTTCAACTTATTGTTGGGCTGTTGAAGCTTTTCTCTGGTCTGGGGAGCCTCCATCTGTGTGAAGATTCCTGAGTTTCTCCACATTGTCGAGGGTGCGGTTGGCGTTGGCGGATTGCCAAGAGTGCCTGTGATCTCAGTGGGTTGAAGTTGTGCGGTGTCTTTGTCGTTTTTGGCACCGCTTCTCTGCCCTAAAGTCATTTTGCTCAGTGCGGCTGCCTGGCTTAATGTGAAGAAGGTACTTTTGCGTCCAGCGCAACTGGGATCGAGTTTCCCGTAAGCTGCTCTTGGCTGTGGACGAACCTGGGGACTTTCCTGCTTCAGCTGGAGGTTTCTGTTTTCTGCTGCCTGTCTTTGACTGTGACTGTCTCTGGGACTTAACTTGGAGCTGTGCTGCTGAGGGGCTTGGAGCTGGTTTGTGCCTCTGTGAGGATGGCGATGAAGGGGCGCGGCCGAAGGTCCGGACCAACGCAGCGACGGCATCAGTGGCGGGTGCGAGGCCATCTGAGCTTGAGCCTCATGTTGACTTGGATGGGGACAGTTTTGGTATTTCTGTTCAAACTGGGCCTATGATGTCGAGGGGGGTAATTACGAAGGCCATGAATGAACTTCTTGGGAGGGGGGCTATTGTCTCTTCTGAGCTCGAAAGGGGAAAGGTGGAGATGATACTTAAGACCCGGGAGTGTGTGGCCCGAGCGTTGGAGGAGGGGATCTCAGTGGGGGGGGTCCACGTACAGGTGGATCCGTGGGTATCCAGGGTGAGACCGGTTCTCCTGCGGAGCTGCCCCACTTATTTTTCGGATGCAGTGCTTATTCCACACCTGTCCAAGTTCGGGGAGGTGCGGTCTAAATGTTTTCGTCTCTTGCATCCCGGGGGGGACCCGGAGGAAAAAGGGGTCTTCAGTTTCAAGAGGAGGGTGTTCATGAAGGTGGGTGAGGGGGATGGTGCCGAGGGGAGTTTTGAGGTGGTGCATAAGGGTGTACCCAGAACCGTGCGTTGGAGTTGGGGCAAGGCACGGTGTCATGCGTGCGGCGAATTTGGACATCTCCGTAGGGAGTGTCTTTTTCGCGGGGGCACTGCTAGAGGTTCTAGTGCAGTGGCCCAGGAAAGCACTGCTGGCCCATCTGGGGTGGCTTGTCAAACCTCAGCGGCGCGGGGTGGTACTGCTGACCCGGCTGAGGTTGCCAGTTCTGCCTTGGTGACCCGGGGCGGCAGTGCTAAGCCTTCTGGGTCCAGAGGTTCCGCTTTGGGGACCCTGGGCAGTGAGAGCCCAAGCCCCCCACGTCCCCTACGTCTTGCGCCTGTGGCGGTGGATGGTGGTGGGGCGCAGGAGGAGGGGAGTGTTGAGGGGGGGTTTTGGGAGAAGCAGGGGAAGCACAATAAGAAGAAGGAGAGGGATAGGGCCGCCCGAGCGAAGAAAGTGCAATCGGGTGAGTTTAGCTCCAGTGTGGTGCAGACTGCACCTGCTGGGGCCCAGGGGGGAGTTGTGGTGGCTCGGAAGGGGGTAAAGAAGCCTAAACGTGTGGGTGGCAAAGTGGTTGGGGGTAATGTGGAGGCGGATGACCCTTCCCTTATGGAGGTTACCGCACCTCCGCATGCGAGTGGGACTAAAAGGAGGCATCTGCCTGGTGAAGAGGAGGAAGGGCGTGGGTCCAGAGCGAAGGGGATGTCTTTCTCCGGGCTTTCCACCACTGAGGTGGCTGAAAGTGGTCTTGACCCGGTGTCTTCTGGGTCGGTGGTTGGGCCTTCTCTTCATGGAGCTACAGCGGGTGTCACCGGACTGGGTGCTGAAGTTGATTCCGGTGGAGGTAGGTCCACTGGGCGGGAGTCTGTCCCTTCATCTCAGGGGCCCTCTGAGGGAGTTATCGCGGCGGGTGCTGTGTTTAGCTCCCTTGGGGGTGTACCCTCTGGGTCGGATGAGGTCCCCTCGTTTCAGAGGCCTACTGAGGGTGCTAGCACGTTAGGTGACGTGGTTGGCTCCTCTGGTAGTGTGCCCTCTGTGACGGGGGATGCGCAGAGTCAGGCTGAGGGGGGAGTTTCGGGGGTGTTGTCGTTCAAGTCTGTGCTCCATATCAGTGCCAGTGGAGGTGCTGGGGGGCGGGATGCCTCACCGGATGAGTTGTCTGGGGTGAGGTTAATGGCAGGTGGTGATTCTCTGGGTGATGCCTGTGGAGAGGGCACTCTGGATGATGTGGAGGTCAGGGCTGTTATGGGACGTGATCCTCTTTCAGACTCCAAGGGTGCCAGTGTTCCACAGGCCCTGGGGATGCCTCTTGTTGTTGCTTCCCCAGGCCCAGAGGAGGAGGGTGATGGTAGCGTGCAGGAGCCCAGCCATTCAGAGGGCTGCGAGTCTCAGGCAGGGGTGTTGGGACCCACCCCCAGCATTGATCCGGGTGGTCGTGTCATGGCTGTGGAGGAGGACAGCGATGCGGCCAGTGGGGGGGGCACAGAGAGTGATTTGTCAGACAGTTCTGGTCTTTCTGAGGTTGTTGATTCAGGTGCGAGCGGGTTGGCTGCGAGCCCAGACTCCAAGGCCGTGTCTGAGGCGAAGCTTATTGTTGAGGTGCGAGAGTTCTTAAAAATAAGTCGTGCTCCCAAAACATTATGGTTTGCCGCTACAAGGCGGTGGGAGGATTGTCTAGATGTGCAGGAGAGTCTCGAGGCTATCCTTAGTAACAAGGATAGTGGTCTTTCTGACTCGGATTTGGGGCAGTTTTGGGGTTTGTTGAAGGTCCTCAGAAAAGGACCTCCTGTGACTACAGGGAGTGTGAGGGTCACAATCTAATGTGTCTACACATTCACAGTAGCTACATTAAATTTAAATGGGAGTAGAGCGAGTTTTCGAAGATTTCAGCTCTTATCAGCCCTAAGGGAGGGGAGATTTGCAGTTTGTTATCTGCAAGAGACACATACCGTTGCTAGTGATGAACCTACCTGGCAACTGGAGTGGGAAGGGAGGGTTTATATGAGCCATCTCAGCTCAAATTCGAGTGGGGTGGCTTTTCTGTTGGCCCCAAATTTTCTGCCAAGCATTTTAAAAGTGCAGGAAGTGGTGCCAGGACGTTTGCTCCATCTGGCCGTGAGCCTGGATGGCATGCCGTTGCATTTCATTAACGTGTATGCCCCTAGCTCCGGCACGATGCAGGCCGGCCTGCTTCGGGAGGTGAATGCTCTGTTGGGCACTATTGATAGGGGAGAGTGTGTCTTCCTTGGTGGGGACTTTAATTGCACACTTGAGGTGCGGGACCGTTCTGGTACTCAGTGTGCGCCTGCTGTAGCGAAGAAGCTGAGAGGCTTGATTGACTCCTTTGAGTTGGTTGATGTTTGGAGGGACCTTCACCCTGATTCCACTGCTTTTTCGCGGAGGTCTGAGGGCGGTGGTTCCCGCATTGATCGGTTTTATATTTCCCGAGCGTTTGTTTCCCGTGTCTCAGCGGCCTCAATGCGGCTGGTGCCGTGCTCGGACCATTGTCTGGTGCGTGTGGATTTCAATCCAGCGTGCGCTCGGGCTGGGTCCGCGTACTGGCACTTTAACAACAGGCTGCTGGAGGATCGGTGTTTCCGGGAGTCATTCACTCGGTTTTGGGTGAAGTGGAGAGAGAGGCAGAGGTGCTTCTCTTCCCTTAGGCAGTGGTGGGATGTGGGTAAAGCTCACATCCGTCTCTTTTGTAAGGAATATACATGGGGGTCGACTGGGAGGCGGGACTCAGCGGTCGAGAAGCTGGAGAGGGAGATACAGGACGCTGAGTCTCGCCTGGGTCAGTTTGGTGAAGACTCCAGCGAATGGGGAGAGTTTCAGAGGAAGAAGGAGGTTTTGAGGAGTCTGCTGCTTGAGCGATCTCGAGGCGCTTATGTGAGGTCTCGGGTCCAGATGCTGCACGAGCTGGACCGAGCGCCGCCTTTCTTTTTCTCTTTGGAGAAGGGGCGGGGAGCTCGAAAACAGCTCGTGGAGTTGCTTGCAGATGACGGCTCCTCTGTCACTGATCCAGAGAGGATTAATGCCTTGGTTAGGTCCTTTTATGGGTCCCTGTTCTCTGCGGAAGGATTCAGTGTGGAGGCTCAGCAAGATCTGTGGGAGGGTCTACCGACCGTAGATAGGGGGGAGGCTGATCTTCTTGATGGCCCCTTATCTTTGGAGGAGTTGACTCGCGCCTTGCATCAGCTCAGGAGGGGTAAGTCCCCCGGGCTGGATGGGTTGACGGTGGAGTTTGTTAGAGCATTCTGGGACGTCCTAGGGGGTGACTATATGTTGGTTCTGGGGGAGAGCCTGGCGACTGGAGTGATGCCTCTCTCGTGGCGTAGGACGGTTGTTGTCTTGCTGCCTAAGAAGGGCGAACTCCGTTTGTTGAAGAACTGGCGTCCAGTCTCTCTCCTTTGCACAGAATATAAAATTTTTGCACGGGCAATGGCGAATCGCCTGGGCTCCGTGCTGCATCAAGTGATTCATCCTGATCAATCTTATACAGTCCCTGGCCGGTCCATCCAGGATAACATCCACCTGGTTGGGGACCTGATTCATTTAGTCCAGGGTACTGGTGAGTCAGCTGCTTTTCTGTCTCTTGATCAGGAGAAGGCTTTTGATAGGGTAGAGCATGAATACCTATTTGGGACGTTGCAAGCGTTTGGGTTTGGACCACACTTCGTGGCCCGGGTCCGGCTTTTGTACGCTGCTGCGGAGTGTCTTGTAAAGGTTAATGGCGCGGTGCTATCTCCTTTTCATTTTGGGAGGGGGGTCCGCCAGGGGTGCCCTATGTCGGGCCAGTTGTATTCGGTCTGTGTGGAGCCGTTCCTGTGTCTTCTTCGGAGGAGGTTGACAGGCCTGGCCCTACCTGGGCCGCGGGTTGAGGTGATTCTATCGGCGTATGCCGATGACGTACTTCTTATGTTCACTGATCCTGGTGACCTGCGGAGGATGCGTGACTGCCAGGAGATATTCTCGGCTGCATCTTCTGCTAGGATTAACTGGAGTAAGTGCTCTGGACTTTTGGTGGGTCAGTGGCGGGTAGACTCCCTGCCGGAGGAGATGGCATTGTATGCGTGGAGTACCACGCACCTCCTCTATCTGGGGGTGTACCTGAGTCCCACTGAGGATGTTTGGCCGGCAAACTGGCAAGAGTTGGAGACGAAGGTGGTTGCTCGGCTGGGGCGCTGGTCAGGCCTGCTTGGAGTTCTCTCCTTTCGGGGGAGGGTGCTGGTCATAAACCAGCTGGTGGCCTCTATGTTATGGTACCGGCTGGCTACTCTTGTCCCGCCCTCTATATTTGTAACTGCTATACAGAAGAAGCTGGTGGATTTCTTTTGGGGAAATAGGAAGCATTGGATTTCCGCGGCGGTCCTGAGTCTTCCGTTAGAGGAGGGCGGCCAGTCCTTGGTGTGCGTGCGCACCCAGGTGGCGGCTCTCCGTCTCAGGACTCTGCGGAGATACATGTATGTAGAGAACCCTCCCAGATGGCACGCTCTGGCCACGTATTTTTTTCGTCAGGGTCGTTGCCTAAGGGGGGTCTCGCGGCTCCCGGTGGCGGGTGTCAGTCGACCCGCTCTAAGGGGCTTGCCTGTTTTCTATAGGGATGTGTTAAGAGTGAGGAATTTGGTGGTGTTCAGCCAGAGTGTTGTTCCACGAGGAGAGGGGGATGTTGTGGCTGCGGGTGTGGCTGGTCCTCATCCTGTCATGGTGGTTGTCGAGGAGAGGCGCGAGCCTAGAGTGGTTCAGATAGAGCTTACCCCTGCTCCGTCAGATCTGCTCATCGGGCCTAGGCTTCGGGATATTTCTCGGCCTCCGGCTCCGCATAATCTGAGCTGCCTTTCTGAGATGACCAGCATGCCATTTTGTGATGCAAGGAGACGCGCACTGTACAGGATGCTCCTGCACATTCTGAACCACCGTGCCTTCGTCTCCCGTCCTGACTCACCATGGAGGACGGTGTTACCATCCGAAGGCGGCGGGGGGCCCCAGTGGGGGTCCTTCTATAAGGGAGTTGTACCCCTTTATATTGGGGACCTGGGGTGGAGAGTGCTGCATGGAGCGGTGGTTTGTAATAAACTTTTGAGTCGGTTCACGGGCTCGTCTGCCGCATGTATTTTCTGCGGAGAGGAGGAGACCGTATTCCATGTGTATATGGAGTGTGTGAGGTTACTGCCCCTGTACCAATATCTGAAGGGGCTGTTCCTCAAGTTCTGGCTGCATTTTAGCCCCACAATCCTGGTGTTTGGACACAAGGCGGGGAGTGGGGAGAGCCGAGTGTGGGGGGGGGACTTACCTGTCGGTTTGCTCCTTGGCCTGGCCAAGATGGCCATTCGTGGGTCCAGGCAGCGGGCTGTCGACGGTCAGGCGAGAGTCGGCTGCCTGCCCCTCTTTCGGGCCTACGTCCGTGCACGTGTGTCCCTGGAGAGGGAACACGCGGTGTTCACGGGGACTCTGGAGGCCTTCCGTCAGCGCTGGTCGCCGCGTGGGGTTGAGGCGATTATAAATGAATGTACTGCTGTACTACAATGATCTGTTCATTATAGTGTGATTTTTGATTGTGTTTTGATGTGTTGTATTTTATGATTTGTGTTGAATAAAGTTTTTGAAATGAAAAAAAAAAAAAAAAAAGAGAGAGAGGTCGTGTTTTCTTCTCAGCTCTGCAGTTGAGAAGGATTGAAGCAGCCTTTCAAGGATTTTGTCGTTGGAGAGGGCACAGACCCAGGGGGGCTTCATAGTTCAACTTATTGTTGGGCTGTTGAAGCTTTTCTCTGGTCTGGGGAGCCTCCATCTGTGTGAAGATTCCTGAGTTTCTCCACATTGTCGAGGGTGCGGTTGGCGTTGGCGGATTGCCAAGAGTGCCTGTGATCTCAGTGGGCTGAAGTTGTGCGGTGTCTTTGTCGTTTTTGGCACCGCTTCTCTGCCCTAAAGTCATTTTGCTCAGTGCGGCTGCCTGGCTTAATGTGAAGAAGGTACTTTTGCTTCCAGCGCGACTGGGATCGAGTTTCCCGTAAGCTGCTCTTGGCTGTGGACGAACCTGGGGACTTTCCTGCTTCAGCTGGAGGTTTCTGTTTTCTGCTGCCTGTCTTTGACTGTGACTGTCTCTGGGACTTAACTTGGAGCTGTGCTGCTGAGGGGCTTGGAGCTGGTTTGTGCCTCTGTGAGGATGGCGATGGAGGGGGCGCGGCCGAAGGTCCGGACCTACGCAGCGATGGCATCAGTGGCGGGTGCGAGGCCATCTGAGCTTGAGCCTCATGTTGACTTGGATGGGGACAGTTTTGGTATTTCTGTTCAAACTGGGCCTATGATGTCGAGGGGGGTAATTACGAAGGCCATGAATGACCTTCTTGGGAGGGGGGCTATTGTCTCTTCTGAGCTCGAAAGGGGAAAGGTGGAGATGATACTTAAGACCCGGGAGTGTGTGGCCCGAGCGTTGGAGGAGGGGATCTCAGTGGGGGGGGTCCACGTACAGGTGGATCCGTGGGTATCCAGGGTGAGACCGGTTCTCCTGCGGAGCTGCCCCACTTATTTTTCGGATGCAGTGCTTATTCCACACCTGTCCAAGTTCGGGGAGGTGCGGTCTAAATGTTTTCGTCTCTTGCATCCCGGGGGGGACCCGGAGGAAAAAGGGGTCTTCAGTTTCAAGAGGAGGGTGTTCATGAAGGTGGGTGAGGGGGATGGTGCCGAGGGGAGTTTTGAGGTGGTGCATAAGGGTGTACCCAGAACCGTGCGTTGGAGTTGGGGCAAGGCACGGTGTCATGCGTGCGGCGAATTTGGACATCTCCGTAGGGAGTGTCTTTTTCGCGGGGGCACTGCTAGAGGTTCTAGTGCAGTGGCCCAGGAAAGCACTGCTGGCCCATCTGGGGTGGCTTGTCAAACCTCAGCGGCGCGGGGTGGTACTGCTGACCCGGCTGAGGTTGCCAGTTCTGCCTTGGTGACCCGGGGCGGCAGTGCTAAGCCTTCTGGGTCCAGAGGTTCCGCTTTGGGGACCCTGGGCAGTGAGAGCCCAAGCCCCCCACGTCCCCCACGTCTTGCGCCTGTGGCGGTGGATGGAGGTGGGGCGCAGGAGGAGGGGAGTGTTGAGGGGGGGTTTTGGGAGAAGCAGGGGAAGCACAATAAGAAGAAGGAGAGGGATAGGGCCGCCCGAGCGAAGAAAGTGCAATCGGGTGAGTTTGGCTCCAGTGTGGTGCAGACTGCACCTGCTGGGGCCCAGGGGGGAGTTGTGGTGGCTCGGAAGGGGGTAAAGAAGCCTAAACGTGTGGGTGGCAAAGTGGTTGGGGGTAATGTGGAGGCGGATGACCCTTCCCTTATGGAGGTTACCGCACCTCCGCATGCGAGTGGGACTAAAAGGAGGCATCTGCCTGGTGAAGAGGAGGAAGGGCGTGGGTCCAGAGCGAAGGGGATGTCTTTCTCCGGGCTTTCCACCACTGAGGTGGCTGAAAGTGGTCTTGACCCGGTGTCTTCTGGGTCGGTGGTTGGGCCTTCTCTTCATGGATCTACAGCGGGTGTCACAGGACTGGGTGCTGAAGTTGATTCCGGTGGAGGTAGGTCCACTGGGCGGGAGTCTGTCCCTTCATCTCAGGGGCCCTCTGAGGGAGTTATCTCGGCGGGTGCTGTGGTTAGCTCCCTTGGGTGTGTACCCTCTGGGTCGGATGAGGTCCCCTCGTTTCAGAGGCCTACTGAGGGTGCTAGCACGTTAGGTGACGTGGTTGGCTCCTCTGGTAGTGTGCCCTCTGTGACGGGGGATGCGCAGAGTCAGGCTGAGGGGGGAGTTTCGGGGGTGTTGTCGTTCAAGTCTGTGCTCCATATCAGTGCCAGTGGAGGTGCTGGGGGGCGGGATGCCTCACCGGATGAGTTGTCTGGGGTGAGGTTAATGGCAGGTGGTGCTTCTCTGGGTGATGCCTGTGGAGAGGGCACTCTGGATGATGTGGAGGTCAGGGCTGTTATGGGACGTGATCCTCTTTCAGACTCCGAGGGTGCCAGTGTTCCACAGGCCCTGGGGATGCCTCTTGTTGTTGCTTCCCCAGGCCCAGAAGAGGAGGGTGATGGTAGCGTGCAGGAGCCCAGCCATTCAGAGGGCTGCGAGTCTCAGGCAGGGGTGTTGGGACCCACCCCCAGCATTGATCCGGGTGGTCGTGTCATGGCTGTGGAGGAGGACAGCGATGCGGCCAGTGGGGGGGGCACAGAGAGTGATTTGTCAGACAGTTCTGGTCTTTCTGAGGTTGTTGATTCAGGTGCGAGTGGGTTGGCTGCGAGCCCAGACTCCAAGGCCGTGTCTGAGGCGAAGCTTATTGTTGAGGTGCGAGAGTTCTTAAAAATAAGCCGTGCTCCCAAAACATTATGGTTTGCCGCTACAAGGCGGTGGGAGGATTGGCTAGATGTGCAGGCGAGTCTCGAGGCTATCCTTAGTAACAAGGATAGTGGTCTTTCTGACTCGGATTTGGGGCAGTTTTGGGGTTTGTTGAAGGTCCTCAGAAAAGGAGCTCCTGTGACTACAGGGAGTGTGAGGGTCACAATCTAATGTGTCTACACATTCACAGTAGCTACATTAAATTTAAATGGGAGTAGAGCGAGTTTTCGAAGATTTCAGCTCTTATCAGCCCTAAGGGAGGGGAGATTTGCAGTTTGTTATCTGCAAGAGACACATACCGTTGCTAGTGATGAACCTACCTGGCAACTGGAGTGGGAAGGGAGGGTTTATATGAGCCATCTCAGCTCAAATTCGAGTGGGGTGGCTTTTCTGTTGGCCCCAAATTTTCTGCCAAGCATTTTAAAAGTGCAGGAAGTGGTGCCAGGACGTTTGCTCCATCTGGCCGTGAGCCTGGATGGCATGCCGTTGCATTTCATTAACGTGTATGCCCCTAGCTCCGGCACGATGCAGGCCGGCCTGCTTCGGGAGGTGAATGCTCTGTTGGGCACTATTGATAGGGGAGAGTGTGTCTTCCTTGGTGGGGACTTTAATTGCACACTTGAGGTGCGGGACCATTCTGGTACTCAGTGTGCGCCTGCTGTAGCGAAGAAGCTGAGAGGCTTGATTGACTCCTTTGAGTTGGTTGATGTTTGGAGGGACCTTCACCCTGATTCCACTGCTTTTTCGCGGAGGTCTGAGGGCGGTGGTTCCCGCATTGATCGGTTTTATATTTCCCGAGCGTTTGTTTCCCGTGTCTCAGCGGCCTCAATGCGGCTGGTGCCGTGCTCGGACCATTGTCTGGTGCGTGTGGATTTCAATCCAGCGTGCGCTCGGGCTGGGTCCGCGTACTGGCACTTTAACAACAGGCTGCTGGAGGATCGGTGTTTCCGGGAGTCATTCACTCGGTTTTGGGTGAAGTGGAGAGAGAGGCAGAGGTGCTTCTCTTCCCTTAGGCAGTGGTGGGATGTGGGTAAAGCTCACATCCGTCTCTTTTGTAAGGAATATACATGGGGGTCGACTGGGAGGCGGGACTCAGCGGTCGAGAAGCTGGAGAGGGAGATACAGGACGCTGAGTCTCGCCTGGGTCAGTTTGGTGAAGACTCCAGCGAATGGGGAGAGTTTCAGAGGAAGAAGGAGGTTTTGAGGAGTCTGCTGCTTGAGCGATCTCGAGGCGCTTATGTGAGGTCTCGGGTCCAGATGCTGCACGAGCTGGACCGAGCGTCGCCTTTCTTTTTCTCTTTGGAGAAGGGGCGGGGAGCTCGAAAACAGCTCGTGGAGTTGCTTGCAGATGACGGCTCCTCTGTCACTGATCCAGAGAGGATTAATGCCTTGGTTAGGTCCTTTTATGGGTCCCTGTTCTCTGCGGAAGGATTCAGTGTGGAGGCTCAGCAAGATCTGTGGGAGGGTCTACCGACCGTAGATAGGGGGGAGGCTGATCTTCTTGATGGCCCCTTATCTTTGGAGGAGTTGACTCGCGCCTTGATTCAGCTCAGGAGGGGTAAGTCCCCCGGGCTGGATGGGTTGACGGTGGAGTTTGTTAGAGCATTCTGGGACGTCCTAGGGGGTGACTATATGTTGGTTCTGGGGGAGAGCCTGGCGACTGGAGTGATGCCTCTCTCGTGGCGTAGGACGGTTGTTGTCTTGCTGCCTAAGAAGGGCGAACTCCGTTTGTTGAAGAACTGGCGTCCAGTCTCTCTCCTTTGCACAGAATATAAAATTTTTGCACGGGCAATGGCAAATCGCCTGGGCTCCGTGCTGCATCAAGTGATTCATCCTGATCAATCTTATACAGTCCCTGGCCGGTCCATCCAGGATAACATCCACCTGGTTGGGGACCTGATTCATTTAGTCCAGGGTACTGGTGAGTCAGCTGCTTTTCTGTCTCTTGATCAGGAGAAGGCTTTTGATAGGGTAGAGCATGAATACCTATTTGGGACGTTGCAAGCGTTTGGGTTTGGACCACACTTCGTGGCCCGGGTCCGGCTTTTGTACGCTGCTGCGGAGTGTCTTGTAAAGGTTAATGGCGCGGTGCTATCTCCTTTTCATTTTGGGAGGGGGGTCCGCCAGGGGTGCCCTATGTCGGGCCAGTTGTATTCGGTCTGTGTGGAGCCGTTCCTGTGTCTTCTTCGGAGGAGGTTGACAGGCCTGGCCCTACCTGGGCCGCGGGTTGAGGTGATTCTATCGGCGTATGCCGATGACGTACTTCTTATGTTCACTGATCCTGGTGACCTGCGGAGGATGCGTGACTGCCAGGAGATATTCTCGGCTGCATCTTCTGCTAGGATTAACTGGAGTAAGTGCTCTGGACTTTTGGTGGGTCAGTGGCGGGTAGACTCCCTGCCGGAGGAGATGGCATTGTATGCGTGGAGTACCACGCACCTCCTCTATCTGGGGGTGTACCTGAGTCCCACTGAGGATGTTTGGCCGGCAAACTGGCAAGAGTTGGAGACGAAGGTGGTTGCTCGGCTGGGGCGCTGGTCAGGCCTGCTTGGAGTTCTCTCCTTTCGGGGGAGGGTGCTGGTCATAAACCAGCTGGTGGCCTCTATGTTATGGTACCGGCTGGCTACTCTTGTCCCGCCCTCTATATTTGTAACTGCTATACAGAAGAAGCTGGTGGATTTCTTTTGGGGAAATAGGAAGCATTGGATTTCCGCGGCGGTCCTGAGTCTTCCGTTAGAGGAGGGCGGCCAGTCCTTGGTGTGCGTGCGCACCCAGGTGGCGGCTCTCCGTCTCAGGACTCTGCGGAGATACATGTATGTAGAGAACCCTCCCAGATGGCACGCTCTGGCCACGTATTTTTTTCGTCAGGGTCGTTGCCTAAGGGGGGTCTCGCGGCTCCCGGTGGCGGGTGTCAGTCGACCCGCTCTAAGGGGCTTGCCTGTTTTCTATAGGGATGTGTTAAGAGTGAGGAATTTGGTGGTGTTCAGCCAGAGTGTTGTTCCACGAGGAGAGGGGGATGTTGTGGCTGCGGGTGTGGCTGGTCCTCATCCTGTCATGGTGGTTGTCGAGGAGAGGCGCGAGCCTAGAGTGGTTCAGATAGAGCTTACCCCTGCTCCGTCAGATCTGCTCATCGGGCCTAGGCTTCGGGATATTTCTCGGCCTCCGGCTCCGCATAATCTGAGCTGCCTTTCTGAGATGACCAGCATGCCATTTTGTGATGCAAGGAGACGCGCACTGTACAGGATGCTCCTGCACATTCTGAACCACCGTGCCTTCGTCTCCCGTCCTGACTCACCATGGAGGACGGTGTTACCATCCGAAGGCGGCGGGGGGCCCCAGTGGGGGTCCTTCTATAAGGGAGTTGTACCCCTTTATATTGGGGACCTGGGGTGGAGAGTGCTGCATGGAGCGGTGGTTTGTAATAAACTTTTGAGTCGGTTCACGGGCTCGTCTGCCGCATGTATTTTCTGCGGAGAGGAGGAGACCGTATTCCATGTGTATATGGAGTGTGTGAGGTTACTGCCCCTGTACCAATATCTGAAGGGGCTGTTCCTCAAGTTCTGGCTGCATTTTAGCCCCACAATCCTGGTGTTTGGACACAAGGCGGGGAGTGGGGAGAGCCGAGTGTGGGGGGGGGACTTACCTGTCGGTTTGCTCCTTGGCCTGGCCAAGATGGCCATTCGTGGGTCCAGGCAGCGGGCGGTCGACGGTCAGGCGAGAGTCGGCTGCCTGCCCCTCTTTCGGGCCTACGTCCGTGCACGTGTGTCCCTGGAGAGGGAACACGCGGTGTTCACGGGGACTCTGGAGGCCTTCCGTCAGCGCTGGTCGCCGCGTGGGGTTGAGGCGATTATAAATGAATGTACTGTTGTACTACAATGATCTGTTCATTATAGTGTGATTTTTGATTGTGTTTTGATGTGTTGTATTTTATGATTTGTGTTGAATAAAGTTTTTGAAATGAAAAAAAAAAAAAAAAAAAAGAGAGAGAGAGAGCCCGGGATGGAGCTGCCAGACCTCCGCCCAGTAGCTACCGCCAACTACCACCTCCACCAGTTGCGCCTGTGCCGAAGGACACCGTGGCTAGCTGGCGGGCAAAAGGCGCTGAGGTGGCGGCCGGTTCCACTGTCTATTCCCGGCGGCCGCTCGCAGCCACCCCAACTTTGACCACTTTTAAAACAAGATTGAAAACTTTTATGTTTACTTTAGCTTTCAGCTAAATCCTAACTACATTGCACTTTTAACTTTAGCACTTTTCTATAATGCATTTTTAAGTTTGCTTTTATTTTATATTAATTCTTCTATTTTATTTCTTTTTTTTATTATTTCATTTTATTGTATGACATGTTTTTATGTGAAGCACTTTGAGTCTGCCCCTTGTATGAAATGTGCTATATAAATAAAGTTGCCTTGCCTTGCCTACTACTGAGTGAGTGAGTGAATTGGTGGCATGATCCCCGACCCTCTTCTTCTCAACGCTCCTGCCCTCCCCACAACTTTACCCCACGCGGCCCAGCCAAGTTTGCTACTTTGTGCAGCCCAGGCCGTGCTGACCCGGGCCAGACACCCCACACGCTGTGGAAAGAAACTCGGAGTGGGGACCGCTGGTCGGTGTGGGTGACCCCCACACCAACCAGCGATCCCCACTCTGACCAGCGATCCTCATTCTCTATTTTTTATTCTACAGACAATGGAAAGGCTGTCCATTTGCAGGGTTAATTCACTATTTAAGGATGAAGAGAGGGAGCAGGGAACTGCAGACTGGTTAGTCCAACATCAAGAGCACGAAAAATGCTAGTTCAATGTTAAGGGAATAATAACAGATCATGAAGAGAACAGAATTTGAAAAAGTCAACATGGATTTGGGAAATGGAAAATCATGTTTGTCAAACCTACCGAAATATTTCTGAAGACATAACTGGTCCAATAGATAAGAGAGAAGCACTGGATTTGAAATATTTCAATCTTCAGATAAAGTCTTTGATAAAGTCACACATGAGATATTAGTTTAGCAAATTAAACCGCATAAGATTGGAGCAAGAGCTGGAGTAACTCAGCGGGACAGGCAGCATCTCTGGAGAGAAGGAATGGGTGATGTTTCGGGTCGAGACCCTTCTTCAAACTCATCCATTCCTTCTCTCCAGAGATGCTGCCTGTCCCGCTGAGTTACTCCAGCTTTTTGTCTCTATCTTCGGTTTAAACCAGCATCTTCAGTTCCTTCCTGCACATAGGATTGGAGTAATGTACAAGCAGGGACTGGACCTAATGTACTGGTAGGGATTGGACATGATGTATGTGCAAGTTGATTTAGTTGATTATTATTGTCACCTCGAATGAGGTACAGTGAAAAAATGTTGTCCCGCATGATCTGGTCAGCAAACTACATGATATCAATCAAAACGTCCACAGTGTACAGGTACAGGTCAAAGGGAATAACATTTAGTGCAAAATAAAATCCACTAGTCCAATTAAAGATAGTCCGAAGGCCTCCAACGAGGTGGATGGTAGGTCAGGACTGATGATAGGATGATTCAGTTGCCTGATAACAGCTGGGAAGAAGCTGTCCCTGAATCTGGAGGTGTGCGTTTTCAAATTTCTCCACCTCTTGTCTGAAGGGAGTAGGGAGAAGATGGAGTGACCGGGGCGAGACTCATCCTTGATTATACTGGAGGCCTTGCCGAGGCAGTGTGAAGTCTAGATAGAGTCAATGGAAGGGGGGTTGGTTTGTGTGATGGTCTGGGTTACGTCACAACTCTCTGCAATTTCTTACCTTCTCGAATGGAGCTGTTCACAAACAATGCTGTGATGCATCCCGATAAAATGCTTTCCTTGGCGCAACGGTAGAAGTTGGTGAGGGTTATTGGGGACATGCCAAACATCCTAAGCCTTCTAAGGAAGTAGAGGTGTTGGTGTGCTTTCTTGGTCATTGCTTCAATGTGGCTGGCCCAGGACAAATTGCAGGTGATATTTATTCCTTAAGAACTTGAAGCTGTCAACCATCTCTACTTCGGCGCTGTTAATGTATAACTGGATACCCCTTTGCTTATGAAGTCAATCACAATCTTCTTCACCTTGCTGTCATTGAGGGAAAGGTTGTTGTCTTGGCACCAATTTACAAGGTTTTCATTCTCCTTCCTGTATTCTGTCTCATGAATATTTGATATCTGGCCCACTACGGTGATGTCATCTGTGAATTTGTAAATTGAGTTGGACTGGTTATTGGCTGCATAGTCGTGGGTGTACAAGGAGTAAAGAAGGTGGGCACCTCAGTAGGGCAAGATTAAAGATTCCATAAATACTCCAGCTAGTTGGTGCACACAGTTCCTAAGCATGCGGCCAGGGGCTCCGTCCGGGCCAGTTGCTTACTGTGGATTGTAACTTCTGCAACCGTGACCCCAGGAAAACAGCCCAATGGTATGATATCGATTTCTCCAAGTTCAAGTAGCCCGGACATTCCCTCATGCTCAAAGCGAGCATACAATGTATTAAGTACATGAAGGAGGGCCACACTATCACTAGCGATGTTGCCTGATTTGCTTTTGCTGCATTTATGGTATTCAGATCTTACCACAGTATGTGTGTGTCCGAATGATTATACTGTGACTCAGGTTTGGTCCGGCATTGTCTCTTGGCATCCTCGATGCCTTTGCAAAGATAATAGCGAGCTTTCATGAACCGCGTGTGATCATTTGACTTGTATAGAAACATAGAAAATAGGTGCAGGAGGAGGCCATTCGGCCCTTTGAGCCAGCACCGCCATTCATTGTGATCATGGCTGATTGTCCCCAAACAATAACCTGTGCCTGCCCTCTCCCCATATGCCTTGATTTCACTAGTTTCTAGAACTCTATCTAACTCTCTCTTAAATCCATCCAGTGACTTGACCTCCACTGCCCTCTGTGCCAGGGAATTCCACAAATTCACAACTCTCTGGGTGAAAACGTTTTTTCTCACCTCAGTCTTAAATCCCTTCCCCTGTATTCTAAGTGGTGTTGGTCTTCACCTGTGAATGTACCTCGCGGTTCATCCATGGTTTCATTTCCAGTTAGGAAATCTCCGGATTGTTTTCTTGGCAATGTGTAGGAAGGAACTACAGATGCTGGGGGTTTAAACCAAACATAGACACAAAAAGCTGGAGTAACTCAGCGGGACAGGCAGCATCTCTGAAGAGAAGAAATGAGTGACGTTTCAGCTCGAGACCCTTTTTCAGACTGGTTATGGAAAAGGGAAATGAGAGATATAGTTGATGATGTAGAGAGATAAAGAACAATGAATGAACGATATGCAATAAAGTAACGATGAGAAAGGAAGCGGGCCATTGTTAGCTGTTTGTAGGGTGAAAATGAGAAGCTGGTGTGACTTGGGTGGGGGAGGGATAGAAAGAGAGGGAATGTCCGCATTGCCTGAACTTAGAGAAATCAATATCATATCACTGGGCTGTAAGCTGCCCTAGCGCAATATGAGATGCTGTGCCTCCAATTTGCATTTAGCCTCACTCTGACAATGAAGGAGACCTAGGACAGAAATGTCTGTGTGGGAATAGGAAGGGGAATTAAAGTGTTTAGCAAATGGGAAATCAGGTAGGTCTAGGCAGGCTGAGTGGAGGTGTTCAGCAAAATGATCGCCCAGTCTGAGTTTGGTCTCGAATTGCTGACAAAGTCAGTCACGGACGTGGCGTACTCATTCAGCTTGGCTGCCCACACTCTGGATATGGACCAGTCCACTGACTCAAAGCAGTCGTGTAGGATGTCATCCGTGTCTGCAGACTAGCATTGATCAACTCTCTGTACTGGATCTCCCCGTTTCAGTTTTTCTTTGGGCAGGGAGCAGGTGCACAGCTAGATGGTCAGATTTCTTAACATATGGCCTAGGAATGGAGCGTCACTTTTTTTACGGATGTATAGCAGTGGTCAAGGATGTTCTGGACCCTGGTGATGGTACTTTGGTAATACGCCCTTGAGGTTGGCTTGATTGAAGGCCAGGGATTGGATATAATGTAGAGGAAGGGATTAGACAGAATGTATAGGCAGTGTGTGTAGGAAGGAAATGCAGATGCTGGTTTACACTGAAGATAGACACAACATGCTGGAGTAACTCAGCAGGGCAGACAGCATCTCTGGAGAGAAGGAATGGGTGACGTCCTGCTGAATCACTCCAGCATTTTGAGTCAATGTATGGGTAGGCATTGAACATAATGAATGGGCAGGAGTTGGAGGCTTCAAGCTGTGAGCAGGTTGAGTGAATGGCATGGTAGTTGCAGTATAAGATGGATAAATGTGGATAACCATTTTAATAGCAAAAATAAAGAGGTGAAGTATTATTTAAGTGATGATAGAATGGATAATCTTGGTGTATAAAGGGATCTGTGGATCTGTCACTGAAAGCAAACACTGGGAGGCAAGACTGGAAAAAGGTAAATGGGATGTTTGTCCTTGTTGCAAAAGGCTTTGTAATTAATTTTAATTTATTAGCCAAGTATGTAAACATACAAGGAATTGGATTTGCCAACAATAATGCAAAAAAAGCGACAGGATACATAACTACATAAAGATTAAACGTAAACTTAAACCGCCACCACAGCGGTAGTGAGAATCCCCAGGACACACAGCATAAGCGGAGACCCACAGCCATCAGTTCGATGTCCGGCCCACACACGCTCCCTCACCGTGATGTGACCAGAGTTGTACCGACCGCAGCCATTCTCTCTGCAGTCCCTGTCCCCCCGAACAGTCAGAAAGCCGTCCACACTCGCACTAGACTCCGGCATGTTCCCGCAAACACCGAGATCACTGCACGGTGCAAGAGCCATCTTATAATAATCAAACCAGGGACCCCGGTGTATTCCTGGAGTATTGTGCACAGTTTTGGTCACCTTAGCAAAGGAAAGTATATTTGCTGTAGGCGGAGGATGAGTTCAGGGATGCAGGACTCTTGTATGAGGGGGCAGTGGGGTGGGGTGGGGGGAGGGGTGCGGTGGTGTGTGTGTGGGGGGGGGGAGGGGGGATGGGAAGCCGAGTTGAATCGTTGACCCGTTTTCACTTTAGGTCAGAAAAAAATAAGTTTTTGTATACTTCCATTATGAAGTATACAGAATTCTGTCAGGGAGCAACAGGTTGGATGCATGGAGGATGTTTCTTGGGGAGGGTGAGCACTCAGATGGTGGTGAAGTTGTGAGCATCTGTTCTGCAGAAGGCTGTGCATGTCAGATCACTGAATATACAGCAAGGAGCATGGGGAGAGAGGGGGATGTGTTCTTGGGATATACGCTCAGCCATGCTAGCATTGAATAGCTGAACAGGATTGAAGGCCAAGTGGTCTGCTCATGCTTCGACAAGGAGAGTACTGGTGCCAGCATTATCCACAGTGTTGGTTTAGAGCAGCTTAAAAGTGTGAAATCCAATTCCTAAATATAACTGCTGCCAATAGTGGAATGATTAAATTCAAACATTGTTCCACTGGACAATTTCCCGGGCCTGGGGAGATCAAGTTAAATGTGGAGCCAAGTTAAAACAATTTAAAAAGAACTAATTACTATCTCCTAAGGTGGATAATTGAACTAATAAGTACCTGCATTTAATTACAAAATCCTTGCCTGTGGCCTTTAGATTTCTTGCCAGCAAATGGAGATGCTTCTGTTAAAGCCAGAAATGAATTTGAGCTGGAATGTTTTCACACTAAAATCACAGATTTCCACGCCTCTCCCTTTGATGTGTCCATGTCGTCAAAGAACAATTAACTGTGGCAATGTCACTGCAAATATGCTTTTCAAATTTAAAGTCACAATCGAAAGGCGTGAAAATCGCAGCAATCAACGTGTGCAGTGTGAAAAACACTACCTTGCACAACCTTGCCAAGTAAGACAAAAATGCTGGAGAAACTCAGCGGGTGAGGCAGCATCTATGGGGCGAAGGAATAGGCGACGTTTTGGGTCGAGTCCCTTCTTCAGAAGGTGGTCTGAAGAAGGGCCTTGACCTGAAACGTCGCCTGTTCCTTTTCTCCAGTGATGCTGCCTCACCCATGGAGTTTCTCCATCATTTTTGTCTATCGTCGATTATTCCAGTATCTGCAGTTCTTTCTTAAACACTTGCCAAGGGCAAGGTGGATGTGATGGCTTCACAAGAGTGTGGCCAACCCCACTTACGCAGTTTTCGGAAGTGGCAGTGCTGCTGGTGCCACTGGTTGGTGGTTGTTGGCTGCTCAGTGGTGCAGCGGTAGAGCTACTGCCTTATAGCACCAGAGACCCAGGTTCAATCCTGACCCCGGGTGCTGTCTGTGCGGAGTTTGTATGTGACCTGCGTGGGTTTTCTCCGAGATCTTCGGTTTTCTCCTACACTCCAACGACTTACAGGTTTGTAGGTTAATTGGCTTGCCATAAAACATAATCAATTGTCCCTAGTGTATGGAGGGTAGTGTTAATGTGCGGGGATCGCTGGCCGGCGCGGACTCAGTGGGCTGAAGGGCCTGTTTCCACGGTTTATCTATAAACTCAACTAAACTAATACCTTCAGGAGGCAACGAATGCCGTGAAACTAGCCAACCTCAGGCTGACCATCGCCTACAGGAAGACCAGAGGCAGGCAGGGGGCATGCAGGCCGCAACCCAGCCTACGGGAAGTTACTTTCCTGAGGTGGTCTAGATGTTGCTGTATGAGGCTGGGGTGGCACATTCCCCACTCCTGCAATGTTGCAGTCACCCACACTATCACCAGTCTCAGCTTGGCCAGCTTCCAGCCCAGCGGTATGACTATTGATTTCTCTAACTTCTCTAAGTAAACCTTGCTTTCCCTCTTGCCATCTCTCCCCCACCCTAGTTCTCCGTACTAGTTTCATTAGTCCTCCTGATCTTACTGTTTGTACGTCTCATCGTCAACTTCACCTCAGCCAGCTTGATGTCTAGACAGCTTATCTTCTTTGGAATGCTAACTCAAGGACATACTTTTTTCCACTTTGAATGAAAGACTGAAAAACAAGGGTGAGGCTGAAGGGAGAAATCAATGCAAACGGACTTGAAAATAACACTTTATGAATTAAAGTATTTTATAATTTTAATCCTATACTAACACAGAAGCTATTGAATTAACATAGCAATAGCAATCGAATCTAATGCGAATTGGTGTAATGGTATAATGTAATAATGATTAACTCCCCCGGGGAGGGGAAGGGGAGGGGGGGGGGTTTATTTCAAATCGTTAATGAATGTCCAGATTTAGGACAATGAGCTAAATATAATGAAATATATTATTAACACACTAATAAACCCATATAATAAATTAGGTCCCATTAATGTCTGAGTGGAGGGGAGGAGATTCAGACACTGGCCCCTCTCCCCTTTTGCAAGGTTTGTCTAGGGAGCGGAGCTAAATGTATATTAACATCAATGGAAGTCACTAAACACATAACTACCACCAATAAGTGGCTATTTTTTTACAGTGTCGTTATTTCTAGACACTTTAATATCACTTTTTAAATTTTCACACCACTTCACACTTCTTTGTCTTTTTTCTTAAGGACAATTTTAAAAGGGACCAACAGATCCTAGTAGCTGCAAATGCCCACCCAACACCTAGAGTCCTGAGGTATTTTGTTGCACCATATGACTTAAAGGTATCAATGTAATTTAAAATGCAAGACGATAAACAAAAGAAAATTGGAGGAATCACATTTTGCAGCTGGAACATAAGGGGTGCTAATGAGCCAATTAAAAGGGGTAAGATTTTCGCACAATTGAAATCACTTAATTCAGACATAATCTTCTTACAAGAAACACACCTGAAACTGCAAGCCCAGACCAGATTGAAGGCAAATTGGGTTAGGGCAAACATATCATTTTTCATATATCTCTAAATCTAGAGGCAAGGCAATTATTACTCGTAAAGGTATACCATTTAAATCAAAGACTATCATAAAAGATAAAGAGGGGAGATATCTCATAGTTACCGGAGAGATCCACTCTACCCCAATCACTATGGTAAATATTTATGCGCCTAATTTTGATAATCCCCAATTTTTTAATAAAATCCTGAATATAATCTCAGAGTTTAATTATCAAAATATGATAATTGGGGGAGACTTCAATTGCGTTTTAGATCCTTACCTGGACAAACCTGCACAACAAAAGAGGCGTAACATAAAATCTAAAACTAGTGAACTCCTAAATACATACATAAAAAACACAAATATAACAGATGTTTGGAGGATCGCTAACCCAGTTGGAAGGGAATACTCTTTTTACTCAATAGTACATAAAACCTATTCACGTATCGACCATTTTTTAGTGGATACGAAATTAATTCCTTACACAAAGAATCCTAAATATCATAATAGCATTATCTCCGATCACTCCCCGTTAACTTTTTTCTTAAAACTAGAAGGAATGCCTAATAAAAAATCGTTTTGGAAGTTTAATCCTCAAATTCTAAACGACTCACAAGGTGGTATATATCTAAAACAACTGATGGAACTTTTTTTTTAGACTAACAACACCCCAGGTATTTCACCCTCTTTACTATGGGAATCTTTTAAGGCACTTATCAGAGGATCTATAATCTCATACCAAGCTTTTCAAAATAAAAATAATAAGAATGAACAAATGCGGTTAGAAGAACGAATTAGACAACTGGATCTAGATAATGCTAAAGAGCCAACCATAGATAAACACAATAAAATAACAATACTGAAATTTAAATTAAACAGAATATTATCTGCAAATGTTATAAGAATATTTCAAATTACGAAACAGGAAAACTTTAAATTCGGCGATAAACCACATAAACGTTTTGCACGTCAATTGAAAAGACGGGAAATAGATCATATACGATTTAAAAAATTAAATTTTGAGGATGTAACTAGGAAAATGGATAAGGGAGAGCCAGTGGATGTAGTGTACCTGGACTTTCGGAAAGCGTTTGATAAGGTCCCACATAGGAGATTAGTGGGCAAAATTAGGGCACATGGTATTGGGGGTTGAGTGCTGACATGGATATAAAATTGGTTGGCAGACAGGAAACAAAGAGTTGGGATTAACGGGTCCCTTTCAGAATGGCAGGCAGTGACTAGTGGGCTACCGCAAGGCTCGGTACTGGGAGTTCACCTATTTACAATATAAATTAATGATTTAGATGACGGGATTACAAGTAACATTAGCTAATTTTCAGATGACACAAAGCTGGGTGGCTGTGTGAAATGTGAGGAGGCTGCTATGAGAATGCAGGGTGACTTGGACAGGTTGGGTGAGTGGGCAGATGCAGTTCAATGTGGATAAATGTGAGGTTATCCACTTTGGTAGCAAAAACAGGAAAGCAGATTATTATCTAAATGGTGTCAAATTGGGAAAAGGGGAAGTACAACAGGATCTGGGAGTCCTTGTTCATCAGTCATTGAAATGCAGGTATAGCAGGCAGTGAAGAAAGCGAATGACATGCTGGCCTTCATAACAAGAGTTGAGTATAGGAGCAAAGAGGTCCTTCTGCAGTTGTACAGGGCCCTAGTGAGACCACACCTGGAGTATTGTGTGCAGTTTTGGTCTCCAAATTTGAGGAAGAACATTCTTGCTATTGAGGGAGTGCAGCATAGGTTCACATGATTAATTCCCGGGTGGCAGAACTGTCATATGCTGAGAGAATGAATGTGCTGGGCTTGTATACTCTGGGATTTAGAAGGATGAGAGGATATCTAATTGAAACATATAAGATTATTAAGGGTTTGGACACGCTAGAGGCAGGAAACATGTTCCCGATGTTGGGGGAGTCCAGAACCAGGGGCCACAGTTTAAGAATAAGAGGTAAACCATTTAGAACGGAGATGAGGAAACACTTTTTCACACAAGAGAATTGTGAGTTTGTGGAATTCTCTGCGGTGGAGGCTGGTTCTCTGGATACTTTCAAGAGAGAGCTAGATGAGGCTCTTAAAGATAGCGGAGTCAGGGGATTATGGGGAGAAGGTAGGAGCTGCATACTGATTGGGGATGATCAGCCATGATCACATTAAATGGCAATGACGGCTCGAAGGGCCGAATGGCCTACTCCTGCACCTATTGTCTATTATCTCATTCGTCATTGTACATTTCCTAAATCATCATCTGCTTTGATCTGACCTTTTCACACCTTAAATTCACTTTGTTCCCTTTCACAGCTCTAGTTTCCCTCTCCCCCGACTCTCAGTCTGAACAAGGATCTCGACCTAAAAAGTCCCTCATTCCTTTTCGCTAGAGATGCTGCCTGCCCACTGAGTTACTCCAGCACTTTGTGTCTGTGTTCGGTATCAACCAACATCTGTAGTTCCATCCTCATACATCGTTCTCACCTGGTCCAACAGGTAGTGATGCACATCTCC
This sequence comes from Raja brachyura, assembly GCA_963514005.1. The sequence continues at coordinate 6,091,697 of OY740800.1, read as the reverse complement.
AGAGGATGGGGGAACACAGTCCTTTTCTTGATGGCCACCTTTGTGCCTAGAACTGAAGTATATAGTCACGCATGGCACCCCACCAAGGCGAGCTAGCCACAGAAGCAGAACTACAATCATACATCACTGTTAAATCTTTACTCCAACAGGAGCATTTCTATTCACTTATCATGTATCTATACACAGTAAAATGCTCAACTATAATCATGTGTTGCCTTTCCGCTGACTGGTTAACACACAACAAAAGCTTTTCACTGTACCTCAGTACAAATGACAATAAACTAATCTGCACTGACCCAAGTGTCACCACATGCTGAGGTCCCCTACCTGTCCCAGGTGATGCAGGTGACAGGCGTGTCCTTGTGGCCATGCGATGGTTAGACTGCTGCTCTACCTGTCCTCTGTGGAAGAGTGGTCAGCATGGAACGTTCTGCAAACACTGTGGCAGCACACAATGGATCCTTTGGGATGGTTTCCCAAGCCGACTGTCAAAGCCCTTGGCAAATTGCCACGTGGCCAGATGCCATCAAGAAGCACAAAGACATCATGTTTTTGACATTGAGAGAGGCCCTCCCCCTCAGACTCTCACTCCTAATGCATGCTGCCCTCAAGGCAACGGTGAAACGGATGAGACAATGATCCACCTCTCTGTGTGTGCCGAGAAGGTCTTGAAAAGGATGGAAGGATCCTTATGGAAGATCTAGCTGAGCCGGTGTGTACAGATAATTTTCTGATCATCAGGATGTTCTGAGATGATCATCAGCTTTTCACTGTACCTCGGTGACTAAACTAATCAAGTCAACTGCTGCTGGAAGATGCACTTTAATCTGGCTGAAACTTGTTGGCCTTCCCATGCAAGGAGTTGTAAATGTGATGTTTGTGATGTAAGTGATGCAAGAGTCCCTACTAAGGGGCACATTGACACTAAGTGGAAGTAAGAAGTGGCCGATTCAGAAACTCCAAGCCGCTGAGAATGTTCTGATCATCCCGGCGAGAGGGCTTGAACATCGGGCCGCCGTAGCGTAGACTGCGGAGGGTTCAAAGGCCCCGGCCACGGAGGAAGACGACTGAACTTTATTGCCTTCCCTCACAGTGGGAAACGTTGATTCCGCTGAGTGGGGATGTTCACATTGAATTCTATCGTTTGTGGTGTTCTTATTTGTATGGCTGTACGGTAACTCAAATCTCACTGTACCAATTAGTGCATGTGACAATAAATGTAAACTTGAGCTTGAACTTGAACTAAGTGCAGCCCGCGTACAGGTATGGTAGGATAGGTCTGTCCTCTAAGGTCCTGCTGCCACCGAAAAGCTGAGAACTGTGCAATGGCCCCCCAGACACTTGATTGTGTGTTGTTCAAAGAGGAAACATGAGTGCAGAAACAAAAGACTGCTTGAGAAACTCAGCGAGTCAGGCAGCATCTGTGGAGAGAAATTAACAGATGACATTTTGCGTTGAGACTCTTCATCCAAATATAAATGGCATTTTTGCTGTTTACAGGGCATGTATTGATGGTGGCACCTAATGAATATCTGAATATAAAAAAATGCATTTACTAATTGAGACGAGTTTGGAACTTCAGATGGATATGGGTCACATGTGAGTAAATGAGCTTAGATTATGCATCTTGATCAGCATGGACGAGTAGGGTCTGTTAACATGGTGCATGACTCTATGGCTTGTCATACTGAATTTGCTACATGTCTGAAGAAGCGTCTCGACCCGAATCCTCACCCATTCCTTTTATCCAGAGATGCTGCCTGTCCCGCTGAGTTGCTCCGGTATTTTGTGTCCATCTTCGGTGTAAGCCAGCATCTGCAGTTCCTTCCTACGAATCTTTTACATATTTTTGAAAAACATCCTGATTTTGGAAATTAAAGCTCCCCCACCCACCCCACCCTCCCCCCCCCTCATCCCCCCCCCACCTCCCCCCCAACCCATCCCCCACACCCATCCCCCCCCCCATCCACCCCCCCCGCCTCCTCCCCTGCCTCCCTCATCACTGGCTCATACTAATGTAGGTTGCTGTATCCTTCTTCTAAGTTCTTACTAATGTAAGGCCAATGGCTTTAGGTTTTGATTAAATGTAATCCATAGAAACTTGAGTAAAAAATCTCACATATTGAAAAGATATGCAGTTCCATTTGTTATCTTAACACGGTGATTTTGACCCTGGCTATGGATTAATTTGTGGATCTATTTTGGAGGATACATTTCATTTCTGAAGCTGTGTCAGGTTACATATAATGCTATTGCCAGTCCTGCAACAAGATGCTGATAGTGTCAGAAAGTAGCATGTTTCCAATGTGTCTGATATGTCTGATTGTTGAGGTTAATGTATATGCATGCTATTCATATTTACTGGCAGACCTGAGGATTCTGTCTACACATTCCCTGATATCACTAACGCTTTCATTTTCTCTCTTGTTTTGTATGGTCTGACCTGCTGGTTATGTCCCATAGCCTCACCACTGAGTTTAGTTTCGAAATACAGCATGGAAACTGGCCCTTCAGACCACCAAGTCGACACTGGCTATGGATACTTGTTGACTAGTTGCATGTTATCTCACATTTTCGTATCCACTCCCTACATTCATTGTGGACAATGTTTACAGAGACTAATTAATCTACCTCCCCACTCATCTTTGGGATATGGGAGAATGTGCAACCCTCCCCCCCCCCCCCCCCCCCGCAATCCCCCGATGTAAAGAGCTGGTAGGTAAAACCAACTGGGGTGGGAGTTAATGGGTGGATGGCACCAGATGGATTGGATGGGAAGTTGGTCTGAAGAAGGGTCTCGACCCGAATAGTCACCTATTCCTCTCTCCATAGATGCTGCCTCATCCGCTGAGTTTCTCCAGCATTTTTGGTCTATTTTTGATTTTTCCAGCATCTGCAGTTCCTTCTTAAACATGATCTTGTGTAGGTCAGCTATACTGTGTTTCCTCTCAGTCTTCACTGCTCCAGGAAGAACAACATAAGCATCACCTGCAGAACGTTATGTTTCCATCACTCATTGCTGATACTATTCTAGTAAATCTTTCCTGCAACTTCTCTAAGACCTTCACACCCAATCAGAATTGGATGTAACGCTCCACTTGTGACCTAATAAGTCTTTTATAAAGGTTCAATATAACCTCCTTTGCTTTTAGTTCCAGACTATAATTTATAAAGTCCATGATCCCATACGGTTTACTATCCTGCCTGTTCCAAAGATTGATGCACAAGAATACCCAGGTCCATTTTTTCCAACGGACCTTTGAGAACAGTGCCAATAAATCTTTCCTTTGGCCAAAATATATCACTTCCCACTGACCTGTAGTAAATTTTAACCATCATGTTGTGTCCATCTACGTTCTTTTGCAAAGCTTTACTACCTTGAAGACACAAGGAACTGCAGATGCTGGTTAACAAATAAAGACACAGAGTGCTGGAGTAACTCAACGGGACAGGCAGCATCACCAGGGAATATGGATAGGTGACGTTTCCGGTCGGGATCTTTCTTCAGACTGATTGTAGTAGAGGGAATAAAGCTGAAAGAGGGTGGTGGCGGGACAAAACCTGGCAAGTGATAGGTGGTCTGCAGAAGGGTCTCAACCTAAAACGCCACCCATTCCTACTCTCCTGCAGGGCTGAGTTACTCCAGCATTTTGTGTGTATCATAAGTGATAGGTGGATATAGGTCTGGGGGAGGAGGGGACCTTGACTGGTTGATGAAAAGGCAAAAAGTGTGAGATAAGGAGATAAGGATGAAGCCAGAGGAAAGGTTATAGGTGGAAGGGGATATTGGGAAACGAAAAGTGAGAAGTGGGTGCGCATCCAGGTGGGACACGGGGAAGGGGGGTAGAGAAAAGGAAAGGGGAGGGGGGGTTACACATTGTGGATTGTATCTTGAAGCTTTGTTCATCTGTAGATTTTGTATTTTAGTTTTGTTTAGTTTGGTTTAGAGATGCATCGTGGAAAGAGGCCCATCGGCCCACCGCGTCCATGCCAACCAGTAACCCCCACACACTAACACTATCCTGCATCACTCGGGACAATTTGAAATTATACCAAGGCAATTAACCTACAAACCTGGACGTCTTTTGGAATGTGGGAGGAAGCCAGAGCTTCCTGGAGAAAGCCCACACAGGTCACGGGGACAACGTACAAACTCCGTACAGACAGCGCACGTAGTCAGGATCGAACCTGAGTCCCTGGCGCTGTAAGGCAGCAAATCTACCGCTGCACCACCTTCTTCTCTGCCGCCCGTCTTCTCTATACATCCAGATCCATGTCATTAGCATACATCAAAAGAAGCATTGGTCCCAGTTTGGATATTTGGCTACCACCATATACAAGGGCTGAATCTGTTTTGAAGTAATGCTTATCGTAAGATACTTGGGATTGGTCAGTGAGCGTTTGTGGAGAGGGGAACATTCCAAGTCTGTTCTTGCCTCTGTGAGTTACTGTGATTCCCTTGGCCTGGTGAACACAACCATCAGCAGTGAAACTAATAACTAAAGTCAAATCCAAGGCTATCTCCATATTAAACATGTCAGTGCAACCTCCGGGAGTGAGTTGGTTGTCCATCCCTTGTCCATAGTTGGTAAAACCTTGTTGCTGAGATGGTGTAGGCTTCTCTATTCAGTTGGGTTTGGTCTTAATTTAATCATTGCCCTACCATGGCCATGCCTCATCTACACACAGTCCCACACTCTCACACCATCGCACTTTGATCTTCCATTTGCTTCTTTTAAGAGGTAAGAGTTTTAGTGGTTTAGTTTCATTCAAGTCAGGTTGTGGGGTTGACTGCTGTTATCGTACATGAACTCCATCCTTCATAAAACTGCACTTACAATAGCAAAAACTCAGTGATACATTTTTCTTTGTAATTTCACATTTTCTGAAAACATAAATCGAAATGTCATTTCTCATTGGATTGTAAGTTACTCAGTAAAATCCATAACATGAGATTTTTTCAGTTCTTTGAGAGCCAAATCCTTAAAGTTAAAGCTTCCAAATTAATTACTGAAATCGTATAGCTCCATAATGAAAACTGGCAAGTGTGTCAGCTTGATTTGTTCTGTAAAACTCTGCCTTCAGAGATTGAACATGTGGCTAGACTCACACGTGGGTATCGTACTGAAGGACTGCCGCATGACCTGAGGTGGCATTCTTTGAATTGCACATTAAACCAACTAGCTGGATATTCCATTACATACACAACGTAATTATGCACTTTGCAAAGGAATTACAATGACATTTTGCATGGATAATCCGTAGCAGTGGTAGAGTTGCCGCCTTACAGCTTTCCAGCGCCAGAGACCCAGGTTCGATCCCAACTATGGTCGTTGTCTGTACGGAGTTTGTACGTTCTGCCCGTGAACTGTGTGGGTTTTCTCCGAGATCTTCGGTTTCCTCCCGCACTCCAAAGACGTACAGGTTTGTAGGCTAATTGGCTTGGTATTAATGTAAATTGTCCCTAGTGTGTGTAGGACAGTGTTAGTTTGCAGGGATCGCTGGTCGGTGCGGACTCGGTGGGCCGAAGGGACTGTTTCCGTGCTGTATCTCTAAACTAAAAGTAAACATTATACAGTGTGCATGGGTGATATAGCTCTCCTTTCATGCTGAATAACACACTTCTCGTGTCGCTGTTGATAAAATTCACTGATTATGTGCATACTGGATATGATCTGAAAGGAATACACAATTAGCTATTTGCATTTGTTTGTGAGAAGGAAGGAAGTGAAGGCTGTCCCAATGCAGTTGACACCCAAGCTTGTACCTTTGATGTGTAGGCACCATTATAATCTCGGGATTGCAATACCCAATTCATGCTTAACAAGTTCCCAGCTATGTGACCAGATCCACATCACCCCATAAAATTATTATTAAGATTGTAAAAATTATTTTAAAGTTATATAACATAATTATATAACTATGTTATATAATTGTTAATTGGAGGAAAAAGAATGTTGATCAAAACAGGTGTGAGAGGTTATGGGGAGAAGGCAGGAGAATGGGGTTAGAAGGGAGAGATAGATCAGCCATGATTGAATGGTAGAGTAGACTTGATGGGCCAAATGGCCTAATTCTACTCCTACCACTTATGACTTTATGACCTTATGAAAACATAAAGAAAGTGCTAAGAATATTCTCTGTGTAGGAATGCTGGTTTAAACCAAAGATAGACACAAAAAGCTGGAGTAACTCAGCGGGTCAGACAGTATCTCTGGAGAAAAGGAATGGGTGACGTTTTGGGTCAAGACCCTTCTTCAGACTATAAGTATATTCTCTGTTTTACTATAATAATCTTTCGTGATTACAGCTGCGTCTAACTGCAGCAGGTAATCTCAGAGATAATGTGTGTGTTTCTACATGCAGTTTCAATATGCTGCTGGCAGTATTGTTTTGTATTGCCACTGAGGCCAAGCTGCAAATAAAACTAGGCATCATAGCAATAGCTTCTTGTAAAATACTTCCATCAAATCAATACATACAGCTGAACGATTTTTGTCCTTGTGCTGAAATCAAATCTAAGACCCAGAGGTAGACAGTAATGACTGGGATAGCAGTTTTGGGATATAGAAGATAAGCCAGCACATTACTTTGTAACTTCGGGACCAGCCAGATGGACTGCACAGTCTGCAATTATCCTTCCTTTTTGCTGTATCCCCAAATGAGCTCTCTCATTTGAATGAAGTAGAAATAAAAAGATAACTGTACTGGACTGTTCAAGAATTCACAAACTACAATAAGTTTAAGTGAAAATCCATCGCAAGCAAACAGGTAGAAAATAGGGTTTTAACCCACTCCTAAAGAGAGCCAGAGTACTAATTTCCATCGTTAGTTTAACCCATCAAATTAATTGAATTTGCCACTAATGGCTGCCTCGCCAACAGTCTGTCTGTCCCTTCCTTTGTTGTTTTAATAGTATATGTTAAATGTATGTTTTAGTGTTCTTTAGTTGTTTTATGTGGGGGCGGGGGGCGGGGGAAAACTTTTTTTATCTCGTACCTCGACGGAGATGGGATTTTTTCTGTATCGTGTCTCCGTCCGCACTGCGGACTAACATGGCGGCCTCAACTGGTTAGGAACTCCAACCGCGGGCGCCTGCGGAACTTACCATCGTGGAGCTCGAGATCCCTTTCCCAGGGATCGTCCGGAGCTTGCGGACTTTAACATCGTGGAGCTCGCATTCCCTGGTCAGAGACCGACTTCGGGAGATCCAAGCCGCAGGAGCTTCGAACGCCCCGAAGCGAGGGCTTTGATCGCCCCGACGCGAGGGCTTTGATCGCTCTGACACGAGGGTTTCGATCGCTGGCTGCGGGAGCTTCGATCGCCCCGACGGATGGTTCGGCTGCCCCAACAGCGGGAGAATAAAGGGGGAAGAAGATTGGACTTTATTGCCTTCCATTGCAGTGAGTAATGTGGGGAATCCGCTGTGGTGGATGTTTATGTTAACTTGTATGTAGTTGTGTGTCTTGGTGCTTTTTTTTAGTATGACTGCATGATAATTCGAATATCACTGTACCCTATATGTTACACATGATAATAAAAGACCTTTGAAAACTTTGACCTTAAAAAAAAGCATTGCTTATTTGAAATATTATTCATATGGAGCCACAATCATTATTTTCTGTATAATACGTTTTAAAACATAGAAATATTTTCCTTTTTGGGAAATGAGAATGGAGAATGACTAAAAAAAATTATATTTATCTTTACTCTCTGCACATAGGATTTATTTATATTTATTTATTTCTTATCTTATAATTTCATCATGTGAGGGTTCAGTAAATGGTACAATTTGTTGTAGCCCAGAGTGTGCATCATATCAACGTATTTGACTACATACTGTCCACGCAATGCGAAGTGTATTTATTTATTATTTTCAAAGCAGAACAGACGACGGTTCAGGCAAGCATTTTAAATAATTGGTTTTCTGTGCTTTGAAAGTGATAGGAAATTAAATCCTTCATCGTTACTGAGTTGATAGATAATTAATAAATTACCAACTTCACTGACATTGAGGCTGCTGATCTTCCTGTTGTTGAATTTATTTCTATAGAATAACTGTGGTAGGTGTGGGTGACCTTGGAAACAGCGCTGAGGAACGTGACTGATCATGACAAAATGTGGCAGAACATGTTACAGTCTGTTCAATTAGGGATCATCTATTTCCAGTAAGCCTTTCTGAAAGAGGTACAGAGAAGGAACATATGTTTGTAAGTATGTGAGAATGAATGGATTGTTTTAACATGAATCAAGGAAATAGATGAAAGTCCGCATAAAAAAGATCTCCAATTTCTTCAGCCCAAATGCGTTTTGGTCCTTCAACCGAAGGGTTTCTGTCACATCTGATGTTGTCTGATTTTTTTTAGGATTTCTTTCTATTTAGCTGGGGATTTGAACACATTTTATAAAATATTGTACATAGCTCAGGACCACGCTCACGTAGTTCTCTCTTATTTCTCTCTTCCCACAAGAGAAAATTGTTTTCCAAATGAAAAATGCAATCACATGTTGTAAAAAGGAAATGCAAACGCTGGTTTAAACCGAAGATAGACACAAAATGCTGGAGTAACTCAGCGGGGCAGGCAGCATCTCTGGAGAGTAGGAATGGGCAACATTTTGGGACGAGTTCCTTCTTCAGAGAGTCTCCAGCATTTTGTGTCTATCACACATTGTAAACTGGGTGCTGCAAATTCCTCGAGCAAGGGAATGGGCATATGCCATGGTATCTCTTGTGCAAATTAAATGAATACATTTACAGAAAACAGTTCATAATATTTTCCTGTGGTTATCCCATGAGAATGTGATAAATTCGACAGATTATTCATAATGATTACTTAATAGTGAAAATGTTTTAAACTTACTTTCAATATAAACAACAAAATAATATTCAATTAAATGTGATATTTTACACTTTACTAATGATTAAATGAATTGAGGTTGGATCTGAGCAGAATAAAGGAGTTAGAAGAGGTGACCAAGGGCCTTAATGTTTATAGATACAGCATGGAAACAGGCCTTTCGGCTCATTGAGTCTACATCGACCATCAATCACTCGTTCACACTAGATTTACGTTATCCCACATTCCCATCCACTCCCTACATACACAAGCAATTTTCAGAGCCAATTAACCTACAAACCCGCACGTCTTTGGGATGTGGGAGGAAACCAGGGCACCCGGAGGAAATCCAGGCAGGCATAGGGAGACTCCACACAGACAGCACCTGATGTCAGGGTTGAAGCTGAGGCAGCAGCTCTACCACTTGTGCCACTATGCCACTCCTATTGAAGAAATATATTTTAAAGACATTTTAAAAAGACAAAAAGGTTCACATTATAAAAGGTAAGCCATTTAGAATGGAGACGAGGAAACCCTTTTTCTCACAGAGAGTTGTGAGTCTGTGGAATTCTCTGCCTCAGTGGGCGGTGGAGGCCGGTTCTCTGGATACTTTCAAGAGAGAGCTAGATAGAGCTCTTAAAGATGGAGGAGTCCGGGGATATGGGGAGAAGGCAGGAACGGGGTACTGATTGGGGATGATCAGCCATGATCACATCGGATGGCGGTGCTGGTTCGAAGGGCCGAATGGCCTACTCCTGCTCAATAATTTTACTACAACTAATGTGACACACAATATAAAATCTGCCAGCTTATTCCAATTGCCCTTTTAAAGCAAAGGAACAACATTGGCTATTCCCCAGCCTTTGGTAGAGGAATGGAAGGGATACACAGTTAAGCTTAATTGGAAGGTTCTGGGCCGATGTGTATTCCATCTTTGAATCATTCAATGTTAATTTGATTATTGGACATGTGATGAAGCATATAAATAATTAGCTCATTACAACAGTCTGACAGGGCCATTGCAACAGATTATCCCTCAACCAAGATGGAAGAATGTATTTTCCTGTTTGTCATGAAGAATGGAAACATTGGTGGAGGCAATGTAGCAACGAAGAGGTTTATAATGTGAATTTCAGAATGAAGTCTCAACAGTTGAATGCGAATTCACCACAAATGGAACAAGGGGGCAATATGAAAGACCAAATCTGAGTAAACACGGAATACTTGGACAGCTACTGGTCTGAAGAAGCGCACACAATTTATGAAGTTCACAATTGATATACTTTGGAAAATGTACATAATTTAAATGTAGAAAGACATCGGGATTAAAATGCTCAACAACATAAAATACTTTGAGAACCATGTTGCTCATGTAATGCCTGTATAATTATATTGCAAGGACTTTGTGAGTGTTAATTCAGTGAGGAATATTGATTGCCATTATGATAATGACATTTACCATCATTACAGCACACTCTTCTATGGAAGCAACTATAATCAAAAGATGTATTATTTTTAATTAAAATCTAAAACCTAAAAAATGAGCATTTAAATGAGGTTCCCCACTTTTTCCAAACTGCATAAATATTGCAGTTCACGATCTTGTGTTATGCTTGCTTTATTGACTGAACAAGCATTTTGACAGTAGCATCGAGAGGTTGACTGAACCTGTGTAAACATGGACCTTGGTATTTTGTATTTATTGCTGACGAATTGCTGCATCAGTATGTGGAACATGGACATTCAACAAGGACTATAACATGCCCCTTAGTTGCTGTCAGATTCAACTGCATTTCAAGGAGTAAAGCACTCATTTTATTGGATGGTGAGAATGTATTCATTCACAGAGACCATACAAGAAAACTCATTGAAATTGGCAGGGCCACGGATAAAATAGTTTATGCCGTTTAAAACATTTTCTGATAATTGTTACTTCAATTCCCTTAAAAAGGAAGAAAGTCACCATAGATTGTGATGACTCAGAATGACATCATCTCCAATTGCTTTCTCCCAGTCACTGGATGTACCATCTATCAGGAAACACTGGATATACCTTCTAAAGAGCTGAAGTGATTCTAAACTCACTGCATGGATATTCTGATTTATTGCAAGGAGATACTTGCTAACATCTAACTTCTTGCCTGAGGTACTTTATGTATTTTATAGTTTTACCACCTCCAACATCTCACAACCAAATGGCTCCACCCTAATCTAATTCACATTGTTCATTAATCAAATTCACTAATCTAATTCATCTGTTCATTAATTGAATTGTGCACTTCCAATAGACAACATTGCTATTTATTTTGAAATCAAACTAAATAGAGCTTGTGTGGTAGATTTGTACGTTTATGGATCTGCTGCTGTTAACCTGCTGGTAAACGCTACCCTGCCCCAACATGTTGGCCGATTAGGAAAAGGGGAGATGCAGCGCGACCTGGGTGTCATGGTACACCAGTCATTGAAAGTAGGCATGCAGATGCAGCAGGCAGTGAAGAAAGCAAATGGTATGTTAGCTTTCATAGCAAAAGGATTTGAGTATAGGAGCAGGGAGGTTCTACTTCAGTTGTATAGGGTCTTGGTGAGACCACACCTGGAGTACTGCGTACAGTTCTGGTCTCCAAATCTAAGGAAATTGCCATAGAGGGAGTGCAGAGAAGGTTCACCAGATTGATTCCTGGGATGTCAGGACTGTCTTATGAAGAAAGACTGGATAGACTCGGTTTATACTCTCTAGAATTTAGGAGATTGAGAGGGGATCTTATAGAAACTTACAAAATTCTTAAGGGGTTGGACAGGTTAGATGCAGGAAGATTGTTCCCGATGTTGGGGAGGTCCAGGACAAGGGGTCACAACTTAAGGATAAGGGGGAAATCCTTTAGGACCGAGATGAGAAGGACTTTTTTCACACAGAGAGTGGTGAGTCTCTGGAACTCTCTGCCACAGAGGGTAGTTGAGGCCAGTTCATTGGCTATATTTAAGAGGGATTTAGATGTGGCCCTTGTGGCTAAAGGGATCAGAGGGTATGGAGAGAAGGCAGGTACGGGATACTGAGTTGGATGATCAGCCATGATCATATTGAATGGCGGTGCAGGCTCGAAAGGCCGAATGGCCTACTCCTGCACCTAATTTCTATGTTTCTATGTTTCTATGTTGGAGCCTCGTGGAGTAGATGATCCTTGGACAACGTGGGGAGGATGGCAGGATGTGTCCAACAAAAAAACTGACAGTTAGATAAAACATTTAGAATAGTTTAGTTTAGAGATACAGTTTAGACAGTTTAGTTTAGTGAGCGCGGAAACAGGCCCTTCGGCCCACCAAGTCCGCACTGACCAACGATCCCAGCACATTAACACAATCCCACACACACCAGCGACAATTTTGCATTTATACCGATTAACCTATAAACCTTTACATCTTTGGAGTGTGGTTGGAAACCGAAACTCTCAGAGAAAACCCACGCAGGTCACGGGGAGAACGTACAAGCTCCTTACAGGCAGCACCTGTAGTCAGGGTTGTACCTGGGGCACTACAAGCAGTACAGCTCTACCATTATGCCACCATGCCACCCTTAAGGGCCTGTCCCACCAGCATGCAACTCTATGCGATTAGCGCAACCAAACGTGGTCTGAAGTGATTCTAAACTCACTGCATGGATATTCTGATTTATTGCAAGGAGATACTTGCTAACATCTAACTTCTTGCCTGAGCTGTCCGGCGTCGCGGGGCCGGTCCCACTTCGATCGCCGGAGCCGTGCGGAATTGTGCGGAGTTCGTCCCGACATCGCGCGGGGCTCCGAAAAACTGACTATTTTCAAAAATTCAGCACGGCAACGGCTTGTCGGCTCGCAGTCGCCTCGACGCATTACACACTGCCCCGACATCGTGCCTCCGTGACCCTCTCTGTAGGTACCTCCGTGACCCTCTATGTGTGTGGCTCCGTGGCCCTCTGTGTGTGTGTGCCTCTGTGCCCCTCTCTGTGTGCCCCCCCTCTGTCCTGGCGAACTTACCTTAGACTTCGCTCCAAGTTCGCCTCACTTTGCGCCGCGTTGCGCCATTCACCCGACGTCCGCGCGGCCTTCGCTGCCGGTTTGGTCGCGCTTGCCGCATGCGGGCGCATGCTGGTGGGAACGGCCCTGTACAGGGGATCACCCGACCTCCGCGCGGCCCCCGCTTCTAGTTTGATCGCGTTCATCACATAGAGTTGCATGCTTGTAGGACAGGCCCTTTATAAAATAATTCAAACAATATTTACAGCTCAATGAAATAATGAAAAAATTACCAAAACCTATAAAGAATCAAACTCACAGCACTAAAAGTAATTACACACATATAGCCGCACTCAATACATTCAAACATAAGTAAAGTTGGTAATAATCACTATGATCCTGTGTAACTGGTTCTATGCAGTGATATCAGTGGAGTAGCTTTTCTTGCAAATAGCTTACCTGGCCTAGGTGAAACAGATAAATCCCCATCAAATGTTCTGGAGACATTTAAAACGTACTGCAAACAGCATGAAAAGTCCAACATCAGATACTGTCGGGAAATCACTGATGCATTGAAGTTCTGCGCTTACTCATCTGCATAGAAATTGCAAATTTGGTCACAACCATCTTGAGAAATACTGATAGCTTTGCACAGAACTGCTAAGAGGATACAGCTTGTCTACGAGACTTCTCTCTCTCCAATTTCTACAGCCTTGCTCTGGAGAGTATTCTGACTGGATGCATCTCAGCCTGCTCTGTTCCTGACTGCCGGAAGCTGCAGAAAATGGTGCACAAACCCAGTCCATCATGGGCTTGTCATTTCCAAACATCCAGTCTACCTTCATGATGCTTGTAGTCTTAAGGATAGCTTCTTCCTCACTGCTGTCCAACTCCTAAACCATTCACCCTAATCACCCCATTCCTACCAAACATCCACGTTTAACTCCACCTCGTTGGTTATTTGTCTATTGTACTTTCATATTCCTTAGCCATTCTCATTTTTTACACAACGATTTTGCACTATTCTGCTGTTCATCACTGTATTAATTATTGAATTTATCGATAATGCGCTGTACTGTTTAGTTTGTGAGCTTCACATGAATCGGCCAGCAAGTTCTGATCGATCAATTTCACATCAATACTGTAATTCAATTGGCAAGAATGCATGTAGTTTCAACATCTCAGTGAAAGTTGTTAAGAAATAGACATACCATGTGGAAGAAGGCTATAATTGACGACATTATCAACAAATATATTCGCCTTACTTCCTTCTCTCTATGTAAGGCTGCTGCCTCCAATTCCCAATGCAATAGACAATGATGGAACCCCTTCATAGCTGCTCTGTCTTAATTGATATTCTTCTGACTCTATATGAAAAGAGAAGTGTAAACCAGGAGTAAAACTGACCTATCATTGAAAATGTCCTTTTGCAATTATAGACCGGTTAGTTTGACTTCAGTGGTGGACAAATTAATGGAAAAGATACTTAGAGATAATATATATAAGTATATGGATAAAGAGGGTCTAATTAGGAACAGTCAACATGGATTTATGCCTGGAAGGTCATGTTTGACTAATCTTCTTGAATTTTTTGAAGAGGTTACTAGGGAAATTGACGAGGGTAAAGCAGTGGATGTTGTCTATATGGACTTCAGTAAGGCCTTTGACAAGGTTCCTCATAGAAGGTTGGTTAAGAAGGTTCAACTGTTGGGTATAAATGCAGGAATAGCAAGATGGATTCAACAGTGGCTGAATGGGAGAAGCCAGAGGGTAATGGTGGATGGCTGTTTGTCGGGTTGGAGGCAGGTGACTAGTGGGGTGCCTCGGGGATCTGTGTTGGGTCCTTTGTTGTTTGTCATGTACATCAATGATCTGGATGAAGGGGTGGTGAATTGGATTAGTAAGTATGCAGATGATACCAAGATAGGGGGTGTTGTGGATAATGAAGAGGATTTCCAAAGTCTACAGAGTGATTTAGGCCAGTTGGAAAAATGGGCTGAAAGATGGTAGATGGAGTTTAATGCTGATAAATGTGAGGTGCTACACCTTGGCAGGACAAATCAAAATAGGACGTACATGGTAAACAGTCGGGAATTGAAGAATACAGTTGAACAGAGGGATCTGGGAATAACTGTGCATAGTTCCTTGAAGGTGGAATCTCATATAGATAGGGTGGTAAAGAAAGCTTTTGGTATGCTAGCCTTTATAAATCAGAGCATTGAGTATAGAAGCTGGGATGTAATGTTAAAATTGTACAAGGCATTGGTGAGACCAAATCTGGAGTATGGTGTACAATTTTGGTCGCCCAATTATAGGAAGGATGTCAATAAAATAGAGAGGGTACAGAGGAGATTTACTAGAATGTTGCCTGGGTTTCAACAGCTAAGTTACAGAGATAGGTTGAATAAGTTAGGTCTTTATTCTCTGGAGCGCAGAAGGTTAAGGGGGGACTTGATAGAGGTCTTTAAAATGATGAGAGGGATAGACAGAGTTGATGTGGACAAGCTTTTCCCTTTGAGAATAGGGAAGATTCAAACAAGAGGACATGACTTTAGAATTAAGGGACAGAGGTTTAGGGGTAACATGAGGGGGAACTTCTTTACTCAGAGAGTGGTAGCGGTGTGGAATGAGCTTCCAGTGGAAGTGGTGGCGGCAGGTTCGTTGGTATCATTTAAAAATAAATTGGTAGGCATATGGATGAGAAGGGTATGGAGGGTTATGGTATGAGTGCAGGCAGGTGGGACTAAGGGAAAAAAGTTGTTCGGCACGGACTTGAAGGGCCGAGATGGCCTGTTTTCGTGCTGTAATTGTTATATGGTTATATGGTTCCAATATTCAGAACATATGTTATCAGGGATCTTTAGACCTCTCAGAAAACTAGCAAGATCATTGAAGAACTGTATTTGTTCTTACTTGGAGAAATGGGGAATAGATTTTCCTGCAGTGTGTTTATGAAATAGAGTGTTTGTAAGTGCATAGGATGGGCTACCTGATGCAATAAATACATCAGAACAACTGATCACATTTCCCAGAAGGATTTTGAAGTGGTTCACATAACAGCATGCTCGGGATGAGCTGGTGCTCACAATATGACAGTTATAGTACCTGTGGATTCATTTTAAGTATCTTCTTGCTGCACATGGCTGCAATGTGGTGTTGTTTATGATCACACCTCATGCGAACATGTTTTTTTTGCTCTGCACTTTATTGCCTCTGATCAGGCTCGTTGTCTCTCAGATAACTGCACATAAGTAAAATCTATTGTTTGATTTTGCTCCAAACAAACATTCTTTAAATGTTACTTATTATTTATTTGAGATCTATTGCCAGGTATGAAATGTATTTGGGTACTAGTGTATACCTCAGTAAAATGTTTGCAACGCCATTGAAACGGTTTAAATAATGAAAAAATAATATCATTTACTGCCTACCTTATATTATTATAGCACGTTTGCAATATGAAATCTGCTCTTTGCCTCAAGACCTTCCATCTATTCTGCTGCAACTTTTCACATCATAAGCCATCACAGTGATCCTGATCAGAACAATTAATCAGGAGGGCAGGAGTTTCACTGTGCTCCTGATTTTTTCTTTCTGTTTGTATGCTTCATTGTCACCTTCCCCTCAGTTAACAATGAACTGTTCTATATTTCCTCATCATCGTCTGCTTTGATCTGTCCTTTTCACACATTGCCCTTCCATATCTCCAGTCTCCCTCTCCCCAAACTCTACCTGAAGAAGGGTCTCAACCCGAAACATCACCCAGTCCCTCGCTCCAGATATGCTACCTGACCCACTGAGTTACTCCAGTATCCTGTGCCTATCTTTGGTGTAAACCAGCATCTGCAGTTCCTTCCTACACAGTGTTCCTGATACTAATGTAATCATGTGTTAAATACTTTGGAATTGCCAATTATCAATTGAGATACCATTTAGAAGAAATACCCAGATGCTATTTAAAATTGCACTGTGATTTGTTTGTAATAAACATGTTGGCACTTTTGCATGGTTTGCCACTTTAATTAAGCAAGATGCCATTTATTTAAAATAGACTAACAAACAGATTAGCATCTTAGTCAAAGGAATTTCATACAAATAATTCAATAGTTGGTAATGCAAGACAGCAGAATTTCTTATATCATTATAACCATAGATGTTTTAATTTCTTTGGTATCCATTTTACACTCTGAATTATAAAAGTGAGACTTTTCAACATTATACTGTGTATAATAAGAAAACTAGAGAAACACTCAACGGGTCAGACAGGGTTTGTGGATCAATAAACCTGTCTAATTTAGTTTAGACACGCAGCGTGGAAACAGGCCCGTTGGCCCACCAAGTCCGCACCAACCAGCGATCCCTGCACACTGACACTATCCTACACACACTAGGGACAAGTTACATTTATACCCAGCCAATGAACCTATAAACCTGTATGTCCTTGGAGGGAGGAAACCAGAGATCTCGGAAAAAAACCCCACACAGATCACAGGGAGAGCGTGCAAATTCCTTTACGTAGTCAGAATCATACCCGGGTCTCTGGCGCTGTAAGGCAGTAGGAACAGCCTGGTTCCACCAAGATGTTGCACAGAACGCCACAGGAGATCCTTCTTCCCTGTGGCTATCAAAGTACAACTCCTCCCCCTTCTGTCGTGGGGTAGACTGACTCCCCCCTGCCCCTCACGCCCCCCCCCCCCCCCCCATTGCCCCATGCTTGTTGCTAAATATGTTGTGTCCTGCAGTATCTATCTACTCGAGATAGAGTGAAGTGAACTTCAACCCAGGGGTTTCCATATTTCACCAGGACAAGCTGCAAACGGTGCCCCATTATATCTCAGGACTTGGATCAAAGCAAAAATCTTATGTTGTGAAAATGTGGCATTTTCCAAAAGTAACCCAGGTGAAGCTCGTTAGAAGTCACTGAATGGCATGACCTGCAATTCCAAAATAATGCTTGGTTTCCTTGTTCAGGATTTTTATTTGCACGTGAGTTATGTAGTTATTATAACGTGAAAAGTAATTACATGATGTGAGATGACAAGAATTAAAGTATTATACAAAATAAATCATGTGCTTTAATATTTAAATCGGGCGATCTTAAGGTCTGCAATAGAAATATAAATGACAAATGTCAATCTGGACAAACATTGAGAATGTTATAGACACACAGTTCTGTTACAAACTGACCAGAGGACAAAACAAACTGGACACAATGTTGGCACCTTGGTTTTAAATGTGCATATGATATTACATTGTTGTATCAATCACCTCGCTGTGAAATGATGAGCAGCAGTGAGCTAAAAATAGGCTGGAATGGGCACTAGCAGTGAAATATGACAGCTTGGCACATGCCTGTTCTAATTAGAGAAAGCCTCGATGTACATCAATTGCACTGTTATAATCACCTTCAGCCGATAAAGGAACTTCAAAATGGTGCTGTTCCTGACCTCTATTTTTTGCAGAGTCATAAAAATAGACATTGACCTTAAATGACAATTCTCTTCAGTGTAGTGTTTAAACATACAAATCCTCTGCAACCTAATTGCGTTTGTGGTAGTGTTATTTCCTCGACCATTGTGATTTACATGTCAGTTCAGTCTTCTTTTTACAAGCTGATCATCAGATATCTTCCCAAAGCCTTCAGACATTGCAATTGATTCAGCTTCTATAGCTAGTTCTGATAAGGGTATCCTATTCTGAAGTATGAAAGCACTTATTTTAACCATTCATCTGCTCTTCCAACACAATAACTCACATTTATGCTGTCTCTTCTTACTGGTTCCCTACTAATGGGAACAATCTTTCAAATTCAGATTGGTTTATTGTGCTATACACAAAGGTGCAATGAAATTCCATGTTCGCATGAAGCTCATAGAATAAACAGTATCTGATAATGATAGAAGAAACAACAAATACAACCATGAATGTAAAATAGTAGAATAGAGCAAAGACGGTAACGCAATCTGAAGTAGTGCAAAAAAACTGAAGTGCAACTTCATACCAAATGTGGTCGAGTAGGAGTACGTGGCGGCACCTCAGTGAAGAGATGGTTGGTTCAAGAGTTGCATGTCTAGATGTTTGGGCTTCCAAGCTCCTGTATCTTCTCCCAGAAGATAGAAGAGAGAAAGGGGAGTGGCCAGGGTGGTAGGCATCCTTGGCAATACTCCCAGTGTTCCTGATGCAATGCACAGTGAAGATGGGCTGGATAGAAGGAGATGGACAGGTCTGTGTTCACCACCCCTTGCAGGTTCAGCTTTCATTATTTACTTTCCAGCTCTTTCACAATTTTAATTATTTCCTCCTTAACCAAGTGTATTTTACAGTTTCCGTGCAATAACTGCTCTGTCTTATACCTGATTACATTCAAGTGAATCTTTACTGTACCTTTCATTGATTCCAATGTCCTATCAATCCCATTCATCTTTGGTTTCACTGTTCATTGATCTGTTTTGGACCCTGCTTCAGAAAGGCTCCCCATGCCATCATGCAAAGTAGTTCATGTCTGATTGGCTACAAAAACTGATTTACAATTTTTCCAACCTGAAAACAATTGGATATATTTTGGCTGGTCTATGATCTCCCCCTGACATCCATGAGAACAGATCTTGCTCTGAGAATGTAACTGGCTGGTGGTATATAAGAAATTTTTGATAGCAGGCTCCTTTGCAAAGATGCAAAAGATGGTTCAAACCATATTGGCATTATTGGAACACAATCCATTCACTTCAGTCACAAGACCACTGCCCATCTATTACATGAGGACTTAGTCTCAGCAGTGATGATGGAACAGTGACATACTTCCATGTCAGCGCAATTTGAAAGATAACTTTTTGCGATGTTATTGAAACAGCCGCAATGTGATGTTCTCCTTGTAACCTACTCTCACTTACAAACTTGCCAACTCCAGCCTGCAGTTGAGAATGGAATACCTGCTAACATTTATACTTCTAATCTTATGAGGGAGCAAGGCATGTCTAGTGAAGCATGTCTAGTGAACTGAACATGAATAAGTCAAGATGCCTATTTGAATTCCCACCATGAAGTCCAAAGCTTGAGATGGTTGAATTCCAACTACCTTCCTTTGTGTGAGTCCACCTATGACTCCACCTATTTGTATGTTTCCCCTTGATATTCATTAACTTCAGTGTTACCAGGACAACTTTATTCCAGAAAATTGATTAACACACCTCTGGAATTGAACATTTGGTCATGTTTGAATCAAGGCCTGGAACCATGTGGTTCTAGTGAAACGCAAAGAGAGCATCAGTGAGCAAGATCTTGCTGACAAAAAAGGAACTGCAGATGCTGGTTTATACCAAAGATAGACACACAATGCAGGAGTAACTCAGTGGATCAGGCAGCATCTAGGGAGAAAATGGATTGGTAATGTTTCAGGTCAGGACACATCTTTCAAACTTATTTTTCAGATGTATCAAATAAGTCTTCAGACATAAATGTACCATTTAAAAGAGCTGTTGTTCACAACTTCTAATGTTTGCCTTATGATTGAACACAGTCTGGTGGAGCGCAAATGAGCATGAATGGATTTAACTTGTGTCTGGACATTCCTTGGTAATTTTTGCACTTTGTCAAATAACTAAGTATCGTAATGGCTAAGCTTGTGGCTCAGCTTCTTCTGGGTGGTAATAATTGGGATGTTGCCACTTCTTATATCCTTTGGCCATTTAGTGCTCACGAAAGTCAAAGATTAAACCAAAATTTCATATTTAAATTCTTCATGTAAATTGAAGACTAAAACATTAAATAATGAGCAATCCAAGAAAGGTAATTTATAATTTTGTGGACTGTTGTCATGTTGCTAATGTTGGAAGTATTATTTTTTTTCATCCTAAGAGATTTCAAATTAGTTGAGGTTTATCTTCTTCTAATGCAGAATTATTTGCCTCCTTGGATTTGGCTGAGGCTAATCTTTAGCTGCGGCCAGGGTCTTCCTTCCCTCATCGACCTGCAATATCCAGCCACATCCAAACTTGTGTGTGTGCTTTTAACTCTGATGAGAAAATTAGCTCAACCCTAACCCGACTATTCTTTTTCAGAATTTATATAACTTAATGTAGTTATAATGTAACCTAATGTTATTGAATATAATTCAATATTTATCCCTATCTCTCAAAAACTCTAAGGTCTCTTGAATTTTTTGCTCAGAAAACCTGCTTCTTGTACAGTTTTCTTTCTTTCACTCTGATCCTTACCATTTTCCTCCTGATATGAGCCACAAAGTGTAATTTTTTAATAGTAAATTTCATTTTACCAAATGTTTATTGAAATGCAGTGAATTAAGATACCTTGAACAATGACAACAGTCCACTACAGATTTCAATTACCTTAAACAGACATAGGTGAAGGTCATAACAAGAGAGGCTAGTAATTAATTGATAAGGGTGGCTAATTTATTAGTTAGCAAAACTAATTATTTTCATAGTCTTAAATAATGATAAGCAGGGCAGCGTCATGTTAAATTGTTTTTTTCTCTGACTCGTCTCCTGTTTTACTCAGGCACCTTAATCCACCCTTTATTCTGCCACCTTGACACGTGGATTTAACAGCTCCATCTGGTAATTGAAGATAGCTGGTAGATTTAAGAGCCCTTGTTCTGAGAATTTAATCCAAACTTCCATGTTCTACTCTCACCTGATTTGGCTTTTAATAGTACAATTATTTGCTGTAGAATTTCATTTTAGACCCGTTTCTCTGCTGTATCTCCCACTCTGTCTTCTCCCAATCTGAGTTTTGTTGGATGATGGTGAAATCATCTTTTGCCGATGAGTTCCTTTCCTATAGCAATATTTTTTCAAAGAACTCTTTTATTTCCCCCCCCCCCCCGGATACTCTACAACTTAACAAAATACCTGCTATGAGTTTGTATTGAATGCGACTGTAAGGTATTTGCACCGACAAGATTTAGTTATTTATTGAACATTCATTATACAAAGACTAAAATGTAATGATGAGGCAAATGAATCAGCACTGATTTAATTCTGAATGCCATGGAAGGGTCACCGAAGTAGTGACATGTTACAGTAGAGTCATAGAGTGAGTCAATGTAGAAACAGGCCTTTTGGCTCAATTTGCCCACACCGGCCAACATGTCCCTGCTACGCTAGTCCCACCTGCCCACATTTGGTCCATATTCCTCCAAGCGTCTCCTATCCATGTAATTCATGGTTTGTGCAGGGTAAGGTTTTTGAATGATAGATTGAAAGGTACAGCATGGAGAAAGACCCATTTGGCCCACCAAACCCACACCAACCATTGATCACCCGTTCACACGGGTTCTATGTTAACCCG
The DNA here is from genome assembly GCA_963514005.1 of Raja brachyura. The sequence continues at coordinate 6,069,562 of OY740800.1, read as the reverse complement.
CACGTCTTTGGGACATGGGAGGAAACCAGAGCACCCAGATCAAATCCACGTGGTCGCAGGGAGAATATGCAAACACCACACTGACAGCACCCAAGGTCAGGATTGAACCCAGGTCTCAGGTGCTGTAAGTGTGCAACTCTACCAGCTGCTCAAACCATGCCAATTGTCAGTTGTCAGCTCCTGCTTGGACTATCATATTAAAGTTGCTCAACATGACATAACAGCTCATCACCTATGTAGCAGATTCAACAAATTTAACAGTGAATCCACTGGTCGTAGGAAATATAATGTGTTTAATGATTAGTGAATTTGTTAACACATGAATAGAATCTTTCCAGAGCAATGTTGATGTTCCAAATGTCACAGCTCACTGTGTGTCAGCTAAAACCACTCAGAAACACCTGTCATGGACTTGATTCTCTCAACATAAATTAATTTCAGGCATCAGGTCCACAGAATCTCAGGAAGCCAGCGACAATGACAGCATCAAACACGTTGAAAAACTAAACTAAACTAAACGATGCAGACAGCAAATTGGGCTTGAATAAAAGCTAGTAAGTAAAAAAGCTCAATTATTAATAAAGAGCTTTTATTATTTTTAAATGTGTTGAATCTTGATGTGATTACCTCAGGCAATGAGACCCCTGGAGTGTGGAGGTTAGGCCTGCGGACTGAGGCTCCCCCTGGGGACTGTGGTTGTGCAGTAATCCTGATACATATGCTATTAATACAACACAGCGCATGCAGCAAAGTGTAACATTTTCAGGGTTTTAACAAATTTAGAATTGTGCATAAAACTGTGTGGAAATGGAGGGCAATGGAGGCTAGAATCTCAGTCTTGTGTTAAATGTGCAATACAGAGGGATACATGTACTTCACTTTCCTTCCAAATGTTGGTTCCAATGGCGTAAGGAAGGGAGAGATGGCAAGGAATGCTTCCTGTGGAAGGTCAGGGAATCACTCACAGCAGCTTTTAGATTTTTCAATTTACCTGCATTTAGTTTTTACTTTTAGAGATACAGAGCGGAAACAGGCCCTTCGGCCCACCGAGTACTTGCTGACCAATGAGCCCCACACATTAGCGCTATCCTACACACACTAGGGACAATTGTTACACATACACCAAGCCAATAACCTGCATACCTGGGTGTCTTTGGAGTGTGGGTGGAAACCAAAGATCTCGGAGAAAACCCATGCGGTCAGAGGGACAACGTACAAACTCCGTACAGACAGCACCCGTAGTCGGGGCCAAACCCACGTCTCCGGCGCTGCAAGTACTGTATGGCAGCAACGCTACCACTGCGCCACCTTTCTGCTGGAAGTTGCTATCAGTTTTATTGTGTAATGACAGCAGCCAAATTTGAGAATTTGACTACTGATGCATACGAAGGCAGACAAGTCACCTGAGCGGGGAGATATAAGGGAAATATGGAATTCAGGGATGGGAGATGAGATTATGGAGGAGGGGAAAGGAGCATTGTAGCTAGGATGGTGGTGGGGAGGTGGCAGGGGAAATGGGGGGGGGGGTGAAACTAGGTGAAACACGGCAGTCACGGTGGCGCAGTGGTAGAGTTGCTGTCTTACAGCGAATACAGGGACGGCGACCCGGGTTCGATCCCGACTACGGGTGCTGTGTGTACGGAGTTTGTATGTTCTCCCTGTGACCAGTGTGGGTTTTCTCCGAGATCTTCGGTTTCCTCCCACACTCCAAAGACGTACAGGTTTGTAGATTCATTGGCTTGTTAAATGTAAACATTGTCCCTAGTGGGTGTAGGATAGTGTTAATGTGCGGGGATCGCTGGGCAGCGCGGACCCGGTGGGCTGAAGGGCCTGTTTCCGCGCTGTACCTCTAAAACTATTTTTTTTTTTTAATTACTTGAAATTGGAGAACTCAATGTTCATACCATTGGGTTGTAAGCTACCCAAGCAGAATATGAGGTGTTGTTCTTCCTGGTTTTTCCTTGGACTTCACCATTGCAAGAGTAAGGCCACACGCAAACTGGAGGAACACCACCTCATATTCCACTTGGATAACCTGCAGCCCAAAGGTATTAACATTGCATCTCCAATTTTAAGAAATACCTTCCCCCCCCCTCCCCCCAGCCTCCGTCTCTTTCACTTGTTCCCCATACATACCTCAGTGCATTTTTCCCACCATCTCCCTCCACCCTAGTCACGATGGCCCTTTCCCCTCCTCTGTACGGTCATCTCCCATCACCAACTCCTATATTTCCTTTTTGTTCCTCCCTCATTCCCCACCCCCCTGATCACCTCCACCCAAAACCCTTCCTCAAGCATTAGATCTCGCTCCTCCTCTTCTTTCCTTATCTGACATCCTAGGTCTCCTTTACTCCTCTAGCCTTTGCACACTTACTCCATCCATCTACCTATCACCCCCACCTCTCATCTCACCTGTTACTTGCTGGCCTTTGCTCCACCCACACCTCACTTTTCCAGCTTCCCCTCCTGCCCACTCTGATGGAGGGAGCTGACCCAAAGCAGCATGTTCTCTCTTTCTGCAAAATTAGTTTCATGTTGTCCTTTCACCTTGAGAAATATCACATGAGAAATTAAAAATCCAGTAAAAATCCAAACCTATAACCTTCTAAAATAACTTAAATGATGTTAATATTTCTTTTGTCCTTTGATTCAATTTTAATAAATTGCAAGCAGGATGAGTCACAAATCACCCAAGTTTCAGTAAAAACAGCTTATCAGTTGCAGTAGATGCACCTTTGACAATGCTCTTGGTGACTATATAAATATTGTACCTCCTGACAAGAAGCAATTTAATGACACTATCCCAGAGACATCAACAGATAAATCTGTAACATTAGTACAGAGTTCCAGACACAAATTACAGTAGAGTTCTGTCAGGTCCAATTGGTCAGCATGAACAAAATAATTGATTATAAGTCAGTTCAATGTACAGCAGGGCAGATTTTATTAACAGTGACTAAGTCCGGAGTGGTTTTAAAATTGATATTCATCTGACTATATCTGACTTTGCAAAATAACTGTCTCACCTCAGATATTCATGAAAGAGATTTGTCGAGAGAAAAAAATGCAAAGCATAAAGCCATATATAACTTACATTCTTATAGTTTGGTAAATTGTTTACAGAATAAGCAAGCAACATGAAGTGTGTATTGGATGTTCAATGTGTTTCAACTGCTGTGCCAATTGAAAAGGTGTCCAATAGTAATGATAAACATTGCTGCTCCAGTGATCTTTAGAACTTCAATACAACCTTTCCATTTTCCAATCTCCAAAGTGATTTATTTCTTCAGTTCCAAAATAAAAATGAATAATCTTCTTGGTTTGCATTCTCACAACTGAAAGAGGCAGAAATAAACAAAAAATAGAAATCTTTAAATGGAATATAAAGAGCATTTTATTGTCTGACGGGAATCAGCAGGTTACTTTGAAACTCGGGTTAAAAATTAATATCACACAAACATCCAGTAAGAATGATAAATGGGATGTTTTTGTTCTTTGGATAATGTGATAACTCACGAAGCTTCAGATGTAAGTTCATGCTGGTTAATCATTAACCTTTTCAAGCAGGAATAAGCACAACTTGAAATCCTGATTCGATATTAAAATGTGACTAAACTTCAGCGGTTAGTTTCATATCTGATAATAGATATGCCATGCTCCATTTCTGTTCCGAAAACCAAATAGGATTTGATAGCATGGCTCAAATACAGCCTGTACAGTGAGCTAATTATCCGAGCTGTAGTTTTGTAATTATGCTCCTAAACTTAACCCCCTTAGTCTTGTTCAGTAAAACACCGAGTCAAGCACTGGACCACTAAACTTTATTTTATGAAACAATAACGAATTCCCTATACAATACCTAACCACCGCGGGTTCGATCCTTGTCTCTGCTTGTCCAAGTCCTTCTGCCTTGTGCAAGCAGATACCTCCAAAAGGTCACATAGACCCAAGCGCCCTTCCAGAAGATCGACAACAATCCTCGTGGGGGTTACCCTTTATAGGTCATCGAACCCTGTGGGGCAAAACTACATGGGGGTGGCGCCCCTACAAGCCAATCACACATATCGATTGCATTAAAGTGTTATTGACAGATCCCCAACCCAATTACTAAAGGTCCCATTACAATGTTTCTACAGAAGCTTCAAGAAGGGAGTCAATTAATCAAATAATGCAACATTCTCCCAGGTAATGTAAACAATTCAAACAAGGCTTCATACTTCAGCCAATCGTCAAAAAGCAGTACAAACATCCTGCAACATTATTAACAGTATTTACAATCCCTTTGCAGCTAGCCAATCCTGATCATGCATCTGCAACACCTTTGAGCTCCTCTGCAAAGTCCTCATACATTTTAACAATAAAGAGGACATCTGGATCTTTCCCCATCCTGCATATCAATCTAGGGCTCAGACAAGCTGGTGCCTATAACGTTCCTAAGAGAATCTGGAATAAAGCAAGTTTGCAGTCTATTTCCACTGATACTCTTGCAGTGGTGGAGATGTACCATTCCCTCCTTCTACTTTTACTGCTGTTGGGGTCGTTAGGAGAACCTGGTAAGTTCCTTTGCAGCAAATCTCCAATCCTTTCCTTACCCAGTTCTTTATAAGGACATAGTCTCCAGGTTTCACTTTAGTTGAAGCAGCCAACAAGGGCATCTGGATCTTTCCCCTTCCTGCATATCAATCTAGGGCTCGGACTAGCTGGTGGCATTCACAGCCTGTAACTTTTCACAGAGGCCAAACCAGGCCTGACAGATGCAAAGATCCTCCATTTTATAGTATCTTTAATTTGGTCAATATTAACAGATTGACTTCCACTCAAGTTAGAATTGCAGGATATTTTTGTAATCTTAATAAAAAAGTAGAAAAAGTTCAATGTTATTATCATGGCCTTTCGATACCGGGACAAATTATGAGCTCATTTTCTTCATTTAATCAATGCTATCAGATTAATATCAATTAATATAGATTGAAAATTATGTAGGGTCACTCTCGAGTATTAGCCAATGCAAATTCAGTCACTTCTGGAAGAAAATGCAGAAATTTAATTTTTCCGCGGGGATCATACAGGCTTGGAAATTCAACACTTAAACCGTGGTGCTACAGTGTACCCTGGCATCTGCGGTAAGTTTATGACATGCTGACTTGTCTGCTTTGATCTGTTGTTTTCACACCTTACTCTTCCATATCTCTTGTTTCCCTCTCCTCTGACTCTCAGTCTGAACAAGGATCTCGACCTAAAATGTCACCCATTCCATCTCTCCAGAGATGCTGCCTGTCCCGCTGTGTTACTCCAGCACTTTGTGTCTATCTTCGGTGTAAACCAACATCTGCAGTTTATTCCTCACACACCGGTCTCACCTGGTCCAACAGGTAGTGACCTCCAGGGAACGGGGGAAACACAGTCCTTGTCTTGATGACCACCTTTGTGCCTAGACCGAGGTATAGAGTCACCCATGGCACCCCACCCAGGCGACTGTTTGCGGGCTAGCCACAGAAGCAGAACTACAATCATACATCATAATCACACCACACTGTTAAATCTCTACTCCGAATGCAACATTTCTATTCCCTTATCATGTATCTGTACCCTGTAAATGGCTCCATTGTAATCATGTATTGCCTTTCAGCTGACTGGTTAGCACGCAACAAAAGCTTTTCACTCAACCTCGGTACACGTGATAATAAACTAAACTGAACTGAACTGCCACCCTGCAGATTCATTGTGTGGAGCGCAAATGTGGTTACAGTTCGAAGACCAATCCAGAGTTTACAGAAGAAAGCTTTCCCCGTGTGGCTGAAGGTGTGGTTGAGGGGGATGTGCTTCACACTTTAGGAACGGTAAATTCCTATTTCAAGAGATCCTTCGAAGGTCATGAGGTACAAAGTGAAGGCAAAGAAAGTGAAGTGGGTTTGTGCAATGTCCAGCCAAGCAGTGTACGTAGGGTTACACAAAAAGCTGGAGAAACTCAGCGGGTGCAGCAGCATCTAAGGAGCGAAGGAGATAGGCGACGTTTCGGGTCGAGACCCTTCTTCAGACGTCTGTACCCGAAACGTCGCCCATCTCCTTCGCTCCTTAGATGCTGCTGCACCCGCTGAGTTTCTCCAGCATTTTGTGTAACCCTCGATTCTCCAGCATCTGCAGTTCCTTCTTTAACACTCAATGTACGTAGACCCACTCCACCAACCACTGCGCACCTCATGCAGAGAGTCCCAGCAGCATTGCATCAGCGCATTAACCTGGCTGTCCGTCAGATTTTTTTGAATGAATACATGTTCCTCAAACTTGCATGATTGTTTACTGCTCAAAGCTCAGTAAAGCAACCAGTTGTTCGCAACACTATATTAGTTCATGTCATCGTCAGCAAATCCTAACTTCGTTTGATAAATATCTTCAATCAAATGGTATCTGGTTAAACACACTAATGTGCATAGGAAGGAACTGCAGATGCTGGTTCAAACCGAAGATAGACACAAAATGCCGGAGTAACTCAACGGGACAGGCAGCATCTCTGGAGAGAAGGAATGGGTGACGTTTCGGGGCGGGATCCTTCTTCAGACGGACACCAGTATTTTGTGTCTATCTTCGCACTAATACACATGCCAGTCATGGATTGAGGATGAAATGTTGCCATCTAAATAGCACCTATATTTAAATAGGCGCTATATATAGTAAAGGGCCTGTCCCACTTGGGTGACCTCCACCGCGAGTTCTGGCGCCCTTAAGCGACTAAAAATAAAATCAAGGTCACGGTGACCTACGAGCTCCTATGACCTTCCTTGACTATGTGTGTGACCTCCTACGACTATGTTGAAGACCTCCCTCGACTATGAAGAAGACCTCCTTCGCCCTCCTTCGACTATATTGAAGACTGGCTTCGACCATGAACGTTTTACTGGAGGATGGTCTCTGACAAATTGTCCCGTGAATGAGCACGACCCCCTTCCTCCTCGGAGGACCACACCGAAAGCCAACAACCACCAGTGACGAGTGTCTACAGCTCAAATGATCACCTGATAAAATGATGTCATGTCTGCATTTTTTTCTAACTTAAAAAATGCCTCCCAGGTTTTTTTTTTAAATCCTTCTGAACCATGCAAGCAATGAAGGAACTAGTTTGGAGGATGTTAATAAAATTACAACTACTGCTGTTTGCAGTAGCCCTTTTGCTTCAGCAGCCTTTTAAGAAATGCAGAAGGGGAAGAGCAAGGGTGAAGAGGAAGCACAAGAAGAGGTCTCAATGGGTGAATGGAGATGATGTGCTGGACTGTCCCAGTGCACCAGATGACTGGAAGAGAGTGGCGTTGGGCTTTGACAAAAGATGGAACTTTAAGCACACAGTGGGGCAGTGGATGGCCAGCATGCCATTCTTGTCCCTGTCCCTGTACCCCTAATTTTCCTTTTCGTACAGGATGACATTCTGCTGGAACCATTCCTCAAGGTCCCCCTCCTGCTGCCTGGTGAAGGTGTAGGGCATAACCTTCCTCCAGCCCTCCCTCCCCACCAATGGGGTATCTGCCTCTGATGCTGTGTCAAGACACAGGAAAAAGGGCTGCTTTGCTGTCTTCAAATGAGGCAGTGAAGGATGGGGTGGTGGTGGGGACATATACTACCATCCTGGTCTCCTCCTCCAGGGGTCTCTCATGCAGGGCTACCTCCTCCTGCACTATCACCTCCTGTCACTCCCCCTCCTGGTGGGCAACACCTGCATGGCAGGGTTGTGCCCTCCCCCTGCGTTGCTGCCTTTTTGGTAAAACACAAGTCTCCTCTCCAAATAACTCTCCAGCTATGAATGAACATGCCCTGGAGTGACAGATCACATGCTGCTGTTTACATTACCTTTTTTTTCTACTGACCTTTTTTTTCACCCTGGAGCTATTACCTTCGACCACCTTCGAGTACCTACGACTAGCATCACGACCTACTACGACCGACTTCAGCTACACCTACGACTAAAAAAATATAATTTTTTCGTCACACACTGGTCTCATCTGGTCCAACGGGTAATGATGCACACCTCCAGGGAATAGGTAATTTTTAGTCGCGGTCAATTTTTAACACCTTGAAAAATACGGCGCGACCTAGCTGAAGCCTCGACTAAGCGGAGACCACCCTTGACAATGAAGGAGAGTGACGAAGACCTCCCACGACCTTGTGGATATCTGCCTGCGACTTTGGGTTGCGGGCAAGGTCGCCAGAACTCGCGGTGGAGGTCGCCCAAGTGGAACAGAGGCTTAAGTTTTCAGAAACCAGTTTCTGAACTGAATTACACATCATAGATGTGTATTATCATTATCATTATCACCACTCACATTACTTAATGCATACTTAAACACTGTTTAGTTTAGTTTAGAGATGCAGCGCAGAAACAGGCCTTTCAGCCCACCAAGTTCAAGGTTCAAGGTTAGTTTATTTGTCACATACACCAATTGGTGCAGTGAAATGCTTCTTGCCATGCAGCACATAAAATAAAGAATACAGACACAACACTAATAAAGAGATTTAAACATAAAAACATCCCCCCACAATGGTTCCCATTATGAGGGAAGGCACAATGTCCAGTCCCCAACCCATGTCCACCCTTAGTCAGGCCTATTGAGGCCTCCATAGTGGCCTTCACGGAGGCCCGATGTTCCAGGCCGTTCTCGCCAGGTGATGGTGCTCCGGCGTCGGGAGAATCCTCTCAGCGGCTTGGGACACCCGGAACGGCCGCTTCCTACCGGAGTCCGCGGCTTCCGAAGCCGACAAGGCCGCGCTGAATGGAGCTCCCCCACTGGCTCCCGATGTTAAAGTTCAGCGCCGCCGCCCGCACCACACGACCCGCGGCTCCGCGATGTTTGTCTCGGCGGTCCCAGCTCACCGGAGTTCCAGCGCGGCAACCCAGGCAAGGCATCACCCGCTCCGTCCCGCGATGGCGCTCCGCCGCTGCGGAAGCCGAGGTTCTGGGCGGTCCCCTCAAGAAACGCCACTCCAGGCCCGCTGGTATGCCGCGAGGACGGGTCGAAAGTGCAGCCCGGAGAAAAGCTACCTCTCCGACCTGAAAAGCAGTTTCCCCCTTTCCTCCCCCCCCCCCCCCCCCCCATAAAAAAGAATAGGCTCCAAAAACAAAACACTTTAACACACTAAAAAAAAAAGAAAAGGGTGAAAAACATACAGCTGCAGGCTGGGCAGACATACCATACAGGACGGCGCCCCCAAGTCCGCGCCAATCAGCAATCCCCGCACAGGACTAGTAGTATGTCCTACACATACTAGAGAACATTTGGAATTATACTTAGATAGAGTTCTTAAAGATAGCGGAGTCAAGGGATATGGGGAGAAGGCAGGAACGGGGTACTGATTGTGGATGATCAGCCACGATCACATTGAATGGCGGTGCTGGCTCGAAGGGACAAATGGCCTACTCCTGCACCTATTGTCTATTGTCTAAGGCAATTAACCTACAAACCTGTACGTCGTTGGAGTGTGGGAGGAAACCGAAGATCTCAGAGAAAACCCACGCAGGTCATGAGGAGAACGTACAAACTCCATACAGACAGCACCCTTGGTTGGGATCGAACCTGGGTCTCTGGTGCTGTAAGGCAAGTAAGTGTAATGCTGCAAGCTACGCCACTGTGCTGCCCTGAATTTCACATCGAAGATCACCAATCACATTACTTACTGCACACTCAACCGTTGGAGATGACCTTGGCTGGGAATCTGGGAATCTGATCTCTTACACATCCAAATAAAGCACGACGCAAGATCCCCAACCTTGTGGCAGTGTTTCATTGCCTGTGCTTTACTGCAATTATTATCATTCTCCAACTATAGTAGAATCTTAAAGCATTTAATGTTAATCATAGTAGATTGTAGTGGCATTGATTATTTTATATGATAAATGGTCACAGATAAATATCACTTTTAATCTGCAGTGTTTATAATTAGGTAGATTAGGTGTTACTGCCTTGTATAGTCTCCAACAGTAAATATTACAGCAGATTTAAATCAAAATAAAAGTAAATAGTGCAATGTAATTAGCATGTACATTTCTGAGTAAGTATTCAACCTGTAGCTAACAGACGCACTATTTTCTCAGAGATAACATTAAAACCGCAGTTATGGTAATTTAATTGATACAAGAGCAATATATATTGCGAAAGCCAAAAATCTGAAAAGCAACAGCTAATATGGTGGCATTAAGCAGGTCAGACCAGAACTGTGGGGAAATTCAACACAGCATTATGATTTCAGATCAATGATTTAACATCAGAGCAGAAAGAAGGTCTAGGAATGTAGAAGGTGTTAAAATAAATAAAGAGGGAGGGATAATAGGAGGGGAGGAAGGAACTCATGTAGAAAGATATAAAGGTACACAAAAAGGCTTTACACTGTACCTCAGTACACGTGACAATAAACTAAACTGAAAAGCAGGCAATGTGATTTGAAACAGCTAAATTATCACAAAAAGCAACCTGCAAAATGCAAAGGTACAAACTGCTGAATTTAATATAGAGGCTGGAAATGTATTTTGTGTCAAATCAAAAGATAATATATTGCTCCTCAAAACTGCATTGAATTCCATTAGAATTGTGTAAAGGCTAATTCCAGACAGGTAAGAGAGGGAAGATAGACACATAAAGCTGCAGTGACTCAGTGGGTCAGACAGCATCTCTGGAGACAAGGAACAGGTGATGTTTCGGATTGAGACTCTTCTTCAGACTGAGAGTCAGGGGAACGGGAAGAAGACGATGATAGAGGATGGTCAGAAGCTCAGGATTTCACCTCGAGTCATAATGGAAATGTACTTTTTCATACCTCTTTGTTCCCTTAAACTAAACTAAACTAAACTAACATCTGAAGAAGGTTCTCGACCCGAAACGTCACCCATTCCTTCGCTCCAGAGATGCTGCCTGTCCCGCTGAGTTACTCCAGCATTTTGTGTCTACATTAAACTAAACATTCCTTCTCCTGGTATCCTTCCAGTGACCTCTGGCTGAAAAACACAGGAATAATGTGAGCATACGTCACTATTAGCTCTGTTTCTGTTGTGGCACTTTTGTATCTGAGTCAGGGAAAATGGGGTCAGAAATTATTTTGGAGGTTTCATTTCAGGAAATAAAATGATGGAGAGGCAGGCTGTTGAAGGCATTTGTTCTGATTAGCATTTTCAACCCATGCCTAATCTGGCTGTCTAAGTGGAAATACAATTGCAATGACACTGTTGAAGAAGGACAAAGGAGGTGGCCAGACCAATATTTGTTCCTCATTCACCAGCACTAAAATCGGGGTGGTCAAAGATCCCGCGTTGGGGGGGGGGGGGGGTCGAAGCTCTCGCGGCTTGGAGTTCCAGAAGTCGGTCTCTAACCAGAGGACGCAAGCTCCGCGATGTTAGGTCCGCAGGCTCCCACGGTTGGAGGTCTCGAAGTCGGTCTCCAGAAGAGGCCGCCAACTCCTCGATGTTAGGCCGCAGTGCGACAGAGATATGGTACAGAAAAAGATTACATCTCCATCGTGGTAAGAGATTAGAAAAAATGTCCCCAACTATCCCCCCCACCCCACATAAAACAAGTTGAAGAACACTAAAAGCATACTGTACATTTAATACATACAAACAAATAACAAAGAGGGAAGAGACAGACAGACTGTTGGCGAGGCAGCCGTTGCTGGTGGCACAAGGTAATTTCATTAAAAGTTCTGGGGTTTATGATACTCTGCAGTGCAACTGCAGACCCACACATCACAGGGAAGCCATAAGCTCCTTTTTGATACAGCCACATCTAGTTATTCATGTCATTGTCCTTTATGCCAGTCTGAAGAAGAGTCTCCCTTCCATTCCCCTGACTCTCAGTCTGAAGAAGGGTCTCGACTCGAAATGTCACTTATCCCTTCTCTCCAGTGATGCTGCCTGTCCTGCTGAATTACTCCACTTGTTGGAGTCTATCTTTGGTGTAACCCAGCATCTGGAGTTCTTTCCTACACTGTTTATCTTGGAAATCATTTAATCTAACTTTTGTCATCACAATGCAGAGGAGAACACATTATGAGAATGAGTGCTGTGTGCTAAACTGAAGAAAGCACACAGAAAGGCATCTGGAACTAATGGCAAGTTAGCATTATCAAAAAATATGTAACAGAGATGAAAGAAGTGAATGAATTGAATAGAGTCCTTCAGCGTGTGAGTCGGTGGGGTGCTGCGAGCCGGCTGCGTGTTAGTTTTTTCTACTTTTTGTGTTTTTTTAGTGTGTCCCAATGTGTGTGTTTAATAGTGAGATTAAACGAGAACTTACCAGTTTGAAGTTTGATCGTTATTTTATGAGGAGTTACGATGAGGGGTTTACGTGAAGAAGGCCGTCCCCACACATGCGCGTCAATCTTCAAAGCCATGGTGTGAAGTCACAGATAACAGTTGTTGAACTAACATAGTAAGATTATAGATAACTAGAAGTACCAGATGATCATTATATTACGAGGGTAGGGAGTGGAGGGCACGTAATCCCTCATCGTAACTTCTCATAAAATAATGATCAAACTTCAAACTGGTAAGTTCTCGTTTAATCTTACTATTTTACTTCGGAGTCACGTGAGTGACTACGTGAAGACTTTGAAGGTCCGTGATTTCATGCCCTGGAACGAGTCCACGCGTCACAGCTGCATCAATTGACAAGGACAAGTGAGGAAAATTAATGCATTCAAACATGACATGTTTAACAATACTAATGCTTTAATGACAAGAAAGAAAACAAACAGTGACCCCTCTCACCCAGGGGGAAACTGTGAACTTAAAACGGAATTAGCAAAACCCCCGGATCTGGCGATAGGCTTATTATAAAACCTCTGGTACGTCCTCTCATTCAACCATCCCACAGCCGCCAGAATTTGGTCAAGAGGTACGTCCATATCCCTTGCTGCTGACGTTGATGCAGCCCTGGCGGAATGAGGTTTATAAATGTCAGTGTCCACTCCTGCACACGACAGAACCTGCTTGATTCATCTAGAGATGGTCTGCACCATAACCTGTTTGTGAGGTTTGGTGTCGCTGAAAAAGAAGGAGAGTTCCGAGCCTCTCAAGCTCCTGGTGACCTTAATGTTGTGGACGATATGACACACACTCGTGGATCTGAGGGATATGCCACGAACCTCAACTTGAACCCTAATACCCTGGCCTGCTCTGCTTGACGAGATCCCGAACGAAAAAGGTGACGTTATTGCCGGATTAACTCATACTGTCCAGTCTGAGTTTTTAGAAACATAGAAAAATAGGTGCAGGAGTAGGCCATTCGGCCCTTCGAGCCTGCACCGCCATTCAATGTGATCATGGCTGATCATCCAACTCACTATCCCGTACCTGCCTTCTCTCCATACCCCCTGATCCCTTTAGCCACAAGTGCCACATCTAACGCCCTCTTAAATATAGCCAATGAACTGGCCTCAACTACCTTCTGTGGCAGAGAATTCCAGAGACTCACCACTCTCTGTGTAAAGAATGTTTTCCTCATCTCGGTCCTAAAGGAATTCCCCCTTATCCTTAGACTGTGACCCCTTGTTCTGGAGTCGCGTTCGGACCCGTTGTGCTGAGGCCAGGGTCATGAGCATGACTACTTTCAATGTCAGATGGTGTAGGGACAGAGATGAAACTGGTGCCCATTGACGGAGCAGCGTGAGGACCACGCTGACATCCCATATGTGTGTGTACCTGGGTCTAGGTGGAGTGGAGTTAAAGACGCCCTTCATAAATTTGGTTATTAAAGGGTGGGACCCTACCGTGTGGTGTGCTGACCTCAGCTGTAAATAATTGGACAAAGCACTGTGGGCACTGTTAATTGCACTGTAACTAAGTTTGTTATCGTGATAGAGTGACGATAGAAATTCCAAAACATCAGTGATTGTAGCTGTGTGGTATGAAATGTGAGAGCGGGAACAGTACATCTCCCATTTTCTAATGTGAGAGATGTACTGTTTCTGTGTGCTCTTCCTCCAGGCCGCAGTGATGACAGCAACGGTACGCTCTGAAAGCCCGAGCCCCAGGAACGGTCTCCTCAGAATCTGCAAACCAACAAATTTATACGGTCATGAAGAGGGTGGCTTTCCCCCGTCACTGGGTGTACCAGCAGATTTCTGCTCTTGAGCACTACCGTAAAAGGCTGTGTAATTAAGGCTCGCACCAGAGGGAACCAATACTGAGTAGGCCAGTCTGGCACTACCAGAATGCCAGTGGCGGAATCTTGCAAAATGTTTGCCACACATCGAGTAATGAGGCAAAATGGAGGGAATACATACACAAATTTACCACCCCAGTGTAGCGAGAATGCATCCACCATTACTGCCCCTGGGTTTGGCTCCCATGACACATAAATTGGTAACTGATGATTGAGCCAGGAAGCAAACAGATCAATGTCCTGTACACCATAACGAAGGACAATATCATTGAACACTTTGTGATTTAACATCGATTCTTTGTTGTCATTGAACTCTCATGACCTGGTGTCTGCCACCGTGTTATTTCTACCTGGTAAATATATAGCTGAAACCCAGATGTTTCTCGCAATACACCAGTGCCAGAGGAGATTGGACAACCCATCAAAGGATACAATACCATTTATTTGTCATTTGAACCTCACATGAAATTCAAACGAAATTTGGTTTCTGCAGTCATACAACAAGAAAATAACCAAGACACACACCAACACAATTTACACAAACATCCATCACAGAGAATCTCCTCTTCACTGTGATGGAAGGCAAAGGCACAGTGCTAGGCCCCAATGACAATGGAGTCCCGACAGGGAAATGGTCGGGTCCCCACACAGGGAAGAGATTTAAAAGTTTCCCCCACCCCCCCCAACACATACACAGTTAAAAACCCACTTATAAACTATACGGAACAAAAAAATAAAAAAAACCACAGACTGCAGAGGCCACTGCGACAATCTGAAGTTGGACATGCACATGATGCCTGTTGGTACAAAAAGCCTTTAACCCATAGAGTGCACCCAACAACTCTAAATAGTTAATACCATGTGATTGAAGCATGGATGCTTCCTGCAGATCCCATCTGCCACCACAGCTTGAGACGGTATCAGTAACACCCCAACCTAGTGCACTGGCATCAGACTGCAGGATAACTGATGGTGTATTGACTAAAATAGTACCAGAGCAGCAGTGAATATTGGCTATCCACCAGAATCAGTAACTCAGTCAGAGCGTCAGCTGGTAGCTGCATGGGTCTATCGAAACGACCTCTATGAAGCTTAAGTGCTTCTTCCTTTGCACGCTGTAAATATTTGTAGTGCAAAGGTCTGAATTGAGCAGCTGGGAATGCTGCCACTAATTTTCCAATTACCTGAGCCACATGTCTAATAGAAGGGTGATTATCAACAATGCATTTCCTGCAGGCTTCAATTAATTCTAATTGCTTTCCCTGAGGCAGAGTCACTGATGTGTGTACTGAGTTAATGGTGAACCCCAAATAGTCAATGGCACCAATTTAGACCTAACTGGATGGATGATGAATCCTATCTTTTCGAAAACAAGTTTTACAGCTGACACAGATAATTCAGCTAATTCAAAAGACCTCCCAATGACTAAAATGTCATCCAAATATGCCATGACAATATGATTCTGTGCTCTGAGTAACCCCAGGACTGGTTTGACCAATTTTGTGAATAGTCTGGGAGCCGAGGTTAATCCGTTAGGCAATGCTTTAAACTGCCACAACTGATCCATCCAGTTAAACTTCAAAAATTTCCTGTGCTGCTCATGAATGGCCACTGAATAGTAAGCATCTTTGAGGTCAATGCTTGCCATATAACATCCCCTGGAAAACAGTTGTTTAGCAGTGACAAATGTTTCCATTTTGAAATGTTTATACTGCACAAAGGTGTTAAGCTCTGATAAATCTAGGACAATTCTACATCTTCCATCCTTCTTTTGCCTCGTAAAGATATTGGACACAAACTGATAAGACGCATGCCTCGCCCTCTCAATTACACCTTTTTTGAACAAAGAGTCTAGCTCTTTTTGTGCACTAATACACTCCTGTTGTAAACACAAATGTACAGCCAGGTGTGTGCTGAGTGGGTGGAGGCAAGTCAGAAATGAACTCAATTTGGAAACCTTGAGTACAATGCAGTATAAATGGGTTAGATCCACTGCCATTCATGTAAGAAAAATTGCAATCTCCCCCCAACTTGTAATGTAGCCACCGCAGTCGTACCTACCTTAGAGTTTACCAGCGGTGATGTCGCTGCTTTTGCCCCCGAGGTCTGGGGGGTAGGGCTGCTGGAGGGCGCCACATCTTGAACATAGCCAGGCTCGGGCCCTGCCCTAAAAAAGGCCTCTGTGTGGGTTGCTCTGCACCATAGCCAGTGAACCGTCTGGTATGCACAGGAGGGTAGGGATACAGTCTCCAGAAAGATGACCCCTTCGGAGGCACCTTCATGAGGCCAACAGCCTTTGACTCCTCATCGAGTTCTTTAACCTGTTTGGTCAGGTCTTCTCCGAACAGGAGGTTTGGGGGTTGAACATTCCCCGGTTTACATAGTCCAGCACATTTACGATTAATGGCAGGACGGATGGCATTCTTTCTAATGCAATTAATTTCAAAATGTGCATTGCACGTTAATGCCATCGCATCCTGCTGTGTATCCGAGAGAGCGCCCCCTCCACTGACCTTGCAAAGGCCGTGATGCCCGAGGCGAGTAGCTTGAGCACTCTTTGGAGTTTAACAACCTGGGCTCGGACGCCCCCACCAATGTGCCCCCAAATAGACTGGTTAACAATAGGGACACTCAGTGAGGCACAGTTTTGTGGAGAGTTATACCTGGCAGTGGTCTCCTACATCATCTGTTCTAGCAGTGGATGGGAAGCCATGTAATTAATGTTCACAGCAAGCTCTGCATCCAATGGCTCACCGATGAGGGCTGGGACCGCAAATCTGGATGCAATAGACAATAGACCCGATGGTCCCTGTAGCCCAACTGTGCCTCCGTACTCTGGGTCAGCATAGCACTGACCTCGTACGCTCCCGTCATCTGACAAGGAGATATTATGCAGCCCTGACACAGGCGCTGCTGCCTCGGGTTCTATAAACTCCCCGGGCTCTGATAGCTCCGTCCTTTGGAGCGTATCGTGCTGGAGTGACCTCTCCACAAGGCTCTCCAGCTGGGCCAGCCTGCCGGTAACACTGGCCTTAGGAGGGAACCCGTTCACCTCCTGGCCCGACTCCTCACAGTCCAGGGCCCTCACAGACTTCTTCGTGGCTTTTCTCCCCTGTGGAGTAGCCAAGGTGCCTTCTGTCCGCACCAAGTCTGTGGCCGCTGGCTGCTCTACCAGTGGCTCTATAGGCGAATTCGGTGGTCGCACGTTGCCCACAGGCCCGTGGTCTTCCGCAGTCGGTTTGGTCGCGGCTCGCCTCTTAACTTTAGACATTCTCCCAAACAATTCGAAGCTGAAAATATGGTGAAACAAAACACACTCCAGACAGGGAGCAACTGCTTCAGCTAAGCTTTTGAAAGCACTTACCTGAATCTTTTAAACTTACCCACTGGAAGGAGCGACGTGCCCGCCAGACATTCGGTGCGCAATGCGTCAGACGTAATGACGCGCATGCGTGGGGACGGCCTTCTTCACGTAGTCACTCTCGTGACTCTGAAGTAAAATGTCTCTCTGTGTGTCTTGTGTGGGGGAGGTGTGGGGGGGTAAGGGGGGAAACCGTTTAGGTCGCCTCCCCCACAGAGAGGCGACTTTTTCCAAGTCACCTCCTTCGCGGCCAAGGATTGGTGCGGCCTTTCCCGGAGACGCGCCCGGGGCTTCAGCAGCAGGCGCAGTGTGGACTCTTTCATCGCGGAGCGGGCGAGCCCTCGCTAGGGGTTGCTGGTGGGGAGCACTCCGTTCGCTGGCCCACGGCAGCCTGAAGCCGTGGTCTGCTGGCGCAGGGTCCGGAGCCTGCGATCCCTCATTGGGGACGCCGGAGAAGAAGACCTCCGACCGCCAACCCGCGGCCAACTTCTAATCGCGGGCGCGGTGGAGACTTATCATCAGGAGTGGGATCCCTCGCCTGGGATCCCTGGAGAGGAGCTCCGACCACCGGCCCTGTGTTCTGCGGTGCTTCTGTCTGCGGTGCGGCAGGGACTTTAGATCTTCGATCGCTGGCCTGCGGCCTACACCATCTTGAAGCCGCGGTCTCCGGTAGGGAAGCACCGATTCAGGACTTAACTGGACTTACCTTGTCTGAACATCTGGCCGGCCACAGCGGTGACTGCAGAGGGTTGTGGTCCCAACCACGGGGGAAAATGGAGGAGGACTGCCCAAACTTTGTGCCTTCCACCACAGTGATGAATGCTGTGGTGGATGTTTGTGTTAAATTTTTATTGCGTATTGTGTGTTCTTTTTTTATTGTACCGCTGCTGGCAAATTCATTTCACTGCACTTCATGTGCACGTGACGAATAAATCTGACTTGGACTTGAACTTCAGTGAAGTGGGAGTAAGTGTAATCCAGGTATGTGTGGGAGACAAATGTGCAACTTTCACCAAAAGAGATGGCAGGGGATGGAAGGGAAGAGTCAGAGATGAACGAGGTGATGTATTCAAGAGAGAGTTAGATATAGCTCTTAGAGCTAACGGAATCAAAGGATATGGAGAGAAAGCAGGAACAGGGTACTGATTTTGGACAATCAGCCATGATCACATTGAATGGTGGTGCTGGCTCGAAGGGCCGAATGGCCTATTCCTGCACCTATTTTTTTTTTGTTTCTATGTAAGATGGAAATTGAAAGCAAAGCTAAAGAAATTTTCCATCTGAGCTGAGGACAAGCAAAGGTGTAAGCCCAGACACCCATTTAAGGTTCGGGATGTAAATGGAGTTCACCTTCAAGACGAGGATCTGTGCAGGGTTGGGAATAAAAGAATGTTCCACATACCCCAGGAAGAAAGTGGCATAGCTTGGACCCAAATGTGTTTCATGAATTTTATTTTGAAGATACTGCACAGAAACAGCCCCTTCGGCCCATCGAGTCCGCGCCGACCGACAATCCCCGCACAGTAACACTGTCCAACACACACTAGGGAAAATTTACACATACAGCAAGCCAATTAACCTACAAACCTGCACGTCTTTGGAGTGTAGGAGGAAACCGAAGATCTCGCAGAAAACCCACGGTCACGGGGAGAACGTTCAAATTCTGTACAGACAGCACCCGTAGTCAGAATCGAACCCGTGTCTCTAGAGCTGCAAGCTCTGTAAGGCAGCAACTCTACCGCTGCACCATCGTGCCATGGATAGTTGTGAATAGAATATTTTAGAAATAGAGTCAAAGGAGAAATTGTTGAATGGCAGTTCACTAGGCAGAAGTAGCTGGTGCCAGTAGCGATTGACGAGTCATTGTCCAGGTTTGGAGCAGAAGGCACTCAAGCCATGACATTGAGCTGCACCAGTGTCAATACACCCGTGTCAAACAGGAAACTACTAGACTGTAGGGGCCAGGCAATGGTCATTTCTGGGTGACCAATGGTTTCAAAAGATTCACAGGCATGGATTGAAAGATTGCAAGGGATGAAACAAAAGATGTAATTCAAATGGTGCAACAGAAGGTTGAAGGATCTGCACCGCTTGCAGAGATGTCTTATTTTAGTCCCTTGAGATGAAGTAAAAGATGATTGTGGTTCGAATGACATGGATGGAAGGTCTTCAGAAGGCATGAGCTCAGGCTGTTTGGGAAATTATGATTGGATGTTTGGTTTTGGGTCTGTTTGGGAGAACCAGATGGACGGTCAAAGAAGTGCCATTCAACCTCCACATGACAGAGGTAAACAGCAATAAAGCATGCACTGGTATTAATGATGGGCAGAGCATTTAGGGGACGGAGAAAGAACAAGTGCTGAATGTTTTGCCCATCAATTATGCCAGATGTGCATCCCTTACATGTTATCATTGCAGGATGATCAGTGCAATGGTTGCCACCACTGGAATGTGTTAATGTCTCCGCTAGTAACTTACTTTAGTTTAGCTCAGTTTAGAGTTACAGCGCGGAAACAGGCCCTTTGGCCCACCGAATCCGTGCCGACCAGCGATCCCCGCACATTAACACTCCCCTACGCACACTATGGCCGATTTTTACATTTATACCAAGCCACTTAATCTACAAACCTGTACGCCGTTGGAGTGCGGGAGGAAACCGAAGATCTCGGAGAAAACCTATGCGGTCACAGGGAGCATGTACAAACGCTGTACAGACAGCACCCGTAGAGAGGATCGAACCCGGGTCTCTGCCTCCCTTTGAAACCTGTTTATTGACAATATTCAATTCAGTGGTGAGGACAGAGAAATTGTTCAGAGGAGGTCATTAAAATGGAGGGGAGGGGAGAAGGAAAACAAATGAGAAAATGGATGCAATATCAATTGTTCCCAAAGAACTCATGTATGGAAGGCAGGAGGCCAGAGGGATCTTGAGATTTCAGATGGAGAAGGATCATCAGAGCATAAGGAAGATCTTCTTGTCCAAGATCAGAATGTATAGTGAAACTGAGATGAGATTAAAGGGAAAGGTGGGGTCAGAGAAGGTGAATGCAAAGAAAAATTCAATGAACAATTTGTGATGTTGCAATCTCTGGCTCTTTAAAGCAAGGTAAAGATTTTTTTTTGCTAAAGCTGAGTCCTTTATTGAAAACAGTTAGCAATACAGAGTGTGTATTCAACTATGAACAGTTGCTTCTTAGAAAGTGATAATATATTTGAAGTCATGATACAAATAAACAGTTTGCTCATTTCTCTTCAGCTCCATTCCTTCATCCGCACTGAATAAATATTCATGACAATGATTGGGGAAATAGGAAGAAGGTGCTTTTGTTTTTATCGCTGCAGGCTGATCAGTGGTGTATCGGTGGGACAATCACTGGTGCAAGTTGTGAATGTTCAGGCTAATAATAACGGCCAGAATGGTTTTCTTAAAAGCAAAGC
Organism: Raja brachyura; assembly: GCA_963514005.1. The sequence goes on along the minus strand of OY740800.1, from coordinate 6,048,625 downwards.
ATGTTTAACGATTGAATCCCTGATGTAACAACGTAACAAAGGGTTGAAGGAGGGAATGCAGTAAATGCTCATCAGGACATACAAAGGATGTTTCACAGAAAACAGTGGGATTTTATCAAGGAATTAAAGGGACAGTAGCATCATAAATACAGATGCTCCTCAGATATGCTAAGCAGAGAAGTTATTTTTCAGACTCTAGGGAAAAATCCTGGGATAGATATGAGGATCACTGCTCCTTTTATTGTTTGTGGATTTGGGTAAGATGGTTATAATAGCAAAATCTGCAAATTATTCAAAACTCAATGATGTTTTGAACACTTAGGTAGACAAAAATGCTGGAGAAACTCAGCGGGTGAGGCAGCATGTACAGAGCGAAGGAAATAGGTGACGTTTCGGGCCGAGACCCTTCTTCAGGCTGATGTGAGGGTGGGGGGGCGGGAAGGAGAAAGGAAGAGGTGGAGACAGTGGGCTGAGGGAGAACTGAGAAGGGGAGGAGAAAGCAGGGACTACCTGAAATTAGAGAAGTCAATGGTCATACCGCCTTTAGAGGGACAGTTGTTCTCGGTGAAATAGGCAGGTGGCCACCAGGTGTAGTTCCATTCCATAACCTTTTCACTGTTCCAACTATGTTGGAAAAATGAGGAGAGGTAATGCAAATGTTTCGACCCAAAATGTCACCCGTTCCTTCTCTCCACAGATAGAAACATAGAAAATAGGTGCAGGAGGGGGCCATTCGGCCCTTCGTTATTATCATGCTGCCTGTCCCGCTGAGTTATTCTGATCTCACCGGGGCGTAATTACTGTTGTATCTTTTTTTTAAAATGTAAATACTGGTTCTGTTGTGTGCTGTTCCTTTGTTCTGCTGTTTGCACAATCCCGCAGGCATTGCCACCGTTATTTCAGTGTACATCTTGTATGTGTAGGTGACAAATAAAGTTGACGTGACTTGTCTCCAGCATTTTGTGTCTGTCTTTAATGCAAATGAAGCAGTGCGATTTTAAAGAAAGGTTGCAGAACGGAGAAACCTGGGAGAGCGTGGGAGAGACCGTTTAAAAGTGTGACATCAGGGCACATGTGAGGTGCCGCTGGAGGTCCCATGCTTGTCCCGGCAGCTCGGTCCTGGTCTTTAAGGTGATGATCTCAGGCTTCTCCCTGCAGTTCACCCTTGTCTCCAGAGAAGGTGCTGGCAGTCTCGGGTATATCCTGGCAGTTTAACTTAGGGTTGAAGTGATGGCGCTGGCAGTCTCCAGGTTTCCTTGCAGCTCAGTCTTTGTCCATGTGTGTGGACACAGTCCCTTGTTGTCTGTGGGAAGCAAGAGGCACTCAGTCTTAGCCTCATGACTGTGGTGGGCCTCTTCCCAGCAGCCCAGTTTTGCCCACACAGTGGCAGCGGTGGTCTCAGGTTTGTCCCAGTGGTTCGGTCTTCTTCAAAACTGCAACAGGGCAACACAGCTAGCAGAGAGGCTCTACCCCTCCCGCTCCCCAACCCCGTCCCTTCTCCCCCCTCCCCCCTCCATTCTCCTCCTCCTCTCCCTCCTCACTCCCCCCCTTTCCTCCCTCATCCCTGCTCTCTCCGCCCTTTCCCCTTTCCCCTTTCCCCTTTCCCTTCCCCTTTCCCTCCCCCCCCACCCCCATGGCTAATTAAGTTACCTGATATTGGCCAAACTAATATCAGGTAACTGGTCGTGGCGGTTCCCAAGTGATGCTGGGACTTGGCCTCTCCTGGTCTGTCAGCCAGTGACAGGGATCAGAGTGGCATCCGAGGAAGAGGCCACTGCAACAAAGGGAATGGAACAAGCTGAGTTTGTAATTAGGGAAGCACAAAAGATGAGTAGCTTCAGTAGTGAAGGAAACAATACTAAAGCAAGACATTTATGTTTTTAACATTAAACTGCTGATTGAATTTGGCTGGAATAGTATTCTGTGCACTCCAGGGAGGATATCAGGGCCTTGGAAAGGACACATCTGTGAATGACTACAGGGGTAATAGGCTTGAAATACAAATTGGAGGATATGAGGTTATTCCTTTTATCAATGAGAAGGTTAGGAGGAGATGTGAGAAATGCATATGTTTTAACAGACTAAGAGAAATGCATTTATTAATAGTTATTTAATGTAATTGGCAAAATCATCAGAGGTGACAGTGGGAATGCACTGTCTGAACAATAAGTAGAAGCAAATTCTATCATCACGTTCAAAGAGAGAAATGAATGAATATTAGAAAGGTGATCATTATATGACTGTTGAAAAATTGCATTGTAAAAAAATCAACCACACTAATTCAGCACCTTTCAGAGGGCGGCACGGTGGTGCAGCGGTAGCGTTGCTGCATCACAGCGCTTGCAGCACCAGACACCCGGGTTCGATCCAGACTACGGGAGCTGTCTGCACGGAGTTTGTATGTTCTCCGTGTGACCGCGTGGGTTTTCCCCGAGAAGCACGGTTTCCCCCCACATTCCAAAGACGTGCGGGCTTGCAGGTTCATTTTCTTGGTCTAAGTGTAAATTGGCCCTAGTGTGCGTAGGGTGGAGTAAATGTGCAGGGATCGCTTGTCGGTGCGGACTCAGTCAGCCGAGAGGTCCGTTTACCGCGCTGTAAACTAACCTAAACTTTCACATCCTTTTCAGGTCATTCCAAAACCCTTTATAGTGATGGAAACATTTCTAAGTGTAATCTCCATTATAATGTGTCAACTATAATTAATTTCTGCATTGCACCCTCACAAAAAAACATAGAAACATGAAGTAGAGATAGAAGTGGGTCATTCGGCCCTTCAATACCTGTACCATTATTCAAAACAATCATGCCTGCTCTTCTAATAGAGAGTCATAGAGAGTCATAGTGATACAGTGTGGAAAAACCCTTCAGCCAAACTTGCCCACACCGGCCAACATGTCCCAGCTACACTAGTCCCTCCTGCCTGCGCTTGGTCCATATCACTCCAAACCCGTCCTATCCATGTACCTGCCTAACTGTTTCTTAAACATTGAGATAGTCCCAGCCTCAATTACCTCCTCTGGCAGCTTGTTCCATACCCCCCACCACCCATTGTGTGAAAAAGTTACCACTCAGATTCCTATTAAATCTTTTCCCCTTCACCTTGACCCTATGTCCTCCGGTCCTCGATTCCCCTACTCTGGGCAAGAGTTTCTGTCCGAACTACCCGATCTATTCCTCTCATGATTTTGGACACGTCAATAAGATCACCCCTCATCCTCCTGTGCTCCAAGGAATGGAGACCCAGCCTGCTCAACCTCTCCCAATAGCTCAGTCTCTAGTCCTGGCAACATCCTCGTAAATCTTCTCTAAACCCTTTCAAGCTATCTCTCAATACCATATCTTTGCTCTCTCTCCATGCCATGCAAGCCTAAACTACAATCTGGCATCAACCAGAAACTGTTTCAGAAAGGTTGACTGAAGGACAAACATTAATAAGTTCCCAAGTTCTGCTGTTTCAAAACAGGCACATGGGATCTTTTGCATCCACCTGAGCGGACAGAGGGTGCCTCAAGTTATTTACTTACCCAAAGAGCAGAAATTCCAACAGTACTTGTTTAACAAACCTTCTTGAATTTTTTGAAGAGTTACTAGGGAAATTGATGAGGGTAAAGCAGTGGATGTTGTCTGGATGGATTTCAGTAAGGCCTTTGACAAGGTTCCCCATGGAAGGTTGGTTAAGAAGGTTCAATCTTTGGGTGTTAATGGCGGAGTAGCAAGATGGATTCAACAGTGGCTGAATGGGAGATGCCAGAGAGTAATGGTGGATGGCTGTTTGTCAGGTTGGAAGCCGGTGACCAGTGGGGTTCCTCAGGGATCTGTGTTGGGTCCACTGTTGTTTGTCATGTACATCAATGATCTAGATGATGGGGTGGAAAATTGGATAAGTAAGTATGCAGATGATACTAAGATAGGTGGTGCTGTGGATAATGAAGTAGATTTTCAAAGTCTACAGAGAGATTTGGGCTATTTGGAAGAGTGGGCTGAAAGATGGCAGATGGAGTTTAATGCTGATAAGTGTGAGGTGCTACATCTTGGCAGGACAAATCAAAATAGGACGTACATGGTAAATGGTAGGGAATTGAGGAATGCTGTGGAACAGAGGGATCTAGGAATAACTGTGCATAGTTCCCTGAAGGTGGAATCACATGTAGATAGGGTGGTAAAGAAAGCTTTTGGTGTGCTGGCCTTTATAAATCAGAGCATTGAATATAGGAGTAGGGAAGTAATGTTAAAATTGTACAAAGCATTGGTAAGACCAATTCTGGAGTATGGTGTACAATTTTAGTCACCTAATTATAGGAAGAATGTCAACAAAATAGAGAGAGTACTGAGGAGATTTACTAGAATGTTGCCTGGGTTCCAGCAACTAAGTTACAGAGAAAGGTTGAACAAGTTAGGTCTTTATTCTTTGGAGCACAGAAGGTTAAGGGGGGACTAGATTGAGGTATTTAAAATGATGAAAGGGATAGACAGAGTTGACGTGGATAAGCTTTGCCCATTGAGGGTAGGGAAGATTCAAACAAGAGGGCATGACATGAGAATTAAGGGACAGAAGTTTAGGGGTAACATGAGGGGGAACTTCTTTACTCAGAGAGTGGTGGCTGTGTGGAATGAGCTTCCAGCAGAAGTGATGGAGGCAGGATCGATTTTAACATTTAAAAGTAAAGTGGATAGGTATATGAACGGGAAGGGAATGGAGGGGTATGGTCTGAGTGCAGGTAGATGGGACTAGGGGAAAATAAATGGTCGGCACGGACTGGAAGGGCCGAGATGGCCTGTTTCCATGCTGTAATTGTTATATGTTATATGTTACTTCCTCACCATCTTCCTTCGTATTTGCATTCCAGTATCTGGGAATGGTGTTTGAATCTACGAGCATATGACTCAAAAGCAAAGATTCTGCCAATTAGGCCCCAGCTAATATGGTAGCAGCATGGGATTAATTCAATAGATCTACCAAACAGCTGGCACAAGCAAGAAAAGCCCCATCGAGCTGTGTCATTCCAGGATCCCATGGAAAGCCTATCTAATTCATGCACCATGTCGACATATCCACTGGGGAATTAACTTTCCAACTGCACACGTGAATCTGATGTTATAATTCCACTGATATTTATCAATGAGCCATGTTGAGTAAATGACCTCAAAGGTATTGTTGAACATTGTATGACTGTTTTAGATTATGCACATGATGGTACTCAATGAATGAAAACATTTCCATAAGGAAGTTCTGGGAACCTTGAGGGGACTTGTTATATTGCATTGGGTCATTATAGAACATCTGTTAGCCTGAAAATGTCGACGAAAAATCGCAGACATCTGGCAAATATTGGTGCTGATCAGCCATCCACTGTCGATGCATAAATTATTCAGAGTTATCTCTGAAAGGATTTATTTCTCCCTTTTCTTAAAGGCAAGGTGCTTGGAATTTCGAAGTGCCCCAGTTTAAAGAGTTAAAGAATGCTGTCTGTGTGTAGTTTTCACGTTCTCCCTGTGACCACGTTGGTTTCCTCCTGGTGCTCCGGTTTACTCCCGCATCCCAAAGTTGTAGTGGTTTGCAGGTAATTGGCCTCTGTAATGGGAATGGATGTGAAAGTGGGGATAACAGAGCTGGTGTGAATGGGTGATCAATGGTCAGCATGTACTCGATGGGTCGAAGGGTCTGTTTCCATGCTGTACCCCTAAACTAAACTCTAAACAACAAAATTGCATGTAGCTGTGAAACGGGTGAAGCCTTGTCCTGTTCACTCTATATCAAGCTCAGGAATTCAGTGATCGACACAAACAGCTGGAGTAACACAGCCAGTCAAACAGCATCTCTGGAGAAGCGGAATGGGTGACTTTTCGGGTCGAGACCTTTCATCAGACTGAGTTAGGGGTAAGAAAAAAGGAATTCAGTGTCGCATCTAATTTAGGTGAGATACCCTCAGACGTTACTTTAGTTATCCGTGGAATGTACATTGGACAACATATTACCTGAGATGGGGAGGGATTTGGGGGGGGGGGCAGAGAGCGGTTGCACTTTACATTGAGCAGTGGGGCTAGGGATGTTATAATGGAACCTTTAATCAGACTGGAGTCAGGCAAATGGAAAACAAGAGATATATAGAGATATAGAACAAATGAATGAAAGATATGCAGAAAAGGAACAATGATAAAGGAAATGGTCCATTGTTAGCTGGTGGCTAGGTGAAAACGAGTTACAGACAATGAAACACACCAGGATGACAGTGAAAGTAGAGGGATTGGGAGGAGGTGTGACGCCAGCAACAAGTCAGCTGGGATGGTGGAATTAGGATGGCAAAGGGAGTTGTCAGGAAAAGTCCATGTGCCCCAGGAAGGGAGATCAGAATGGTTCTATGCAAGCTGCAAACAGGGGGGCGGGTGAGGAGGCGGGATCGAGAGAACACTATCTAGATTGGGGATGGAGGTTCAAGACTACATCATCTTAACAGTGAAGAGTGTTTGGAACAGCATCTTCTGTTGCCTCCCACACTCCAAAGACATTCAGGTTTGTAGGTTAATTGTTAAAGAAGGAACTGCAGATGCTGGAGAATCGAGGGTTACACAAAAAGCTGGAGAAACTCAGCGGGTGCAGCAGCATCTAAGGAGTGAAGGAGATAGGCGACGTTTCGGGTCGAGACCCTTCTTCAGACTCAGTCTGAAGAAGGGTCTCGACCCGAAACGTCGCCTATCTCCTTCACTCCTTAGATGCTGCTGCACCCGCTGAGTTTCTCCAGCTTTTTGTGTAACCCTTGTAGGTTAATTGGCTTGGTATAAATGTGAATTATTCTTAATGTGTAGATAGTGTTTGTGTGTGGGGATCGCCGGTCAGTGCAAACTCGGAGGGCCAGAGGTCCTGTATCTGCACTGTATGTCTAAACTAAACTCAACTAGTATTACATAGTTTGTCTCATGTTCATATCTTCTCTGCGTTTAGTTCAAATGTTATTTGTCTATCCTTAATTGTTTAAACTCTCGCAGGCACTATAATTTTCCAGGTCTGCCAATGCAAAGCAGTCTTGCAGCATATGACATGACTGACTTGTATTTACTTCTGAATTAATATCAGCACAATTCAAACAGAATCCTGCTATTGGTGGTGGTGCAATTCACAGGTGTACAGCTTGCACGATATTTTGAATAAAGACCAAGTTTCTGTCAAAATAAAGTAATAAGAATTAGATTGCTGTGATAAATTGCTGTCTCCTACATCGGAATAAAAACAATCCACATTACTTACAATATCAGAAACACATGGTATTGTCAAAAAGCTGAATGTGGCTTTTTATATATTATAATTTCTAATTGTTTGAATTAATCATGTGACAAAAGCAGTTTCACAAAATACATGCAATCGAATGTGTTCTTTAAGGCACATAATGCTGCTTATTTGTCCAGAGAAATGCATTAGGCTGATAAAATTCCTATTTGACCCCAAAACCGCAGCCCACGGATGCAAGGTTTCCACCCAAAACGCCAACCATTTTCAACCCACAGATGATACTTGGCTTGCTGAAGATTCCAGCATCTGCTGTCACTTATGTCTTCAACCCGATGATGTTTTCCATTACATCTCTCCCACACCCCCGAGCAATCCAGCCCCCTCCCTAGATGGTTTTGGTTCCTTATTGTCACATGAAGGGAGAGACAGTGAAAAGCTCTCTGTTGCATGCTATCCAGGTCAAAACATCCATCCACGAGTACAATCAAAACTCCAGATGAGTACTGGGTAGGAAGGAACTGCAGATGCTGGTTTACACTGAAGATAGACACAAAACGCTGGAGGAACTCAGCGGGACAGGCAGCATCTCTGGAGAGAAGAAATGGGTGACATTTTGGGTCAAGACTGAAGAAGGGTCTCGACCCAAGACGTCACCCATTGCTTCTCTCCAGAGATGCTGCCTGTCCTGCTGAGTTACTGCAGTATTTTGTGTCTATCTTCACATGAATGCTACAACCTAAAATACATACCTGTCTCAACAACCTGTTTGGATGCTACAACCTGTTTGGCATGTCTCAACGGTTCTTTACTAATTTCTATAAAAAGATGTATTCCTTATTATTTTTAAAAAATTAACACAAAAAGCTTTCTATCAGCTTGATTTGGCAAACTGCTCTACCCAAGACTGCAAGAAATGACAGAGTTGTGGACATAGCGCAGAACACCATACAAACTCCCTCTCCCCATCGACACTATCTACACTTCCCTCTGCTTTGCGAAAGCATACAACATATTCAAAGACCACACCCACCCCCCACCCCCACCATCCCCCCCCCCCACACCCGTCATTTATTCTTCTCAGTCACCCATTCCTTCTCTCCAGAGATGTTGAAGAAGGGTCTCGACCTGAAATGTCGCCCAGTCCTTCTCTCCAGAGATGCTGCCTGTCCCGCTGAGTTACTCCAGCATTTTGTGTCTACCTTCGACTTAAACCAGCATCTTCAGTTCTTTCCTGCACATGTGGCATATAGGTGTTTGGTCCTGAACAAGTTGTTGGTGATGTTTACTTGCAGGAACTTGAAGTTCTTGACCATCCCCTCTTCAGTGCCAATGATACACACTGGGGCATGTCCTCCACTCTGCTTCCTGACGTCAATGACTAACTCCTTCACTTTGCTGATATTGAGGAAGAGATTGGGGTCTTGATACCATGTCATTAATCTCTCTATCTCCCTCTTGCACTCCATCCCATTATTGTCCAAGATACAGCCACGATGATGCCTTTCACCGATGCACGTATTTGACATTGACATTGCTGGGTGTTGACATTGATTCTCAATGCCTTGGCAAATACATGCAGTCAGCTACTTACTTCTCAATTTAATGCCTCTTGTAGAAATGCTTGTGCAGCCATTGACCAGTTAAGGTCAGGAAATTGATAAAAAATTGTCAATAGACAATAGACAATAGGTGCAAGAGTAGGCCATTCGGCCCTTCGAGCCAGCACCGCCATTCAATGTGATCATGGCTGATCATCCCCAATCAGTACCCCGTTCCTGCCTTCCCCCCATATCCCTTGACCGCCATTTTTCAGAGCCCTATCTAGCTCTCTCTTGAAAGCATCCAGAGAACCTGCCTCCACCGCCCTTTGAGTCAGAGAATTCCACAGACTCACAACTCTCTGTGAGAAAAAGTGTTTCTTTGTCTCCGTTCTAAATGGCTTACTCCTTATTCTTAAACTGTGGCCCCTGGTTCTGGACTCCCCCAACATCGGGAACATGTTTTCTGCCTCTAGCTCTTAACAATCTTATATGTTTCAATGAGATCCCCTCTCATCCTTCTAAACTCCAGAGTGTACAAGCCCAGCTGCTCCATTCTCTCAGCATATGACAGTCCCGCCATCCCGGGAATTAACCTTGTAAACATACGCTGCACTCCCTCTATACCAAGAATGTCCTTCCTCAAATTAGGGGACCAAAACTGCACACAATACTCCAGGTGTGGTCTCACTAGGGCTCTGTTCAACTGCAGAAGGACCTCTTTGCTCCTATATTCGATTCCTCTTATTATAAAGACCAACATGCCATTCACTTTCTTCACTGCCTGCTGTACCTCCATGCTTACTTTCATAGACTGATGAACAAGGACCCGCAGATCCCGTTGTACTTCCCCTTTTCCCAACTTGACCCCATTTAGATAGTAATCTGCCTTCCTGTTTTTGCTACCAAAGTGGATAACCTCACATTTATCCGCATTAAACTTAATCTGCCATGCAATTGCCCACGCCCCCAACCTGTCCAAGTCACCCTGCATTCTCATAGCATCCTCCTCGCAGTTCACACTGCCATGCAGCTTTGTGTCATCTGCAAATTTGCTAATGTTACTTTGAATCCCTTCATCCAAATCATTGATGTATATATAGCTGCGGACCCAGCACCGAGCCTTGCGGTACCCCACTAGTCACTGCCTGCCATTCGGAAAGGGACCTGTTAATCCCTACTGTTTGTTTCCTGTCTGCCAACCAATTCTCTATCCATGTCAGCACTCTACCCCCAATACCATGTGCCCTAATTTTGCCCACTAATCTCCTATATGGGACTTTATCAAATGCTTTCTGAAAGTCCAGGTCCACTCCATCCACTGGCTCTCCCTTGTTCATTTTCTTAGTTACATCTTCAAAAAATTCCAGACGATTAGTCAAGCATGATTTCCCCTTCGTAAATCCATGCTGACTCGGACCGATCCTGTTACTGCTATCCAAATGTGCGGCTATTTCATCTTTTATAATTGACTCCAGCATCTTTTGCACCACCGATGTCAGGATAACTGGTCTATAATTCCCTGTTTTCTCTCTCCCGCCTTTCTTAAAAAGTGGAATAACATTAGCAAAAGAGGGATAACATTAGCCTTATTGAAGTGTCATGCTCCATTTCCTGGTTCCTTTCCTGAAGTTCCTTTTTGCTATCTACAAAGCACGAAATAATGTAACATGCATAATTCGTAATCATGGTTTCAATGTTTACGTCCAGCTGACAAATATTCATGATGAAAGCAAAGTGCCATCTGTATAGCACCACATGCAGCAAGTACCAAAATGCCAATGGACTGTTACCTCTCACTGACTGCCACTGCGCCAATGTTCGATCCAGGCAGCAACCTTCCTTTGAGGGCCATGTTCTTTTTCACCAGTTTGCCATGCAATATTTCCAACACTTTGCCAAAACCTGCATCGATAAGATCAACTCTCCTTGTAACCTTCTCAAAAAACCCTCTCAAAAAATGAAGTAAACTTTGTTAGAAGTAACTAATATTTGTTAGCTAACAGAAAATGGATTTATTTCAATGAATTGGAATGCTTTATTGTCACATGTGACAAGGCAGTGAAATTCTTTGCTTGCGTACCCAAGGAATACCAACAGCAGTCCCCTATGGCGCTGACAAAGTTAGAAAGTACACCAGCTCCTCCTTTGTTCTCCCCCCTCCCTACCACCCCACAGAGGTTCCCCCACGCCGGGTCCCCATTGTCCATTGTTCTTCTCCCCTCCGCTCATGGCAGTCCCCCTACAGTCTCATTGACCGGCGACCCACGAGGCTTCGCTGCCACCGCGAGGGTTCACCACCGCCGATGCTCCATCGCCGCGAGGCCGTACCACCGTTGCCTCCGAGGCTCCTCCGACACCACCGAGACTCCTCCAACACCACCCAGGCTGCGATTGTGGATTGCGATTGAGGATGACCAAATGGAGTGATGTTAAGTGCAATGAATGGCTATAGATTTTATGCTAGGAATCATGTATAAAAGACCCTAGGACTTGTACATGAAGAAGTGTGATCCCACGGGTATAAATTAAAGACTATATGAGGTTTTATCAACAAGCTGGTGCTGGGTGTTGGTGTAAAATCCTCCATCTCACCTTCCTTTAACAAATCAATGATGATTTCCCTTTATTAATCTGTGCCTCAGGGTTAAACAGAGTTCACTGCTTCCAGTTTTTGTCAGCATGGTACTGGATGGATGCCATTAAGCCAGAAAAAGGGCTCAGAAGATTGCCAAGTCTCAAGGACCTCATCCATAGGGAGAGATTAGCAGGCCTGGAATTAATTCCTTGGATGTTATAGCGGTAGATAAAATAATGGTAAGTGATCTTATAGAGTTAGATAAAATCATGAGAAGAATAGATAGGGTGAATGCCCAAAGTCTTTTTCCCAAGATAGGGGAATGAAACCTTAAAGGGCCAGTCCCACTATGGCGGCCTTATTTGCGAGTTTAGGAGAGTTTGCGCTTGCCACAAGCTCGCAGCATGGTCGACACATGGTCATAGGTGGTCACTGGTAAGTCTCCTTCATGGTCGAGAGGAGTTCCTGCATAGTGGTTACTACTCGTGGCCTCAGTTCGATCGAGGAAAATTTTCAAAAAGCTGAAAAAATGATTGCGAGTAAAAATTGGTCGGCATGGAGAAAATCTATACTTTTGAACGTAGCGCAGTGGTAGTGTGGTCGCCAGGTCGTTGTAGGTAGTCGAGGCAGCCGTAGGAAATCTCCTTTGCTGATTGGGCATTTTAATTGGCTCATTGGGGGAAAAAAAACGCAAGCACGAGTTTTCAGAACCAAGGAAAACCGACCGGTAACGTTAAATGCCAGCTGTGTATCTCTGGCTTCTTAAAAGTTGTCTGGCTTCTTAAAAGTGTCCCCACTCCTTCTCCCCCCTTCTCCCCTCAACCCCCCCCCCCCCCCTCCCCCCCGCCTGCTCTTTTAAAGGTCTTACCGTACACCGTGACAGCCGTCTTTACCCTTCCTGTTCATCGCAGATAGCACCTTGGCTTTGCACCGTGTGAATTTCAGACAGCGCTCCCCCGCTTTCCCTGGCCCCCACCTTTGCGATGTGTTTGTGTGTGTGTGTGTGTGTGTTCACTGCTGACGGTCGATCCAGCTCGCAGATTTTCAGGCAAGTGCACCCGAGCTTGAAGGTCGCAGACAGTTTGCTGAAAAGTCACGTAAGTGGGACAGACCCTTTTTAGGGGCATACATTTTAAGGTGAGAAGGGAAATATTTCATAGGAAACTGAAGGGCAACTTTTTCACACAAAGAAAAAGCTGTTCACACACTGAAAAGGAACCAGCTACCAGAAGTGGTTATTGAGACAAGTACAATAATAGTATTTAAAAGACATTTAGACAGGTGCATGGATAGAAAAGGTTTTGAGGGATATGGGCCAAGCGTGGGCAAATGGGGCTCCCTTAGACAAGCATCTTTTTCAACAGGGACAAGTTAGGCCGAAGGGCCTGTTTCCATTCTGTGTGGTATTAGACTGACTGAAATATATTATTCAGTCTATCCATAGGTCAGTTTTTAACTAACGTTAACGGCCTTAGAGTCCTCCACCACCACACTTGTAGCTGAGGAAGATTGGAAACATAGAAACATAGAAATTAGGTGCAGGAATAGGCCATTCGGCCCTTCGAGCCTGCACCGCCATTCAATATGATCATGGCTGATCATCCAACTCAGTATCCCGTACCTGCCTTCTCTCCATACCCTCTGATCCCCTTAGCCACAAGGGCCACATCTAACTCCCTCTTAAATATATCCAATGAACTGGCCTCAACTACCCTCTGTGGCAGAGAATTCCAGAGACCCACCACTCTCTGTGTGAAAAAATTCCTTCTCATCTCGGTCCTAAAGGATTTCCCCCTTATCCTTAAGATGTGACCCCTTGTCCTGGACGTCCCCAACATCGGGAACAATCTTCCTGCATCTAGCCTGTCCAACCCCTTAAGAATCTTGTAAGTTTCTATAAGATCCCCTCTCAATCTCCTAAATTCTAGAGAGTATAAACCGAGTCTATGCAGTCTTTGTTCATAAGACAGTCCTGACATCCCAGGAATCAGTCTGGTGAACCTTCGCTGCACTCCCTCTATGGCAATAATGTCCTTCCTCAGATTTGGAAATTGATGGGCAGACCTTAGATGTTTTTTCTCTAGTTTCATGTCACAGCTTCAGATATACTTTACCCAAGCCTCACAATGGGCACTCTTTCAAATCTGCTAAACTCCTTAATGTTTCCTCCCTGTAAACGTATCATAGAAACATAGAAACATAGAAAATAAGTGCAGGAGTAGGCCATCCGGCCCTTCGGGCCTGCACCGCCATTCAATATGATCATGGCTGATCATCCAACTCAGTATCCTGTACCTGCCTTCTCTCCATACCCCCTGATCCCATTAGCCACAAGGGCCACATCTAACTCCCTCTTAAATATAGCCTCAATTGAACTGGCCTCAACTACCTTCTGTGGCAGAGAATTCCACAGACTCACCACTCTCTGTGTGAAAAATGATTTTCTTATCTCGGTCCTAAAAGACTTCACCCTTATCCTTAAACAGTGACCCCTTGTCCTCGACTTCCCCAACATCGGGAACAATCTTCCTGCATCTAGCCTGTCCAACCCCTTAAGAATTTTGTAAGTTTCTATTATATAGAATATCTCATGCAGAGCGGGGGGGGGGGGGGGGGGGGGGAGATGGGATGGCAAAAGGAAGGGGTGAGTTGTACAAGGAAGGCCATCCAGTGAGAGGAGCATATGGGCAATAGATGGCGTAGGTGGGGGGAGCGAGACAAAAAACAGGATGATAGGGTGCTGGAAAGAAGGGGATGTATACTGTAAGAGGATCAATGTAGATACAATGAGAGAAATAAGGGACAGAGGGGAGTACATCAAACTATAGATTTCAATCTTCATGCCACTGGGTTGTAGAGACCCCATGTCCCCACAGTTGTCAAGATTCCATTTCATCTGCCAATCTTCCACACAATTTCTCATCTAATTTTTACCTGCTACAGTCTCAGACAACACTCCTTGTTATGGACAATACCATCAACATTCATATGATTCGCAAACTAATAACTGATCATGCCTCCTACTCTCATAGATAGACACACAATGCTGGAGTAACTCAGCGGGACAGGCAGCATCTCTGGAGAGAAGGAAGCGGTGACAGGGAGAGTGAGACTCTCAGTCTGAAGAAGGGTCTCAACCCGAAACGTCACCCATTCCTCCTCTCCAGAGATGCTGTCTGTCCCGCTGAGTTACTCCAGCATTGTGTGTCCATCTTCGGTTTAAACCAGCATTTGCAAATCCTTCCTACACCCCCTCCTCCCATTCATATCCTAGTCACTAATATATATCACAAACAATAAGTGTCTTTGCACTGATCCCCATGGTACATGGTCTCAGACTTCCGATAGGAAAGTATCTGTCCACCATGATCCGCTGCCTCCTATCACCGAGCCAGTTTTCTATCCAACTAGCCAGCTCACTCACTCACATTAAAGGTATTCTTTCAGTTCACAGACAAAACCTCATTGTTCTTTTGTTATCGGCGTTGTTATATTTATGTTTAAGTATTAATGACAAAGCTTTGGGATTTTCTTGATTTTTTTCACACTTTTTTCTTAATTACCTTTTTATTTCTGCATCCTTTTATACTATTTGCATTCCAACTGATTTTTAGAATATTTGATCTCCCCTCGAATCTGCACTATGTGGGTTGAACACGGATTTTCCGGCACCCTTGGTTCCAGAGCCTTTGTGGATTACCCGTGTTTCTGGACTAACAATGGTCACGTGACAATGAAGTGACAATACACCCCTGGCCCACTAATGACATTCCGCCTGTGTCCTTGAAGTGCCAGAAACATAAATGAAAACAAATATAAAATGTAAACTGAATGTGAATGAAATGACCTGCCATCCCATCCGCACCTCCCACCGTCTCCCCGACTGTTCAGATCCCCAGCTTCTGACCCCATTCCCAAAAGTGCAACTGTAAAGTACACCAGCGAGGCCTTCTTTACGACTTTTGCTGCAGCTCATGTTGTCCACCCTGGAGACAGCCCTTACTCTGGGTCACTGCCAACACTCCCCCCCCCCCCCCACCCTTCTCCCCCACATTTGTCACCCCATCTTCCTCCTCCCCCCTACTCCTCCCCTCCCCTCTTCACGCCCCCCCCCAAACCCTCTTCTTCCCTTGTTCCCCCCCCCCCACCATTGCTGCCTCCTACTTCTCCCCTGGAGTTACTGACATGCTCCACCTTGGAAGCGACAGCAGGTGAGAGGGGAGGGAGCCCCACGGTGACCGCGCGCGTTCTGTTGGTGGACGCGCACTGAAGAAAGTGCTGTCGCCTGGGCCACAACAACATCCGTGTGAACTGGTGAAGAAGGGCTCGCTGTCCTGCCTTCAATCTTCCCCGTCCTGCCTGCAACTGGCCCAAAAAAGCCGCAGCGAAACTCGCTTTAGTTTTAAAATGGAGCATCAAACTGCTGGAGTAACTGAGGAAGGGCCCCAATGTCAACAATCCATGTTCTCCAGAGATCCGACCGGCTGAATTACTCCAGCACTTTGTGTCTTTTCAGTGGGTAGAAGAAGGGCTCGCTGGTACACCTTGAAGGTGGCGTCAGAAACCGTGGCTGTAATCGGCCGGGGAGAGGGTGCGAGCTGGGGATGGGTCGGCAGGTCCAGCCGCGATATCCGACATCTGTTGTAAGGGGTTAAAAACGAGGGTTCACTGTATTATCTTTACGAAACAGTTAAGAGAGAAGACTGAGAGCACGGTTGAGTGATTCACGATGGAGGGACATGACCGGGAAAAGCGCTCGCCACTCACAATGCCCCCAGTGGCACCTCAGTGAATTTCAACTCTCTTGTAATTTTGTCCATATTATAGGGCTGGACGGACATCAGTTGCTGGAAAATCAGTGTTTAACCTTGTGTTAAAGAAGGAACTGCAGATGCTGGAGAATCGAGGGTTACATAAAAAGCTGGAGAAACTCAGCGGTTGCTCAGGAAGAAGGGTCTCGACCCGAAACGTCGCCTATCTCCTTCGCTCCTTAGATGCTGCTGCACCTGCTGAGTTTCTCCAGCTTTTTGTGTAACCCCAGTGTTTAACCTTGTCTTCCCCTCGCAATTGTACCTGTGATTAGATCGATAGCTGATTGACAAACAGAATTATTGAGCTGTTCTTCCATGTCTTCTTTAATTCACATTACAGTAATAATTATTACTGAAAGTGGGTCCTTCCACAGATGCTGCCTGTACAACTGAGGCACTCCGACACTTTGTGTTTTACTCAGCATTGCAGCATCTGCAGCTTCTTGTGTCTCTATATTTATGAATTCTCATTTCCATTTGCCCTCAGCTCACCAGCCTGATATACTTATTAAGCACTGAAATCACAGTAATCCCGCCGAGATTACTTCAACTCCCTTTACACTGTCATCAGCCAATCTTCCCTGTCCCGCCTGCATCTGGTCCAAAACGCCGCAGCGAGACTCCTGACGGGCACCCGAACAAGGGACCACATCACCCCGATCCTGGCCTCTCTCCACTGGCTCCCAGTGCGGTTCTGAATAAATTTCAAGACCCTCCTCTTTGTCTACGAAGCCCTCAATGGGCTTGCCCCCACCTACATTAAAAGTCTTCTCACCCACTACACCACCTCCAGGTCCCTCAGATCGGCCGACTTGTGGTTGCCGAACATCCCGCGGGCTAGGCATAAGCTCAGGGGCGACCGCGCCTTTGCGGTTGCAGCTCCTAGACTGTGGAACAGCATCCCCCTCCCCATTAGAACTGCCCCCTCCATCGACTCCTTTAAGTCTAGTCTAAAAACGTATCTGTTCTCCCAAGCCTTTCCTGACGTCCTCTGTCGAGGGCTATTTGTATATATGCATGTAGCCTGCTTGTGTATACTACTCTTATAACAAATGTAAAGTACTTTGGTCAACGAGAGTTGTTTTTTAAATGTGCTATATAAATAAATGTGACTTGACTTGACTTGAAATATATACCATTACTCCGTCAAATGGCCTTGCGGCTTCTCTTTCCCCTCAGCCTTTCCAAACTCATCTAACAAATTCCCCACCTTATAAAATTGCAAACTCCAGTTTAGTTTAGTTTAGTTCAGTTTTAGTTTATTGTCACATGTACCAATATGTGACAGGCAGCATCTCTGGAGAGAACGAATGGGTGATGTTTGAGATCGTGTACTCAATAACCAAAAATCTGTAGCCTCCTTTTGCTCTGGTATTTTATTTAATTCACATGTTTAATTCGGTAATGTTTTATTACTAATGTTTAATGTGTCATTCCTAACTGTCACTGGATGTCATGTCACTTGCGGCCGGAGCACCAAGGCAAATTCCTTGTATGTGAATGCTTGCCCAATAAACGTATTCATTCATTCACAGTGCATAGATACTCGATAAGGAATAACAATTCAATGCAAGGTAAAGCCAGTGCACAATTAACCCTTTTGAAACAATAGTCATGCCCTATTGAGGTTTATTTTATAGTTCACTGTCAGAAGGTCATCAAGATGTAAGCACACCACTTTGCTGTTTGCTTGTAATGAGGTGCACATCCTTGTTCTGAAGTTTCTGGTGCCTTCCTGTGCATTCTTAGAGCTTTAATTGCCTACATTCCAGACTAAGGCACTCACCACCCACAAATACATCACACCCATCCCCTTGCCAAGTTGGTTTAAATATTCCCCATGTACATTAATAAAGTGCCATTTGTCAATATTAATTATTTGCAAACTGTACAGTGTTTTTTTATAACACCCCCCCCCCCCCCCCCCCCCCCCACACCCCCTCCCCGTCCCTCCTCAGAATATTGGTTACAGTGGTCTAAAGCCTCCTTCTTTCACCATTCCTTAAATCATGTCATCATTTGCACCATTCAGCTGTTTATGTATTCAATAACACTAACAGTCATAATCTGAGGATTAGTGCCTTGAGGGTCCACTTTTTAATCTCTTTCCCCAGCACCCTATAATCTCCCAGCATTTGCAATCATCTTCAGGTGCAAGTCTGATCCGATTTAGCCTCCTCCCTATCCTAAGTACTGCCGCTCAGCCAATTCAAAATGACTTTGATATTAAGAAACCACTGCACGTTCTGGGGTAAAGGTGAGCAACATCCTTCCTGCTGTGCTGATGATCTGAGCTTCAGAGCCTGTCAGGCCATTAGCTATTCCAAAATACCTGCAACAGAGCTGCACAATGGCACAGCTGGTAGATCTACTGCCTCTCACAGCCCCACAGACCCAGGTTCAATCCTGACCTCAGGTGCTGCCCGAGTGGACCTTGCCTTTGTGACTGCGTGGGTTTCCTCCAGGTTTTCTCGTTGCCTCCCACATCCTAAAGACATGCAACTTTGTAGGTTCACCCGCCTCTGCAAATTTACCCCTAGTGTGCAGGGAGTGGAATAGAGTGGAATGACATAGAACTAGTGTAAATGGGTGGTCAATGGTTGGCCTTTTGCAAAGCTTTATCTCTTAAACTAAACTTACAATAAACATTGCACTCCATCTGAAAACCAAAACAAATCTAATCTTGCAAATTACTATTTCTTGTTTCATTCTTTAGTACAGTAATAGAAAATGTTATCTGCAATGGCATCAAATGATTCCTACTTACAAACAATATACATGCTGTTTTGTAGTATTTACATGCAGAAATAGCACATTTAGGCCAGTAAATCCATCCTTGTGGGATATTCCTCCCACCTTTCTATGCCCAATTTATCAAAATCAGAGTTTAAGAAGGAACTGCAGATGCTGGACAATTGAAGGTTGACAAAAGTGCTGGAGAAACTCAGCAGGTGCAGCAGCATCTATAGAGTGAAGGAATAGGCAACGTTTTGGGCCAAAACCCTTCCTCAGACTGAGTCAAATTCAAGAGTTTGAAGAAGGAACTCGACCCGAAACGTCACCCATTCCTTCTCTCCAGGGACGCTGCTTGTCCTGCTGAGTTACTCCAGCATTTTGTGTCTATCTTTGGTTTAAACCGCACCAGCA
Source organism: Raja brachyura (assembly GCA_963514005.1). The sequence goes on along the minus strand of OY740800.1, from coordinate 6,029,326 downwards.
GTCCCTTCCTACAAACTAGTCAATATCCCAATGGAAGGTTACTGGTGAACATGCACTGGATATGGATTATGTGCAGGAACATTATAGTTGGTCTTGGCATCATGTTCGGATTAGGGATATTGGGAGCTAAACATAGAAACATAGAAATATAGAAACATAGAAAATAGGTGCAGGAGTAGGCTATTCAGCTCTTTGAGCCAGCACCGCCATTCAATATGATCATGGCTGATCATCCAAAATCAGTACCCCGTTCCTGCTTTCTCCCCATAATCCCTTGATTCTGTTAGCCCCAAGAACTATATCTAACACTCTCTTGAATACAGGGCATGTTCCTGTGCTATACAGTGTTCTATGTTCTATGACTGACAATGATGCCAATAATACCTATCATTGTCATTGCTGGTGACTGACTCTGTTGGTCTGTAATTGGTCTTAGGTATATTCGTCCATCTATTGGTGAACAGGACATTTTTCCACATGTTCCAATAATACCAATATTGTGTATGAAGCAACTGCAGATGCTGGTTTACACTGAAAATAGACCCAAAATGCTGGAGTAACTCAGCGGGACAGGCGGCATTTCTGGAGGGAAGGAATGGGTGACGTTTCGGGTCAAGACCCTTCTTCAGTTTGAAGATTTTCAACCTTCAATACCAATATTGTAGCTGGATTGGAACAGCTGAACCATTTTGAGCTTCTTCAAGGCAACTTGATTCTAATCCTTTCTACAGCTTTGATTCAAACATGGGCACAAACTTGACACCACTTGGTGCCACTATGATAATTGGGTTTAGCTCCAAGAAAACTCAAGAACAAGTGATATTAAAGAAGATTATTCCAATTTGTCACAGTAGGCTGTGGAAGCCACATCAGTGGATATTTTCTAAGGCAGAGATAGATAGATTCTGGATTGGTACAGGTGTGAGAGGTTATGGGGAGAAGGCAGGAGAATGGGGTTAGAAGGGAGAGATAGATCAGCCATGATTGAATGGCAGAGTAGACTTGATGGGCCAAATGGCCTAATCTACTCCTATCACTTATCACCTTATGACCAATCACTTCAATCCCAGGGGATTGTTAGGAATGTGTCTGAGTAGTGGTCTGGCTCGAACAGTCTTTAGTAGTTTTGTTAATGCTACTTATTCCATAATGAGGTCACCAGTGAGGCACTCGTGATCTTTATGTAGATCCAGACACTGAAAATAAAGTATTCTCTCTCTACGGGCAGTGAAAGCTGGACAGCATCCAGGCTTCCTTTGCCCAGTAAGCAACTTCATTTGTGGTAGGCAACTGCACAGACAAGAGAAACAAACATAGGATCATTGTCACCATTTCCTAAATGGACTTACTTGAGTTAAAAATCCATGAGTAAGCAAACTGCTTTTTGCCAACAGCCCTTCGGGATGTTTCTATTTACATTCAAGGTGATTGTGCGGTTCTGACTATCACAACACGAGTCAATCACGCAATAGTCCTGAATTCATTACAACTCTGCAGCTCGGGTGACAAGAAATCAAAATCCTAAATTTAACATCAATTTCATCAGAACAAACTGAACTATTGCATTTAAGTAGATGCGGATGTAATGCTGAATTCTGAATCAGATGTACTTTTTATGTGTGGAATGCAATGAATAAATGCTGCTTTTTCCAGTGCCACCATCCTTCATCCTACCTAGCTGGCTATCAAAAGTCTATTCAATATGTGAACCATTATTCATCTGGCTCTGCCTGTTCTCCACTGTCTGATTCATTGCTGTGTTCAGATCCTCCCACTGCATAAATCATAAAATGTGCCGCTAAATAGTCCATGTTATGGACTATTCTTCCATTCAACCTAAATGTTAGTCTCCACACAGGTAAAACTAGTTATCGATTTACTTTCTTTAACATTGTGTGGCTAACCTCTCAATCAGCAGTGTGCTGAGAAGGGTGGTTTTGGGTCTGTATTGTGCATCGGTTTTCTGGGGATCGAATGAATTAGTTGGATTTTGCCAGCTTGGGAGAATTGCAGGCAACAGCATCTAGTCTCATCACTGCTGTTTAATGTCACAATGTCTTGATTAAAACAGGAGAGTGAAGAGGTATGGTTCCAGTTAATTATAATCTAGTGCTCCCCAGTGGCTAGTTGATAAAGCCACGTTCTGATTCAGTATCGAGCTCAATGGACCAGGAAGCTCCCACATTCAATTCCCATCCGCGCTGCGTCAGCTGATGTGAGCCGTGATAGAGGCCGATGTGCCACAATTGTTTCCACCCTCTGCAGCCAGTGAGGAGGGGGAAAGCATTCCTGAGCAGCATCTAATGTCCTCCTGCGACAGAAAACCTGTGGGAGGAGTTGAGCGAGGATTAGGGTCAAGAGAATTTCTGCTGCTGCTTGCAGTCGAGAAGATTGAGTATGAACAATTCAGTTTAATGAGAGAGGTTGTTCAATTGTGTGCAGCTTCTGTTTATATAACATTAAATCATTCCTTCTCCCAAGGTAGCAGTCTTGGCTCAGTGGTAGCACTCTCACTTCTGAGTCAGTCAGTCATGGATTTAAGCCACACTCCAGAGGGTTGAGCACATGATTTAGATTGACGTTTAGATGCAGTAATGAGGATGCACTGCATTGTTGAAAGAGGCTTTTACTTCTCTTCGTTCTTTCTTTCTCAAATGCATTCTAGAAATTCATTACCTTTATTAGTTGAGCTACTTCCATTCTGTATCAAAATTAAATCCCTGCATGATAACCATATGACTTTGGCTGTGAGCCTACCTCATCTCCATAGGTCTACGTCACTGTTATCAGGAGCCTCTTTTCATCCTTTGCCGAACATGCATTCTAGCAGGTAGACAAAAGTGCTGGAGAAACTCAGCAGGTGCAGCAGCATCTATGGAGCGAAGGGAATAGGCAACGTTTTGGGCCAAAACCCTTCTTCAGACCGATGGAGGGCATTCTAGCAGTGTGGTTTTCCACAGATGAACATTGTATTGAAATCCTCTCATCCTAGGGCAAGAGTGATGTTTGGTGTCAATTTTGCTTCTTCCGTCTTTCCCTATTTTCCAGTCTATTCCGTAAGTCCTAGTGCTTGACGGGGGTGTATGGGAGTGCTCAGGTTGGGATAGCACCTCGAGTGGGGGGGCAAGAAACTGTTTGCATGCAACAGCGGCCACACCCTGGAAAACCGTTTTGGCTGGCGTGCTAAAGGGGCTGTCCCACTGCAGCGACCTAATCCACGGGTAAAGAAGAGTGGCCTCAACCTTCAAGCTCGAGGGCACTCGCCTGGAAAACCTAGAGCTGGATCGACCGGCCGCGTTGAAACTGCGAGCTGGATCGACCAACCGCACACACACACAAACACATTGCAAAGGCGGGGACCAGGGAAAGCGGGCGAGCTCTGTCTAATATTAGGCTGTGGGCCGAGCGTCAAAAATGTGTCTAGAAATCAGTTTTCGTGACCCAGGTCACAGAACTACATTAAAATTTCCACAGATTTAGATTAAATATAATTGAGAAGGATGTCATAACTCGCCGTTGCCCTAAGTTGCACGTTAATTAATTAAACTAATTAGAAAATGAGATCGGGGAAGTAAGCGCCATCTAGTGGCCAATGCCCGTATTACACCATGGGCAGCCTATTTCCGTGTTGCAGTCCATTTAAACTATATATTATTATACCTATATATATGTATATATAACTTGTAAATATGGCTGTAATCATATATGATTAAGTATAATTAGATTATATAAAAATAATATGATGAATATAATTGTGAGTGTTTTTTTAATGACACTGTCGCAGAGGTCCTGCTCCTGAACCAGCCTAAATAATGGGTGAGGGGCAGTTCCTGTGGGTTCCTCCCTTTACTGAACCCCAGTGTGCAGAGTGGGGGTCACGGCCATAGTGGGACTGTGGCAGTGCCAGGCTGGGGGACAGTCCTGCAAGGCATCTTCCAGTCGCTTTAATAGGACATTTAATGAGACTGCAGCAGAGGTCCCGGGTTTTAAGGGCTCGTGAACCTGCCTAATTAAGGGTCAGGACAGATCCTCTGGATTCCCCCTTTTACTGAACCCCACTGACTGCCATTGTGGGGAGAGTGGGGGTAACAGCCATAGTGGGACTGGGGCAGTGCCAGGCTGGGTGACGGACCTCATATTACTTAGGTCTGCATGGACTTCTATTCATAAAATCTCAATCTCTTCCTAATGTCAATGAGACTTACACTGTAATTTACTGCCATAGATATGTTAGTTCAAGTTCAAGTGGAGGAGCAGAGGCTGCACAATAGCTAGAGAAAGAAACATCTCATAGTACTTAGGTCTGCATGGACTTCAATTCATAAAATGTCAACCTCTATTTAATGTCAATGAGACTTACACAGTCATTTACTACCATTGATAAGTTAGTTCAAGTTCAAGTGGAAGGTCAGGCAGAGGCTACAGAATTAAAAATCTCATAGTCATTAAGTCTGCATGGACTTCAATTCACAAAATTTCAACCTCTTCGTAATGTTAATGAGAATAACAATAGGTTACTACCAAAGAAAAATTAGTTCAAGTTCACATAAACCAATTAATTTCTACAGAAACATCAACCATTTCTCGCTCCAATGGAAGCCTATAAAGTGTAATGAATATTCGTCCGTTTTTCTCCCGTGGTTGGGGCCTGGAAACGGCACTATGTACAGCCTCCAGTGAGGCTGGGCGGAGAAAATCCACTGGAGGAAATCCTGGTCTAACGGCCAGGAAGGCGGCTCAGCAGTGTACTGTGGAGGTAAAGGGCACGTCAAAGCTCCAGTGCAGCTCAGGGAGCTTCCAGCCGTAACGTCTAACCATGCCACTAGAATCCAGATCCTGCAGCCGAGACTGGGGTCGCTCGTGTACAACAGCCTCTCCACCCACAGGTTTTTGTGCAAATCTTTTCATGCCAGTGCTTGACTAAATTTAGCTGAGAATCACTCTCGGGCTGTGGCCGTATCTCAAGATCGGATACCTCATATCCTTTTAGCTAAATATTCCCCCAGCAGCCGGTTTACTTCCAACACATTAGCCAAGCTGGCCCAGGCCTTCTGCTGGACACTCAGCCAAACTCCAAGGGTAGGCAGCATTCAATAAAATCCAGGCTAATGTTATCCTCAGCCACTGATCCTTACAAGTATGACATTTACATTGGCGGCACTGACACACGCACCAAGCTTGCATGCCAAATACTGCAACAGCCAATTCAATATAAGAACCTGTTAGCATAGAGAAGCTTACAAACATGAGCTAAGCTGCTTAGTGCATAGGCATTTCTTCATCTTTGTGCATCCGAGGCTGAATTCACAATGTTATAACAGAAACATTACTGTTTGCTGTTGTCACAATCTGATTACAAGTTGGTGGTGACATGAAGGTCAATAGTTTTAATGCTATTTCATTTTATTGCTGGGAATATTTGACTGAAATGTCACTGTGCAGAAAATGTGTTAAATGGACTCAGATATGTTAGAGACTCTCAGAAGGAGCATTTAAATCATAATAATCCCGTTTTAAAAAACAATCTATTGATTTGAATACGCTAAAGGTAACTGCTTTGCAATTGTACACATCATTTGAGGATGACTTGTGCAGGCACTGAATCACTGTTTCTGAACATTTTTATTTCTAACCGAAAGCTGAATGCAAATTTTTATCGATCAGAGCTTGCATCAGATCCCTTGATAAATAGGGCCGTTAAGCTTTCATTTTGTGACACTGCAAACTAGTTTCAGCTTTTACCATCGTAGTAGGTGTGAAAATCCCTGCATGTTTGCCACTTGTCTTTTATGGAATTTCATTCTTTTTAACAAAATAGCTGGAAGCGATATCAAACTTTGATTTTAAGTTCCAGTACATTTAGATTTTTTTTTACAAAACATTTAATAGTTATTCAATTGTGAACCATTGGAATCCAAATCTAGTCAAGTCCAGTTTATTATCAGGTTCATAAGCACAATGACGTAGACTTTCATGGAAAATCTTGCTTGCAGCAGCATTACAGGCACATAGACTCAGCCAACACTCAGGCATAAATTATATATAAATTACATGTAAATTATACAGCATAGTGAAAAGGAAAGGAAACAGGACATTAGTACAAGACACAATTAGAAAACAAGTACATGGCAGTACAGGAAGTGGTCTGTAATGTTCCATTGCCGATGTACGATTAGGTTGTGCAGGTACAAAGTGCTGAAATAACTCAGCGGGTCAGGCAGCATGTCTGGAGAACATGGATAGGTGACATTTTGGATTAAGAACCTTCTTCAGAATCTGACCTTAAAACGTCGCCTATGCATGTTCTCCAGAGATGCTGCCTGACCCACCGAGTTACTCCAGTGTGCTGTGTCTTTTTTTTTCCAAATCAACATCTGCAGTTCCTTTTGTCTGCATTCGACTGTGCAGGTCAAATCGAGACCTTGATAGTTGCAGGAAAGTAGCTTTTCCGGCACTTGATGGGGTGGAGCTTCATGCTTCTGTGTCTCTTGCCTGATATGCAGTAGGATCTGGCCTGGATGATTGGAATCCTTGATGATAGATGCCGGTCTCTCGAGGCAGTGGCTCAAGTAGATGCTTTCGATGGTGGGGAGGCCGGTGCTCATAGTGGATTGAACTGAGCCCATTACTCTCTGCAGCCTCTGTTGTGCTTCACATTGACTTTCGGGTACGTGCGTTCGGGTAAGTAACAACTCATAATACTCTCAAAAATCACCGCAAACGATGGGAAATAATTGTTGTCCCTGCTGCTACCATTAGTTGCGATAAAAGTGATTTTAGTCCATCTTTGCATAGTTGCTTTTGTGTTACATAGAAACATAGAAAATAGGTGCAGGAGGAGGCCATTCGGCCCTTTGAGCCAGCAACGCCATTCATTGTGATCATGGCTGATCGTCCGCTATCAATAACCCGTGCCTGCCTTCTCCCCATATCCCTTGACTCCACTAGCCCCTAGAGCTCTATCCAACTCTCTCTTAAATCCATCCAGTGATTTGGCCTCCACTGCCCTCTGTGGCAGGGAATTCCATAAATTCACAACTCTCTGGGTAAAAAAGTTTTTTCTCACCTCAGTCTTAAATGACCTCCCCTTTATTCTAAGACTGTGTTATTTCATTGTTCAAACCATCCCCCAATGAAATTGGCACTGACAATCTTACACAGAGACCAGTTAAGAAAACTTTAAATATGTGCATGATTAAAACGGAATGACATTCTGATTCTTGCGGCAGTTTGACAGGGTGGGTATGCTAAGCGGGAAAGTATCAGAGAGTACCATTTACCAGAGTCAATGCCAAATAAATGTTGAAGCATTTCTTATTCTCAGTAAACGTAATTTTATTGAGTTACAGAGTATGTATGAAACAGATCATGAATGTTGAAGTACATTCTCCAAGAAGAGGTCAGAGCATTTATAAAAGGTCTTAAATCTCTGCATCAGGTGGAGGCAGGTTCTCTGGATGCTTTCAAGAGGGAGTTAGATAGGACTTAAAAATAGCGGAGTCAGGGGATATGGGGAGAAGGCAGGAATGGGGTACTGATTGGGGATGATCAGCCATGATCACATTGAATGGCGGTGCTGGCTCGAAGGGCCAAATGGCCTACTCCTGCACCTATTGTCTATTGTCCATTGTCTAAATCAACAGTAGATGAGCCCTCGTGGAAAAGAATAGCAAAATGTAGGATTGTTCGTGGTACGATCAGCCATGATCACAATGAATGGCGGTGCTAGCTTGAAGGGCCGAATGGCCTCCTCCTGCACCTGTTTTCTATTTTTCTATGTTTCTAATGGACACTTACAGTACTCACCGGAACTATTGAAAAAATCTTTTATCGGTTTGTTTCTCTTTGCCGGCCAGATGTGATACCAGGAATGATAATCTTCTGCCTGTAGAACAAAGGGAAGTGAAAGGATCAATTGACGATATACGTTACGCAATGGAAGGTAAATCAGAACATTTGTCACTGGCAGGAACCAATTTCATGGTGTTGTGGTTTGTATTGAGCTGAACTTACACAAAATATAGCTTTGTAGCTAAATATGAAACAATAGACCAGACATTCAGTGTGAATTCATCCTGTCGTATGCGCAGCTTGTTTGTCCATTAATATTTCTTATATCTCACCGAAACCGAGCGCAGGCTCGGCGATCGTTTCGCTGAACAACTCCGCTCAGTTCACATACATGATCTCCCGGTTGCTGAACACTTTTACTCCCCCTCCCGTTGCCATATTCACCTGGACCTCCTCCACTGTCAGAGTGAGGCTCACCGTAAGTTGGAGGAACAGCACCTCATATTTTGCCTTGGCAGCTTACACCCCAGCGGTACAAACATTGACTTCTCTAACTTCAAGATTCAAGATTCAAGAGAGTTTATTGTCATGTGTCCCAGATAGGACAATGAAATTCTTGCTTTGCTTTGCTTCAGCACAACAGAATATAGAAGGCATGAATACAGAACAGATCAGTGTGTCCATATACCATTATATAAAAATATACACACATGAATAAATAGAACAGATGAAGTGCAAATAAACTGATAATGGCCTATTAATATTCTATATAGTGAACCTTGCTTTACCTCTCTCTCCATCTCCTCCCCCTTCCCAGACTGCCTTGTGAATTAAATTTCATCTTTGTATGATTCGTTGTCACCTTCCCCTAGTTAACAATGATCGATTCTACGTTTTCCTTGCCCTTAGTCCTCGTTGATGACTCATTTTCACACCTTACCCATTCATATCTCTGTGTCTCCCTCTCCCCTGATGCTCAGTCGGAAGAAGAGTCTCGACCCGAAACATTACCCATTCTATCCCTTCTATCCAGAGATGTTGCCTGTCCTACTGAGTTGTTCAAAAGGAGCACAAAACCATTTTGTGTCTATCTTCAGTGTAAACCAGCATCTGCAGTTCCTTCCCGCACATGTATTTCTTCTCAGTAGTGCATCTTAGAAACACAGCATGAAAACAGGCCCTTCGGCCCACCAAGCCGATCACTGCTCTGACTAGTTCTATGTTATTCCACCTTTGCATCCACTTCCTACACATTAGGGGCAACTTTACGTAGGACATTTATCCTACAAACCTGTAAGTTTGAGGAACAACATCTCATATTCCGCTTGGGGAGTCTGCATCCTCTGGGCTTAAACATTGAATTTTCTCAATTCTGTTAACCCAGACTGCTCCTTTCCCCCCACCCCCCCACCTCTCCCTCAGCCCTCGGGCCCTGACATTCCTTCTCCATCTCCCCCCCCCCCCAAGTCGCACTAGCTTCTCATTTTCACACCAGAAACAGCTTACAATGGCCTGCTTTCCTTATCCCCAATACTTTTTTGCATATCTTTCACTCATTGTTCTTGCTTTATCTCTCTATATCACTGTTTATATCTCTCGTTTCCCTGATCCCTGACCAGTCTGAAGAAGGGTCTCGACCCGAAACGTCGCCTATCTCCTTCACTCCTTAGATGCTGCTGCACCCGCTGAGTTTCTCCAGCTTTTTGTGTAACCCTCGATTCTCCAGCATCTGCAGTTCCTTCTTTAACACTTTGTCTACTCCACTGCGATATCTCCTCAAGGTATGCCTACTTTGAAGAAGTTCTCCTCCTCCCTACGAAGACAGTTTCACAACCTCCTCTCTAACTGCTCCCCCTCTGTGATATCCCCTTCCCTCAAACTCTACGACCACATCCTCACCCAGACTCGATACCACATCCACATCTGCTTCCTCGGGGCCTGCCTGCGCCTCCACCTCATACCTCGTGGATTCCAGCTCCAATTCCCTGCCTCCCAGTTTGGACCCCAGCCGGACTATCGGTATCGACTGGCCATCCGCCGCCACACTGTGCAATTCTCCAACCGGGCATTAAGATCCACCCTGGTTGCAATGCGCCGGCACCAGCAGGACCTCGCATTGGCTCTCCCGAATCTTCGGGCCTCACTCACCCAGACCTGCAACGGACCCCAACTACACTACATCCTCCGGAAGATCCACCGCTTCAATCAGCAATTCCTGTCCCATCTTACCTCCACCAAGGACCTGAAGTTAGCCCGCCTCCAGGCCGTTCCAGCTACCGACAATCCCCGACTCGAACGCCCGCAGGCCCCGGGCCCCAACTCTGGCCCGAGCCTCCGGCCTGAGTCCCCCGACGCCATCTTGGCCACCAGGAGCACCTCCAGGACTCACCAGGACGCCGCCTTCGCCGACCTTCACGCCGATGCTGCCGCTGACCTCCACCTGCCTACCGGTGATGCCCAGCCCCGCTGCCTGCCCGGTAACTCTGTTCATCTCACCCTCCCTGGTTCCACCGCCCATCACCAGCACAACGCGACCGCCGAACCTCGCCGTCCGCCGGGACCAGCTAACCTCATCGCCGCACCGGGCCCATCCAGCATCGCCGTTGTACTGGGCCCGCCGAAGACCACAGCCGCACCCGCCTCACCTTGCATCGCCGCCGGACCGGGGCCCCCCGAACATGGCCGCCGCACCGCACCCCACTCATCTCGCCGCCTCACCGGGCGGGCTGAACCTTGCCGCCACACCGACCACTCGCCCACCGGGACCACCCACGCATCGCCCGCCGACCCCGACTCCACTGCCCGCGGACTCCTACCTTCGGGCCCGCTGACCCGCGACATTCCACCGCCCTCCAGCAGCCCACAGCCGTCGCCTCACCTACAGACTGGACTGTGTAGCGGGCCTGAAGCCTCCACGTTGCTCACTCCTCCCACCTCTCTGTTGCTAACGGCACTGGGTCCTAGTGCCCGTCTCCCCAGCCCTGGTGACCTCAGTGGCTATTCCACTGGGTCTTTCCCATCCCCCTCCTACCATGTAACCCCTGCTCTTTCACACCCACATCACAGCCCCCATATCCCCCCACCCCCTGACCACCCTCCACCCCCCCACCACACTACACCCCGTCCTCAGACCACTCACCTGCCTTCCTCCAGCCACAACCCCCATCCCTGCCGTGTGTTCACCATCCCCCCGGACCTCCCCCTCTCCGACACCGAAAGGTCGGTCCTCAGCAGAGGTCTTACCTTTGTCCCCCTCCGTCCCCACCTCAATGAGTTCCGTGCCCACCACGACTTGGAGCTCTTCTACCGTCGCCGCCGCCTCACAGCGTTTTTCCACGGGAACAAGTCCTCGCCCCCCACTGATGATCCCTTTTCCTGTCTCCCACGTACCCCCTCCTCGTGGACCCCCCCTCGTGGCCCTCCAGCTTTAGAACTATTTATACAAAACTGCCGTCGGGACATCACCGCCTCGACTTCTCCACTCCCCTATCTCACTCCAATCTCTCCCCCTCCGAACGTACTCCATCGACTCACTCCGCAACAACCCAGACTGGGTTATCAAACCCGCCGACAAGGGAGGTGCCGTGGTAGTCTGGCGCGTCGATCTCTACAAAGCAGAGGCCACGCGCCAACTCTCGGACACCTCCTCCTACTTACCCCTGGACCATGACCCCACTGACGAGCACCAGGCCACCATCTCGAGCACCATAACCGGCTTCATTAACTCCGGCTCCCTACCCCCCCGAGCCTCCAACCTCATCGTTTCCCAGCCCCGCACAGCCCGATTTTACCTTCTCCCCAAAATCCACAAACCCGACTGCCCCGGCAGACCCATTGTCTCTGCCTGTTCGTGCCCCACCGAACACATTTCCACATACCTTGACTCCATCCTATCCCCCTTTGTTAAATCCCTCCCCACCTATGTTCAAGACACCTCAGACACTCTCCGTCGGCTCCGCACATTCCGTTGTCCAGGCCCCCATCCTCTCATCTTCACCATGGACGTCCAGTCACTATACACCTGCATCCCCCACCAGGATGGTCTCAAAGCCCTCCGGTACTTCCTCGACCAGAGGAGCAACCCATACCCATCCACTGACACCCTCCTCCGCCTAGCAGAGTTGGTCCTTACCCTAAACAACTTCTCTTTTGACTCCTCCCATTTCCTCCAAACACAAGGCGTAGCTATGGGCACACGCATGGGCCCTAGCTACGCCTGCCTCTTTGTCGGGTACGTCGAACAATCTTTGTTCTCGACGTACCAGGGCCCCACCCCCGACCTTTACCTCCGTTACATTGACGACTGCTTTGGTGTCACCTCCTGCACCCACGCAGAACTGACTGACTTTATCCATTTCACCACCAACTTCCATCCGGCACTCAAATATACTTGGACCATTTCCGACATTTCCCTACCATTCCTTGACCTCACCATCTCTATTGCAGGTGACACACTCCTGACTGACATCCACTACAAACCAACTGACTCCCACAGCTACCTGGACTACTCTTCCTCCCACCCTGCTTCCTGTAAGGACTCCATCCCCTATTCCCAATTCCTCCGACTACGCCGCATCTGCTCCCAGGATGACGTGTTCCACACCAGGTCATCGCAAATGTCCTCGTTCTTCAGAGAACGGGGTTTCCCCTCCCCCACTATCGATGAGGCTCGCACCAGGGTCTCCTCCATACCCCGCAACACTGCCCTCTCTCCCCATTCCCCCACTCACAACAAGGGCCGAGTCCCCTTGGTCCTCACCTTTCACCCCACCAGCCAGCGCATACAACAGATAGTCCTCCGCCAGTTTCGCCACCTCCAACGTGACCCCTCCACTCGCCACATCTTCCCATCTCCCCCCCTATCTGCCTTCCGCAAAGACCGCTCCCTCCGCAACTCCCTCGTCAATTCTTCCCTTCCCTCCTGCTCCACTCCTTCCCCGGGCACTTTCCCTTGCAACCGCAAGAGATGCTACACTTGTTCCTTCACCTCCCCCATCCACTCCTTTCAGGGACCCAAGCAGTCATTCCAAGTCCGACAGAGGTTCACCTGCACCTCCTCCAACCTCGTCTACTGCATCCGTTGCTCCAGATGCCAGCTAATCTACATCGGTGAGACCAAGCGGAGGCTAGGCGATCGTTTCGCCGAACACCTCCGCTCGGTCCGCAATAACCAACCCGACCTCCCGGTGGCTCAGCACTTCAACTCCCCCTCCCACTCCGTATCCGACCTCTCGGTCCTGGGCCTCCTCCATGGCCAGAGTGAACAACACCGCAAGTTTGAGGAACAACATCTCATATTCCGCTTGGGGAGTCTGCATCCTCTGGGCTTAAACATTGAATTTTCTCAATTCTGTTAACCCAGACTGCTCCTTTCCCCCCACCCCCCCACCTCTCCCTCAGCCCTCGGGCCCTGACATTCCTTCTCCATCTCCCCCCCCCCCCCCCCAAGTCGCACTAGCTTCTCATTTTCACACCAGAAACAGCTTACAATGGCCTGCTTTCCTTATCCCCAATACTTTTTTGCATATCTTTCACTCATTGTTCTTGCTTTATCTCTCCACATCACTGTTTATATCTCTCGTTTCCCTGATCCCTGACCAGTCTGAAGAAGGGTCTCGACCCGAAACGTCGCCTATCTCCTTCACTCCTTAGATGCTGCTGCACCCGCTGAGTTTCTCCAGCTTTTTGTGTAACCCTGTTCATCTTTGACCTTGTGTTTAGGAGATAATTGATCTGTTTGTACATGATCAAAAATGCCTGGATTTTGAGGCATAACTTTCTTCCATTCAGCTGGAACTCTAATTTTTCTCAGCTGTCATGAATGTCACAGCAATGTATTAGAAAAATTGTTTACAACTATAATTTACAACTGTAATGGTCAAAAATATTATATCAAGCAGCACACATTCACGCATTTTACACAAATGTAAAACCAAATGTGCCTGACACCGGTTTGTTCAGGGAATTAAGATCAACCTTGTTAAAACATGGCACAGGTGAAAATAAAGCATTGTATCCATTTAAGGATATTGCATTTGGAAAGAATGGGACTGCCTCAGAGAGAGCAACTCGCTAAAGCACTTGACTCAATCCACTATAGCCAACTCTTCAAATTTGCCCACCTACAGAAATTCTAGCAAACATCATACATTTGTTTCAGCTTGACATGGAAGTTATGATCCGAACCAATTGGTCAACAATGCAGCCAAATGAAAATCATTGTCACACATAGTTGCATCATTACCCCAATGATTTTTCCTAATTTTTCTTGCCACAGCATTTCTCCTCATCTCAAATAAATTTCCCCTGAGGGTGGAGCCAAGCCTCAGAACGAGTGAGTTAATATTCAAACTACAATAACTAAACACCTTCCTCAAGGTCCCCTAATTTCAGTAGTCCAACTACAGAATGCAGATGGGTTTACATACGCTTGGGGTCTAGCTCCAGGTTGGAGATGTCATCGGGCAACTGAACCATCCGACCACGACCAGAGAACAGTCCTGAAGTTGTAGGAAGGAACTGCAGATGCTGGTTTTAACTGAAGAAAGGCACAAAATGCTGGAGTAACTCAGCGGGTCAGACAGCATCACTGGAGAGAAGGAATGAGTGACGTTTCAGGTCGAGACCCTTCTTCAGACTGAAAGTCGCGGGAAAGGGAAACGAGGGATATAGACGATGATGTAGAGAGATATAAAACAAATGAATGAAGAATACGCAAAAACGTAACAATGATAAAGGAAACAGACCATTGTTAGCTGTTCGCTAGGTAAGAACAAATATCCATCCCTCCCCCACCCAAGTCACACCGGACTATTTTTGGTTGAACTTTATTGGCTTTACCTTGCACCAAAGGTTATTCCCTTCTCATGTATCAGGAGACTGGGAATGGCTCAATTGTAATCAAGTATTGTCTTCTGCTGACTGGAAAGCACGCAACAAAAGCTTCTGCCCGAGCTTTGTTGGCCACTTAGCAGAGTGAGATGTTCGTCGGGGAATGTTGCCGTCTGGCCTGCTCCAGACTGCAGGAGTACGTGCTGAGGGACGCACTGAAGCTCTGTGCAGTCAACAGCAAGGCTCGGTGGGGGAGGACCACAGTCTAGAGTCCTTCTGCTGCTGGACAAGGGGGGCACGGTGTGGTGGAGACGCCCCTCAAAAATAAGGGGAGGGATTCCACGCCAGTGGGCCACATGAGTGGCAGGTGTGGGGGATAAACTTGTGAAATTTGTACAATGTCTGTAAACAGTATTGAATGTTTGTATAGCCTCCGAGAATGTCGGATGAATCTTTTGCACGATTCCTGTATTGTATATATTTATTACTTGAATAAAGTCTATTTTAAAATTTAAAAAAGCTTTTCACTGTACCTCGGTACATGTGACAATAAATTATAACTCAACTGAACTGGGGAGGCCACGCTGCAAGCCTAATTGATGTTGTTCACTGAAGCATAGGAGTGGATTATCCTTCCATTCTAAATCCATAAGGCGAAGGTTTTCTACCAACCTGAACAACATTGAAGTTCACAATGTGACCCTGGAAAACATGAGCCACTTTTCATATCTGAGGAGCCACCTCTTAGCAAGGTAGACATTGGTCATGGAATTCACCACTGACTTTGGTGCACACTCTCTTTTCGCTACTGCATCAGGACGAACTTGCACAAGCCTGAAAACCATGACTAGCAAGTTCAAGAAAAGCTTCTTCCCATTAACCATCAAACTCTTGAACACTATGATCTTTTTAGGACTATATCTTTAATTGCATTATGGACTTCATTTTTGCATTATTATGGTTACCATGTATCTACAAGGAAGTAGAGGCGCTGATGAGCTTTCTTAATAATTGCATCTGTGTTCTCGGACCAGGAAAGATCTTCACAGATGTGCACGCCCAGGAATTTGAAGCTCTTGACCCTTTCAACCATCGACCCGTTGATATAAACAGGACTGTGGGTCCCCATCCTACTCCTTCCAAAGTCCACAATCAGTTCCTTGGTTTTGCTAGTTTTGAGGGCCAGGTTATTGTGCTGGCACCCTATGGACAGTCGCTCGATCTCTCTTCTATACTCTGACTCATCCCCATCAGTGATACGTCCCACAACAGTGGTGTCGTCAGCGAACTTGATGATGGAGTTCGCACTATGACTGGCTACGCAGTCATGAGTATAGAGTGAGTAAAGCAGGGGGCTGAGCATGCAGCCTTGAGGTGCTCCTGTGCTGATTGTTATCGAGTCTGACACATTTCCACCAATACGAACAGACTGTGGTCTGTGAAATAGGAAGTCGAGGATCCAATTGCAGAGGGATGCACAGAGACCCAGTTCTGTGAGTTTGGTAATCAGCTTGGAGGGGATGATTGTGTTAAATGCCGAGCTGTAATCGATGAATAACAGCCTGACATATGAGATTTTGTTGTCCAAGTGGTCCAGAGCGGAGTGGAGGGCCAGCGAGATCGCGTCCACCGTCGATCTGTTGTGGCGGTAAGCGAAGTGCAGTGGGTCCAGGTTTTTGTCGAGGTAGGAGTTGATTTGTGCCATGATCAACTTCTCAAAGCCCTTCATCACCACAGGCGTTAATGCCACTGGTCGATAGTCATTGAGGCACGTCACCTTGCTCTTCTTGGGCACCGGTATTATTGATGCCCTTTTGAAGCAGGTGGGAACCTCAGACCTCAGAAGTGACAGGTTGAAAATGTCCGTAAAAACTCCAGCCAGTTGGTCCGCACAGGTTTTTAGAACACGACCAGGTATGCCATCAGGTCCAGATGCTTTTCGAGGGTTCACCCCTCTGAAGGATTTCCTGACGTCGGCCTCTGTGACTGAGACTGAAATACTATCACAGCGAATGGGGGCTTGGGAAGGCACATCGGTGTTCTCCCTATCAAATCGTGCGTAAAACGCATTGAGCTCATCAGGGAGTGATGTATCGCCGACATCCAAGCTGCCTCCTGGTTTCGCCTTGTAGGAGGTGATTGCATTCAGTCCCCGCCACAGCTGCCGAACATCTGTCTCATCCTCCAGCTTGGAGCAGAAGTCCCTTTTGGCCTTTTTGATGGCCTTACCAAGGTCGTATCTGGACTTCGTGTAGACCACTGTATCATCAGTCATGAATGCCCGATGTCTGGTCTTCAGAAGAGTGCGGATCTCACAGTTCATCCAAGGTTTCTGATTGGGAAACACTCGGAAGGTTTTGGTGGGGATGCAGTCCTCCACACATTTCTTAATGAAGTCCGTAACGCCTGTGGAGTATTCAGTCAAGTCCGTTGCCGAGTCCTTGAACATCGCCCAGTCTACAGACTCCAAACAGTCCTGTAGTTGTTCCCCTGCCCCCCCCCCCCCCGGACCAGCTCTGTACTGTCCTCACCTCTCGGAGTGCGCTCTTTAATTCAGGGAGAAGCAGCACCGCGGTATGGTCGGATTTACCGAAGTGAGGGCGAGGAATAGAGCGGTAGGCATTCTTGATGGTGGTGTAGCAGTGGTCGAGGGTGTTTGGGCCTCTGGTGCAGCAGGAGACATGTCTGAACAAAGTAAATAAAGAGAGAATGTTTTCATCAACGGATGGAGATCCAGAGGGCAGTTTTATAGGTGCATTGTAAATGAACCAAAGGTGACAGGAGGAAAGAATTTTTCACCAGTGAGTAGTTATGAAAGAGTGAGCAAAACATTTTCAATCCTAGCTTTCAAAAAGGCATGGACTATGAGCAAGAGGTAATACACCCAAATGGCCTCCTTCTATGCTGGGATGATTTTCTGATTGTTTACTGAAAGGCAGCCATTTCAGATTCATCTCATTGCCCAGTGCTGCGTCTTTGCTTCTGCGATACTCCAATTTAATCCCCACATGGATAAACTTCTGCCAAATATATTCTGTAAATGGTTACTTCCAAATGTGAGATTTCCTTTCTTTCGTTTTCAACACATTTAGGTCGTTAGATATTCTTTAATAGAATTTTTGCTTTCTAGGTCAGAACCATTTAAAATAAATTAAATAGTTTCTCGAATAGTGCAAAAGAAAAAGTAATAAATAACAATTGTGTTAATAAAATAATCAATTTACATATATACCACGCAAATTAACCTACAAACCTGTACGTCTTTGGAGTGTAGGAGGAAACAAATTTATCAGAGAAAACCTATGCGGTCACGGGGATAACACACATGCTCCGTACAGACAGCACCCGTAGTCGGGATCGAACCCGGGTCTCAGCCTCTGTGAGCGCTGTAAGGCAGCAACTCTACCACTGCGTCACAGTGCCGCCCTTCATCTGGATAAAGTAAAATTTAAAAACAACCATTTACCTGCACCCACCTTTTCATCAATATCGGTGATTCATTGCAATGAGTGGGATTTGCTGCAAATGCCTACATCCCTGATGTAAAACTCAGGAGCCGGGTGCAAGTGCATTCTGCCTCACTGCTCAGGATGTTTATGCTCTGCCCCTGGGGTCAGTGCTGAGTCTAGTGGTGGAGTAGGAGGTCAGATGCACTAGCATCAGACCACCAGCTCACTTCAGACCTATATTTTACTTCGGAGTCCCATGAGTGATTCCGTGAAGAAGGCCCGCCAGGCCGCATGCGCACCAGTACGTCAGCCGCATTGGCGCAAGCACCAGTCTGGCACGACTCGGATCCTGCCGGTGGTAAGTTAAACTTAAAAGGTAAGTTTGGTTTTTTACTTACATGGGGTTTTTAGGCAGGAGCCTCGTTTTACAGAGGTTTTTCCTGCCAGTTTCGCAGCCCGACAAGTTGCCGGTTATGAATCACACCAACCGATATGGGAAAATGAAATAGGTCTATCTATAATGAAAGACACTTGGGAAGAAAGTTTACAACGTATGCACCGATGCTCATTAAATGCCAGACATACAATGCGTCATTAAGACTGCTGAGAGGATCACTGGCACCCAGCACCCCAGACTTGAGGACATATACTGGACCCGTTGCATCCGGAGGGTCAATGGCGTCATTAGAGACAGCACACACCCTGGACACTGCCTCTTTACCCCCCTGCCCTCAGGAAGACGATACAGGACACTGAGTGCCCGCACGACAAGACTAAAAAGCAGCTTCTACCATAGAGCTGTGACACTACTGAACTTTACCCCCCTCCCACACTGATTCCCCCCCCCTTCTCTCTCCCACACTCCTATCTTTTTAACGTATTTTTACCTGTGCAGCTGGAGGACTGCTCCAACAAAATTTTGTTGTCTTGCACAATGACAATAAAGATTATTATTATTATTATTATTATACCTTGATACAATTTAAAGTATTACATAGATTACACTACTCAAAAACGAAATTAAATAGAATTTTTCCTAACATTTCTTCTATTTGCGATAAATGTCAGAATTTAGAAGCTAACTTCACGCATAGTTTTGTAACATGCATAAAACTTAATAGTTATTGGGCTGATATTTTTAGAATCATTTCTGAAGTTCTTAAAACTAAATTGGATCCCGATCTAAATCTAATAATATTAGGAGTTCCTGACTCAAGCTTAATATTAACAGTAAGTCAAATAAATTTTCTTGATTACTGTTTGATAATTGGAAAAAAAAATTAAAATTCTGGAAGGGAACATTATCCCCCACAATGTGGACTGTGGAAATGTCGGAGACGTTGCATTTGGAGATAATTAGGTTTGTCCTAATGGACAAATACAAACTTTTTGAACAAATATGGTCTCCATTCACTGATTATTTAAAGGGGTAGCTGAGCTCAGCATTGTAACTCAATAAGTAGCCTGGTGTAGGATTAGATGAAAAGATGTATTCTGGGATTTGTATACTGTTATGTGAAATTGCTCCATTCATTGTTCAGATGTATTCTTTATTTTTTTATTATATAATAATTGGGTTTTTTTCTTATTTGTTTATTTTTATAATTTTTTTCTTTTTCTTATATAATCATTATTATTTAATCACCATCTCTTGATTATTGATCTATACTTTTACTTCTTTTACCACTCCTTTACTTTCCAAAAAAAAAACCAGAAGCATACATAAATTATTCCGTAACATCTGTACAATTTTTGTAACAAGTTTAATTTGTATTTGAAGAATCAAATACACAGGACAAGGTGTTAAGAAGTCCCTTGTGCCAGTAGGTGGGGAGCATTTCACGACATTCGTTGATTGTTGAGAGTGGTAGACGCTCAACATCGGGGGGGGGGGGGATACTTATACGTATATCTTGGCCTGGGTAACCTTCAGGACAGTTGGGCACAGGACACATCATCAGTAATGTACCCTTGCATCACTGGGTGTTTCGGCCTTTTAACACTATACACCCTCCACAAGGGCGGCCCGCTGCAGGATGATCAGCCCTCAGCGCGTGTCCCATGTCAAACTGTCCCAAAGATTCACCATGACGTACTTGGGGCCCAGCATGGGTCTTTCTGCTTGAGCCAAATCAGCCGTGTCTGAGAGTGATCTTATGGTCTTCCACAGAGCCTGGCCGTGGATTCCAAGCTCCTTCAGCAGTCTGATGGTAGATGATGCAACAAATCCTCTGCATCCCACTTCAACTGGATAGACTTTGATGTTCCAGCCACGCTGCGGTGCCTCTGCTGCAAGCTCTGTGTAGCGCAGCTTCTTACGCTCATAGGCCTCCTCAACAGAGTTCTCCCATGGAACTGTGAGCTCTATGATGTAAGCAGTCTTCTGTGAAGGGGACCAGAACACCAAGTCTGGCCTGAGGTTGGTTAGAGCAATTTCAGGTGGAAAGATTAGTTGTCGGCCGATGTCTGCCAACATCCTCCAGTCACGGGCCCTGCATAGGTTTCCTTCTTCTGATCTGGTGGAAGGATGTTTAGGCATTTTCTGTCCTTCTCGGACAAAGGTTGGTGTCCTTAAAGGGTGGTTGCTTGCTCTCGGAGGCAAGGAGTTGGTTGCACACCGCCTGTTCTCAAGGGCTGTTGCCAGGCTTTTTAGTAACTGATTATGCTGCCACGTGTATCTTCCTTGCATGAGGCTGGTCTTGCAGCCTACCATGATGTGTCTGAGGGTCGCTGGAGTTGGGCAGAGGGCACAGGTTGGATCCTCGCTGTACCACTGATGGAGGTTCTTTGGTGATGGAAGCAAGCCATATGTCGCTCTGATGATGAAGCTGATCGTGCTTGATTCCATTTCCCATAGTTCTTTCCAGCTGATCTTCCTCCGCTCCACACCTTCCCACTGCATCCATTGCCCCTGTTTGGCAAGAGAGACTGCCTTTGCACTTCTTGCGGCCTCCTCCTGTCGCCACACCTCCTCAACCACCAATGTCCTCCGCTCTGATGTTGTGGCCTTTCGCCAAGTTGGTTTACTTGTCATATGGCCAAAGCCTCCTCTTCCCTGCTGCACTTGCCCCATGACGTCTTTGTGCCTCAGGGCTGATGAAGCTTACTGTACGGCATCAGATGGTGTCCACTTCCGGCCAGTTACTAGGGGCGGCGCAACAGCACTGATGGTCTTGTCTCTAGAGTCCCCCAGTGTCATCTGGAGTCTTACTTTAGAACACTTGTATTCCTCTGTTAGACTAGTGAGTGGTAGTTCCAGGACCCCTTTGCCATAGAGGCCGATGTTAGTTAGACATCGTGGGACACCGAGCCATTTCTTCGCGTATGAAGTTATGGTTCGCTCCATCTTCTCCACAGTTGTTATTGGAACTTCATAAACGGTCAGTGGCCACATTGTCCGAGGCAGGAGTCCAAACTGTAGGCACCAGAGCTTCAGTTTCCCAGGCAGTAGGGTCTGATTGATGTTCTCCGGGCCGTTGACAATTTCTTGCCTTAGTTGTTGCACCTGTTCTTTAGACAATATGCATTGTTTCTAATAAAAATATTTTTTAAAAAAAAGAAAAAAAGTTGCCGATTATGGACTGTGGGGAACTTCCAGTCCGACCGCAAGTGCGGATAAACCAGCAAAATTGATCGGGTTGCGAGATAAGGAGCCGCTAACAATGCAGTTAGCGGTTCCCCAGCCTGCAGGGATGCCGTAAAAACGGCAAGAAATTTAAGCAGAGTCGCTGACAGGGGGGTCAGCGGCTCCCAGCCTGTGGGATGCCGTTGGAACGGTAAGGAAGCAACGCTGGAGCCACTGACAGTGGGGTCAGTGGCTCACAGACATTGGTCCCCAGTCAAGAAATTACTGGGACTCATTCAGCCCTATTTGGAGTCGGGCTATAAAGGGTTTTTCCTTATAATAAAAAGTATGTATTATATAGTGTTTTTTCTTTAAGTAAAAGCTAAAGGCAAAGTAAAAGGTTATTGTTCTATGTTCTGACAATGTTATAATTGTTTAAGCACAGGTTGCTATGATTTATTTTTACCCTCGACAGGTAAATATGTACACTAAATTTTGATTTAGTGAGCTTACACAGCAATAGCGCGGGCCTATGGGACAGACCACACCAGCAGCGCCTGACAGGGCTGCTTCATGAGTAAAATGTACGGGCCTATGGGACAGGCTGCGCCTGCAGCGCCTGACAGGGCTGCTACATATATCAAAGTGCCGGCCTATGGGAGAGCCATGCCAGCAGCTCCTGATACAGGGCTGTTTCATTTGTGACATTACCGGCCTATGGGAGAGCCGTGCCAGCAGGGCCTGGCAGGGCTGCTTCATGTGTGAAGTGCCGGCCTATGGGAGAGCCGTGCCAGCAGCACCTGATGCAGGGCTGTTTCATGTCAAAAAGCATTGGCCTTTATGAAAGGCGTTGCCAGCAACGCCTGGGACAGGGTTGCTCAAATTCACACATATCTGCTTGCCCACAGAGTCGGGAGATGATTCTCCACCGGGGCTAGAGAGCAAGGCCCACGGAGTCGGGGGATGAATTCCTCACCGGGGCTGGATAGTGCGTTGAAATGACTATCCTAAATACAGCAACTGTTGTATACAGTGCTACAATGGTCTCCCTCTCGGAGGCAGAGACCAAGATGGGTCAGTATCCTGCGAACACTGAGTCTGAGGGTATGGCCGTGGGACATACCCAAAGGGGTGAAGGGCACATGTCAGAGGTACCTTTCCTGACAATAAAGTTGCCATCCCAGTAAAATATTCTATTGGGTTAAGGCCAATGGGTTTGTATCAGTATTTGTATCCTGCGGCAGCACCTGTTAGGGTTGCCTACGAATCACCCTCTCTGAGGAGGGAAGAGTATAAGGTCAAGATGACGCCGGGCTCTAAAAATGTTAATAGAACAGACTCAAGCACATATGTGCCGGCAGTGAACAACACCAACAGGGGGATGTGAGAGCCAGCCGCTGAATCGGTTATTCAGGTAGGTCTATTCTACAGGGAAAGAAGCCTGGCAGACAAATTAATTCAGCCAACGATAGACAAAAGTCATCATTCAGAACACACCCCAGGCGCTCATCGGCAGTAGCGGTTCACTGGAGCTGGGGGCAGCAAACTAGCTCAGAAATTCCAAGCACCTTCCAATCATGCTCAACTAAATGGGTCTAGCACTTCCAAAATTTGGGTAGTGCACCGTTCACAAGTTGTAATATTTACATTTGTTTGTACAACACACAAATGGTAAAAATATTTGGTTGAGGCACAGCCGGAGCATTCCAAGTAAGTTTGGATTATGGCCAGGGTTTGGAAATTGGGCAAAAATTCTCATGCAAACCACCCATGCAATAAGGCAGGATTGGCATGTTATTATGAAGAATGGAGAGTATCGGGCATATGAACTTTCCGAATGTAAAAACTTATTCCTGACTACAACAGATTCATAAGGTAAAAGATACATGTTATACAAATCCCATTACAAAGGTTATCAAAGACAATATAACTGTGCTATAACAGTAAAGCTTTGCAGTATGGGATAAACTGTTTGTTGGTTATTGGGATTTGCCTTTAATTATTATTAGCCTTGTCCCCGCCTTGTGGCAAGAGATTGGGGTTATAGCAATCTGTTACAAAACTGAGTTATTTTCATTAAGAGTAATTGGCAATATAGCAGCTGTGGTGCAGCTGAGCAAATCAAGGAACTGATATTGTTTAAGTAGCAATTAGATCATTGCTAACAACCGTGTGCTATTGTCAGCTGAGGCTACATCAGCCACAATGATGAAGTAACAGTATTCAGCATTGCTGAACATGACAATAACTCATTGAACTTGAACTTGAACTTGAAACTCGCTACAGTAGTGTGGTCGGTTGAATTCAGTTATTATGAACTGATGTTTAGAACTCTAAGATGAGAAGTTCCAAATACCATCACCTACTCAAAGGTAGTGGAGATTGCATGAGTTACCAATTCTTCAGTTGTTGGTATCAACTAAATATATACACTAAATGCACCCATGAATAAGGGGTTTTGAGCGAATATACATATTCTACATGCTCAAATTCAAGTTGCTACTCTACAATGGTGACATATGTTAGTCACATGATAATCAAGGGAAAAATATCCTGTAATTAATCTCCTTGCCACTGGTGTATCATCCAGTTCAGATCGACGATAACACAGAGTAAGTGTTGGATCTCGAAGTATGATGAAAGCATGCTTCAATGCTTCATCAAATATTCATCATGTTAATGCATGTTTTTCACTCTTTGCAAAAAATATGTCACAACATACTTTCTCGCTTCAATAGGAGTAATGGTCTTTATGTCTTCCTCATTTTTTGCCTCATTAGCCGGGTCTTAGAACAGTCAGCAAGACCTCGCTTGGGTTTGTACTGTCGGACTGGCCAAGCATCCATGTTGCCTGCTTCATCAGGCATTATGGCACAACAGTATAAGGTTATGCCAAAAAACAAGAACTTGCTGTTTCAAACTGTGGTTCAGGAGACCGGCTTTTGCACAGTAAAACAATTATTGACCTACACATTTTGAAGGGATTGACTTTTTCCTCAGGTTGTCACATTAAGCCATGAAGGTGCTCACTGCAGTGTGCAGGGATAGCACCCAAAAAAGCAGTACATTCCTATTGAGGGGATCAGAAGTGTTTTGTTAAATGTTAATGTTACATTTAATACGGTACAGATTACTGACATTTCCAGCTCATTTTAAATGGTATTGAGAATAATTTGGTTATAGAGACACTACAGCTGCAACATAAGGAAACTACGCTGTCAGGTCCAACCCGGATATCGAGTTGTTAAAAGATCTTGACACAAGTTCGCCCACTACAAGATTATGCAGTTGGTTATTGAAAATGTGTGAACATTACTTCACCAAGGGGTTCCAGCTACATCCTTAGTTATGGCATTTATATCAGCACAACGACGGCAAACATTGCAAACGTTGTGGCTAGATAGGATGGAATTGGCTGCAGGTGCCATTACATTTTACATTATGGTCTACACAACCAGGGTAGACTAGGGGTAGCATGATTGAAGATCATTTGAACACCCCACGGTCTCACTTCTATGTTATCTAGGCCACCAGAATCCTAAGAAGTATGGAATCAGCATTGTTTATTAGTTAACAAACAACTACACAAAGGAAGGTCGGTTCAGACTTTTTTCATGGTGGCTGCAGCAGGTTCTGGGTTATACAGATATTAACACTGACGATTGTATATCTCATTCCACCAGGTCAGTATCAACGTCAGCGTATCATTTAGATAGTGTGTTTACAGCTCATTCCACTAGGGCAGCAGCTACGTCGGCGGCCAAGGCAAGGGACGTGCCCTTCGACCATATTTTGGCGGCCGCCGGATGGTCAAATGAGCTGATGTTTCAGAATTTTTATCATCGGCCGATTGTCAATCCAGGACTGTTTGCCTATGCCATTTTAAGTACCTACTTTGAAGGGGTACGTTGTTTGTTTATATTGTTAAATAAACCCTATTTCTACATTGAATGCAATGTTACTACTAATGCATTTATTTCCCTTTCGAGTTAATCAATGCAGAGGGATGCCGAGATTTGTAATCTGCAGCATGAAATCACAAAGCTTTGAACTCTTCACGGAATCACTCACGTGACTCCGAAGTAAAATAGTAGGATTAAACGAGAATTTACCAGTTTGAAGTTTGATCTTGATTTTATGAGGAGTTACGTTGGTGATTACGTGCCCACCGCGCCCAACCATCTCTCTTAAAGGATCATATGGTAATTCTCGAGTCACTGATCTTACTATGTACTTCGGTGTTGTTTATTTGTGATTTCATACCGCTGCTTTGAAGTTTGGTGCGCATGCGGCCCGGCGGGCCTTCTTCACGTAATCATCAACGTAACTCCTCATAAAATCAAGATCAAACTTCAAACTGGTAAGTTCTCATTTAATCTTACTATTGCAATGCAGAAGTGCAGAAGTCAGGGACATGATCCTCATCCAGCAAAGGGCCAGCAGGTCCCCAAAGACCAGTCACTGAGACTAACACAATCGGATTCAAGGCTGCCAATACAGTTCACTTTGACATTAGATTATTAACTGGATCTTTTCATATAACTTCAATATTTAAATCATAGTTGGTCTGTGCTGCTGCGGGCTGAGTCACGTGCTCGGACACTGCGGGGCCTCCAAAGGTGTCTGATCCATGGACACATCATCCCATGAATGTATTGTCACCTCATTGACCATCGCTACCGCTCAGCCTTGGTGCTGGGGCACCTCCCACAGCAACCACAGAGCATCAGAATATGTAAACATAATATGAAACGGGAGATAAAAGTTCAGTGTGTCTATATAGCATAGACCATATATATACACAATAAATAAACAGATAAAGTGCAATAGGCTGTCATTGTTCAGAGTTTGTTTGATGGCGACTTTAATAGCCTGATGGTTGTGGGGAAGAAGCTGTTTCTGAACCTGGATGTTCCAGATTTCAAGCTCCTGTACCTTCTTCCCAATGGCAGCGGAAAGGTGAGTGTGTGAGCAGGACGGTGTGGGTCTTTGATGATGCTGGCAGCCTTTTTGGCAGCGACTACGATAGATCCCTTCAATGGTGGGGAGGTCAGAGTCAATGACGGACTGGGCAGTGGTCACAATTTTCCGCTCCTGGACATTCAAGTTACCGAACCAAGCCACGATGCGGCCAGTCAGCAAGCTCTCTACTGTGTACCTGTAGAAGTTTGAGAGAGTACTCCTTGATATACCAAATCTCCGTAATCTTCTCAGGAAGTAGAGGCGCTGATGTGACTTCTTTATGATTGCATCATAAGAAGATATTCCAGGAAATATCTTCGGAAATATGCATGCCCAGGAATTTGATGTTCTTGACCCTTTCCACCATCATCCCGTTGATATAAACGGGATTGTGGGTCCCTATCCTACCCCTTCCAAAGTCCACAATCAGTTCCTTGGTTTTGCTGGTGTTGAGAGCCAGGTTGTTGTGCTGGCACCATTTAGTCAATTGGTCGATCTCACTTCTATACTCTGACTCATCACCATCAGTGATTCATCCCACAACGGTGGTGTGACCAGCAAACTTGATGATGGAGTTTGCACTATGTCTGGCTACGCAGTCATGAGTATAGAGTGAGTACAGCAGGGGGTTGACCACGCAGGATTGTTATCGAGGCTGACAAATTTCCACCAATACGGACAGACTGTGGTCTGTGGATGAGGAAGTCGAGGATCCAATTGCAGAGGGATGCACAGAGACCCAGATCTGAGAGCATGGTAACCAGCTTGGAGGGGATGATAGTATTAAACGCCGAGCTGCAGTTTATGAATAACATAAACAGCCTGACATATGAGTTTTTGTTGTCCAAGTGGTCCAGAGCGGAGTGGAGAGCCAGCGAGATCGCATCCACCGTTGATCTGTTGTGGCGGTAAGCGAACTGCAGTGGGTCCAGGTTTTTGTCGAGGTAGGAGTTGATTTGCACCATGATCAACCTCTCAAAGCACTTCGTCACCACAGAGATAGTGCCACTGGTCGATAGTCATTGAGGCACGTCACCTTGCTCTTCTTGATGCCCTTTTAAAGCAGGTGGGAACCTCAGACCTCAGAAGTGAGAGGTTGAAAATGGTTGAGTGAGAGGTTGAATTATTTTATTCTTCCAATATTTCCATCAATACCTCACGGATTCCACCACCCACCTGCACTCGGGGCAATTGACAGTGGAAAATTAACCTATCAACTAGTCTGAAGAAGCGTCCCGTCCTGAAATGTCATGGATCCATTTCCTTCCACAGATGCTGCCGGACCTGCTGAGTTCCTGTGTTTTTTGCCTAAGGTTCCAAATTCATATGTCTCTTCTTTAACCTTTCAACCAGAACATCTTGAGAAAGTGAGAGGAGAGTGGAGCACTGATGAAGCCCACGTGGTCACAGGGAGAAAGTGCAAAGTCTGCACAAATATGGCCAAATGTCAATATTGAACATAGATTACTGAATCTGTTGGTCAGCATTGCCATTATTGTGTTGCCACTGGCGACACAGGCTAACGTACGGGGAATCCATGTTCTGCGTTTGCAATATACCCCAAAGCTCCTCTTGTTGCAATTCATCCAGGCTCACATATTTGCTGGACTGAAACGCTCCATTTATCTTTGTAACCAAGGACTCCGCAGTGAATTCCAGGCTGACAACATAATAAAGGGATTCCCGAAACCACCTGGTTGATTGATCCACAAGAGGAGGTTTTTGCTCCAACCCAAAGAATTTCAGTATGGTATAATTAACACCGTTCAAGTGTTAAAAACAGCCATGATTACAGTCTGTGTAAGGGCTGCCTAACGTTTAGTGCAAGGTAAAGCCAGCAAAGTCCATTCAAGGATAGTCCAAGGGTCCCCAATGAGGTAGATAGTAGTTCAACACTGTTCTCTGGTTGTGGTAGGATGATTCCGTTGCCTGATAACAGCTGGGAAGAAACTGTCCCTGAATCTGGAGGTGTGCGTTTTCACACTTCTATACCTTTTGCCTGATGGGAGAGGGAAGAATAGATACATATATATATATATATATATATAGACTCTATAGTTCTCCAAATTAATTTTAGGCAGCAATAAAACCATATGATTTGTCACATATTTCACTATATTATCCTCAGCAGTTCTGTACTTTCCCATATCTATTTCTTTAAAAGATTATACATTATCTTTGCAGCTATTAAGGAATAAGCAGGAAAAAAATATCCTGAATTCACATCAATTAAATTGAACTGAAAAGAAATACATTTCATTTTTATCGATTTTGAGTCACCAAGGCATCCGACAATTTAGCTTAACTGCATCGTATTATCAGCAGCTCAAAGAAGGTTTCCTTGCTGAAGAATATACCAGCTAATTGCAATGATAGCAACACCCCAGGCATTCCATTTTCTCTTCATTCTGAATCATAATGAAAGGAATTTCTGTTTATTGTCTTTAAGAAAAGAACAGGTTGACAGTAGTTTTTATCTATCAGATAATCTTAACATTGTATTCTAACCTGTAATAATTGATAACATTTCCCTGGTTGTCAGAATTTTAATCACTGCCAGGAGCCCTGGCTTTAACAGGAAAGGGTCACTGCTTTTGCTTTTATTATTTGTTAATAAAACACTTACAGCCTATGCATTGACGTGGAGAATATCTGTCATGAGGCATGCTTTGACCTGATGACATTTACATTCAAAGATATAAAGTTATATATCTGAGGGGATAAAATTCCACTGTCGCTGTTTTTCCATTAGTATTTTCATCTACCTCAGGGAAGATAGCAGGTGAAATAAATAAAGGGCTGCCTGACTTGCCAAATGCTCCAGGGAGGTTTTACACTTTTTCTTGCATTACAGGGGTCCCTGCAAAGGTAAACAGCTAGACACCGTTTATTGCAGTGGATATCATATAAACTGTCACACTCTGTTAGGACTGAGATTGAAAACTAAACTGCAAATGCATTGGAACAGAAACTAATTGAGGCCCATTTTAGATCCGAGTGGGAGACGTGAGGTCATTCAGAATCGGCTCCTGCACTTTATCCACCATCAGAGTAAATGCTCGCTCTGGTGCCTTATACCCGTAGTCCTCTCTCGTATCCTCTCCCTCAATCACCGATCCCATTGTGACCTATTCCCTCAGTACATTCACTCTTGCATTGGAGTTGTCTGTTAACTCAAAACACAGAAACATCCATAGAAAACAGGTGCAGGTGTAGGCCATTCAGCCCTTTGAGCCAGCACCGCCATTCAATATGACCATGGCTGATCATCCAAAATCAGTTCCCCGTTCCTGATTTCTCCCCATATCCCTTGATTCCGTTAGCCCTAAGAGCTATATCTTCTTCGTCTTGCGAATGAAACATAAACCAAAGGAATAGTTAGATCTCAAGCTGGGTGTTGACCTGTATCTAACTCTCTTGAATAGATCAAAAACCTCTTGTTCCAGATAAGTCTGGGGTCCGGAGATCAGGTTCAAGTTCAAGTTACATTTATTGTCACATGCACCAATTGATACAGTGAGATTTGAGTTACCGTACAGCCATACAAATAAATGAACACAATACACAATAGGATTTAACATAAACATCCCCGCACAGCGGAATCAACGTTTCCCACTGTGAGGGAAGTCAATAAAGTTCAGTCATCCTTACTTAAGAGATTGAAATGCAGACAATATATTTCAATGGATACGTTGAGTTACTCTGTTGAAAAATGTGTGATCTTTAAATCTAATTAGAACCCATTTTTGAAATGTTTTAGATTTCCAAAACTGAGGGAAAAAGTAGCAATGATAAATTTCAGAAACGATTGTAAAAGAACTGAGGAAACAAAGCACAAATCAGAGCAATTTGCTTTCTAACGATAGTTTAGGAAGGAAAATAGATAATATTAAAAAAGAGTGAAAAACGAGTTAAAAAGCCAACTACTGTCGATTCTAGAAATCTAAAATCATAATTGAAAACATTCTGCAGGCTTGGAATGGTTCAAAGAGAAACATTTAAGATTCGTGCCCCTTGCACGACCTCGACCGCCATCCCAACTTCGACCGTGGGCGCACTTCCTCGACCGTGAGCGCACTTCCTCCACCGTCCCCGGGTCCACTCTCGCGACACCACCGATCCAGAGTCTGGCCGCAGGGAACCGCCACCCGGCTTCTCCCCGGCCTTCTGGGAGATGTCTGTCACTCACGAACTCCTGGGAAGATATGTTAGTGGCATTTAAAATACTTTTGGTTGGACATGTGGATATGCAGGGAATGGAGGGGTATGGGTTATGTGCAGCAGATCAGTCTTGGCATCATGTTCAGCAAAGACATTGCCTCTTCTTGTGCTGTACAGTTCTACATTCTAAGCAAAGAGAAAAAGAGAAGTAAAGCCCCTGTCCCACTTAGGAGACCTAAACAGCAACTCTGGTGACCTTGCCCGCCACCCAAGGTTTCCATGAGGTCACCGGAGGTTTTGGTCACTCTCCCTAATGGTCGAAGGTGGTTTCCGCGTGGTCGAGGCTTCATCTAGGTTGCTGCTTTTTTTTCATCATGTTTAAAACCGGCCTCGACTAAAAATGGGTTGCCGTTTTAAAAATCGATAATTTTTTAGCGGCGGGTCTAGTCGAAGCCGGTATTCTTCATAGTCGAGGAAGGTTTCCAACATATGCGTGGGAGGTGGTAGGAGGTCGCAGGTCACCTCGACCTTGATTTTTTTTTTTGGGTGGCGGGCCAGGTTTGTTTAGGTCTCCTACGTGGGACAGGGGCTTCAGGATCACCACTTGTTTTTACTCTCTTCCCCAGTTCTGACAAAGAGTCTTGGTCCTGAAACATTAACTTTGCTTCTCTCTCTGCAGATGCTGCCTGGCCTGCTGAGCGTTCACAGGCTTGCGTTTCCACTTGTAATTTCTATTTTCTTTGCTCGGTCTTCTCGACTTCAACTAGTCGTGATAGACAGCTTGATGTGGAAATCAGCAGAGCCTCTGTCATATCTGACAAATTTACCCCAGGCGACTGGAACGACAACCTATTAACCTTGAACAAAAAGCCATCTGTCAAACGGGCTTATGATCTTTATACAATTCTTTACACTCATGAAAGTGGAACATAGACTGAATATCTTACAGCTTTAATCTTGCTGAACAATCTTAGAAACCCAGCAATGAAATATTTTACAAAACTATCGTCCAGATTACTCTGTTATCCCAGCCCGATGTAGTGATACATGGGACTGCAGATAGTGAAACCTTGAATTGGAAACAGACGCTTGGAAACTCAGAAGGTCAGGCAGCATCTGTGAGGGAAATGAATGGACAAACTTGGGTTGGAACCATTCTTCAGATTCAGATCTCCTCCAGTAGTTTGATTATTATCATAAGCAGAACTAGCCAGTAGGCACAGACATTTGTCATAGAGTCATAGATTCGCACAGTGTGGAAACAGGCCCTTCTGCCCAACTTGCCCACACTGACCAACATGTCCCATCTACACTAGTCCCACATGCCTGTGTTTGGCCCATATCCCTCTAAACTTGTCCTATCCAAGTACCAGTCCAGCAGGGGGCGCCGAGAACCAAGTGGGACCCTAGTAGGGGCCCACCTGTTGACACAAGTAGTGGCAGGCAGAAGATAGGACTGTTCGGTGAATGTTCGTAACTTTGTTGGCACCGGAGACTTGGCAACTCTTGTGTGCTGCCTCGGTGAGGTCTGCTGTATGATTTTACCAGGTTCTATGCAAAACAAAGCATATCACTGTACATGTGACAATAAAATATCATTGAATCATTGAAGCTTGTAATTCCCTCCACAGTAGCCCAGATCTAGGGCGAGCCCCAAGCAATGTCCGTTTAGAACACAAATTAAAAACATTAATCGGATGCCCAGAGACGTGCAGATGAAATGGTGCTTCACCATTAATGAGGGGGGAAAGATTTTGAGAAGGAACAGTTAAATATGCAGGAGCAGAAACAAATCAGGTTGTTAAGTTTTAGAATCTGTTCTGTCATTCAACTGGATCATATTTCATCTGTGACTAAGCTCAATTTCCACCTATTACTTGACAGATTTACCACTCAAAAATCTATTGAACTTAGCCACAATGAGTGAATGTGCCCTTTATTGATACAATTGGAGTCTTCACGAATGAAAATAATAGTGGAAATTTAGGTCCAAACTTCTGCTGTTTTTTGTGTCGACAATGCTGCTTTATTATGCTTCTGAAATCCCCACTTGTAAATGTAAGATTAAGCTTCTACATTCTTGATTCTCTCATCAACAGAAATCGATTTCCATTTCCCACCAACCAAACTCCTTTAATAATGTAAATCTCTTGATCAGCTCACTTTGTAGAGGGCCTGTCCCACTTACGTGTGTCTGACACGCAAATTACGCGACCTCGTGGTGGCGTTGAGCCGCGATGGTCCCGCGAAGGTCGAGCGTGACTTCATGCGCCTGCACAGCCGTCTGGAGCACGTGACGTCATTTGAAGATGGACACAAAATGCAGGAGTAACTCAACGGGACCGGCAGCAGCTCTGGAGAGAAGTAATGGGTATATTTCGTGTCGAGACTCTTCTTCAGTCTGAAAAGAAGGGTCTTGACCCGAAACGTCACCCATTCCTTCTCTCCAGAGACGCTGCCGGTCCCGCTGAGTTACTCCTGCATTTGGCCCCGCTCTGGGAGTAGGAGTGGGGGCGGATCCAGACCGCTGTGAGCCTCAGGCCGAGCTCGGCCATCGTTTGCCTGCTTCTGCTGCTGTTGCAGGTGAGACGTTGTGTCACGCCAGGGTCTTGGGCCTGTCCCACTTTAGCCGTCAGTTCTGCGACAGGCCGTAGGCGTGCGAAGATTTCGTTCGCTACAAAAATTTCAGAGCCCAGTGCGATGTCGCGCACAACGACATACCCCTCCGCGCTTCTCAGTGGGACCGGTCCCACGCAGCCATACGATGCCTGTACGCCTCAACACGACCACGAGGTCGCATCATTTGCATGCCAAGGACACGTGAGTGGGACAGGCCCTTTACTCCCTATGTTCAAGGGAGCAAATGTCAGCTTACTCCAGCTGTCTTCACAGTTTACCCCTTGAGTTCCTTAAAGACATCAGGAGTATGCTTCCCAGGGTAAAATAATGGCAGCAGGATGTATGACAGCCAAAGTTGCAGTGATGACTGATGGGATAATTCAAGCAGAAACATGTGGCTCTAAGGCATGTCAAGATCAGAACCTTCCTGTCGGCTAAAATGTGGGATGCTGCATTCCAGAAGGCGAAAATGGGAGGGTGAAGGGGGAACAAATTGGAGAAATCAGGGGCATGGCCCAAACGCATGCAAATGGAATTAGCTTTTAATGGGGCACCTAGGTCAGCATGGACGAGTTGGGCCAAAGGGCCTGTTTCCATGCTGTCTGATTCTATGACTCAAAACATTGAAGGCATTGACTTGTATTTCGATGATACTGAAGGAATATAGGGGAAAGCTATTTTAGTCTTGGATTGGATGAAGAAGAAGGAAAGGTCAAGTTTGCCAGGGTGTTATACTTGTGATCTTGTACAAGCTAGCTGTTGACAAACATGGAGGGTAGCTTCAGGCTTGTCCACGTTCACCAGCTAATGCACTCATTTGATATACCGGCTCAATCTTACGGTTTTCTGCATTTTAAGAATCTAATTATTTAGTTAAATGAAATTGTATTTGCAAGAAAATGACTGGTACAAACAACCTTACAATATTAGATTACTAATATGTTGTAAATGTACCGAGAAGATTCCTTGATATTGTGATTGACCTGTTGTGGAATGCCACTGAAATACACTGTAGAGACAGCACGAAACATTCATTTCAGAGTCGGTGATGATATTCAGTCTAAGACACGTTTTATGTATAATCATTAGCCCCACTAATGCAGGAGAATTGGTCATTATTAAGGAATCTACCAGTATTTGCATGCAAACAGAATTGCTTGCAACTCTAACTGAAGTGCTCTGATCATTTGAATAACCAGTATATTTTCTTCATATGCGGAGAATTATAATTTCAGCACATCTGCAAAAGGTGCTTTACGTGTAAACTTGCATATCTAGAGAGGTGATTATTATTCCACTATTAAGCTTCAACTTAACATTTTTTATGTATTCTTTCTGAAAATCCAAACATTGAACAGACAATGTCTTCTTAGGCAACCTTTTGGGTTCCAACTGACCGGTTCTGTGCGATCATGAGGTGCTGATGAGACCATTGTAGAATGCGACGACTCTTGTCACAACTGGACAAAAGATGCTTGGTGGGATAGATAGGTAGGTACACAAAAGACCCAAAAGGCTGCATAAAGCAAATTGCTGGACAAACACAGGTGGCAGAATGTGTGAAGGCAGAGGTACAGTCGACATTTTGGGACGGGACCCGGCATCAAGATGGTCAATATGTCTTCTACTCTAAAACAGAACATGCTGGAGTAATCCAGTAGGTCAGGCAGCATCTGTGGAAGGAATGGATAAGCAGTACTTCAGGTCTGTCTGTAATACTCTCCAGGGCTCTACTTTTCACCATGTAAGTCCTGCTCTGGTTTAACATACTGGAGTGCAGTCCCTCACACTATACCACCAATTTTGACGTCAACTGCATATTTATGTTAATTTAACATTAAAGGTAACATCCGAACATTTAATGTAGACAACCAACAACAGTGGACCCAGCACTCACCACTGATCACAGTCCTCCAATCAGTCAAGCAACTGTCTGAAGAAGACTTGACCCGAAAAATCACCTATTCATTTCCTCCAGAGATGCTGTCTGGCCCTCTGAGTTACTCCAGCTTTTTGTGTCTACGTCCACAATTATCCTTTGTCTCGTTTCTCCAACCCAATTTTTAATCCACTTAGTTAGCTCACCTTGGATTCCATGTGATTTAAACTTCCAGACAAGTCAAGACAAGACAAGTCTTGGTAAAGTCCACATAGACAACATCATTCCCTCATCAATCCTCTTGGTGTGACATGGCACCCCACCCACCATGCCATGCTGATTATCCTTAGTCAACCCATGCTGGTAGATCATGTCCCTAAGAATCCCCTCCAACAACCTTCTCACCACCGACATCAGGCTCACCAGCCTGTAGTTCCCTGCTTTGTCTGTGCTGCTCTTCTTAAATGACAAACATTAGCCATCCTCCAGACTTCAAGACGTCACCTGTGGTTAAAGATGATGCACATATTTCTGCAAGGGCCTCTGCAATTTACTCCCTAGCGTCCCACAAGATTTTTTCCAAGATACATTTGGTCAGGACAAGCTTTAAAACCACCAATACTTCCTATTTGTTTTTATTTTATCAGATCTAAGACATCATAACTCTGATGTTCCTCAATTGCTTAGCTACCAGGATCTCCTCAGTAAAAATGAATGAGAACTATTCATTTAATATCACCCTCATCTCTAATAGTTCTACACAAAGACAGCCATGCTGATCTTTAAAGGGACCTATTCTTCACCTAACCACCCTTTCATCTAAATGTACCTGCAGAATCTCTTGAACATTTTATTTTACCTCGCCAGACAGCTCCATTTCATGTCATCTGGCCATCTTACGTTTTCTCCTACACTTCTTATATTTGTTGAGAGGTTTGCTTGGCACTGAATGCCTAAATCTGTCATATGCCTCCTTTTTCCTCACAGACCCTCAACGTCACTCGTCAACCAGGGTTTCCTAAACATGCCAGCCTTGCCCTTCACCCGAACAGGAACGTTTCCCCCTGTCCTCTGCCTCTCACTTGCCTACTGTGGGAATTGTGAGAAGATCTGTGCTGTTCTTCCATTTTGTCGTGAATGTGGGCAGCACTTCATTCTGTGCTTCATACAGCACCACTATGGTGCTTGTACTTCATATGTACTTGATGCTGTGGGAATCGAACTTTACTCCAGTGAAGTTGCTTTACTCCAGTGAAGAGCTTGGCTAAACACATGTGGTTCAGGTGGCCCGCAAAGTCAACTACTTGAACACCTGAATGTCTTGTTTTTGAGGTGAAAATTACAGAATGCTGGACAATAGTTAACTCTGTAAGCAAGTGTACATGGCTGACCTTACATTAATGCTATCAAAAATTATATTCAAATGTTTGTTTTGAGTTTGCAGAGCAATTTCTTGCTTTACTGATCTCCTTGTCTGACAATTTATTGTGAATCTCGAAGTTAGTTGTCAGTCACATCTAGCAGTATTCTACAAACAGGCTCTTCCGAGTTCAAGTTCAAGTTTATTTGTCACACGCACCATACGGTGCAGTGAAATTTAATTTACTATGCAGCGCTACAATTAAAAAAGGACACAATACACAACATAATTCAACTGTGGTGGAAGGCAGTACAGTTCACACAGTCTTCCTCCTCCTGATCCTCCCTTGTTCACCCGTGGTCGGGCCCTGACCCTCCATAGTCGCCGCTACGGACAGCCCGATGTTCCAGCCCTCTGGTCGGGATGGTCGGAACGCCGATGACGGGACAAGTCGAGCACCCCGCACGGCCCGGAGCTCCCAAATCGGCCACCTCCTTACCGGAGACCGTGACTTCCAAATGGTGTAGGCCGGAGGCCGGCAGTCATTCTTCTCTGGTGACCCCCGGCGAGGGATCGCCTGCTCCACGATGGTAAAGTAAGGTCCGCTCCACGCCTGCCGATGAAGCTCCACAGTCCGAGGCTCCAAGATGTAGCCGCAGGCCAGCAGTCGGAATGCTTCTCCGGCGACCCCCGGCAAGTGGGTCTGTGATGTTAAAGTCCCCGCTGCTCCGCCGCTGAAACTCTGGGCCCGACTCCGGGAAAGGCCGCACTAAACCAATCTACATCTGCCAGTTCCCACCTCATGCCTCCAATATTGCCCTTGCCCCGATTCTTGGCCAATCCTATCCTTCTCCTTAACTACTTTAAAAGTAATAAAATTATTCTCACTAATCCCAAAGTGCTCTCCCACTCACACTTCAGTCACTTGCCCTTCCAATGTTGTGTGCTCACGAGTATGGCCATTTATATGTGAATTTTGCAATGCTTCTCGAACACATTAAACAAATTCCACCCCGTCCAAGCCCACCCATTGCACCGCAGAAAACCCAGTCAATATTAGCAAAGAGGAGTGAGATGGGGTTTTGGTGAGAAAGATTGAGCGATGTCGGGTGATGTCTCTCTCAGTCGTAATTGACGCCAATCCGTACGGAGATTAAGTCTGTGCTGAACCCCATGATTTAAATAAACGACGCCAAGAGCTGGAGTAACACAGCGGGTCAGGCAGCATCTCTGGAAAACATGAAAGGTCCCTTCCCATTCCCACACTGACCTGGGCCGCCACCATTGTCAGAGTGAGGCCACACACACACTGGAGAAACAGCACCTCATATTCCACTTTGGTAGCTTACAACCCAATGGTATGAACAATGAGTTCTCTAATTTTAGGGAACCATCCTGCGAATACATCCCTCCCCCCCCCTCCCCAACTTTTCCAGTCATTTCCCCCTCTCTTCTGTGTGCCACACCTACATGTGAACCCATTTCAGCCTTTCCCCTCCTCTGCCCAGCCCTGTTCCACCTGCATTCCTCTGGTATCACATGCCATTCCTCTTCTTTTGCTTCCTTCCATCTCACACGTTTTGTCTTTTCATCTCTGGCCTTTGTCCAGCCGTCTGCCAATTAAAACTGCCCTGACCCGTATCCACCTATCACTTGCTGGACTTTGTCCCACCCCACCTCTTGTTCAGCTTTCACTCCCCCTCTACAAACAATCTGGAGAAGTGTTCCAACTAAAATCTCCCTTATCCATGTTCTCCAGAGATATTACCTGACCCATTGAGTTAGTTAGCACTTTGTGTCTTTTTTTACACACCAGTATCTGCAGTCTCTTGTGTCCCCATGGTTAAAATCATCGCTCGCATGCCAATTTTGGACGGTACAGTGGTGCAGGGGTAGAGACTACAGCGCCAGAGACCCACCTGACTACGGGTGCTGTCTGTACGGAGTATGTATGTTCTCCCCGTGACCTGCGTGGGATTTCTCTGAGATCTTCGGTTTCCTCACACATTCGAAAGTTGTGCAGGCTAATTGGCTACAGTAAAAACGTATAAATGTAAAAATTGCCCCTAGTTCTTACAGGGTAGTGTTAATGTGTGGGGATCGCTGGTCGGTGCAGACTCAGTGGGCCACAGTTCCTAGCTGTGTCTCTAAACTAAACGAAGCTAAACCATCATGAAAGAAGACACAAGATGAAGATGAATTTCATTTTGGAGTCACGTGAGTGACTTCGTGAAGAGCCCGCCGGCGCGCATGCTCGACATATCGTCGTACCGCGTTGCTGCGACGGCTGGCGGTGGAGGGCGCTCCTCGCCAGCCCTTCATAAGGGGCCACAGAGGTAAGTATTCTACCTTTAGTTGGTGGTCCTTGTTGTCTGATTATGTCTTGCAGCAAGGACATGGATGGGAGTTCGAAGGGCCGGAGGACGTCAGGACGAGTTCGCCGGTCAACAGTTCCGGGGCCGTTACCATCGGCAGTACCTGCAGCGCAGGCCGGGACTCAGGCGGAGATGTGGGTAAGCCCTGTGATTACAGGTCCAGATCCGCCAGCACACCACAGCTCGGAGGAGTTCGATGAGGAGGAGTGTGGTGTGCCGCCAGAGCAGGGGGACCCTGCCATGGCAGTCAGGTCGTCAGCGGGCTCGCTGGCGGCCTCGAGCAGAGCACGTGCCGTTGCACGGCCTGTTCCACTCAGCCCTCCGAGAAGGGGGAGGGCAGGAGCCCAGAAGCCTAACCCTGTCAGGGCTAAGGCATTGCCTGCCGCGGAGGAGCAGTCAGGTTCCAGGGCGAGACCCGGGGCGGCTGTGAGGTTCAGCCGGCACACCCCGACTCTCGACGCCGGGACGGGTCGGTCGAGTCGGGTCTCGTCACGGTCGCCGAGCCCCCCATGGATGGGTGGGCGAGACCATGCGTCGGCAACGTCCACGATGTGGGCAGCCGGCAAGACTGCGCGGGCCCCAGGCAGCCATGCTTCGGCTGGTGCCGACACCTCGCCGCAAGTGCCCTTAGTGGCAGCGGCTTCAGCTCCCGCTAAACGGAGGCGGTTGAACACGCCCGCGCAGGAATCGCGCAGTTTCGCCTCGGCGGCTGTTAGCGACAACTACCGGCACCGGCAGGGCCTCGACGAGGTGCGGGCCGATGACAGGAGCCCGGTTTTCTTTTCAGAGCCGGAGGACTCCGACCACCTGAGTGTTCAGGGTGAAGGGCGTATTGACCGTATGGAGCGGCTGCTGGAGCTCCTGCTTCAACGTCAACATCAGCAGGGCAGCAACAGGCACAGGGCGTCTTCACCAACATCTACTATCAGCCTGGAGCAGCAGGAGGAGGAGGTTCTGGTGGATCCTGTACCACCTCCGTTGGAGGTGCCAGCGGAGGAACTCTTGGATGTGGCGACCAAATTCGCGGCCCCACATACGGCTGGTCTTCCTCTAAATACAAAGCTGGCAGCCACAGTGGACTTTCTTAATAATCAGGTGCTGCAGGAAGAAGTCCTCATCCAGGCTATGAGCCGTCACAAGGCTCCATCAAACTGCAACTCCCTCAATGTGCCTGTGGTCAATACGCCAATATGGGGCAACATCAGTGCGGCTATCCGTCAACAGGAGCTAAAATTGCAGCGGATCCTGAAACTCCTCACGGCCGGTATTACCGCCTTTGCGCGGTCGGTGGACGGAGACGAACTGAATTTGGACCAGGAAGATGCTCTGACCTTATTGTGCACGACCCAGCACGAAATCAACGGGTTTCGCAAAAACAGCATCCGCCCAGCACTCAACCCGAAGTTTGCAGGATTGTGCAAACCACCGCCGCCGCCGCCGCCCCGTCAGCTCTTTGGTGAGGACCTCTCGAAGAGAGTCAAAGAGCTTGACGAACAAGCCAAAACGGTGGGGATCATGCGCTCTCAGAGTGCCCCCACACCGTCAGGCTCAAAAGCTCCATACATTCGCTCACGAGGGTCGGCCAGTGCCTCGACGAGGACTCACCCTCTAGCTCCACAACGACAACAGCACCAGAACCAGCACCAAGGGTCTTTTTTAGGACAGGGTCGGCAAAGACCTTTGTGGAAATCGAAGACGCCGCGCCCTCAAGCCAACCCAGCACCTCCACGGCCACCCACACGTGTCAAGGACCGCCGGTAACCACGGAGGTGAGGGGGTCTGGTTCTCTTTTTTCTCTCTGTTTAACTTCCCGTGTTGGTGGTCGTTTACGGTTGTTTTTGGGTGCATGGGGTAATTTTACTGGTGATGAGTATGTGTTGCGGAATATTCAGGGGCATAAAATTGAGTTTATTAATGGCGACATTCCTCCATCCCAGCACATGCCTGGTCGTACATTCAAATTGTCTGCTGCAGAACAGGCAGCAGGTTATAAGGAAATTTTAAGTCTGGAACAGAAGGGGGTGATTGAGAAAACGGTGCATGAGCCGATTGAGTTTGTTTCGAACATATTTACTAGACCTAAGAAGGATGGAGGCTGTCGTGTCATTATTGATTTAACCCGTTTGAATACGTTTGTAACATATACTCATTTTAAAATGGATACGTTTGAAACAGCCAAATCATTGATTTCTCATGGCTGCTTTATGGCATGCATTGATTTGAGGGATGCATATTATTCAGTATCCATCCAGAAATATGATAGAAGGTTTTTGAAATTTATCTGGATGGGGCAACTTTGGCAGTATAAGGCTTTGCCTAATGGGCTCACTACAGCCCCTAGATTGTTCACTAAATTGGTGAAGCCAATCATGGCTTATTTGAGACAACGACATCATATAGTTATGGCCTATTTAGATGATGTCTTTATTGTGGGCCACACCCTGCAATTGGCTTAACAGGGTGTTGCAGCTGCTGTCAATATATTTCAACAATTAGGATTCATTGTCCATCCAGAGAAATCGAAGTTCTGCCCTGCCCAGGTAATTAATTACCTAGGGTTCACGGTGAACTCAATGAGCATGAGGATAACTATACCAATTAACAAAATTGAGGAAGTCACTCAGGTGTGCAGAGATTTAATTGGCACCAATATACCATCGATTCGGCATACAGCCACAGTAATTGGCAAGCTAGTGGCTTTGTTTCCGGCAGCACGATATGGACCTTTGCATTATCAGAATTTGCAAAGAGCTAAAATTACTGCGTTAAAACGGAACGCTGGTCATTACGATCGATCAATGCAGCTGCCGTCCGAAGCGATAACTGAGTTGCAATGGTGGGTGTGTCACATTAGCAACTCATTCAAGCCTGTTAGGGAGGCTAATCCGGTGGTATATTTACAGACTGATGCAAGCTCCAATGGCATGGGAGCTACTGATAATTGCTCTAATTGTGGGGGCAGATGGGACACCCTTGAGTCATCGATGTTGTTGACTCAAGGGATTAACTATTTGGAGTTGCTGGCAGCATTCCACGGACTTCGTGCATATTGTTCCAAGCTTGTTGGAGCACACGTCCGTCTCCAAATAGACAACACCACAGCTGTGGCATATTTAAACCATATGGGTGGTACCAGGTCAGTTTCGTGTGACAAATTGGCTAACTCAATTTGGCTCTGGTGTGTTCAAAGAGACATTTGGATTTCAGCTACCTATTTGCCAGGTGAGCTTAATACTGTGGCGGACACCAGGTCACGCAAATTTAATGACAATATTGAATGGATGTTGCATCCTGAGATTTTTTCTAAAGTCACAGCCAAATTTGGTAAACCGGACATTGACCTTTTTGCGTCACGGTTAAACCATCAGGTACCAGCCTACGTTTCATGGGAACCAGATCCTGGGGCAATAGCGCTAGATGCATTCTTGCTGGACTGGGGGAATTGGTTTTTCTATGCCTTCCCTCCGTTTTGCCTCATCAGTCGGGTATTGCGAAAGATTCAGGCAGATGCTGCCAAGGGCATCCTTATTATACCCGACTGGCCCACACAGCCTTGGTATCCGGTGGTCTTTGACATGCTCAATGAACCCTGGGTCCTTTTGAAGGGTTGCCCACAATTGGTTACTCACCCTGTCTCAGGGGAGCCACATCCCTGCCATGGCTATTTAAATTTGTTGGCTTGCAGGTTCTGAACAGGCCGTTAGTCCAATACGGCCTCTCGGCTCGGACCATGGATACCATTGGGGCGTCGTGTCGAGAGTCCACAAGGTGAAGATACCGCTCGCATATTAAGAAGTGGGAAGCCTACTGCAGCCGCTCTCGCATCACGTACGATGACGTGACAATAACCGACGTCCTGGAATTCCTCGCGGGGTTGCACCATGATGAACACTTAAGTTACAGTGCCATCAACAGCGCCAGAAGTGCGCTATCATTCTACCTCAATATTGGGGTAGGATCCAACAGGCTAGTGTCCAGACTCATGCGGGGTATATTCAATATGAATCCGCCTACACCACGCTATAATATCACCTGGGATGTCAGGGACGTATTAACCCTGCTCAGGACGTGGTCTCCCATGGAAGGGCTCCAACTGGACCAACTCACCATGAAGCTGGTGATGTTACTAGCGCTGACTTCAGCTCAGAGGGTACAGACACTACACAAACTTTGTGTCGACAGAATGACATCTACTCCTACAGAAGTAGTATTTTTCATTGACGAGCTACTAAAGCAGCATAGACCTGGGTGCACAGGGCTGCAGCTGAAGTTCCCGGCATACCCCGCAGATGCTAGGCTATGTTTAGCCTCACATATCCGCCACTATGTCAACGTGACGGCACGCATCAGAGGAATGGAGAGATACCTGCTTGTCACTCATAAGAGACCTCATCATCGAGTGACAGTCCAGACGATATCCAGGTGGCTTCGAGTCGTCTTGGGTAAGTCAGGTATCGACACTAATGTGTTCAAGTCTCATTCCACCAGGGCTGCATCGACGTCAGCGGCGAGGGTCATGGAGGTGCCCATGGACCTAATTCTCGCCACAGCAGGATGGGCTAATGAAGCTGTGTTCCAGCGTTTTTATAACAAGCCTGTTGCTGCTCCTCTACAGTTCGCAGAAGCCGTGCTGAATGCAGGTCAAGAACGTGGAGATGTCCCCGCATGAGGGGTTTTGATTTGTTATTAATAAATATGCTCTTGTTTTGCAGTATGAACTATTGGGCAAGTTTGTTCCTCCCATCCATCCCTGGTAGTGGTGTGTCAGCATGGACGTGGTCCAGGGCGTGTAATCACAGAAGCTTTGAAGTCTTCACGAAGTCACTCACGTGACTCCGAAATGAAATAGTAAGATTGAACGAGAACTTACCAGTTCGAAGGTTGATCTTTATTTTATGAGGAGTTGAAGTGAGGGATTTTGTGCCCTCCTCGCCCAACCCTCAGTCACCTTCATCTGGTAATCTTAGTCAATTCAATCATACTATGCAAAGTCATTTCTATTGTTGGTTCTGTGATTCCACACCGCTACTTTGAAGTATGTCGAGCATGCGCGCCGGCGGGCTCTTCACGAAATCCCTCACTTCGACTCCTCATAAAATAAAGATCAACCTTCGAACTGGTAAGTTCTCGTTCAATCTTACTATTCCTGCCCACAGACAAGTCTGAGAAGGAATTTAACAGTGTCTCAGACTCACAAGATCGAAAGCTTCTGTGCAATGTAAAAATGCTGTCTGTATCAGTTGATTCTACTCCTTGCATTTCTCTGGAGGCACAAGGGAAGTGCATTAAGTACATAAGAACTGAGAGAAATTCATCTCCATCTTGTA
The DNA here is from genome assembly GCA_963514005.1 of Raja brachyura. The sequence goes on along the minus strand of OY740800.1, from coordinate 5,985,007 downwards.
TCTGCTAGATAATGGCCTGCAAACAATAATATTGACAGAGGATACAGATGGAAAGCCAGAACCTAAGTACAAAAGGATGACAGAAAGGGCCTGGGTGATATTCCTCATTGGGTCAGTGGGGCTACTGCTGTGATGGCATGTTTCAGGGAAAATGCTGATCACTTTCAGTAAGAGTATGGAGAAGAAATAGGCAACAGGTTAAAGATTGGCTTAGACAAAAATGCTGGAGAAACTCAGTGGGTGAGGCAGCATCTATGGAGCGAAGGAAATAGGCAACGTTTCGGGCCGAAACCCTTCTAGGGAGGAGGAGAACTTTTTCAAAGTAGGCATACATTGAGGAGATTTCGCAGTGGTAGACAAGATGTTTAAGAAGGTTTGGCTTGTCCTATTCCAAGATTCAACATCAATGCACTTTACCAGATTAGGAAGCAATAAGGGGAATGTTATATAACTGACATTAGAATTACCAGGAAGGGTTATCAAGAGCTTGCGCACTGGATTATTATTGAACCAAGCAATTAGCCAATGGAAATGTTGTCAGTGTAGTTCAGAAGACATAGGCCCAGGCCTTAGAGCCATGGCAACTTACACCCAAAGCACAAGATATATAACACCACATAGTAAGATTTCCTTTGACCCACAGCTAATGGGAACTCTGTTGTTGAAGCATAGCCTCTCCTCAATATGCTGATACACTTACCATAGTGAATAGAGTACAGGTTGATTCCCAACATGTGACAACTATGAACGTAAGCTCCAAGTCATGAGGGTGCTAATGTAACCACCTGCACGATGGATGCAAAGCAGATGATCTCATGTCAATTTGATTGTGTGCCCACCCTCGCTTGGACCAATCCACAAATGTCATTGCTTGCTCATGTGTCATAGAGTCATAAATTTGAGCAGTTTGAAGAAAGGTCCTTCAACCCACGCAACACATTTTATCGTGATGCATTTTATCAGGATGCATCACAGCACGGTTTTGGAACAGCTCAATCCAAGACTGCAAGAACTTGCAGAGAATTGTGGACGCAACCCAAACCGTCACGCAAACCTGCCTCCCTTCCATTGACTTTGTCTACCCACGCTGCCTCGGCTAGGCCACCAGCATAACGCAGGATGAGTCTCACCCTCTTCTCCCTCCTTTCATCAGGCAAGAGGTGCAGAAGTGTGAAAATATCGCAACTTTCATGGACAGCTTTACCCAGCTGTTATCAGGCAATTGAACCATCCTTTCACCAACTAGAGAGTGGTCCTGAGTTGTAATCTACCTCATTGGAGACCCTCAGACTATATTTAATCAGACTTTTCTGGGCTTTATCTTGCGCTAAATATTATTCCCTTTATCCTGTATCTGTACACTCTGGGTGGCTTGATGGTAATCATGTATATCCGCTTACTGGATAGCACGCAGCAAAAAGGTTTTTCACTGTACCTCAAGACATGTGGCAACACCCATCAAGAACCCATTTACCTTAATCCAAAGGGTTACTGAAGAAGGGTCTCGACCTGAAACGTCGCCTATCTCCTTCGCTCCTTAGATGCTGCTGCACCCGCTGAGTTTCTCCAGCTTTTTGCGTAACCCTCGATTCTCCAGCATCTGCAGTTCCTTCTTTAATACATTAATCCAAAACAAATCCCATTTTATGGTCCCCATCAATTTTCATTCTACCCACACCAGTCACGTTAACAGTGGTCAATACATACACATTTTTATGCAATGTATTTTTATGTAATGTCGTCCCTTGTCTGGATCTTGAGTCCAAAATGAAATAATAATAATAACAATAATAATAATATGTCTTTGGAATGTGGGAAGAAACCAAGGAATCCAAGACAATAGACTATAGGCAATAGACAATAGACAATAGGTGCAGGAGGAGGCCATTCGGTCCTTCGAGCCAGCACCGCCATTCAACGTGATCATGGCTGGTCATCCCCAATCAGTACCCCATTCCTGCCTTCTCCCCATATTCCCTGACTCTGCTATCTTTAAGGGTCACAGGAGCTGTGAGATAACATACAGCATCTGCTAAAGGGATGCCCCACTGTGCATCTGCTGCAGGATATCATTGCGGGAATATAATCAGCAATCAGGAATCTTTGAAGGTAACATTTCTCAGACCTAAAACTTTCAATGAAAAACAAAAGTGTTCATTTCCCACAAGTTCCTCTCCAAGACGTACTCCATCCTAATTTGGATATTTGCTGCCATACCTTTGTCATTGTTGATCAGCATCCAGTAACTCCTCGGATAGACAAAAAATGCTGGAGTAACACAGCGGAACGGGCAGCAACTCTGGCGAGAAGGAATGGGCGATGTTTCGGGTCGAGACCCTTCAGACTGAGAGGCATGGGAAAGATTTGCAAAGAAGTAACGATGATCGAGGAAATGGTCCATTGTTAGCTGTGGGCATGGTGAAATGGGTTACAGACAATGAAACTCACCAGGATGACCATGAAACTAGTACAGCGACTTGGGTGGGGGAGGGATGGAGAAGGAGGGGATGCAAGGGTTACTCGAAGTTATATAAATCCCGCTGGGTTGTAAGCTGCCCAAGCAAAATATGAGGTGGCTTTCCTCCAATTTGCATTTGGCCTCACTCTGACAATAGAGGAGGCCCAGGGCAGAAAGGTCAATGTGGGAATGGGAAGGGGAGTTAAAGCGTTTGGCGAACGGGAGATCATGTCAGCCAAGGTGGACAGAGCGAATAGGTTCTACTTACTGGAAGGTGTTCTCCTGAGCTATAATCCTTATTGTGTGGTATCTACATCTCCACAATGACTGCAGTGCACAAAAGCAACAAGTGATACCTGTAAGTCATACCACCAGGCCTTCGCATAATGTGTAAATTCCAGTAAAAGAAAGCTAAGTCTTCATTTTTTTATTTGGTATTTTATGTAATATATAAGACCTTCCTCCAAATGTGGTGATAGTCATTTGAAATGCAATAAGAATTATTTTCAATCTTCAATATCATGATTGAATTCTTAATAAAATCCGCAATAGCATAGTTCAGGCAATGGTGCTGTACTGCCACCTAATGGTTTATCCACGACTGGTCAATAGATGATGTAGATTTTCACCCAGCTTTAAAAGTGATTCTAGTTTCATTTTCACCACCGAGCAGGCACTTGCCTCCAGCCATAAGTGTTCCTGCAAGGATTATTCTGAATCTTGGTGTGAAGGTGGCATCATTTTCGGTTAAGATAGACACAAAAAAGCTGGAGTAACTCAGCGGGTCAGACAGCATCTCCGGAGAAAAAGAATAGGTGACGTTTCGGGTCGAGACTCTCCTTCAGACTGAGTGTCAGGGGAAAGGGAAGCGAGCGATATAGATGATGCCATAAAGAGATATAGAACAAGTTAATGAAAGATCTGCAAAAAAGTAACGATGATAAAGGAAACAGCTGTGTGCTGGGTGAGAACAAGTACAGACAATGCGACTTAACAAGACGACGTTGAAGCTGGCATGACTAGGGCGGGGGAGGGATGGAGAAAGAGGGAATGCAAAGTTAGAAGAATTCAATACTTATACCACTGGTTTGCCCAAGCGAAATATGAGATGTTGTTCCTCCAATTTGCATTTATTTTACCTCTTGAATTTATATCCTTACAGATAATTATCATTTATATTTCTAGTCATTTTAATTAATTTTTCAGGATATGGGTATAATTGGCAAAGCCAGCATTTATTGTTATCCCCGATTACCCTTGGTTGTAACCCCTGCTGTCTTTCTGTTGACGGCACTCCCACAGTGGATCTGGGGTGTGCGTTCCAAGATTTCATCCCAAGTCAGGGTTGGATGCAACTCAGGTGGAAACCCGCAGTCGGTGGTGTTCCTATGTACTTCTTGGTGATAAACGTTGTGGGCCTTTGAGGTGCTCTCGGAATAGCCTGAGCAAATAAATGCAGTACATTTATGCACCTTGCAGTTGTGGTGTGCTGGTGATGGAAATGGATGTTTAGTTTAGTTTAGAAATACAGTGCGGACACAGGCCCTTCAGACCAGTGATCCCCGCACATAATCACTATCCTACACACACTAGGGACAATTTTACACATACACCAGGCCAACATACCTACATACCTGTACGTCTTTGGAGTGTGGGAGGAAACCGAAAATCTCTGAGAAAACCCACGCGATCACGGGGAGAACCTACAAACTCCCAACAGACAGCTCCCGTAGTCGGGATCGAACCTGGGTCTCTGGCGCTGTAAAGCAGCAGCCACCGTGCCGTCCTTATTTATTTATTTATTATTCCTTATGCCCCCTTTAGGGGTTTTGGGCAAGTGGATGGGGTGCCAAGCAAGCTTTGTTCTGGATGATGTCAAGCTTCTTGAGATTCCTCCATGATTGTAGAGTGTCCAAAGACACACCTGGTGGAAAATCTCTGGGAGGTCAGGAGGTGAATCATTCACTGCACGACAGCCAGCTTCTGACCTGGTATTGTAGACATAGTGTTTACATGGTTGATCCGGCTGGTTTGGGTTTAGGTTTATTAATGTCACACATTCCGAGGTACGGTTTAGCACTTACATGCTGGGCCCAACCCTCACTGAGATATTGGGATATTTTTGGAGCATCCTCTAACCATTAGATCTTAAATTGGCCAGCTCCATGATGACTACATGTGACTACCTCATAACTTTGTGTTAAAGAAGGAACTGCAGATGCTGGAGAATTGAGGGTTACACAAAAAGCTGGAGAAACTCAGCGGGTGCAGCAGCATCTAAGGAGCGAAGGAGATAGGCGACGTTTCGGGTCGAGACGGGTCTCGACCCGAAACGTCGCCTATCTCCTTCACTCCTTCGATGCTGCTGCACCCGCTGAGTTTCTCCAGCTTTTTGTGTATACCTCATAACTTTGATCTGA